>OY744538.1:68311718-68374218 GCA_963556195.1 Sepiola atlantica
TCCTTCATTCGTCTTGCAATCTGAACTATTGTGTCCGACTTTGTTACAAGTGACAATTTTTAAAACGATGTGGGCAATCTTTTACCCAATCAATGCTTCCACAGCGAAAATAAGGGTTTTGCGGTAATATATCCTGTTTTTATAGAGCTGACGTGAAAATCCCATCTTTGTTTTGAATTGTTTTTGAGGAAGAGTTGAATTTCGATTTTTTACGTACCTTTCTAATGTGTGCAATTCCCGACTCTTCAATGTCCTTCCAAATGTTTTTAACACTTATAAATCTCTGGCAGGCTTCAGCTAATTTTTGTAGTGTTAAATTCGGTTCACTTTCTAATTTATTTAGAACCCACCGTCTGATCTCAGCGTCTTTTCCTAATAGTAATCCTTGTACGAACATTTAGCATTTAAAATTATCAGAACTAAGTTCGGCTTATTTGAAATCGTCACAATGTTTATTGACGATTGATGAAAATGTTGAATAATCTTCGTTTCCTTTTTTGAGCAGGTTTAAACACTTCCAGCGTTTGTAAAACTAAGAAGTCTTGGGCTTAATAATTCAGTTAAAAGATTAACAGCTTCAGCAAAAGTCATGTCGCTCGTTTTTCAGGGCAAAATGAAGTCCACGAACTAAATATGTTCGGTGGTGCCTAATTTTTGTAGCAGTGGGCGTACTTTTTTAGAGTCTGCTCAATTTTCACAATCTATTTTGTATAGATCCTAATATCTTCTAAAATACAAAGTAAATGGTTTATCTTCGTTAGGGGAATAAGTGAAATCATTATCGTTTGACCCCCAACCGATATTGTTTTCATTAATTCTTCAATCTTTTCGTCGGTTTCTCTCTTTTGTTCTAGAAACTTAACGTCGGCTTTTTTGCTGTTTCATTTGAAACTTCACCAGTTCTGTTATAGTAGCTTTAAAATCTTCAATGTTTAAAATGTGTCCTTTTAGAATTTGGCTTTTTAGAAATTCTTTTTTCTATATTACGCTTGCTAAGCATAATCTAAGTTGTAAAAAGAGTATAAAACGTGTATTTTCCTCGGCCAAAAAAATCACTTTTTAGCACACTTTTCACGTAACTGTAGAATTTGCGGTCAGCACTTTTGTCAGCAGAGAAAAATAAAAATACGGTTTTAATTTTTTTTTCTTTTGGCAATAGTATTGTTCTCTGTTAATATACTTTGTCGCCCGTTGTGGCGTCCATTTTAAAGTTATCAAGAATCCTTTACTGTAACCACGTCGTCAGTTGTTGTAGTAGTGTAAGTTCAAAATCCTACGTCGCCAATTGTTGTTGGATATTTTTTTAAGGTTCTCAAGAAAAACTCTTAATGCTGCTGTTGTTTCCTGTGTAAGATCGAATACCCCGTCGCAAGTTGTTGTGAAGTCCTATTTAAGGTTTTTTGCGAGTTTGTTGTGGGGTCCCGTGTAAGTTCTAATGACTCGTCGCCAGGTGTTGTGGCCCTTTAAATGAATGAATGAAAACACGAACTCGGGGTTGTGATAAAACAAGTATATTGAAGAAAATATAATATAACAGAGAAACAAGAGTGGCGGTACGTCAGTCTTGACTGCAAATATAGTCTAGTGTTTATTCAGGTATTTAATGCCTTCCCACTGCAGGAATATGAGACAGAAGGTCGGAAAGTGGGAGAAGAGTCAAGCCAGCGCCCCTAAAGAAGGAGCACTCTGGCCTAGTAAAAATATCCTGGGAAGCCCCGTCGGCATTCCCCGGTCAGGGCGCCTCGGGCAGTAAGCGATAAACTTATTCCACCCCAAAGAGGGAAGGCAAGGTCTGGGAGGGTGCAGCTCCTAGGAAAACCCAGGACAGTATATCTCAGCCCGGCAGATAAAAGGCCACCGAAATGAACGAATCATCGACTTGTATTACCCCATCCCGACGTCCTCAATCAACCGAAGAGACTGGACGGGCTGGGGTTGAGTCAACGCTGAGGGGTAGTTCTTCTCAGTTTTCATAGAGAATAGAAGAGTCCAAAGTCTGTTATATGGAAGGTGCCATAACATTAGTTTATTCTTTTCTTTTCTTTTATTTCATCATATATTTATTTTTATATATATTTATTTATGGAAATCGCTCCAGACAATGCATGAAGCTACTTGATGTAATGAGCTAAAACAAATTACCACTTTACGGTCAAAAACTAGCCAACAATAAGTGTTAGATTGATAGATTCCGACCCAGAAAACAGCAATTGATCCTTCTTTGTCAGAAACATCGCTCATAAAATTCGAGGACTAAAGGACATTGATTTATCATTTTCTTTTTTTTTTAATTTTCATTATTATTATTATTTACATTATTATTATTATTTACATTATTATTATTATTTACATTATTATTATTATATACATTATTATTATTATTTACATTATTATTTACATTATTTAAATTATTATTATTAGTATTATTATTATATCATCATTTTATTTACATTATTATTATTATTGTTATTATTATTTACATTATTATTATTATTTACATTATTTACATTATGATTTTTTATTAACATTATTATTATTATTATTATTATTATTATTATTATTTACATTATTATTTTTATTTACATTATTATCATTGTTATTATTATTATTCAAGTTCATGACATTATTTTTTTTATTTTATCCATTATTTTTTTATATTTTTATTATTAGTTTCTAATAATTATCTTTTAAATTACTTCTACTTTTACTTACTGCAAGTGTTAAACTGCAAATTAAATTACTGTTTTTCGTTTCACCGTTTTTATTAAATGTTTTTAGATAATGTTTATCTTTTATATATGTTTTTCTTATTTTATTGACTTTTATGTATTTCATATTTTTGATGTTTTTTATTAAATGTTTTTAGATAATGTTTATCTTTTATATATGTTTTTCCTTTTTTATTGACTTTTATGTATTTCATATTTTTGATGTTTTTTATTAAATGTTTTTAGATAATGTTTATCTTTTATATATATTTTTCCTTTTTTATTGACTTTTATGTATTTCATATTTTTGATGTTTTTTATTAAATGTTTTTAGATAATGTTTATCTTTTATATATGTTTTTCCTTTTTTATTGACTTTTATGTATTTCATATTTTTGATGTCTTTTATTAAATGTTTTTAGATAATGTTTATCTTTTATATATGTTTTTCCTTTTTTATTGACTTTTATGTATTTCATATTTTTTATGTTTTTTATTAAATGTTTTTAGATAATGTTTATCTTTTATATATGTTTTTCCTTTTTTATTGACTTTTATGTATTTCATATTTTTTATATTTCTTATTAAATGTTTTTGGAGGATGTTTCTTTAAAGGTTTCTATTAGATGAATATCTCTTCAATTCAACAAATGGTGAATTAATCTATTAATTATGTTTTTAATGATAGGTTCTCAGATTTTTTAATTTTTCTCCTAGAAAAAAATTTGTAATTGTTTTTTTTTATTAATTTCTTTTTTTTACTGTATGCCTGTTATGTAAACAGTCTTTTCCCCTCATTTTTTTATTAATTCCTTTTTTTTACTGTATGCCTGTTATGTAAACAGTCTTTTTCCCTCATTTATATTTATTAATTTCTTTTTTTTTACTGTATGCCTGTTATGTAAACAGTCTTTTCCCCTCATTTTTTTTATTAATTTCTTTTTTTACTGTATGCCTGTTATGTAAACAGTCTTTTTCCCTCATTTTTTTTATTAATTTCTTTTTTTTACTGTATGCCTGTTATGTAAACAGTTTTTTCCCCTCATTTTTTTTATTAATTTCTTTTTTTACTGTATGCCTGTTATGTAAACAGTCTTTTTCCCTCATTCTTATTATTAATTTCTTTTTTTTACTGTATGCCTGTTATGTAAACAGTCTTTTTCCCTCATTTTTTTTATTAATTTCTTTTTTTACTGTATGCCTGTTATGTAAACAGTCTTTTCCCCTCATTTTTTTTATTAATTTCTTTTTTTTTACTGTATGCCTGTTATGTAAACAGTCTTTTCCCCTCATTTTTTTAATTAATTTCTTTTTTTTTACTGTATGCCTGTTATGTAAACAGTCTTTTCCCCTCATTTTTTTTATTAATTTTTTTTTTTACTGTATGCCTGTTATGTAAACAGTCTTTTTCCCTTATTTTTTTTATTAATTTCTTTTTTTTACTGTATGCCTGCTATGTAAACAGTCTTTTTCCCTCATTTTTTTTATTAATTTCTTTTTTTTTACTGTATGCCTGTTATGTAAACAGTCTTTTTCCCTCATTTTTTTTATTAATTTCTTTTTTTTTACTGTATGCCTGTTATGTAAACAGTCTTTTTCCCTCATTTTTTTTATTAATTTCTTTTTTTTACTGTATGCCTGTTATGTAAACAGTCTTTTCCCCTCATTTTTTTTATTAATTTCTTTTTTTACTGTATGCCTGTTATGTAAACAGTCTTTTTCCCTCATTTTTTTTATTAATTTCTTTTTTTTACTGTATGCCTGTTATGTAAACAGTCTTTTTCCCTCATTTTTTTTATTAATTTCTTTTTTTTACTGTATGCCTGTTATGTAAACAGTCTTTTCCCCTCATTTTTTTTATTAATTTCTTTTTTTACTGTATGCCTGTTATGTAAACAGTCTTTTTCCCTCATTTTTTTTATTAATTTCTTTTTTTTTACTGTATGCCTGTTATGTAAACAGTCTTTTCCCCTCATTTTTTTTATTAATTTCTTTTTTTTACTGTATGCCTGTTAAGTAAACAGTCTTTTTCCCTCATTTTTTTTATTAATTTCTTTTTTTTACTGTATGCCTGTTATGTAAACAGTCTTTTCCTTCATTTTTTTTTATTAATTTCTTTTTTTTACTGTATGCCTGTTATGTAAACAGTCTTTTTCCCTCATTTTTTTTATTAATTTCTTTTTTTTACTGTATGCCTGTTATGTAAACAGTCTTTTCCCCTCATTTTTTTTATTAATTTCTTTTTTTTACTGTATGCCTGTTATGTAAACAGTCTTTTTCCCTCATTTTTTTTATTAATTTCTTTTTTTTACTGTATGCCTGTTATGTAAACAGTCTTTTTCCCCCTTATTTTTTTTATTAATTTCTTTTTTTTTACTGTATGCCTGTTATGTAAACAGTCTTTTCCCCTCATTTTTTTTATTAATTGCTTTTTTTACGGTATGCCTGTTATGTAAACAGTCTTTTCCCCTCTTTTTTTTTATTAATTTCTTTTTTTTACTGTATGCCTGTTATGTAAACAGTCTTTTCCCCTCATTTTTTTTATTAATTTCTTTTTTTACTGTATGCCTGTTATGTAAACAGTCTTTTTCCCTTATTTTTTTATTAATTTCTTTTTTTTACTGTATGCCTGTTATGTAAACAGTCTTTTTCCCTCATTTTTTTTATTAATTTCTTTTTTTTACTGTATGCCTGTTATGTAAACAGTCTTTTTCCCTAATTTTTTTTATTAATTTCTTTTTTTTACTGTATGCCTGTTATGTAAACAGTCTTTTTCTCTCATTTTTTTTATTAATTTCTTTTTTTTACTGTATGCCTGTTATGTAAACAGTCTTTTCCCCTCATTTTTTTTATTAATTTCTTTTTTTTACTGTATGCCTGTTATGTAAACAGTCTTTTCCCCTCATTTTTTTTATTAATTGCTTTTTTTACTGTATGCCTGTTATGTAAACAGTCTTTTTCTCTCATTTTTTTTATTAATTTCTTTTTTTTACTGTATGCCTGTTATGTAAACAGTCTTTTCCCCTCATTTTTTTAATTAATTTCTTTTTTTTTACTGTATGCCTGTTATGTAAACAGTCTTTTCCCTCATTTTTTTTATTAATTTCTTTTTTTTTACTGTATGCCTGTTATGTAAACAGTCTTTTTCCCTCATTTTTTTTATTAATTTCTTTTTTTTACTGTATGCCTGTTATGTAAACAGTCTTTTTCCCTCATTTTTTTTATTAATTTCTTTTTTTTACTGTAAGCCTGTTATGTAAACAGTCTTTTTCCCTCATTTTTTTATTAATTTCTTTTTTTTACTGTATGCCTGTTATGTAAACAGTCTTTTTCCCTCATTTTTTTTATTAATTTCTTTTTTTTACTGTAAGCCTGTTATGTAAACAGTCTTTTCCCTCATTTTTTTTATTAATTTCTTTTTTTTACTGTATGCCTGTTATGTAAACAGTTTTTTTCCCTCATTTTTTTTATTAATTTCTTTTTTTTACTGTAAGCCTGTTATGTAAACAGTCTTTTTCCCTCATTTTTTTTATTAATTTCTTTTTTTTACTGTATGCCTGTTAAGTAAACAGTCTTTTTCCCTCATTTTTTTTATTAATTTCTTTTTTTTACTGTATGCCTGTTAAGTAAACAGTCTTTTTCCCTCATTTTTTTTATTAATTTCTTTTTTTTTACTGTATGCCTGTTATGTAAACAGTCTTTTTCCCTTATTTTTTTTATTAATTTCTTTTTTTTTACTGTATGCCTGTTATGTAAACAGTCTTTTTCCCACATTTTTTTTATTAATTTCTTTTTTTTACTGTATGCCTGTTAAGTAAACAGTCTTTTTCCCTCATTTTTTTTATGAATTTCTTTTTTTTACTGTATGCCTGTTATGTAAACAGTCTTTTTCCCTCATTTTTTTTATTAATTTCTTTTTTTTACTGTATGCCTGTTAAGTAAACAGTCTTTTTCCCTCATTTTTTTTATTAATTTCTTTTTTTTTACTGTATGCCTGTTATGTAAACAGTCTTTTTCCCTCATTTTTTTTATTAATTTCTTTTTTTTTACTGTATGCCTGTTATGTAAACAGTCTTTTTCCCTCATTTTTTTTATTAATTTCTTTTTTTTTACTGTATGCCTGTTATGTAAACAGTCTTTTTCCCTCATTTTTTTTATTAATTTCTTTTTTTTTACTGTATGCCTGTTATGTAAACAGTCTTTTTCCCTCATTTTTTTTATTAATTTCTTTTTTTTTACTGTATGCCTGTTATGTAAACAGTCTTTTTCCCTCATTTTTTTTATTAATTTCTTTTTTTTTACTGTATGCCTGTTATGTAAACAGTCTTTTTCCCTCATTTTTTTTATTAATTTCTTTTTTTTACTGTAAGCCTGTTATGTAAAGTCTTTTTCCCTCATTTTTTTTATTAATTTCTTTTTTTTACTGTATGCCTGTTATGTAAACAGTCTTTTTCCCTCATTTTTTTTATTAATTTCTTTTTTTTACTGTATGCCTGTTATGTAAACAGTCTTTTTCCCTCATTTTTTTTATTAATTCCTTTTTTTTACTGTATGCCTGTTATGTAAACAGTCTTTTTCCCTCATTTTTTTTATTAATTTCTTTTTTTTACTGTAAGCCTGTTATGTAAAGTCTTTTTCCCTCATTTTTTTTATTAATTTCTTTTTTTTACTGTATGCCTGTTATGTAAACAGTCTTTTTCCCTCATTTTTTTTATTAATTTCTTTTTTTTACTGTAAGCCTGTTATGTAAACAGTCTTTTTCCCTCATTTTTTTTATTAATTTCTTTTTTTTACTGTAAGCCTGTTATGTAAACAGTCTTTTCCTTCATTTTTTTAATTAATTTCTTTTTTTTACTGTATGCCTGTCATGTAAACAGTCTTTTCCCTTCATTTTTTTTATTAATTTCTTTTTTTTACTGTATGCCTGTTATGTAAATCGTCTTTTTCCCTCATTTATTTTATTAATTTCTTTTTTTTACTGTATGCCTGTAATGTAAAGAGTCTTTTTCCTTCATTTATTTTATTAATTTCTTTTTTTTACTGTATGCCTGTTATGTAAACAGTCTTTTTCCCTCATTTTTTTTATTAATTTCTTTTTTTTACTGTAAGCCTGTTATGTAAAGTCTTTTTCCCTCATTTTTTTTATTAATTTCTTTTTTTTACTGTATGCCTGTTATGTAAACAGTCTTTTTCCCTCATTTTTTTTATTAATTTCTTTTTTTTACTGTATGCCTGTTATGTAAACAGTCTTTTTCCCTCATTTTTTTTATTAATTTCTTTTTTTTACTGTAAGCCTGTTATGTAAAGTCTTTTTCCCTCATTTTTTTTATTAATTTCTTTTTTTTACTGTATGCCTGTTATGTAAACAGTCTTTTTCCCTCATTTTTTTTATTAATTTCTTTTTTTTACTGTAAGCCTGTTATGTAAAGTCTTTTTCCCTCATTTTTTTTATTAATTTCTTTTTTTTACTGTATGCCTGTTATGTAAACAGTCTTTTTCCCTCATTTTTTTTATTAATTTCTTTTTTTTACTGTATGCCTGTTATGTAAACAGTCTTTTTCCCTCATTTTTTTTATTAATTTCTTTTTTTTACTGTAAGCCTGTTATGTAAACAGTCTTTTTCCCTCATTTTTTTTATTAATTTCTTTTTTTTACTGTAAGCCTGTTATGTAAACAGTCTTTTTCCCTCATTTTTTTTATTAATTTCTTTTTTTTACTGTAAGCCTGTTATGTAAACAGTCTTTTCCTTCATTTTTTTAATTAATTTCTTTTTTTTACTGTATGCCTGTTAAGTAAACAGTCTTTTTCTCTCATTTTTTTTATTAATTTCTTTTTTTTACTGTATGCCTGTTATGTAAACAGTCTTTTCCCTTCATTTTTTTTATTAATTTCTTTTTTTTACTGTATGCCTGTTATGTAAATCGTCTTTTTCCCTCATTTATTTTATTAATTTCTTTTTTTTACTGTATGCCTGTAATGTAAAGAGTCTTTTTCCTTCATTTATTTTATTAATTTCTTTTTTTTACTGTATGCCTGTTATGTAAACAGTCTTTTTCCCTCATTTTATTTATTAATTTCTTTTTTTTACTGTATGCCTGTTATGTAAACAGTCTTTTTCCCTCATTTTTTTTATTAATTTCTTTTTTTTACTGTATGCCTGTTATGTAAACAGTCTTTTTCTCTCATTTTTTTTATTAATTTCTTTTTTTTACTGTATGCCTGTTATGTAAACAGTCTTTTTCCCTCATTTTTTTAATTAATTTCTTTTTTCTACTGTATGCCTGTTATGTAAACAGTCTTTTCCCCTCATTTTTTTTATTAATTTCTTTTTTTACTGTATGCCTGTAATGTAAACAGTCTTTTTCCCCTCATTTTTTTTATTAATTTCTTTTTTTTACTGTATGCCTGTTATGTAAACAGTCTTTTTCCCTCATTTTTTTTATTAATTTCTTTTTTTTACTGTATGCCTGTTATGTAAACAGTCTTTTTCCCTCATTTTTTTTATTAATTTCTTTTTTTTACTGTATGCCTGTTATGTAAACAGTCTTTTTCTCTCATTTTTTTTATTAATTTCTTTTTTTTACTGTATGCCTGTTATGTAAACAGTCTTTTTCCCTCATTTTTTTAATTAATTTCTTTTTTTTACTGTATGCCTGTTATGTAAACAGTCTTTTCCCCTCATTTTTTTTATTAATTTCTTTTTTTACTGTATGCCTGTTATGTAAACAGTCTTTTTCCCTCATTGTGCCTCTTTGCATGTTCGATATAATCGCTTTGTGACCTATTCTAAGTGGATTGTAATTATCATACTCTAACCTTCCCCCAACCTCTAGTATTGCTGTATAACTAAGTAATGTCTACACTCTAGGCATGGTGCTATGTTTTAACTTCGGACTTGGTGTCTATTCCCTGTGTTTAATAGTAGACTTGATATCAATAAAAATCCATATCATCTCAGCAACGATCGTACACGAAATCGTTGTTTATGATGAATTCTTGAAACGTACGTAAATGAGTATGTTTTAACTGTATTTACCTTGCATCTATTATATATATGTGTGTGTTATTCTTGTTTATGTTTGGTAGAAGGAAATTGAACAGAATGCTCGATTATTTAATAATAAGAGCCAAATATGTATTAATTCATTTATTTATTTATAAGGTTATAGATCAGCTCAACATGGTATCATAGGTTTTAAGCCGGGTGAAGACTCAGATTGAAAAATAGTGGGTGTTTTGTGTTTATTAACAAATCGCTATCCAGCTATCCCCAGCCATATAATATGGTCTAAATATATAGTCTCTTACTTCGATAATTGAGCACTCGTTTCAATTTATCTCTCCAAAATTGTTTACACACACACACATACACAGCGGACTCTGATTGAAAAATAGTGTTTTTTTTAATTTATGTATCTTGATAAACAAATCGCTACCCGTATATCTTCAGCTATCAAAAAATTATTTCTCATATTTAAAATGTAATTTTAAATAAAACAATGGTTTTATTTATTATACTAAAGCCGAAGAATACCCGTCCCAGGACGGGAAAAATTAATTCCCCGAACAGAGGAGTTTTGCACCACTTTTATGTACACTTACCAAGATTAAAATCCAGATATAATTCTACTACACCTTATACCTATTATCCTTATTCCTATTTTTATTAAAATTAATTGTATCATTTAGATTCTAGAAAATGTCTAAAATGTATGGCTTAAGCTTAAGTTGTCTTAAGAAGAAATTGAAATTAAGGGAATACTGCTTAATTTATATCTAACTCATATGGGTCAAATTCCATGCAAATCTGAAATATTTTAATTTTTAAGTAGGAGTTTTATGCCTCCTAAAACATTTTTAAATACTCCCAGTAAACTGAAATTTGGGGAGTATCTATTAATTTATGTCTAATACCTATTTTTCACGTTTCACAAAAATCAGGTGTCTGAATTTTCACGAACGCTTCCACCTTCTCTTTACGCACTTAACAAAAACTAAATAAAACTAAATATAGCCCGCATTAGCAAACCTTACACCTAGCAGCTGTGTTCTAAAATTCTTAATGATCAATTTATTAGATTACGAGTGAATCCTATACATACCTAACTTCATATAAATAAAGATATACACACTAGAAATCGAAAATATTTTGCCACCCTCATTTTTTCTCTCGCTAGAAATGTTATTTTTAAATAACAACAAGTTAAGCACCACAATGGTTTTATTTATTATACTAAATACGAGTCTTTCTGGGTCACATTAAATAAAAATTAACCACCTAAATTTTTTTTTAAAGTTACATAAACTTTTGAGTCATCAAAATTACTCCTTTTATGCGCTCTAACTGCTTCAACGGTTCTCGGCATTTAAGTCTGCTGACTTTTGCAACTTTTTTCTGGATCAAAGTTTTCTAAACAAAATGCCAAAAACACGTGAACTTGCACTTGAAAAAGAAGAGATTATCACGGAAAAGGAAAAGGATATTCAAGCAGAAAAACTTTTTAAAAAGAAATTAAAATTCCCAGAAATACAGTAATGCAATCTTTTTAGTTTTCGTCACCACCGCTGAAGTCAACCGATTCGATTTGGAGAAGGAACCCGGCTGTATCGAAACCTTTTCAAATCACGTCGTTTATTGCGACATTGCTTGGAAAGCAACTGGACCTAACGACGACAGGAGAATGGAAGCTCAACATCTGCATCTGTGAAGTGAAGCTCACACTTTTTTAACCCCCCCCCACCACCACCACCACTTCATCATAGGCACTCGAGGATAAGGGTTAATGGTTTGTCAGGTTGATGGTGAAACTAATACCATGAAGATTGGATCTGGGCACACTTTGATTACTTAAGAGGACGGATCAACAAAAGAACTTGTCAACATTGGACTTGAAAACAACCATGTTGTAGTCGGCTGGACAGCCATCTCGAGGTAGTGCATTCCACGGACGGATAGTACTTGGAAAGAAACCTTGCTCATGGAATTTTCTATTAGCTCTAGGTACATAGAGAAGTACAGGAAAATTCTTTACAGTGATTGTAGAGAGACGAATTTCCGCTGTGAATGTTTTCTGAGCAAGATGATTCGCAGTCCCATTTGAGTGCACTCGTCCTCTAGAAAGTGTACAACTAGATGACTAGGGCACTGCGGTGAGTCAGGACCCACTACTCTGGCTGTAACGAATCTAGGACATCTGAATTTAATCAAAGTTCAGTCAATTTGTTTATTGTAACGATTTTTTATTTCAGCTAATAAAGTTGAGTTTTGTTATACTTATAGGCATTCACCGTGAAAGGTCGAAACCGATATCATTTTGTTAACAAATAGATTAATTGGCCTATAAGTGTTAGAAGTTTTAGAAGTAAGGTTACTGGTGAAGTTTTCGATCTGTGCTGAAACAGATGCTTCCTCGTTAACAGCCGGGGAAAGCCGAATGAAAACTTCGTGATGTCAAACTCAAAAAGAGCCGACGCCATCAAACATGAAAAAATATGTATTTTTGGCGAAGATGTTATCAAAATGGAAAAGTTAAGGAAACAACATTTAAATTTTTTAAAAATCAGTAATCGTATGGTAATTTTAATGAAAAGATATCTTTTTTTTACGAAGAATATATAATGAAAAAACTTTTTTGTTTCGATGAATTTATTTTTTACTGGTACAGCTTTTAAACCTGACCGATTAGGTTAGGGTTAGGTTATGGTTAGGGTTAAGGTTAAGTTAGAGTTAGAGTTAGAGTTAAAGTTAGAGTTAGGTTAGCAGCTTCTGAACCTGACCGGTTAGGGTTAGATTAGGATTAGTTTTTTTTGTTTTTGTAGGGTTAGAGTTAGGGTGAAAAAGAGCATGTTCTGCGACTAATCTATTGGCCTATAAGTTTTATTTTCTGACAAAATTAAATAATTCCTTCCGGAGACTGTCCTAACTCAATAAAATTCATGATCGCTTTAATCAATTTTCTGAACTTGTGGAATTTTACGCTATATTCAGTTCGCGATTGTCAATTGTCGTATGCTGTAATCTTATTTGCTATGCGTTTCGGTATCTTTCAGCGGTTTACGTTAACTACCGGAGGATGCCGACGAAACGTCGATTTCAATACAGGTCGTAAACTGCACCAATACCGAAGTAAGAAGTGTAATTACCTCTTTGAATACAATAATATTATAGTACACTAGAAAAAGTGACTCATTTGGTCACTCATAAAGCTCGGATCAAATTGTGAGTTTGTAAAGTTTGTAAAGCAAGTGAGATATAAAAATAAAAACATAACAGACAAAATTAGCATCGCTCTTCTTCTCCTGAGGTTGTTGACTTTCGTTCAGTTGAGTTACTTCGGATGATTGGTTGGATTGCTTCTCGGTTTAAGAATGAAGGTTTAAATAGTATTACTGTCCGTGGGGATATTTCCTTTTGTTTATAATGGACTATTTCAATCTTTATATATATTTTCCTTTCTTTATTACTTTCGGCTATTAATAAAGAGGTAGAAAGGGAAGAGTGACAGAAGCGAGAGTTATAGACGTCGTATAGAATAAGGATGATGGTTAAACAACATACAATGAGAGAGTGTGAAAGTGATAGACAGTAAATAATAAAAGATGGATCGCTTGGTTAGTTATTTTCAAATTACGGTTAATTAGAAAAATTACAATGGGGATGTTCGCAAGAGTAACGCAACCTCAAAACTGAGTAATATTTTAGAATATATTTTATGTGATTAAAATATATAGGAAAAATCCTTAGGGAAACAAACGTTGATTTACTCAGATTTAGAATGATAATAGATTTTAAAATATGTCGATTTGAAATATGTTTTGTGATAATATCGTTGATGAGGGGCTCGGGGATCAGCTTGCCCTGTTCGAAATCTGGTTCAGCTGTTCCTTCAGTCTTACTTTGTAAAAGTATTAATTATCTCTTCTAAGTAAGTATTAATTTATCTCTTCTTCTCCTATGGTTAAAATACAAGGGTAGACTAGACTCTCGAGCAAACGAGTCTCTAAGAAAGAAAACTCCGAACCAAATTCTTATTGTTAATTAGTGTGTTGGCATTCATTCGCACCACTCCTTTCTAACCAGCATGTCCAAATCGTTTGTGTGGTGTTGTGCACACCGAATGAGACGTGAAACTCGTTCAGTTGGAGGGGGTAAGCTGACTAGATAGGAAACATTGCGTACACCTACTATTATCTACAGAGTATGAAAGGATTATTGATTGCCTGTAGGATCCTGAATTTTTCAGTGGTGCATAGTAGGCAATTCTTGGAGGTAGGACTATAAGACTTTTGTTTATCGATGATCCTCCATTTAATTTCATAAGGAGTACTTGACTTCTTGAGCGCCCATATTGTGGTTACTGTCTTTTTCTGTGGATATACAACATCGATTATCAACAATTAATTTATTCTAAATAATACTAAATTACGATTACGACCCATATAAACATACAGTCCGCCCCTATTGTCTCGGTACTTTTTCCAAAAATGACGCTTGAGTGAACACACCAGAAGACGTTACGGTGATCTTTTAACTCCATTCTTCGATTTGTTTTTATTTCGTGAGTCGCTCATAATTTCAATTGAGCAATAACAACCATTTTAACAAAAATAAAAGGTCAGCCTATTTCAATGAAACCATGGTACGTCTCTCAAGTATGTAACGTATAGTTTTAAAATAAATAATTTGTATATTAGCTCTCACATTTTTTAGATCGAGCACTTTACTGATTTATTTGCAACATACATCGAAACACTATATATATATATATATATATATATATATATATATATATATATATAGTGTGTACACCTACCGTCAACAATAATGAAAGAATATGCTTCGGCATCATTCGCACAAATATTCATATGAAATTATAGACTTACGTCAGTAATTTAATTTTTCATATATGAATTATTATTATTATTATTATTATTATTATTATTATTATTATTATTATTATTATTATTATTATTATTATTATTTGTGATTAACTAAAGAAAAACACTTACCGTTGACTATTTATTTGGAGTGGAAGATTTCTTTTCAAATTCATTTTAGGGGGCGGGGACTGCCTGACTTTCTATTTGCATTCGTTCTTCCCTATGACACCGAATCTTACAGCGATGTCTTACTTTTTTAACCACACTGTTTATTTATATAATATAAGTATGTCTGTATCTTGAACAGCCATTTTACAAGTTGAGACTGTCCAATACCCTAAAAAAAAAGTAAATACTAAAAAGTGCTTGACAAATACATGGTGTTTCTGGGTGGCTAAAATTTAGATTTTACACATTTCAAAATGGGTTGTTCTAAATTCGATAAGACGACATAAATAGAATTATGTGGTCGTTGGCACTTTTTTATTTGTATTTTTGTTCACTAACGTTGGTGTGATGGGATGGATTGTATTCATTTATCTACTAATAAATCCACATTAGTCTTTATTATAGAATAGAAGATTGTATCTATGCGTGTGTGTGTGTGTGTGTGTGTGTGTGTGCATAAGCCATATCTAATCACGTACATACTATACTGTACTACATACTTTAGACTCATATACGCGTGTTATATTATGCGTAACATTAGACTCTAACAACCGAATTTATTTCAAAACCAAATGAACACGTATACGCATGCGCGGGCGTGGTTTCTTTGTTTATTTATTTATTTTAACTACTTCTCTCCATTCCTTCTTAATTTCTTGAAATAGTTCTTTCTCCTTGAGAAAGAAGGAGAGATAACGAACATCAGAGCGAAACAGTAAAAAAGAAAGAAAAATTTGTAAAGTGAAAGTGAAAGTAGATATACAACCGAAAGTGAGTTGGTCGTTGGGTAAATTTCATGAGAAAAGATATGACAAAAATGGAGGCACCATCTAAAGGAATAATAGAAATAAAAGTGGATACAAAAGACTAGAAATTATCAATACAGTCAATTTGCTTTTCAATTTGCCATGTCTTCTTTTTGTTTATTTTTTATTTTTCTCATATTTACCAATTTTTTTAGCAGATTTTATTTCTTTTTTGTTGTGTTTCTTTTGTCTCGTTTTATTTATTGTCGGTGAGCTACATCTAGAAGGTTTTGACAAAAAAAAGACCTGGAATTTTTTTGCAGATGCCTGCGTAAGTACACAGATGTTTGCGCATGTGTATATCATCTGAGGTTAAGAAAACACAAAAGAACGGAGAAAAGTACAGGGAAACAAACATAAGGAAAATAAGGAGAAGAAAAAAAAGAAGAAAAAGAATAAGAAAAAGAAGAATAAGGCAACAAAATTATATTATTAATACTACCATTACTACGACTACTACTATTATTACTGTTACTACTATTAGGTATAATAAATTCTTAGAGATCCCATAAGTATGCAACCGAATGTTACTAAATTTATCATAAACAAACTTTCAGGTTCTAGATAGTTCGCTGTGTACTTTCATTGTAAACGATTTCTTTACCCATTTCTGAGAACGGATGATTCGTACTTTAATTAGATGGTTATTTTTATTGTTTCTCAACTCCAAGAAAATCGCTTAATGACACCATTAGAAACGCAAGTCCCTGAAAGTGATCAGATGAATCTGGTGAGAAATATTTACCATAAACTTAATTTTAAAATACATGTTTACCCTCATCTCAATGTAAAAATCCACGAATCGTTAATAAAATTCACAATCCTTTCTGTAATCCGATCATATTCAGTAGAAATTAACTTTAGTCTATGCTTGGCCTGTCCACCAAGTGTCAGTCATGAACGTCCAACAGTCTTTGTTTTATCGCCGTTCAATGATAAGCAATAACTCTGACACACTCTTCTCTTTACACTGCCCTAGTTCTGACTATTATGTCACTCTTCGGTTCAGTAATATAATCTGATTATTGTTTTGATAGAAATTATGACTGAGATAATCCCACAGAAAAAGTTTGGAGGGTTAAGCTCTAGTAGGTGTGAAGCCTATTCAGGATCACGCCCCTTACTGATGAGATAAACACAAAAGTTCCTCTCATATCATTGAACAGTTGTAAAGAAAAGATTGTTAAACATTGATGATTGCAACTTGGTGGGCAAGTCAAGCATAAACTGGAGTTTATTTGTACCAAATATTGGATTGCAGAAAGGTGGGCGAGTTTATCAACGATTTCCTGGATAGCAATTTTTTAAGGCACCCGTTACTTTTCTATTTCATTTTTTCTTCTGTTTCACCCCTTCTGAAAATACAACAAGATAACTTTATATAAAAGATTAGAAAAGCTACTTAGATACGATGTGAAAAATTGTCAATTACTCTAAAATAATTTCTCTCTTAGCACTGTCATAATTCGGGCTGTGGTGGTCTACTTTATTTCAGAAATAGGCTAGGAATTAAAACGATATGTGTCTATGATTTTATTAGTAGTAGTAATGTAATTAGTTGTGTAAACATGATAATGTACATTAAAACAATGTACATTGTCATGTTTACACAACTAATTACATTACGACTAATAATAAAATCATAGACACATATCGGCTCCAAAACTGCACCAAAGTTGGCGTGTAGAACCTTAGGGAATACGATTGTGTAATAAGAGATCATAAGACTACAACAACTGTTGGTGGTAATACCTATAATACTACTAATCATAATTTACGCCTGAGTCTCCCCAAATAGTGGAAATAACGACACTAACATTAGCATAATAGCCGTCCCGGTCTGTCTTAGCGGGTCAAAATTAACATGATGCGATTAATAATATGTTTTGTTGGTGCTTGCATAATAAAAAGCCGAAAAAAAGTGTTTTTTGTCTTTTAGTGTTGGGGAGGTAAATAAGGGGCAGGTAACTTTTCACAACAGCTCTAGCTTTCGAACAATATTTTTCTAACCCTAACCCTAACCCTAAACCCTAACCCTAACCCTAGCCCTTTTATGTCTAATCGGCGTTCTCTTTGCACAGTAGCAACATGTGCAACGTCAATTAAAGACATCAGTTTTGATTACTGGAAAATCTTCTTTAAAATTAGTTGTGAAGAGTTACCTGCCCCTTATTTATCTCTCCAACACTAAAAGACAAAAAAACTTTTTTCGGCTTTTTATTCTACAAGCACCGTTTTGTTAGTATATCACCACCACCACCAGAAAAAAAAGAGATGGTAATCGCTGGGAGGATTATATCATGACAAAAAGATACTACACTACCTATTCTCCCAAAAATGGGGCGGTAACGCCTGGAAAGATTGTAACGTAACGAACTAACGTATACTACATTACCATCAGAGGAAGTAATGCCTGGGAGGATGGTCTCTTGACAAAAGAACAGATACTATAGTGCTCTACCCAAGTGAGGAGGTAATGCTCAGAAGGATGGTATCATGACAATAGAACAAATACTACACTATCCCACCTGAACTGAGCTTTGAACGCTAGTACATTAGTCTGAGATAGTAAAGGACATTGTTTCTTTTTAAATGTATATAATTAAGTTACGTAATTTAATTAGAATGTAATAGAATATAATGGAACAGACGGTGGTTTGTTTGTTTTTCAAATCTTATTAGAAATTAAGTTTTAAAGCACTAATTTATTGAATCATGTAGTAGTAGTAGTAGTAGTAGTAGTAGTAGTAGTAGTCGTGGCGATGGTGGTAGTAGTAATATCAGTCGAATAGTCAACACGTTACTGGTAGTACTTGTTGTTTATTTTATTATAGCAGTACGAATAGTCGACTATCGTAGTAGTAGTAGTAGTAGTAGTAGTAGTAGTAGTTGTTGTTGATGTAGTAATAATAGTACGAATAGTTGTATTGTTGATAGTTGGTGTAAATGTTAGAGTACTAGTACAAACAGTTGTGGTACGTGGTCGTAGTCATTGAAAATTGTTTGATTTAAAAAATGATTTAAATATAATGTAAAAACCACGTTTTTATTATTCCGTGTTTTATTTATTAAAATAAAGAACGGGTGATTTTCTTTTCTTTTTTTTTTTGTAAAAAAACACATTTTACTGAGCAATTAAATAACTGATTTTAGAATCGTGTTCACTGTATTTTATTTTTTGACTGTTGATTTTACTTTAGGTACACCTATTTTTTTCGCTTTGAATAACTTAAGATATTATTTTTTACGACCTTAAGAGAGTTTAGGATTTTTTGTTTTACATTTTACGCCGTAAAGAATAAATTTTGTTTAAAAACTGTGTTTTATTATTCCGTGTTTTATTTATTAAAATAAAGGATGAGGTGATTTTCTTTCTTTTTTTTTGTAAAAAAAAAAACAAACAAAATATTTTACTGAGCAATGAAATAAAACAACTAGCAAAAATATGTGACCGGAGGAAGCATATTTTTGCTACTTGGAGCATTGTGCAATTTGGGAGTAGTTTTAAATTTGTTTGAATTTAGAGGTAAAGTTTAACTCTTTACAAAAATGAGATGAAAAGAATATTTAAGGATTGAAAGGTGGAAAGAAAACGAAATCTGTCACCTAAGAACGAGAGCAAAAGCATTTGAGATAATTTAAAGTGTCTTTCTTCAATAGAATTGGAAAGTTTGTATCAGTGAGACAAATATTTTTTAATAGTTTTAAATACACATCTCTTATAATATTTATTCACATACCTGTTGTAGATAGATAGATAGATAGATAGATAGATAGATAGATAGATAGATAGATAGATAGATAGATAGATAGATAGTTAGAAAGAAGCAAGTCAGGTCGATATTTGAAAAGACATAGATACATAGATATAAAGAGAACGGTGCAGACTTTGATAGATAGATAGATAGATAGATAGATAGATAGATAGATAGATAGATAGATAGATAGATAGATAGATAGATAGATAGATCACGACAGGTAGATATCTGGATAGACATATATACATGCATATAAAGAGAAAGATGCAGACTTAGATAGATAGATAGATAGATAGATAGATAGATAGATAGATAGATAGATAGATAGATAGATAGATAGATAGATAGATAGATAAGCTTCCAAACATACAAGCGATATCGCATGTTCTCAAAGTAATTCAGCTGATGAAAGTTTCCCAGCATCTGAAGTAATCGTTTAAGTTTTTATGCAAAGACTGTGTTTTTCTGTGTTAATTCATTGAAAACTAATTAAAAGCACTTACTTAAATGTCTACATATGTCTAACAAGATTTTAGTTGCTGTGAAAACAGCAGACTTTTTTGTCAGTAATCACGAGCAAAGAGGCTTATTGAATCTTAATAACTCCATCCGAAACTTAGTTTTATTAGAGACGTGAAAACTGTATCGCAAAAGACATGTGCACTAAAGTGACGTTCCCTTGGCAACGTGAAAATCTAATTACAAAGAAAAAGAATAATAATCGTTTTAGAATGTGTATAGATGTGTGTTATTGTATATATTCATTTATGAGTCAATCTAGTGTACACAACGACACCTTATTTTCATATGTGAAAACTGTCAGATGAGACATAGATAGATAGATAGATAGATAGATGAGACATAGATAGATAGATAGATAGATAGATAGATAGATAGATGAGACATAGATTAATAGATAGATAGATAGATAGATAGATATACAGATGGATAGATAGATAGATAGATGAGACATAGACAAATAGATAGATAGATAGATAGATGAAACATAGATAGATAGATTGATAGATATATATATAGATAGATAGATGAGACATAGATATATAGATTGATAGATAGATAGATTGATAGATAGATGAGACATATATATATATATATATATATATAGGGTGGGCCAAAATAAGGGTCCTATCTTTAAATTTGAATAACTTGAATTTGAATAACTTCCACAAAATAAAAGTTAAACTCACCAAACTTTATGTGTGTGTAGACTGACCCTTCCGAGATTTTTTGAACTAAACAAAACAAATTTTAGCCGAAAAACACTTCTTAAAACTTACAAAAACTAAAGTATTGTTTTTTACACTGTTTTGAGTTTTTTAGGCAAAAATAATGTTTTCTAAATGAGGGTACGTTCCTTAGGGCTAATACGGCTCATGCTTGCTTAGGAAGGGGTCCTTTACTTATTCTAAAAAAAAATTTTTTTTAATCAATAAATAAAAAAGTTATGAATTTTAAAAAATAGGACCCTTATTTTTGCCCACCCTGTATATATATATATATATATTTGAACAAATTTTTTGTGGTACAGAATTTTATAATGGTTTTAAATATGATGAACGGAATCATAGCGAGTCGAGGCACTGTCACAAGAAAAAGAAAGAGAGGAAATTGATTGATACACGCCATAAACTGGTATCGTCTTGGCCTTCGGGGCTTGATTTACGCCGGTCTATGGGTCTGTCCTGTGCAGTTCTAGGAGGTGCACCCTCCCAGGCTTTGCCTCCCCTCTTTGGGGAGGAGTAAGTTTATTGCTTACTGCCTGAGGCGCCCCTACCGGGGAATGCCGACGGGGCTGCCCAGTCAATTTTTAAATGGCCAGAGTGCTCACCTCTTGGGCGCTG
Organism: Sepiola atlantica; assembly: GCA_963556195.1. Lineage (NCBI taxonomy): Eukaryota > Metazoa > Mollusca > Cephalopoda > Sepiida > Sepiolidae > Sepiola > Sepiola atlantica. The sequence goes on from OY744538.1 coordinate 68,332,901, forward strand.
GCTTTTCAAGTCTCACTTTCCCGACCCGACCTTGGGTCACATCTTACCTTGTGGGAGTAAGATACAACTGGCCTTGTGCCTAACCTCCTGGGAGGTAAATAAAATATTTAATCGTCGATTCAAAACTTTTAAAAAGAATAAAAAGATTGACTAAAATTAACAGAATAAAAACTAAATCCCAAGGTACCTTTCGGCCGACACATTGTCAAGAGAAACGTCGGCGAATATCGCTAAAAACGAGAAAAAGAGTAACGTGGGGATAAAAAACAAAGGGAGATTGAATAACGCCATTGAACCGAAAAAGAATAAATGGACATAATAGGCAAAGTATTTATTTTTTCCTCTTTAGAAGTCTCCAAATAAGTCTAATTTGAGAGACAACTCTTTTTGCCTACAGAGCGATGGTTTTCGCATTGTAACACTCACTGCCTCCAACACCTTGAGATGGTGTTTGGAACGGGCCTTGTGTACAATGCGAAAACATCCATCGGAGTACGTCACACCGCACTTTTTATTGTCATACAAGTGCTGTCCGATAGATGACTCGTGCACTTGTGAGCTCTATTTACTATTGAGCAATTTTCATAAGCCCAGTTGAAATTCTGTGGATTTGTATCATGTGGATATCTACTTTACCTATATATATATATATATATATATATATATATATATATATATATATATATATATATATATATATATACATATATATATATATATATATATATCAGATTTGAGTTGTAAAATACTCGTAATCAGGGGTTTTGAATCGTATGACCGGTAGTGAATAGTCATATCTCTATGCTGATGAGTACCGGTTTAATGACGAAACGTATACGTACATAGATAATAAACAAATATTTATTATTATTTGTCGCTATTTAAAGCAAGTGACGTCATGCTGTGTTAATACTTAACATACAGTGCTCTACTTTTTCGAGGAGCGACAAATAATAATAAATATTTGTTTATTATCTATGTACGTATACGTTTCGTCCTTAAACCGGTACTCATCAGCATAGAGATATGACTATTCACTACCGGTCATACGAATTGCCTGGGCAGCCCCGTCGGCATTCCCCGGTATGGGCGCCTCAGGCAGTAAGCAATAAACTTACTCCTCCCCAAAGAGGGGAGGCAAAGCCTGGGAGGATGCACCTCCTAGAACTGCACAGGACAGACCCATCGTTCCTTCCTAAAAAAAAAGTAGAACGCTCTGGATGTTATAGCCGCCGATAACGTGTTAAAATTATCACAGTTTATTCGCTATTTAAAATTGGCCTTGTGGTTAAGGCGTCGGATTTGAGTTGTAAAATAATCGTAATCCGGGGTTTCTAATCGCATGACCGGTAGTGAATAGTCATATCTCTATGCTGATGTGTCCCGGTTTAAGGACGAAACGTATACGCACATAGATAATAAACAATAACAAATATTATATATATATATATATATATATATATATATATTGCAATACCCCATATATTCTATATTAAATGCATAGAAAAAGACTCTTACAGATATTTTCTAAAAACAATAAGCAAAAATCTAAGTTACTTATGGTGAATCTTGTACCCCATATTTTTCTTTCACTTTCGAATATATAAGAACAGCTTTCATTCCCGGGCAACGGGATTTTCAATTTTAAAAAGACGTATGATATGAAATTGCTGAAGGGGTAGCCTGCACATCGCCGCCATGTCACCACGAAATAGATGTTCCGTTACTTAAATAAATCTTTGTTTTTTTCTCTTCTTTTCATTCACGAATAAGACACTTTTCAAAATGAAATTTTTTTCTGTCTTAAATATTCTATTCTTCTTTATTATTATTTTTGAATTGTCTATGTTTCTTTTTATCGTGACTTTGAATTGCATTTGAAAAAAAATGGCGGCGACCCATGCTGGGGGTAGGGGTGAGTTGTTTTGCCGCTGGGAGAGGCAGGTCGGCGTGATGGGTTAGATGTTTATCAATATTCCAATTTCAGCTTTTTTGAGTGTTTTTTTTTCTATATAATGGAATAGAGAAGGCATTTTCTCATTTCTATTGTTACATGTTTTTTTATAGAACTAACGACATTTTATTTACGTCTGTCTGTCTGCTTCTTTATCTATACCAGTCTATGTATGCGTGTGTTACTCTATCTAACTAGAAATCTGACTAGCTCGGTCTGTTTATACCTGTTATCTCCTAACTTATACACACACACATTATATATATATATATATATATATATATATATATATATATATATATATATATATATATATATATATATATATACAGGGTGGGCAAAAATAAGGGTCCTATTTTTAAAAATTCATAACTTTTTTATTTATTGATTTTTTTTAAATTTTTTTTTAGAATAAGTAAAGGACCCCTTCCGAAGCAAGCATGAGCCGTATTAGCCCTAAGGAACGTACCCTCATTTAGAAAACATTATTTTTGCTTAAAAAACTCAAAACAGTGTAAAAAACAATACTTTAGTTTTTGTAAGTTTTAAGAAGTGTTTTTCGGCTAAAATTTGTTTTGTTTATTTCAAAAAATCTCGGAAGGGTCAGTCTACACACACATAAAGTTTGGTGAGTTTAACTTTTATTTTGTGGAAGTTATTCAAATTCAAGTTATTCAAATTTAAAGATAGGACCCTTATTTTGGCCCACCCTGTATATATATATATATATATATATATATATATATATATATATATATATATATATACATATATATATATATGCAGCATCTTTTCTTTGAAGGCAAGTATTGTTAAATCTAACAGACAACTTATGTCTGAATATCCTTTCGTAGATCCTTTCTGTTGTCCGAATCTTAGTTTTTTGGGGGGCATTTGTCGATGAATCCGCCATAGTTTTCATTTGTGTCCCAAGTACTTTCAGACCCATCCGGGTCCATCTTCAGGGTCATCAGGACGAGAAGCCTTATATATATATAAAAAAAAAACGTAATCAACAGAATTAAGTTCAATACCAGCAATAATATACTGAAATTGCTATAATGCTAACTATAGTTTCGTACTTATTATACAATTCTCGCCAAAACCACTATAATACGAACACATCGTCTATACCTGATTATTTTCATTCCCCTGAAGATAGACTCGGATGGGTCTGAAAGTACTTGGGACACAAACGAAAACTATGGCAGATTCATCGGCCAATCCCCCCCCCCCCCGAAACTAAGATTCTGATTCGGACAATGGAAAGGATCTACAAAATGATATCCAGACATAAGTTGTCCGTTATATTTAACAAATCAAGGGAGGCGCGAGAGCGCTCTATTCCTTTAATAGACATCAAAAATGTCTATGCTGGAAATCTCCTTTCTTTGATCAATCATAACTCAAAAACCAATAAACCAAATTAGTTAAAACTTTGCACAACATTTTTATTTGATAGGTCCTATAAGTGTGTAGAATTTCAGTATCATTAGTCAAGGCAACCCAGATATCCAGAAAGTTCAATCATGAAATCATGTTATCTGTGTGTACGTACGTACGTATGTGCCACCCTGTATATATATATATATAGCATAGTAGATCTTTTGTTAGAGAGCTTAATATAGGTACAGAGCAAAAATAATATTAGAATTAAAATAATTTAAAAATCCATGTCAGTCAAAGATAATAATTTATTTCATCTTATCGGTAGGATCGTCAGACGTGAAACTGCATACTTAACAACAAGAACGAAGAGAAATAGAGTGGTTTAGAGCCAGTGGCATTTTGATGATCAGTTCAGTGGCCTTGTTAGGCTTCATTAAGGCCAGTCTACCTCACACTTACTCCCGCTTACATCGGTACACTGTGCTTGAGAAGTGCGGCTAGATAGGCGTGAGGGAATAAAAAGCAATTTAAGATATCGGGAAGATTACCGGAACAAGCAGAAGAATACTAAACGCCACAACTACATCCACTCAATTAATAACCGTCAAATTTAGTAGAACGAGATATATGACAGATTTGAGTGATTCTCGTTCGGTACGATTCAACAGCTAGGTATAGACGATACTTAGAGGGAGACCTTTGACCGACCAGGCACAAAATCTAAGACTCGAAGTTGACACTGGAGAGGACATTTCGCAGAATTTTCCCGGATAAAGTTAGCCCTTGTGGGCAGCAACTCTATTGAGACTAACGGCTTAAAACGGATCTATAATCTAACAACATGACTCATTGAAATACAAGTCGCATAAATGGAAAATACTTCCATTTTTGTGGGTACCTGAGAGGTGCCTATTACCAAAGGATTACCCCCTTTCCGATATTTGGTTCTGATTACTGTGTCAAAACTCCAGTTCCGATTGAGTCTGCAAAAGTTCTGATTAACATGTACTAAGTTAAAACATTTATCTTTAATTTTAAGGTTTTTAATTTTAAGTTAAGCTTTTTTTAATTTGAAGTTCAATATTTTTATTTAAAGTTCATTTTTTTTTAATTTGAAGTCAAGCTTTTTTAATTCAAGTTCAATATTTTTAATTTAAACTTGAACTTTTTAAATTTGAATTTGAACTAGATTTTTTTCTAATTTCAACTTTGTTTTTTAATTGAGAGTGAAAAGTTTCAGCTATAAATAATGCCACTACTTAGCATAAATTCGTGGAAATTGCGTTGTGCAATTTTTTTTTTAAATCTACGGTATTTTTTTTTAATTGTCCGTGGTTCATTTACTTAGTTTCGTTCTAATTTTTTTTTTAATTGTCCGTGGTTCATTTACTTGGTTTCGTTCTAATTTTTTTTTTTAATTGTCCGTGGTTCATTTACTTTGTTTCGTTCTCATTTTTTTTTAATTGTTCGTGGTTCATTTACTTGGTTTCGTTCTAATTTTTTTTTTTAATTGTCCGTGGTTCATTTACTTTGTTTCGTTCTAATTTTTTTTTTTAATTGTCCGTGGTTCATTTACTTTGTTTCGTTCTAATTTTTTTTTAATTGTCCGTGGTTCATTTACTTGGTTTCGTTCTAATTTTTTTTTTAATTGTCCGTGGTTCATTTACTTAGTTTCGTTCTAATTCTTTTTTTTAATTGTCCGTGGTTCATTTACTTGGTTTCGTTCTAATTTTTTTTTTTAATTGTCCGTGGTTCATTTACTTGGTTTCGTTCTAATTTTTTTTTTTTTAATTGTCCGTGGTTCATTTACTTGGTTTCGTTCTCATTTTTTTTAATTGTCCGTGGTTCATTTACTTGGTTTCGTTCTAATTTTTTTTTTTTAATTGTCCGTGGTTAATTTACTTGGTTTCGTTCTTATTTTTTTTAATTGTCCGTGGTTCATTTACTTGGTTTCGTTCTAATTTTTTTTTTTAATTGTCCGTGGTTCATTTACTTGGTTTCGTTCTAATTTTTTTTTAATTGTCCGTGGTTCATTTACTTGGTTTCGTTCTCATTTTTTTTAATTGTCCGTGGTTCATTTACTTGGTTTCGTTCTAATTTTTTTTTTTAATCGTCCGTGGTTCATTTACTTGGTTTCGTTCTAATTTTTTTTTAATTGTCCGTGGTTCATTTACTTGGTTTCGTTCTAATTTTTTTTTAATTGTCCGTGGTTCATTTACTTGGTTTCGTTCTAATTTTTTTTTAATTGTCCGTGGTTCATTTACTTGGTTTCGTTCTTATTTTTTTTTTAATTGTCCGTGGTTCATTTACTTGGTTTCGTTCTAATTTTTTTTTTTAATTGTCCGTGGTTCATTTACTTGGTTTCGTTCTAATTTTTTTTAATTGTCCGTGGTTCATTTACTTGGTTTCGTTCTAATTTTTTTTTTAATTGTCCGTGGTTCATTTACTTGGTTTCGTTCTAATTTTTTTTTTAATTGTCCGTGGTTCATTTACTTGGTTTCGTTGTCATTTTTTTTAATTGTCCGTGGTTCATTTACTTGGTTTCGTTCTAATTTTTTTTTAATTGTCCGTGGTTCATTTACTTGGTTTCGTTCTCATTTTTTTTAATTGTCCGTGGTTCATTTACTTGGTTTCGTTCTATTTTTTTTTAATTGTCCGTGGTTCATTTACTTGGTTTCGTTCTCATTTTTTTTAATTGTCCGTGGTTCATTTACTTGGTTTCGTTCTAATTTTTTTTTAATTGTCCATGGTTCATTTACTTGGTTTCGTTCTCATTTTTTTTAATTGTCCGTGGTTCATTTACTTGGTTTCGTTCTATTTTTTTTTAATTGTCCGTGGTTCATTTACTTGGTTTCGTTCTCATTTTTTTTTTAATTGTCCGTGGTTCATTTACTTGGTTTCGTTCTAATTTTTTTTTTAATTGTCCGTGGTTCATTTACTTGGTTTCGTTCTAATTTTTTTTAATTGTCCGTGGTTCATTTACTTGGTTTCGTTCTAATTTTTTTTTAATTGTCCGTGGTTCATTTACTTGGTTTCGTTCTCATTTTTTTTAATTGTCCGTGGTTCATTTACTTAGTTTCGTTCTAATTTTGTTTTTAATTGTCCGTGGTTCATTTACTTGGTTTCGTTCTAATTTTTTTTAATTGTCCGTGGTTCATTTACTTGGTTTCGTTCTAATTTTTTTTTAATTGTCCGTGGTTCATTTACTTGGTTTCGTTCTAATTTTTTTTTTTAATTGTCCGTGGTTCATTTACTTGGTTTCGTTCTCATTTTTTTTAATTGTCCGTGGTTCATTTACTTGGTTTCGTTCTATTTTTTTTTTTAATTGTCCGTGGTTCATTTACTTGGTTTCGTTCTCATTTTTTTTTAATTGTTCATGGTTCATTTACTTGGTTTCGTTCTAATTTTTTTTAATTGTCCGTGGTTCATTTACTTGGTTTCGTTCTATTTTTTTTTTTAATTGTCCGTGGTTCATTTACTTGGTTTCGTTCTCATTTTTTTTAATTGTCCGTGGTTCATTTACTTGGTTTCGTTCTATTTTTTTTTAATTGTCCGTGGTTCATTTACTTGGTTTCGTTCTAATTTTTTTTTTAATTGTCCGTGGTTCATTTACTTGGTTTCGTTCTAATTTTTTTTTAATTGTCCGTGGTTCATTTACTTGGTTTCGTTCTAATTTTGTTTTTAATTGTCCGTGGTTCATTTACTTGGTTTCGTTCTATTTTTTTTTTTAATTGTCCGTGGTTCATTTACTTGGTTTCGTTCTAATTTTTTTTAATTGTCCGTGGTTCATTTACTTGGTTTCGTTCTAATTTTTTTTTTAATTGTCCGTGGTTCATTTACTTGGTTTCGTTCTAATTTTTTTTTTAATTGTCCGTGGTTCATTTACTTGGTTTCGTTCTCATTTTTTTTAATTGTCCGTGGTTCATTTACTTGGTTTCGTTCTAATTTTTTTTTTAATTGTCCGTGGTTCATTTACTTGGTTTCGTTCTCATTTTTTTTAATTGTCCGTGGTTCATTTACTTGGTTTCGTTCTATTTTTTTTAATTGTCCGTGGTTCATTTACTTGGTTTCGTTCTCATTTTTTTTAATTGTCCGTGGTTCATTTACTTGGTTTCGTTCTAATTTTTTTTTAATTGTCCATGGTTCATTTACTTGGTTTCGTTCTCATTTTTTTTAATTGTCCGTGGTTCATTTACTTGGTTTCGTTCTATTTTTTTTTTAATTGTCCGTGGTTCATTTACTTGGTTTCGTTCTCATTTTTTTTAATTGTCCGTGGTTCATTTACTTGGTTTCGTTCTAATTTTTTTTTTTTTCGCTTTCGTGAGAAAGTTATTTTACTTTACAAAGAGAAAGTTGAAAATAAGAGAAGCTACGGGGGCGTCCCAGATTTGAAGAGGCGTCCGAAATGAGGTAACATGATTTTAGCAATAGAGAACGACGGATCGAATTCAGGTGGGTAGAATCGGTGTTGATGTGGAAAAGGGCGGGATTTTCCAACCCGGCTTAATTGGAACTTCAAAAGAAGAATTGTTTTTGGGTTTTGAACGTGCGGGTGGAGGTGAGAATTGGAGATTAGCGAATCAAAGAAATGAAGAAGAGCCAAAGAAAGAATTCTTTCAAAGAGTTTAAAGAAGGAAGATCAAAAGTAGTAGGGGGAGGAAGAGGACAAAAGAGATGTTTTCTTTAGTATTGAAGTAAAGAGAAAGAAGAAGAAAAGGAGCAGTAGTATGAGTAAAAAAGAAGAAAAAACGTTTTTAAAAGAATTAAAATCTTTTTAAAAGGAGGGGGTAAGAAGGGGAGAAAGGGGAAGGCGGTTGGCGGAGGATGAGAGGAGGGAGGGGAGATAAAATAATTCAAGAATTATTTCATCTTTCCTCCCTCCCCTCATCCAAGAATTATTTCAAAGTTTAGATAAGGAAGATGAAGATAAGTAGTAGTAGGAGGAGGAGGAGAGCGAGGATGGTATCAGGATAACGGGATGAGTGCTACGTTGCGCATGGAAAGGGACCCTGCACTTCTCGGGTTAGTTTTACCGAGGCCACAACCTCACAAATGAAGACTCGTCTAATAGTTTACTTGCGTGAGTTTACTGGCATCTAACAAACTACCACTTCGCCCAATCCACTCTATCCAAAAATATTTTAATGACAATTCTAACAAAAAATAGGTTAAAAATATAATAATAATTCACCTCATGTCTTGAGGCTCGTGTCCACAAATATCGGATGGCTTAGAACTAACCTCGATGATGTAGAATCATTTCTCTTAGTAAAGTCCTCAGATATGTTAGCACTTAGTGAAACTAACCTACACTCTTCAATCTCCTCTAATCGCTTTGACATAACTGGATGCATCCCACTCTGTCGTAAGGACTCAGACTAGCATATGCACAGACTAGGAGTCTATATTCGTAACATCCTCTCCTTGACTAGATAACATAGTCTAGAATCAGATGATCAGGCCTACATTGATTTACAACACCGTGTTAGTTATTTATATTTCCTCTACCGTTCTCCTTCGACCCAGGACTATACCCTTCTTGACTATGTCTCTGATTATATAGATGCAATACTCTCTTTAGATCCGTGCGCCCAAATACGTGTACTTGGGGATTGTAATGTTCACCACAGTTATTGGCTTAGTTTCTCGAGCTATACAGACGAAGATGTAGACAGAACGCATAGTTTCTTCTTCCCGACTCTCAACCCAGATCATGTAGATCAGCAAGCATCACTTATCGATCTATTCTTGACAAAAATGTCCGAGGTTTGCGTGACGGATGTCCGTAGCCCACTCGGGAACGCTGATCACCTTGAGATAACAGTTGATATCACCCTAAACTTTCGACCCCAAGATGAAAAGCCGTTGCTCGAAATGACGAGATACTATAAACGGCTGATTGGGAATCCTTTACAGATCACATCAGAGACGCCCCTTGGAGAAAAACATTTTCTCTCCCCGCTGAAAGGTGCGCAAATGGGGTAACTGGATGAGTAAACGCAGGCATAGAAGCACATGTCCCCCGCAGAATTCTATAGCAAGCCACAATCTCTCCAATGGTTCACTTCAACTTGTGCAGCTACTATTGCGCGTAAGCACAAAGCATTTCGTCGATTCAACCACCATAAGTTAAATACAAATAGACAGAAATTTAAAGCATCAAGAAACCATTGTAAGAATGAAATAGATGCAGCTAATAGTATGTATACCGAGATGACCAGGAAACGAATTAAGTTGTAGAAATTAAGAACTCGCGATTTCTGTAAAATTAATAATATCAACAATTTTTCCACCATCCAACCACAATGGTGTCACCTGTACGGCAACTCCAAGAGGAACCGCTGAACTAATAGTCCAGCGGTTCCTCTTGGACTTCATACGTGACTCCACAAACAAGTCCCTCCCAAATTTCTCACTGCGGATAGAAGCCACATTCGATTATATGATCATCACCCCTTCTCATGTCCGGGATATCATAAAAATCTTGACACATCCAATGCATGTAGGATTGATCTTATCCCTGGTATAGTAATAAAGAAATGCTCTGCTGAGATGTCCCCTCCCCTCTCATACAAATGGCTTGGCGAATCTTGCTGCCCTGATAGCTGGAAATTGCCTTTGTGGTACCAGTGTTCAAGAATTCTGGTTACAAAACTGACCAGTAAAATTATCGCCACATCAGTCTCCTTCTGCTCTTCGCTAAAATCTTTGAATCATAAATCAATCTGGTGATAGTCCACCACCTCGTTAATACTAAACTATTTTCTGACCAAAAGTATGGATTTAGGCAAGCCACTCCTATTTCTGATATCCTAACGGTCATTCCTGAACGCATATACCATACACTGGACAAGGTTGGTGAAGCTAGGGTGGTAGCTCATAATATATCCAACGTTTTTGACAAGGTTTGCCATTAAAGTCTTCTTGTGAAACTTAATTTGTACGGTATTACTGGGCGAATATTTAATATAATCAGTTCCTTCTTAGCCAAAAGAAAGATCCAGGTTGTCCTTGATAGCCGTACATCTAAACAACATAACATTAATGTCCCAGGGGTCGATCCTTGAAACTTTATTCATCCTGATTTTCACAAACGTCCTCCCTGATGAAATTGTGTCCCAGATGGATATATTTGCAGATGACACTACGTTCTATTCTCGACACGTGGGAAAAACGAACACACACATATCTAAGGCAATGACGGAATCTTTAAAAAATGGCTTTCAGTCTGTAGTTGAATGAGGACATAAATGGATGGTAACATTTAATGCTACTAAGACAAAGATCTTTTCCTTAAACAATTATAAGAAACCTTTTTAACCACCGATTGCTATGGCTAAAAGCAACTTACCTTAGAGTCCATCATTCAAACTCCTCGGCCTAACATTCGCAGGTAACGTGGATTGGAACATAAAAGACATTGCCAAGACTGCTGCAAAGGAGGTGGGCTCCCTCTACCGTGCTACAAAACTTCTCAGACCTGCCAATATCCTATATTTCTACAAAGTCACTATTCGCTCATGCATGGAGTATTGTTTTCACATCTGGGCTGGTGCATAAACCACTAGCCTCACCCTCAGGCAGAGTAAATAAGAATCTCTAATCTGATAGGTTCCACACTATTTACCCAGCTCCAGTCCCCGTTCCATTGCCGCCAAATTGCACCCCTGTGCTTGTTTTACAAGTACTTCAATTGAATATTCTCCGATCTACTTTCTGCACTGGTGCCCCTTCGGCGTAAATTCCCACGATAGACCCGACAATAATAAAAATCCCACCCCTTCACTTTGGAAGTCCCCAGTTACCAGGAGGTTTTCTACTCTATTAGCTTATTTCCTAGAACTGTGAGCCTTTGGAATTCTCTCCCTGCTCCCTATTTCCTTGACTGTGCTAACATGCAGGAATTTAAATGTAATGTGAACAAATATCTCGCTGCACAACTCTCCACTGAGGATACCCCTGTAGGTATGACCTGTAATTCACAGTATCCCCTTGCATCTCAGTGTCAGCGTGCCTTGTTTGGGGTGAATAAAATTTTGTTTTTAAAGCAGTAGTAATAGTTGGACGGAAGAGATGTTTTCTTTAATATTAAAGTACAGAAAAAGGAGAAAGGGGGAAAAGAAATAGTAGTAGTTCGAGTAAAAAACAAACAAATATGTTTTGTAAGACTTAAAATCTACTTAAAGGGGAGGAACGGTTGGAAGGGGAGAAGAGGAGGTGAAGGGTGTTGGCGGGAAGAAAGGGGAGCAAGGAATGATGAAAAAATGAAATTTTCAGTGGAAGTCAATAATTATTTTAAAGCGTTTAAAGAAATGAAGGTGGCAAGTAGTAGTAGTAGTAGTAGTAGTAGTAGTAGTAGTAGTAGTAAGAGTAGTAGTAGCAGTTCAAGAAGAAGAAGAAGAAGAAGAAGAAGAAGAAGAAGAAGAAGAAGAAGAAGTTGGATTAAAGAAGTTGGATTAAAGAAGTTGGATTAAAGAGATGTTTTCTTTAATATTAAAATAATGACAAAAAAGAGTAAAAGAAATTGCATTATTGTATGAATAAAAAAAGAAGAAATGTATTTTTTGAAACGGAGTAGAAGTGGGAGGAGGGGATGGGAGGAAGAGGAAGGAGAGAGGGAAGAATATTGGCGGAAAGAAAAGGGTAAGATAAAAAAGATGAAAAATGAAACTCAAATAAATGAATATAATCAATAATCAGAAAAGAAATAGAATTTCTATGATTTATAGAGAAGGGGGGGTGGGACAGAACGAGGTGAACAAAAAAATAATTTTTAACTTCAAATGAAAGAAAAAGATGAGGAGAAGTATACAGTTGTATTATTTGGATTATTCGGACTAATTTTCTCATCTTGGATTCTCATCTCGCAACGTTTCGGATGATGTAACCTCCGACTTTCTTCAGGTGCGTCTTGTCGAACTCGGGAATCTTTATGTCGAACTCTGAAATCTGTACAGAATTTCGAACAGACCCCTTTATCAAATCTACCGTGGTAGATTGTCCTCGTCTCGTCAGCCATGACAAGGTAGAAGTCTTTAGTAACTTTTAACCGCCCGTACTGAGGATTGAACCTTCAATTTTCAGATGACTATCACTTAGAACTGATTATTACTTAGCACTGTTATCCGTTGAGCATAGGGTACATGTATAAAATATAAAGTTTGTTAAGCGGCATATCGACCATTTTTAGATTATTTAATGCCAACACGCAATATCTATTGGGGACTATTCTTATAGTCGTGTCATTGAACACAAACTTCTATTTTATGGAGATAAGGTATTTGTACGTTTTTAAATGGTATTTCAATATCAGGTAGATGCAGTATATACGACAACATTTGAACTCGGCTCAGGCGATTCCATAGTACTTGTCAGTATTCATTAGACGTCGTGTGTCCCACCAGAAGTTCTAAGAGAAAGACGTTGAGGAGAAATTAAAGAGATGCGAACGACAAAGAAAAGAAAGAGGAGGGTGGTAAGTTGGAAGAGGGGGTGTAAGGGGAGGTTGAACTATTTCTAAAAAGAAATATATTCATAATGGAGATTTGGTATCTGTCTGTCTGAAGCCGAACTATACTATTACTTCTATTAATGTACTATTGTACACTCTTTGAATGCTCAGTTCCGTGGGAGGTAGTTTAATATATGCTCTGTCGTCATAAGACTATCCTCGCAGACATTACCTTCTCCATTGAGGGTGATAGTCTAGCATAGGTTCATTCATCATAATATCATCTTCCCAGGCATTACATCTTCCTTTTGAGGGAGAGGGTTAGTGTAGTATCTGTTCTGTTGTCATGATACTATCCCCCAAGGCATTATCTCCTCCTTGGAAGGTAGTGTAGTATGTTTTCTATAGTTATGAGACCCTCCACCCGGGAATTACTTCTTTCTTTTGAAGACCGGAGTACGTCACAATCAGCTGTTCATTAGTAAATCCAACACTTACATTATATATACTAGCAAAACTATGCGACCAAAAGCAGCATAGTTTTGCTAGTGGAATTTAAGAATATCAATGCTAGAAAAAGGGAAAGCAGAATGATAACAGCGACCCTTAAATTTGAACCTTTTATCACCATGATAAGGATACCAGGTGTCAGAGATACCAGGTTAACAGGGCTAGTCAACATCAGGATCTATCGTACGCTGGTCGCCTCTGCCTCTGCGTCTATGGCAAGATTCAGAACTTAAAAGTCAGTGTAAGTACGTGAGTAAGAAGAACCCCGCTGCTTCTGCACATGTGAAATTGTAATTCCATTATGTGTTCTCGGTAAAAAGTTCTCCGAATTCGCATTTGATGCTCAATGTATCGGGGGTACAAACCTGCAACCTTGGAGGTATAAGAAATAGCTCCGGTTAACGGGGAAGACTCCATGGAGACTAGATACCCTTAAGGCCCGATTTTTGAGGTCTATGTGCAGACGCCCGATAAGTTGAACAACACCAATCACAATGACAACAACAAAAATAAGAAATCGAACACCATATCATATCAGGATTATCGACTCAATTTGCCAATTAAAATATTAGCCAGACGTAAGCCCTCGGGTATATTTTGCTGACAATGAATTGATTCTGTTTTGTTGTTTTTTTTGCTGCTTTTTTCTTCACGTGAGTTTATTTCATGCCCTCCTAGATTATCAGAATTTAATCAAATCTCACCTTTTGAACCTCCTCAAGGTTTTTGAAGTTCCCTCGTCTTTTTTCTTGTGTGCATTTTTAATTCGGCTTTTGACTGTATAAGTTGTTTCTACAACTCCACTATATATTTCTATTACTGACTGACGGATAGACTTTCGAACTGTAATTGTGTTCTATTCCCCAAGAAACACGTGCAGGTTTATTGATAGATAAACATGAAAAAAATTATGGTTTTTGACGAAAATGTAAATGATAAATCACAACTGAAATATAAAAATAAAGAATTGACGGAACTAATGTAAATTATGTCTTTGGATTGCTTTTTACATGGTCTTTGGAATTGAATTAATAAATATATATATATATTATAATATAAAATGAAATAATAAAATAAGGTGTCAATCAAATTTTATTAAAATTCAAAGTTCAAGCAAAGTATCTTAACGTCCTTAGCTCATGAGTTTTCAAAGATAAATCTTCTCCTCAGAGGACCATTACCATAGTGACATCACTACAGGCAATAAAATTACACTTTGAAAATATATAAAAATATATACAACAATACATAAAAATATATAACATCAAATATATCAACCCAAAAACATACTTTTTGTTGAATCTATACAATCCATCCAGGTCATAGAGTTTAAAAGACATAATTAGGAAATATATCCAGAAGTCCAGATGCTGAAAGAAAATTATGAGATATAAGTTGACGCTTATATCTTTTGTTGGATTACTTATATATATATATATATATATATATATATATATATATATATATATATATATATATATATATATATATATATATATATATACATATATATATATACATATATATATACATATATATATATATATACATATATATATATATATATATATATACATATATATATATACATATATATATATATATATATATATATATATATATATATATATATATATATATATATATATATATATATAGTGGAACCTCAATTTTCAAATATAATTTATTATGGAAAGCTGTTCTGAAGCCGAATTGTTCGAAAACCCAATCATATTTTCCTATTAAAAATAATGTTAATTATCTCGTTAATTCTTAGATATAGACTAATGTTATGTATTTAATGGGTAGATATACAAAATTATTAAGCAGCAGTTATATTATTGTTTCAATACCAACTCTAGTGTATAATATAAAAGTCTTAATTCGTAAAAACATATATTCTCTGTGAACTTTTTATGAATTAAGAATATTTTTAGTGTATATTTTGATTTATTTACTACAAATTTTGTAATATTTTTTTTTTTACATATTAGCAGGTATATATATATATATATTAATTTAATGTTACATGCTTAAGTTAAGGTCCCCTGTTTTTGTTTTACTGTTAGATTCTTGAATCCCCCTTTTGATTTTTTTGATTTTATTTATTTATTTTTTAGATCTGTATGGCTAGGTTTCCTTCCTCTTATCTACTTGCCTATCTGGTACCTAAGGTACTTATGCTTTTTTTTTCAATGCAAATTAATTCCTATACAATTTTATTGCTAACTACCATATCGCAGAATAGTTCTTGTGTGTAGTGTTTGGATAGTATTATTATTATTATTATTAATGTTATTTGATATGCAAATTACCATATCACACGGTAGTTTTAAGGGTAATATATTATTATCATTATCATTATCATTATT
The DNA here is from genome assembly GCA_963556195.1 of Sepiola atlantica. Taxonomy (NCBI): domain Eukaryota; kingdom Metazoa; phylum Mollusca; class Cephalopoda; order Sepiida; family Sepiolidae; genus Sepiola; species Sepiola atlantica. The sequence continues at coordinate 68,348,577 of OY744538.1, forward strand.
ATTATTATTATTTATTTATTTATTTATGTATATATTAGTGAAATTTAAGCTGAATTATTTATACATTTCATTATTCGGGAAATGGTAGTTTGATCAGTACCATTGGAGAGCCATGAATGTTACAACTGTCCTGTTTTTAAATCTCCGAAACAGTAACATGGTAAACAGCTGATGATCCCCGTTTAATATTTCACGCTTAAGTTAAGGTCCCCTGTTTTTGTTTCACTGTTAGATACTTGAATCCCCTTTTTTATTTTATTTATTTTATTTTTTTATTTTTTATTTTTATTTATGAATTTTTCAACGAATGTTAAGCCTGCGATAACTTGGATTTAGTAAGTTTCTCTGGGAATTTAAACTGCATTTTTTCTTTTGTTTAAAATGACTCAAATCTTCTTTAGACTATATATATATATATATATATATATATATATATATATATATATATATATATATATATATATATATATATATATATATTGAAAATTATTAACGGTGTCGTTTGCTATGTGCCTTCTGGTTGTTGCATGAAAAACAACCAATCACAGGCCACCTTTTTAACCCAACGTGAGCGGATTTTTCAAACGTTATTCCGCTTTTGCTGTAAAACTCCCGTGCGAGACACGTGCAGCGGTATTTATCAGCATCTGTAGCACGGGACACGGCTCCCTGCATCTACAACCTAGCGAAGCAAACTTAGAGAACGAGGTCTGTTAAAAGGACGAATCTCCTGAAATAAGTTCCCTGCAGATACCAATTATTTGCAAGACATTTTCTCATACCACATACCTAATTAGGTAAAGCCAATATATTATACATATATATATATATATATATATATATATATATATATATATATATATATATATATATATATACAGAGAGAGACAGACAGACAGACAGACAGACAGACAGAAAGAGATAGATAGATAGATAGATAGATAGATAGATAGATAGATAGATAGATAGATCGGATTGATTCTAATAGGAATCAATTTCTAATACAAAGATGAAGCTCAATATTTGTTTTGTTTTATTTCAATAAATTTAAATTTCAATAAATAAAGTATAAAATTAAGGTTATATTATTCTATGATTCAATGACACTTTCAGAACAAAATAACATTTACACATGTTTTGGGGAAGTTGACAGCATTCACAAACAATTCGGACTGTTAAAACTGACTCCCCCTTCATTAGAAAGGCGAAAAATCCTGGGTAATCCTTTAAATCCAGAAAAAATTCCTCAGGGCGATCAAAGATCGTTAGAAACAAGATCAAATACAAGGTCAAAATTTAGTAACAAAACAGTTTCTTAATTGTATAATGTATATAGAGAAGCCTGGAGAGGATATAGACATTATCAGGTTCTATCATGCCCACAGAAAAGTTAGATAGAGTATCTGGCTGATTCTCCGGGACGTCCCCGGACGGTATGTGAAAACAACAACAAAAACAATATATATATATATATATATATATATATATATATATATATATATATATATATATATATACACACACACACACACACACGAGGGGCGTTCAATAAGAAATGCTCCTGACCCATTTCCCATAGCAGTAGATTAATGAAACTTGGCACAGTTATTAGTCTTTCTCTACATATGAACCACCCAGATGTATGCATTTCTCCCATCGTTTGATGCAGCTCTGGACACCGTTTTTTGTAGAACACCCCAGGTTGGTCCTCCAACCACGTCGTAACTTCAGAAATCAAGGTTGCATCATCTGGGAAACGCTTTCCTTTCAAAAACAACTTCATGTCTGGGAAGAGATGAAAGTCAGAGGGTGCAAGGTCAGGAGAGTAAGGGGGATGAGTGAGGATTTCATAGCCACACGCCCGTGCTTTTGATCTGGCGACATGCGAGTTGTGGACCGGAGCGTTGTCTTGCAGGATGGGGATACCTTTGCTGACCTTGCCCCGCCTCTTGATTTTGATAGCTTCTCTTAATTTCATTAAAAGTGAAGCGTAATAGGCTCCTGTAATTGTGGTACCCTTTGCCAGGAAATCTGTCATCACTGTGAGCATGACTATGCCAGCGGAGGGCTGCACCCTTGCCTTCTTTGGAAATGATGAGTCCAAGTGCTTCCACTGCATTTACTGGGCTTTGGTCTCTGGATCACAGTGATGGACCCAAGTTTCATGCTGTGTAATCAATCTTTAAAAAACTTTGACTCATCTTCTTGGCACATCTCCAAATTCATCCTCAACCACTCGACGCGTTCTTGCTTCTGGAAAAGTGTGAGCAACCTGGGAATCCATCTGGCAGATACCTTATGCATATGCAAATGGTCATGAATGATAGTTTACACAGACCCTGTACTAATATTGACCTCTTGGGCTATTTAGCGAATAGTGATGCGTCGATCTTCCAAAATGGTAGCCTCAACTTGACAGACAGATGCCTCATCAATGGCAGAAGAGGAACGGCCAGGTCTGGGAGCTGTTTCCACAGACTAGCGTTTTACAAGGTCATGTGATGGGCATAATCATCATACGTTTCTTTCATTTCATCAAAAGTCTCCTTTGGTGTACGTCCTTTCAAATACAAAAAGCGGATCACTGCGAGACACTCAACTGGCTCCATTTCACACCTGACTCAGTTCAAACACCTGTAAATCAGAAATCACATTTAGTTCAGAGCTGTTGTTTACAACATAACCCATGCAGATATAAATCATTACACATGAAAAAATTCATCTAGATCAGACAACTTGAAGTGAGTCAGGGCATTACTTATTGAACTCCCCTCGTATATATATATATATATATATATATATATATATATATATATATATATATATATATATATATATATATATATATATATATATATGCAAACATTGTACAAAATAACAGAATTCGTCTGTTTAATTAAACCGTTTTATTTTTTTAATTTTTCTGATGGTCTTTTTTGTATTAAAATCAAAAAATAATCATAAATATTCCATAGGTTTCACAGGTTTCACGAACGTTTTCGATTCTTCGTCAAATCATCCTCAACCGTCAAAAGCAAATGAACAAAACAGCTAGAGAAAGAAGAGAATTTTAAAAAAGACGGTGGAGAAACGCGCAAAGAACGTTTTCCGCATTGTTCCAGGAAGTTGTTACGTGTAAAACCAATGTACCTTTTTGGGAGAATGTAACTTCCATAATAATAATAAAGCTAATAGCTACATTGGTTTTACAAGCACTACCCTATCCCACCGCCTCAACATGCATCTTGTAAACTCTAGCTCAATTTACCAATTTCTACTAAAACATAACTGCCCTCCCTCTGATTTAAGACAAATTCTAGTTAATAACACTAAAATGATACATTTCGAAACCAATTGTTAAAATTAAAAATACTCGAAGCTACTTACATAAAAACACAACCAGCTAAAATTAACAAGATCACATATGAAACCAGTAGTAACATTTTGAAATACTAAACGTAATGCGAATTTGTTCTGTGATGCCATCCAGCGTTGCTGAATTTTAAATCGCCAACGACTTTCTGGAACAATGCGGAAAACGTTCATTGCGCGTTTCTCCGCCGTCTTTTTAGAATTCGTTTCTTTCTCCAGATTTTTGTTCATTTGCTTTTGACATTTGATAATGATTCGACGAAGAATCGAAAACGTTCGTGAAACATGAAGACTTATGGAACATTTATTATTTCTTTTATTTTAATACAAAAAAGACCATCACAAAAATTGAAAAAATAAAAAAGGTATAATTAAACAGACGAATTCTGTTATTTTTAACAATTTTTGCATAAATGAGAAAATACTGCCTAAATACACACAATTCAAATATATATATATATATATATATATATATATATATATATATATATATATATATATATATATATATAAGGTGAGTCAATGAAAAATAGTTAGACCTGTAAATGGAAACAGATCAATATCTCCAGTTGTTCAGAACAAGGAGCATTTAGTAAATAAAAATATAAATATTTATTCTTCTTCTCTTTCAATTGCATTCCTTAAGCACGGCTTTTCAAAGATTAAAATCTTATCATCAGAGGAAGTAGTGATTGATAAGTTGACAGATTAGAACAGTCAATATTCAAAATTTGGAAAAAGTTGTTTTTTTAAAGTTCTTTTTAAAAGGTTTTAAAAGTTCAAACGGGTGTGTTTCAATGTAAATGAAAGTCACCAAACACGGAGATCCAAGTTGTATGGGGTTCAAATGTAATTGGTAAATCCAGAAGAATCTGCATGAAAATCCAACGGCGAAGATTCCATCCAAGTCCTTAGTCCTTAGAGGGGGGATCAGACAAAATTAGCCATATTAAGAAAACGCATTTCTTCCTGTTTTCAAGTATCCAGTATATTGAGCTTTCCTCATCTCACAATAGGTCAATTCTCTAAAAGTTATCTTTTAGTTATAAATCTTCATATATATATATATATATATATATATATATATATATATATATATATATATATATATATATATATATATATATATATATATATATATTAGTGTTATAATGAAATAATTCCAGGAGGAAATCCGGGTATGAGAGCTCAATGTAATAAACAGAGCAAGAATAAAATAAAATGTAGTAACACGAAATTACATAATCATCGATGCAATAATTTATTTCAACCTTGTGGTGTTTTCAAACATCCGATTTAGATGATTACATTTTTGAAACTGAAAAAGAATTTAAATTCACACTCGACAATTCAAATTTAATTAGAGAGAAAGGGGGAGTAACAACCTATGTAATACATATTTAGAGAGAGGGGGAAATTTGAAGCATATTTAATCTATAAGTATGTGGTGAGAAGGGAATTGCAAATTTATTACAGACAGGGAAGGGGAGGCCATATGTATAAGTAGAAATTATAAAAGTGGAGGAGGAGGAGGGCCATGTTTCTCAATATATATATATATATATATATATATATATATATATATATATATATATATATATATATATACTAGTGTATACCCTCCGCCAAATATGACAGGAAAATATTATGCTTCGCTAGTCTTCGGAATTGATATTTATCTAGATATATTTATTTCTACCATAATCATATGAAATCATGGAATTGGGTCACCAATTTACTTTTTCATATTTAAATTATTATCATTTCTGATTACCTACGAAAATAACATTGGCGCGGTAAGTCTTAGGTCGATATGTTATTTGTTATTTTCTTTCTCTCTTTCCCTCTCCACTTGAGATGGTTTCGTCCAGGGATTAGGAAAAGGCACGTGTTTTACTCACCAACTGTTGCGTGACGCGATGGAAGTACATTAATTTATTTATATACAAATAAATACACACTTGTCTTTATTATAGTATAGGTATATATATATATATATATATATATATATATATATATATATATATATATATATATATATAAAACTTATTCAATCTGTCATTTATTATATAGAATTTTACCTGTCTCGATCGATAATGTTTGTTTATTGTTGCTTGATTTTATCACTCGTAAGTAATATTTTCGGGGGGGGTCGTCTTTTAATTTGCTGATCTTGCGGTTGCTGACCCCCTAGGCTACAATTCCCGAGCGGGCTGTAATCGAATTTGCCGCTCATAATAATTTATTTGCTATTAGACTTCAACATACACTTGTTAATGCCTTATTGAAAAAAAGACAGGAAACATTCCTCCGAAAGGACGTTCTGATGTCATTAAACTAATTAACTATGAAGATCAGTGGTTTCGGCAACGACAATAAGTTCAGGTTCTGCCACACACAAGTAGAGAGTATGAGTCATCTGACACCCAGATGTACGGTTCTGCTGATGGACGGCTACCATGCAATGCGATATAATAGAGTGTGTAAATATCTCCATTAGAGCATATGTAAACAAAAATATATAGGAGTAAGTCGTGGAAACATATACCAGAAAAAACTGTTTGAAAATAAGTCATGCACCATTTCCGAATTAATTTCAGATGGCGCGGTAAGTCTTAGATCGTTATGTTATTTGTTATTTTCTTTCTCTCTTTCCCTCTCCACTTGAAATGGTTTCGTCCAGGGATTAGGAAAAGGCACGCGTTTTACTCACTAACTTTTGCGTGACGCGATGGAAGTACATTAAGTTATTTATATACAAATAAATACACACTTGTCTTTATTATAGTGTAGGGATATATATATAAAACTTATTAAATCTGTCATTTATTATATAGAATATATGGCTATGGAATTCCTACAGCTACATACTTAGAAAACGGAGCTGTTCAACCTGATATAGTGATATGGAACAAGAGGGAGAAAGTAGCAATCCTGGATGAAGTCAGTGTCACGAATGATGCTGGCTTAAACAGAGCTGAGTGGGAGAAGATAACTAAATATCAAGGTATTATGTACGACATGAAAAGAAACTGGAATCTTAGGAAGATTGTCATTATTTCAGTAATCATAGGAACTATTAGTCTCATGAAAAATAATTTTAAAAACTATCTAGCGAATATACTCGGTGAACCGAGTGCAAAAGAAATTCAAACAATTGCGCTTAACCTTACGGTTAGAATCCTAAAAAGATCTCTCGGTTGGGATCTATGAAATAGCAGGTGAATTTCTAGCATTCCCAGTAAAACACAAAAAAAGGTAATACGTTAGGGCATTTAATGTTCGCATCACCTTCACACACATTTTTATTAAATGTGATCAGCAAAGATTGGTGATTGGTAATTAATCTGATATCGCTATGGTAAATAAAAATCGACTTTGCCCATTTTAAAATGAATTGTTCCAAAATCTAATTATGCCGTCTAGTCGACTAAGACAATTTTAAATAAACACATTTCAAAAAGTTACATTCGTTTTATTGATTTGAAGAATATTTTGCTGACAATTATTTGTACGGTAAGAAAACAGAGAATATTTATTGTTTTAAAAAAATTAAATAACCACAATTGTAAATTAAAAAAAAAAATAAGAGACATATATTTTATTCATTTAAAAAATATTTAGCTGACAATAACAATTATTTTTTTACGGAAGAAGAAAGTAATATTTTTAATAGTATTTACCCAGGCAAACATTTATTATTTCAAAAGAAATATTATTATTAATTGCAAATTATACAGATTGATGTAGAAAGCACTGTGGAATTCCCACAGAGTACCGCTAATATATATATATATATATATATATATATATATATATATATATATATATATATATATATATATATATACCTACAGACGACGTTGTTTCGAGCGTTTTGCTCTGATCAGTGCAGGGAAGTGATAATTTCAGATGGTCACAAGGCGCGAACCCGGTTCACAGAGTCACCTTTGGCTCCACATGTTTTACTCTCATGGTTATAGGAAATTATCACGTGATACGGAGAAATTAAGTTATATTTATGTCAAGTACAGCGTAAACATCAAGACAGACTAGAAGACTCAACGAACTTACTCGGAACCTTGTTTTGTAGCTTAAGTGAATGTCTATTTTTTAATATATGTGCATGTGTGTGTGGTTGTGTGTGTTTAAAACTATTGTAAATATATATATAGATGTGTTTATTATTCGATGTATATGCACATATAATATTACCAGGTGATATAATATATTGTGTATTGATTCTCAGTATTTACTTCAACAGTAGCGTAGTACTAATAGTAGAAAATATATCTATGGTAATTAAGCTAATAAGAGGCATGTCGTTTCATCCCCACATGGAATCATCAGACTAAGTGCACGGATTATTTTTATTGAGTATGTCTATATATCTAAATAGTGTTTGATCTAGCTAAATAATCAATCATATTCGTTATTATTTATCTCTCACGTGTTTATATATTTATTCGTTGGCGTCTACGGATACAGAATAATTTGTAAAACAGACATCTTACGTGTAATGAGAGATGTATGTGTGGGCAGCAGGTTGTAAAATCAGCGAAATAGAGTATAGCTAATTAAGTGGGTGGTATACACGTGACTAGTGACTGGAGGGGATGTCGTTTGTAAGTTTGTACGTCTGGGAATGAAACTCAGTCTTCAGATATGTGTGTGAGTCTCAGAATGAATTTTGTTTCGTGTTTCGGTTTGTGTTGATGTGTCTTGAAATTGGAGGCTATGAAAATGCGTTTAATCTTGTTTATGAGCTGGTTTGGCAAATTATAATGGATGGCCATATGGATTTGTCTCTAATGGTTTATTTGTGATTGTTGAAACGTGGGCGGATCTCGTAGCCTGGTTCGCCGATGTATTCTGTGCAACTAGTACAATATATTAGGTAAAGCACATTTGGGTTATCGCAGGTGAGAGAGGGAACTTTGAGTTGGATGTTGTGAAAGTGTCGTTTGTGGTGATGCGTTAGCATATTTTGCTGCTAGGTTTTTTAAATGTTTTGTTTGCCTTTAGGTGTGATAGCATAGGGTAATTTAGTGGATATATGGTAGATAATGTAGGTTCGGTAGTTGTCAGTATATTGTGTTGATAGTGGGGTAATTCTTTAGGTGTTGGAATATCCTTTTGAGGTGTTTTGTAACTTGTTTGTATTGTTGTTGAAGTCGAATACCATTGGTATTTGTGAGGGTGTCTTTTGTTTATTGTTTTAGTATGCTATGAGGGATTGTCTACTTATGTTGAATGCTTTTTCTATGGATTGTTCAATTTAGAAGAAGGGTAGTTTCTACATTGTCATCCACAGACAGACTGTTTCGCTGTATCACAGCTCTTCAAGTCAGGATAGAAACTAACCGTCTAGATGACAGTTGGCGCTTATAACCCCTTCGTCGTTTGGCTATTGCTGACATAGATTAAATCACAATTATAAAGATTTTCAAATGCCGGAAGCTCCATTTATTTACACAGAGAGTATTGCGTTTATACGCCAGTGTCAGTTTGTTAAAAAGTATGTTGACCGGATGTAAAAAGTTGAATCTAAATAGCATTTAAACTGACAAATCAAATTTTGATTCTGACTAGCAAATTTACATTTGTTATAGTTGTACCATTTTTTATTGGGAATAAAGTAACTTCTTTACATTTTTTTTTCAATTTTTCATTGGAGTGAATACGACGCGACTTTCCTCAAGATTATACAAAACAAAAACTTCATATTGATAAGGATAAAATATAAAAATCGAACAAATCGATCGAAAGTAAAATGTTGTTTTTAACAACATAGCCCATTATGTCGTTAAAAAATAACTGAAAAGCAAAACGAAATTAAACTAAAAACGCTCCAGATAGGTAAACACATATATATATATATATATATATATATATATATATATATATATATATATATATATATATATATATATGACAGTCAGATAATGTGAAAATTCCGTAGAATTCGCTTTACAGATCAGTTTGAAGTTGCATTTAAACATATAAAGACGTATGAGATGATAATACGCTTCTGTAGAGTTGCTCTACCGTAAAATTGCAATAAAGTTTTAAGATAAGCTTCTTTTAAATATATATATATATATATATATATATATATATATATATATATATATATTTCCCAATTTTTCATTTTACTCCAATCGAAGTTCTCAGAAATCAAGGGGCCCCTTCATGGGGCTAACACTTGATCTCTATATGAGATACATAGATACCTGAATATTCTATTAAAATTCTCCTTTATTTCTCAAACATTGAGTTTGTAAAAAAAGTTAAGAATAATAAATGTATTCTCTCCCCAACTGACCAGTCAAGTATGTCATAGTATATCTTTCTTGTGGTCTGTTGGTCTTACCGGATTCCAGGACAAGAATTCGTCTAGTCTGGTGGAGTATCCAGCTACGTGGTGTTACTTGAGGTAACATCACTAGGAGAAGATGCACTATTCCTCGTATGAGCAAGTGTATAGCCGTGATGTGTGTGCCGAAAAATTATTTATGTATTCATCAACGTTTCGTCTTTATTTCAAGACTTCCTCGGGATTATTGATTTGAAGAAATAAAATAGTTTCATTTTCCATCAGGTAGGATTATGATTTCCATATATATATATATATGTGTGTGTGTGTGTGTGTGTGTGTGTGTGTGTGTGTGTGTGTGTAGTTTACATTGATTAAAATGCTTTTAATAAATGACATCAATTTTTTCTGAATATGCCGTTCGATATGAATAGATTATTATAATATTTACAACAAAAAAATAAGTCAGTTGTTAGACATTGTGTGACAACGTAAGGATGGGCCAAAGTCTTGTCTGGGCTTTACTTTTACATATTCCATGAAGTATTCAAGAATTGATGCCATGGAAACTTTGATAACTCAAAAACTATTTATCTGATCAGGCTGATAGTGTTATCAAAGTGCATCAGATTTAATACAGCAAATATGAAAAAATCGGAAGTTGAAATTTCGACCATGACCAAAATTTGAAAGTCAATGTCGAAAGTTAAGATGATATAACATGCGGGAATTAATGGCTACAATATGATATAACATGCGGGAATTAATGGCTACAATATGATATAGCATGAGGGAATTAATGGCTACAATATGATATAGCATGAGGGAATTAATGGCTACAATATGATATAACATGAGGGAATGAATGGCTACAATATGATATAACATGTGGGATTAATGGCTACAATATGATATAACATGTGGGATTAATGGCTACAATATGATATAACATGCGGGAATTAATGGCTACAATATGATATAACATGCGGGAATTAATGGCTACAATATGATATAACATGAGGGAATTAATGGTTACAATATGATATAACATGAGGGAATGAATGGCTATAATATGATATAACATGAGAGAATGAATGGCTACAATATGAACAGAACTGAATTTATTGCAAAAGTGTAACTCACCTTTTCAATCACCTTGACATTGACATTGACCCTTGACCATTTATATAGTTAAATTAAATTCGATATAAATTAGCCCATGGCCGATATACTGATCAGGTTTGGTGACGATTGGTCAAGCGTTGTGAACACTAGGTTGTACACGAACAAAAAAACAAACAAACAGGTGCTACTCCAAATGAAGCGCCTAATTTCCGTGACTGCTCGGCGGCAACGATCAGGCAGGTCGCGGAAGCGCCCGAGAGCTGCCGAGACGAAAACGAGGCTGAAGCAGAGCTGACCGATCAGGTTGCTGCCAATCATCTGCGCTCACCACAATAAAACAAGCGGTAGGAAGACCTTTCGAACCGGCCGCAAACGTATCCGTAAACCCTGACCCTCGACGAGAAAATATATGAAATTCCTTCCCCCCCCCCCCCAAAAAAAAAAATATATATATATACAAAAAAAACTTGCCTTAAACTCCTAAGAAAAATAACATACTTCTTTGTTTTATGAAAAAAAAAGACGAAAAAAAAAGTTGCCTAAACATCGTAAAAAAAATAGCATTTACTTCTTTGTTTTATGTAAAAAAAAAAGACAAAAAAAAAGAATGGTTCATTTGGCCCACGAAAAAAATTTTTTTTAAGTTTATTTATAGTTCTTCAACTATGGTGTGTTCATTTTTTTTTTTTTTCAAATATATGTATTTTTTTCTTTTGTATTCTTCGTCTTATATTGTCGTCTGTCACTCTTCCATTTTTACGACTTTCAGTTTTGCTTCAGCCTCGTTTTCGTCTCGGCAGCTCTCGGGCGCGTCCGTGACCTGCACGATCGTTGCCGCCGAGCAGTCACGGAAATTAGGCGCTTCATCTGGAGTAGTACCAACAAACATAGTAACAAACGCGACCGAAAACATAACCTCCTTGGTGGGAGTAAGAAATGTTTTATTTTTCATTAAGATTTCATATAATTTTTCCGGTTTAACTGGATGGGACGACGATGGCCGATTCATAAATCTATGAAAGGTTATACTAAACAGGTTACTCACTTATTGGTATTGAAGTGAATTTCTCTTATTCACCGATGCAATAACTCAGTAACGCAGTGGGCAAACCCTTCTCGCTCGATGGCCCGTCAAAATCACTGCTGAATATAATGGCCGTGTGACGTCATAAAAAACAGGGAAAGTGCGAAAGACGTTGAAATAAGGTGGAGATTTTAATTGTCATTGCTACGGTGTTGCATTGGGAATGAATAAGGAGAAACGAAGAATTGTTAACAGAAGTTGAGAAGTTGAGAAGAAATTACGAGAGATAACCGATAAAGAAAAAGAGAGTGAATGCGTGGGTAGAAAAGGTGAAATAAACTAAGTAGGAATGAAGGGGTAAACAAATGATAATTAGGTTGAGACAGCACAGAAAAGATGGAAAGAAAAAAGGGTGGAAATGAAACAAGGAAAAAGAAAAAAGTAAGAAAACAATGAAATTAACAAACAGAAAGGAAATAACAAGGAAAAGAAAGAAAGAAAGAAAGACAGAAAGAAAGAAAGACAGAAAGAAAGAAAGAAAGAAAAGGGAATAAAACAAAGAAATAAAAAAGGAACGAAGAAAAGAAAGATTGAGAGTGGACGAAAGAAAAAAGAAAGAAGGCAGTAATATAATAAAAGAAAGAAAAACAAAAGGACAAAATCAAGAAACAATGAGGAATAAAGTAAGAAAAGAATAAAAGAAACAAACAAAACGGAAAAAGATGGAAAGAAAAAAAGAAAGAAAAATGAATAAAAAGAAAGCATTAAAGAAATAAAAGGAGAACAAAAAAACGAATTGAGAGGAGGAAGGAAAAGAAAAAAAAATAAAGTAAGGAAAGAATGAAAGAGAAAACAGAAAGAAAAGAATAAGAAAAGAAAGAAAGACATAAAGAAAGAAAAAGGAATAAAATAAAGCATGAAAAAAGAAAGGCAACGAAAGAAGGAGGGATGAGGAGTGCAAGGAAAAGCAAGAAAAAGGAAAGGAAGCAAAAGAAAAAAAAGAATAAAGGAAACCATGATTAAAGAAAAAGAAAAAGAGAAGAAAGAAAGTAAAACAGTGAAAGAAAGAAATTAAACAGAAATGAAAGAACGAAAAAGGGAAAGAATAAAAAAGAGAACGGAATAAACAAGGGAGTTAGGGAAATAGTGGACGAGAGAAAAGAGAAATAAGGCAGTAGTATAATAAAAGAAAGAAAAACAGAAAGAAAGAAGAATTTAAGGAAAGTAAAAGATTGATAACTACAGACGCTTCTGGCTGTAATATATTTGTTTTAAGACGACCATATTGTAGTCTGCTGGGAAAAAAAGGTTCGCGGTATTTTGTTCCAGAGATGGGATGCTCTAGGAAAGAACTTTGTTCATCAGAAGTTCCGCTTGGCTTTGGTACAGAGAGAGATAAAAGGAAAGCTCCCTGCTGTGGTTGTGGACAGGTGAGTACTTTCTGTGAATGTTTTACAGGGGGGGGCGATAGATTAGAGCTCAGTCGAGCACCTACAATGAACATTACGATACAGTAGATAGAGACTAGCTACATCTCTTTTGTCTGAAAGGGGCTGAAGGGGAAAGAAGAGATCATCCCCCACTAGATTGTCAAGTCGGTTTTGTAGTCTGTCAAGGCAAAGAAGAGTGCTCCGAGCGAAACCTCACCAAATGTGACAGCAGTACTCCATTATAGGACAGATCTGGCTCTTATACAGATAGAGGATTGCGTCAAGGGTAAACTACCTTCTGGAGCGATAGAATGATCCAAAAATTTTTCCAGCGATCTTAGAAACAAATTAGATGTATGTCTTCCATTTCAGGTCTGGTGTAAAATTCAGACCTAGGAGCTAATCAAAGAAATGGGGCTTCCTTAAGGAGAGAAAGCCATTCATTTCAGCTGGAGAGAAATTAGAATCCGAGCGTGTATGGTGAAAAGAGAGAATCTTACTTTTGAAGGTGTTAAAAATAACAACCTTTTTCCCCTATTGCTCCATGTCTGAAATGAGAAAGTCATAAACTTGGTTATCAGTACTCTTCGATGTGCTGCCATAGATAGTTGTGTCGTCTGCGTAGATATCAACGAATGATCTCAGGATACGGTTTGGAAGATCATTTATGAAGATCGAGAAGAGGGTAGTGCCCAGAATGGATCTATGCGGTACTTCGGCATTCATATTATGAGCTTCGGACGTCTTCTCGTCAACAACTACATTAATAGATCTATTGTGAAAAAAGAATTTGATGGTTTGGAAGACATTTGAAGATATTCCATAGCTAGATAGTTTGCGTTGCAAACCTTTGTGCTAAACTCTATCTAAGGCCTTTGATATATCAAGAGCTATCGCTCTAGAGACCAAGCCCTGTCGATAGATTCGCTGATCCTGTGCGATATCACAGTCAACACGTCAGCTGCAGATTTTGCAAGACAAAATCCATATTGCTTGTCACTAAATAGATTGTTTCTGTGACAACTTCTAGATTTGTTACAGATTGAAGTAACTTACTAATGATGCGCAGGAGACTGATCGATCTGTACTGAGTTGCAGATGACCGATCTTGATTATTGTTAAATACTGGGCGGAGCAGCGAAGACTTCTACTGTGATAAGAAGCATTTTTCCTACAAACAACGATTGAACAGCTTTGTAAGGATAAAGGCTTTGTAAGGATAAAAGCTTTGTATAGATAGGAGCTTTGTAATGATAAAAGCTTTGTAAGGATAAAAGCGTTGTAAGGATAACAGCTTTGTAAGGATAAAAGCTTTGTAAGGATAAAAGCTTTGTAAAGATAAGAGCTTTCTAAGGATAAAAGCTTTGTAAGGATAAAAGCTTTGTAAGGATAAAAGCGTTGTAAGGATAACAGCTTTGTAAGGATAAAAGCTTTGTAAGGATAAAAGCTTTGTAAGGATAAAAGCTTTGTAAGGATAGGAGCTTTGTAAGGATAAAAACTTTGTTAGGATAAAAGCTTTGCAAGGATAACAGCTTTGTAAGGATAAAAGCTTTGCAAGGATAACAGCTTTGTAAGGATAAAAGCTTTGTAAGGATAAAAGCTTTGTAATGATAACAGCTTTGTAAGGATAAAAGCTTTGTAAGGATAAAAGCTTTGTAAGGATAGGAGCTATTTTGTGGTTGTAGGTTCTTGAATACTTTGACTGGAATATTTTCGGGACCATTTTTTTTGTAGGCATATAGGTTCTTGATAAGTTTAGCAACATCCTGGACAATATTTCGGATGTCACTTAGAGTTTTTCGGTCATGCGGGGTAATTTGGGTCCTAATCACAAAAGGTGGAATTTGATGCAAAGTTCTTTGCGAAAATATTGCTTTGTTTTTTTTGTGAGATGTTGTATAGATCACTTCTGTTCTGTTAACGATAGTAGGGATAGAGGTCTTACATCAGTTCAGGGCCCGGTGTGTTATTCTCCAAAAATCATGGAAGCCAAGCCTTTGACTAGGCACTCAAGATTTAACCGATTGGGCATAGCACACTTTAACGTTTTCTATGACACTTGTGTAGAGATTTCGGTCAGACTTGAAAGAGGTTTTGGTTTCAGTGCATCTATTCCGTTGAAATCAATTAAAATAAGGATTTCTGTAGGCAACAGTGACAGCACATTCAGGGGTGTACCATGGCTGTTTGCCTTTTGTCTTTTTGAATTTTTTGGAATACCAACGATTATTCAATCAGATATATCGGAAACGATACAGGACACATTTTTTTGAAAATTGTTTTCAGATGGATTTCAGATATGAAGGGTAGTAAGCTGTCCCAATCAGCCATTGAGTATCGGAAATGTCTGCGATGGAAAGGGACATCAGAAGAATTACTGAGCTTCGTTTTAATTTTAATCAGGATAACTGAGTGATCGGAGGATCCCAGAGGAGACAGGACTGTTCAGGGCAAGTTGAAAAAGATCAGGAAGGTTTGTAAAATGTCTATTAGCATCGGGTATGCTATATAAGCTTACCCAGATTGTTGAAAACAACAATCTGGGTAAGCTTATATACAAAGGGAAAGTCGTAACAAACCCACTTCATCTTTGGTCTTCTTTGAGTAGACTAGCCACTCAGCATTTAGAACATTGAAGTCGCCACAGACATGAATGCTATCAGAAGGGTGATCAGTCAGAATCTAGTCGATTTTGATGGAAATGTTCTCAATAATCGGTGAGGGGATGATAGAATACAAAGATAAAAGCGGTGGTGTGAGCAAGTGCAACATGGAAACACATATAGGACGAATCAGAATCTTCTTTGGAAGTGCCCCTTCTACATGGAAACCCGTCTTTGATGTATGCGCAGATTACATGACCATCGCGTGTTGGAGGTCAGGTTTTGAAGTCATATTTGAATAACCTTAGACCATGAAGTCGTCTATAGAAACTGCCGAGCCGATGCCAGTTTCGCACAGAAACAACAAGTCTGGTTTGGTCTCCTGTAAATGGAGTTCAACCTCTCGACAGATGGAACGTAGACCCCTACTGTTGGCAAAGGAGATCTTGTAGAAGGGATCTACGTTAGACCTTTGAGTTCTGGGTTTAAGCTTATCTTTGGTTTTATGGGTGTTTTAGGATGGATTTGGGGGTTTGTGAAAGAGGTCAGCAGAGGTGTCAATGGCAGAACACAGAGAATGAGTAAAAAACGGTAAGCTTTGTAAAACATTGACAAATGAAAAGCCGTAGCAGTTCCCACTCACATGGCATCGAGAGTTCCTATCGGAAACTACTGCATGGTCCAGACTCCATTCACCAAATGGCAATATAACAGCCTCGATATTTTGCATCTGCTGATAGGACAGCTTCCTTGGGAGTTAAACCAAGGTTCAGGTCCTTGGACTATCAGGCGGATGACGTCAGCCCAAGTAAAACGTTTACCTCCAACACCCTTATTAGTGACATTGCCACATAATTATAGAGAAAATTACCCAAGTCATCTTTAAATCCGCTCCCACTGAATAACTGTTGATTCGGGGAGCAGCATTTTGTCCTCCTTTGAGTAAAGACTAATGGACAAATAAGGGGAAGCGAGAGTTACAGGACTGCCGAAAATGCATCCACTGTGCATTATCTACTGTTCATTGGTTTAGGAGAACAATAGATAGTTTTTAAAAATAAGTGTTGACTTTTTTTTCTTATCTTTCCGTTTTTGCTGGAGATGGGTCATCCTACCGGATGCCAGATATTCATCGGCTATTTCAGACACTCCAGCCTAGAGATCTTTTTAAGATTCTAACCGTCCCTTTAAGTGCAATTGTGTGTATTTCTCTTGCACTCGGTTCACTGGGTATACTCACCAGATAGCTTTTGAAATTCTTTTTCATTAGTCCTGTTGCTCCTATAATTACAGGTATGATGAAGATTTTCCTAAGATTCCAGTTTCTTTTCATGTCGTACATAAGACCTTAGTATAAGTGTTTATGTGTCTTCCAAATGAAAAAATGATTTGTATTTAGGTGTCGCTTTAAAAAATAACAGGAGATAACTTAGTATTTATGAGGTTCTTTTCTTCGTATTCTGCCATTCCTTTATTTGCCAACAAAGGAGTTTACTCTTCCATAGCGTTAGTAAAGAGATGTCTTCATATATTTTCAAAACAATTTGAACTAATAGCAACTATCTTGGAATTGTGGGTAAAAACAGGTTTGGGGTTGAAATTTACAGAGTAAGAACAAAAGAGAAAAAAAAGTAATGAAAAAAATCGTCTTTGAATTCTTAGTATCGCCTGCACTGAGGATTGAACCTTCAACCTCAATAAGACTGTCATTCAGAACCAACTATCACATAGCATCCATATTCGTTGCGGATAACTCCATAATATTTCAAAATGAATATTATTATTAACAATAAATTATAGAGATTGATGTAGCAAACACCGTAGAATTTCCATGGGGTCTCACTAGTATATATATATATATATATATATATATATATATATATATATATATATATATATATATATATATATATATATATATATATATATATATATATATATATATATATATATATATATATATATATATATATATATATATATATATATATGTATATATATATATGTATATATATATGTATATATATATATATATATATGTATATATATGTATATATATATATGTATATATATATATATATATGTATGTGTGTGTGTATATATGTATATATATGTATGTATATATATATATATATATATATATATATATATATATATATGTATATATATATGTGTGTGTATGTATGTATGTATGTATGTATGTATGTATGTATGTATGTATGTGTGGGTGTGTTATTATATCAGGGATAAAGACATTTAAATAATACCAATTATCAATTCTCATTTAAAACATAGTTTATATAACCAAAAAGAAATTTTTAAAAAAACGCGACAGTTCAAATATCAAAATGCTATAATATAACAACTAAGAAAAGGATAACAGTTAAAAATTGTAAATAACGTAATTGAAAGCATAAAAATACAACAAAAACAAAGATTATATCAAATTAGTTATACCAACCAGGCGTTACCCGGGATGCAGTGAAGTCGTTTTTTAATTGCTTTTTATTTGTTGTCCATTTTTTATTTATTTATTTATTTATACAGAAAAAAGAAATAAGATTTTAGCTGTAAGGGAGAAAACTCATTTTAAATTCTTCAATTAAAAAATGAGTTATTTCCCTTTGTTAATTTGATTTTTCGGTGATTATGTAAAAATGTTTTGTAATAGAGATTGCCTGAGCCGGACTAAGTAATTTTTAGATAAATTATATCTAGATACGTTATTATATAGATATAGATATATATCTTATACTCACGAGTCGCCGCTCATCAAGGTCTAAACGCAACTCGAGGAAAAGGGTAAATATTTTGTGTAAGGTGGATGGTGACACTAATAACATAAGGTTTGCTGACGATAGATCTGGGTATAATTTTATTATTTAAGTGGACGGCTCAACAAGTACTTGTTTATATTGGACTTGAAAACGACCATGCTGCAGTCGTCTGGAAAGCATCCTTGTGATATTGCATTACACAGACGCACAGTTCTTAGAAAAAACTGCTTATGAATGATCCGCTTAGCTCCAGATACAGAACGAAAGGAAAATTCGTTACAATAGTTGTAGATAGACGAGTTTTTCTGTGAATGTTTTACAGAGGGAACCACAGATTGAAGCTCAGTATAGCACCTATCATAAAAATAACGATAGAGTAGAGAGAGACTGGCAATGTATTTCCTGTGCGAAGATAGGATCAATAAGAGGATTTCGCAGCCGATTTTGTACTCGGTCAAAGTAGGAGAAAGTGCTCTGAGCGGCACCTTCTCTCTTAAGACGTACCTGGCTCTTATACAGGTAGAGAGTTGCGTCAGGAGTAGAATACTTTCTGGAGCGATAGAATGATCTAACTATTGTTTTGGCGACCTTTGCAACAGATCTGATGTAAGTTTTCCATTTCAGGTCTGGGATAAAAGCTTATCAACAAGGGAAAAGTAGGGATCCGAGCGTTTACGATGAAAGGGGAGAAGTTTGGTTTAAGTTGTATTAAAAGTTACTAGCCACTTTTTCCTCATTGCACCACGTGCTCCAGGTCGGAAGAGAGAGAATCAGAAAGATTTCGATTGTTAATGCTCTTGGAAGTGCTACCATAGATGGTTTTTTTTTTCATTTGCATGGATGTCAACTAATGACCTCGAATGTGATTTGGGAGGATATCAGGAAAAGCGCTGGACCCAGAACAGATTCTTGAGGCGCGCCGGTGTTAATACAATCTGCTTCAGACATCTCCTTGTCAACGACTACTTTTATAAACTTATCAGAGAGAAAGTATTTAATGGTTGAGAAGATACTTCCAGATATTCCATAATTAGCAATCTTATGACGCAGACCTTTGTGCCAAACCCTATCAAAGTCGTTTGATATATCGAGAGCTATTGCTCTAGAAGCGAAGCATTCGTCAATAGTTTCACTGATCCTGTGTGATATTACAGTCAGCATGTCAGATGTTCATCTTGAAGGGCGAAAACCATATTGATTGTCACTAAGTGGATTGTTTTTTGCTGGGGTGACTGACAACTTCCTGATTCATCATATATTCGAACAACTTACTCATGACACATAGGAGACTGATTAGTCTGTACTGAGATTCAAAAGACCAATCTCCAGTATTCTTAAATAATGGGCAAACTGATGAAGTTTCTCAAGGTGATGGGAAACATGTCTTATATAGGCAACGATTGAACAGCTTTGAAAGAATATGAGCTAGTTCCGGTTGCAGCTTCTTAAGGATTATGATTGGAATGTTGTCAGGACGAGTTGCGTTGTTAGCATCGAGGTTCTTGATAAGTTTGGCAAAATCCAGGATTTATATATGGATGTCGCTCAGAGTGGTTACAGTTATATAAGAAAAATTCAGGGGGTAGGCGGCCCGTATCGCAAAAGATGGAATTTGATGCAAAGTTTTTTTGTGAAAAGCTTGGCTTCATCGGACGCTGGGAAAATAACCTCTGGTCCATTTATGATGGTTGTAATTGAGGTCTTACATCTGTTGAAGACGCTATTTGGTATTCGCTAAAACTCATAGGAACCAATCTCGACTCAGTCACCCTAGATTTAACTGATTGGGCATAGGATTCTTTCGCGTTTTCTATAACCTTTTTGAAGTGAGATCGAACAGTTTTAAACGCCGCTTTGATTTCTGAGCATCTGTTTCGTTGAAGCAATTGAAATAATGACTTCCGTAAGCAATAGAGGCGGCACATTCATTGGTTTGGGTTAGAGTTAACCCTAACCCTAACTACTGTTGGTTGTTTTGGTTTCTCTTGGAATTTCTTGGAGAGTATGAAGCTTTCAATACCAGCGGTTAACCAATTAATTAAATAAGATGCGTTAAATGGCACCTTCTTTTTGAAAATGGAATGTAGAGGATTTTCGATATGTTGAATCTGAGTCTGTCTCAGTCAGCTATCGAGTATCTATACACACTGCTATGGAAAGGGGCATCAGAAGTCTTACTGGGCTTTGTTTTTTAGCTTAGTTGAGACAACTGGGTGATCGGAAGTTCCCAGCAAAGACGGAACAATGAATGAGCAATGTACAAAACAAGTTGTCATGAAAAGATACAAAGAGGCTTGCGAAATGTCTGTGAAACACGGGTACGCGAGTAGGTTTGTGAAAAATATTGGCAATAACATGGTATAGCAATAACATATGAAAATTGGTCAGTCAAGAACAAAGTTTGATTCGTCAGCTTCAAGGCTAGTTGGGTCTGACTTGAAAATTCGACACGATAACTTTATAGATATAGAAGGAAGAAGAAGAAGAAGAAGAAGAAGAAGAAGAAGAAGAAGAAGAAGAAGAAGCCTATTAACAAAGAAAAGAAAGAAAAAAGCGATAAAACAAGAGAACGCAGAAATATTTTTTTTTAAGCGAAAAAGACCAAAAAGGGTTAAATAAATAGGGAGAAAAAGGACCCCATGATTGTTTTAATGTAGCGAAACGGTTAAATGCGCTTTATTTGCTTCTTTCCCACAGCAGGAATATGTGGCACAAGGTCGGAATGTGGAAGGAGTGAAAGCCAGCGCCCCAGCGGAAGAGCCAGATGCTCATTAATAATCAGTTCTACACGAGTCTTCTAGATGTTGAAGGTGTAATCCTTACTCAAGACGATCATAACTAAAAATAACATAATAATTATCTGCATTCTGTCGTGGCTGACGGAACGAGAACAGCAAGAGAAAAAGTAAAAGAAAAAGAAACAAATTGTTTAAAATAAGACAAATTAAAGTAAAAAAAAACTAAAGGGAGGATAAAAGAAAGGTATAGGTATAATAAAGGTAAATAGTAAAATAAAGAATGAAAAGAAGAGGAAAAAGGCTAAGAAGAAGAAGACGGGTAAGAAGAAGAAGGCTAAGAAGAAGAAGGCGAAGAAGAAGGCTAAGAAGAAGGCGAAGAAGGCTAAGAAGAAGGCGAAGAAGAAGGCGAAGAAGAAGGCGAAGAAGAAGGCGAAGAAGAAGAAGAAGGCGAAGAAGAAGGCGAAGAAGAAGAAGAAGGCGAAGAAGAAGAAGAAGAAGAAGAAGAAGAAGAAGAAGAAGAAGAAGAAAAGTAAGAAACGGTAAACAAAATGACGAGGAAAAAGAAAAAGAAAAAGAAAAGTAGATGTCGATGAAGAAGCGTGTGAAGTGGGTAAGGACATCTGTGCATTATGGAATGATTGAAATTTGACACGTCTTTGTTCCTCTCTCTCTCTCTCTCTCTCTCTCTCTCTCTCTCTCTCTCTCTCTCTCTCTCTCTCTCTCTCTATTTCCCATCCTTCCGTTATGGTAATGAGATAATTGTTTTAAAGCGGTTATTTCCTTGATTCCAGTTACCGTTGGACTGAACTGTCCGTTTCCTTCACGTAACCTGCATACTAATCATAGCGTAATTTATTTCCATGTCTCGTCGACCGGCACCCGCTAGGGGTCGGGCCAGCCACTGCCGTTCGACGCAACATTTATTTAGGAGAAGACCGCAGAGTTATCGGGAATGGAAAAGAGTGTTTGATGAGATGGCGCTACGCGGCGCTGATAGTTATGTCAACAAAAAATATGAGAACGAGAAACTTGATTGGACCATCAGAATTCAGAGAGGGGGGGGTATTTGTTTAAGAGAATACTACAGAGAATTGGGCGCTTTCTTATTGTTCTTTTGATGTATTTCTATTTCTTGTTTTTCACTTATTTATTTTTCTATTCCTTCTCCTTTCTCCTTCTTTCATTACTTGTTTTTATTCTTTTATTCTTTCCTCGTTTGTTTTTAATTTGTTTTTCTTCTCATTCTTCTTCTTCTTCTTCTTCTTCTTCTTATGTTACTTGTTTTTCTCCTTTCTTCTTTTTTACTAGTTTTTGTTCTTCATTTTTTTTTTCTTCTTTTTTCTTCTTTTCCTCCTTCTTCTTCACTTGTTTTAGTTCTTCTTCCTGCTTCTTCATCTTCCTCTTTTTCTTTTTTCCTATTCATTCTTTTCATTGTTCTCGTTCTTCTTTTTCTTCGTTCTCTTGTTTCTTTTGTGTTATTTGAACTGAATAAATCACGTGACCTTCTTCAAATTAATTTTTTAATTTTTCGTTGAACGTTAAAATTTCACCTTTTATTTGTGTTTTCCGCGTCTTATTCAGACTGAATGCATATGTTTTCAATTCTTCTAGATTATTATAGTAAGTCGAAAGTTCGACAAATAATGGAAAACTAAAGAACGTTTACGGCAACACCATGTATATATAATCATCTTTACACTGACGACTTCCAAAAGAATGAAAAGTATACGTATGTAGATAAAACAAATATTTATAATAATTATATATATACATATATATATATATATATATATATATATATATATATATATATATATATATATATATATATATATATATATATATGAAGAAGAATGGAAAGGAATTAGAGAAGCAAAAGCCAAATCATAATTCAATTCAATTCAATTGCTCTGAGCATCTGGGGAGAGATCGAGACAATATAATAACACTATCAAAAACTTACATAACTTCTTCAAAAACTTTGGTTTGACCATTACTGTGGAACCTGAGAAAAGAATATCCAACTTTCTTGACCTCGCATTAGATCTTAACTCGGGAACCTTCAGCCCATACCATAAACCTAACTTAACCCTTTTCTACGTACATAGCCTATCTAACCACCCTAAATCCATCATAAACTCAATAGTCCCTTCAGTATCTAACAGAATCGCTAAGCTATCTGCGAATAAATCTATCTTCGATCAAAATTCTAGCTTCTACAATAATGCTTTGCTAAACTCAGGCTACAATCACAAAATTAAATATAACTGCAACCCCTTTACTCAAGTTAACAAACCCTCAGGCATTATTACGCACAACATGACCACACACAGAAGTAAAAAGTTTAACACATCTGCACCTAAGACATTCAAAACACACGCTAATAAGCCCATAGGAACTAACAATATTGATAATCGGGCAGACCCACAGGCGCACAGACAAAGAAGAAAACTTAGAAGAAAGAATAACATTTGGTTCAATCCGCCTTTCAGCAGTAATGTTAAAACCAATATACCTAAGGAATTTTTCCAAATTTTAGACAGATCTTTTAAGCACCCCCACAGATATAGCACTATTCTTAACAAAAATTCTATTAAAATATCTTACTCTACTATGCCCAATATTGAACAAACTATCATAACCTCTAACAATAGGAAAATCAAACATATCCAACAACAACCACCCACCGTATCCCTCACCACTTGTAACTGCCGTAAACCCAGAGATTGTCCCCTAAACAACAATTGTGTACAGAAGGACGTAATATACGCTTGTACTGTGAAACAATTCCCCCGCTCCACCAATGTTGTGAGCAATCATATTTCCCATACTCCACCCGAATTTTGCATCTCCCCTCAACCCCAATCCGCTTCTCCTCAAGACTCCCACTTATGCAGCCATGCCTCTAACCAAGCACCCCCAATAATAGATAGTACCCATGGGCTAACTCACATTTCCCCCATATCCGCTCCGCCCTATTCCTTCAAACAACCTCCCTCGCATAACTCGAATCTCCAAACCCAAATCTTATCTAATACCACTAGCAATCTCAATGCAACTATAGCACCACCCTTCAAGATACACACATATATTGGGGCGTCCTCTTTCCCCATTAAGACCCGGATCTCTAACCATATCTATTCCTTTAAAAATAGCAACGATAATAGCACAGGCACTTCACTTTCCAATTTAATTAGAAACCTCAATCTTAAAAATACTCCCTATTCACTTCACTGGTTAATACTTAAAAAGTCTAAATCATATACCCCGGGAGCATCCCATTGCCAACTTTGTACTTTGGAAACCTTTATGATAGCTACTGCTAATAAATCTAAAAACATTATTAACTCTAAGAATGAACTTATCTCCAGTTGCAGGCATAAACGTAAATTCAAGTATAGCAACCATAGTAATCCCCCAGACACCCCTCCCCCATTTGATTAAATACCCTCCCATCATCTCGGATCTTCCCTCCCTACATCTCGAATCTCCTTTCAGATTGTTCTAATTCCTGTTGCTCTATAATCTCTGCATATATCCCCTCATCCCTTTAGCCTCCTCTTAACTTAAAAAATTTCCCACAAACTCCGTTAGCTTCACAATTCCCTCAACTTTAATACCTTTCTCCCACTAACCCCTAAATCATTTTACTTAACCTCCTTAACCGTATAATTTTTATATGACTTCCATTTCTTTCCCCTTTAACTTCTTTTAATACATTCTTCCGCTTCCCATCAACACTTCCAAACTTCTATCCTTCCCTCTCAACCTGATAACTAACCCACCATTTTCTTATTATACCCTAGCCCTTTTTTCACTTGTTGATTCGCCTTATCTACTCTTAATCCCCTTTGCACACTCCGATATCGATCTCCTTACTGTTCTCTCTGTGCACTCTAATTTGTTTCCCCTCCTGCTTTTACTTTTAAATAATTCTTCTCACTATTTTAATAGCCTCGATTATTCCCCCCCCTAGTTTACCTCGCCCTTCGCTCACTTCTCTCAGACCATGTTCAACCCCTAACCCGCCCTCACTCTACATCTTTTAACCCCCATAATATTTACTTTTAACTGCGATCTCCATTCTCACCCTGGTTTAATCTATTGTCACTACTTTAACTTCGTATGTCTCTTGCTTCTTTCTGCCTTCATTAACCTAATTAATAATTTTCTTAATCAACCTCCATATACCTTTTTTTGGAAAATTTTTTGTTTCAAAGTTTAATTCTCCCTCTTCCATAAAGCACTAGCGTCTCG
>OY744538.1:68379218-68734218 GCA_963556195.1 Sepiola atlantica
TTTTCTTTCTTGGTTAACTCGCGTCTCTTTCGGTGGAGCGCTTTTCAATAATGGCGACCGAGATGGCAGATGACACGTCATTGGCGATTTTAATCGAGAGCACCACGTTTGATGAACTCTTTCGCTTCAATTCCTTTGCTGTCCGTTCGCTTCTTTGTTCGCTAGGAACAAGTTTCATACGCAAGTCTTATGTCACAATTTAGCATTTATACCCGTTTGATATTAGGGAATTGGGACGTTTAGAAAAATCAGTGGGAGGGGGGGGGACATGTGTGTGTGTGTGTGTGTGTGTGTGTGTGTGTGTGTGTGTGTGTGTGTGTGTGTGTGTGTGTGTGTGTTATAAAGATGAACGCACCTGAACGAAAGTTGATGTTAACCTTCCTCCCTACGCGAGAGGATATGACATAAGGTCGGAAAGTGGGGATTAAAAAGCCAGCACATAAGAGACGTTCGCACTCTGTCCCACAAAAAAAAGCCTGAGCGGTCACGTCGGCATTCCCTGGTAGGAGCGCCTCAGATGATTAGAAATAACGTAACAACTAACCCATTCTCAAAAGGAGATGGTAAAACCTGGGGGTCTGCATCTTATAGAATTTCACAGAACCATATTTCAGCCCGATAGAACGAAAAGCCAAGAGCTTCAAAATGGCTCGAACTGATTTTAGAGTACGTATCCGCAACTCGTATAAACAACACATGGTTTAATAGCGCAAATTGGCCATGAAGAGTTCAAACGCAACATCGAACCATCTGTATTATGTTTATATTATTGCCGTAAAATGTGATGACTGTCATTTCTTTATAAAAGAAAGCCGTTCCTGCAATTTTTCAATGTCAGGTTGTGGACACGCAGATGACTCAGAGGTTCTGATTAATTTTTACAAGTCTTGCGGCAGATTTGACATACGAAATCAGTGTCTTCCGTTTTTTTATATATTCGACTCCTATTTTATATACGCGTAATTGGTTTCCGCAATTGGAACCTCACGTGGCTCAGTAGAACGACCCTTGACAGGAACCGCAAACATGATCGGTTTGAAATGTGTCTGGGACGTTCGACACTTATCCCTTCCGCTAAACATGTTTACAGATAGAGCAATCTATTCACTTTGCATTCAATTTTCCGCAATCGTCATAGATACGTTTACACCAAACCGATCGCTCCAAAGCCATCATCTCCAAACCTTCATGTTCATGTTAATGGTTTCATATACAAAGTGCGTCTAGAAATTATATGCAAGTACAATTTCTGCATTTATTTAATATTATACTGTTTAATACATGACATCTAATGATGTGATATGTTTTCGTATGCATTTTGTTGTAACTGTAAAAAGTAACCCTAAATTTTGTATTTCAGACAGCAAGTTTTTGGAATTATTTCATTTTTCAGATTATTTGCAATGGATGGACGCGATGTTTGGTCTGTAAGCAACATGATTCATTAGAATTTATTGAACAACAACAATGTGGGGTGTGATCATCATATGGTATTGTTGGCAGTGAGCTTGTGAGTCCTTTTAAATTTGACTATGGAGTGAAAAATGAACTCTAAAAGTTACTGTGATTTCTTAGAGCAGAACCTATTTGATTGGTTAGATAAGCAATCTTTAGCCAAATGTAAATCGTTGCTATTTATGCAAGACAACGCACCAAGCCATGTTTCAAAGTTCACAAAAACATAGCTACAAGAAAAGGGATGTGTACGGGATTCGTACATGGACTGGCCATCCAATAGCTGTCACTTAAATCCAATTGAGAACCTGTGGAGTACCCTTAAGAGAGCTATTTATTCCAATGGTAGACAGTAGTTAACAGCATGAATGAACTCTGGCATGCAGTAAAAAAAATGCTGCAAGTAACTTATCAGTTGTTACGATAGCAATATTAACATCAGCTGTTGATAACAGACTGATAAAAGTTATCAAAAAGTAAGGAGCATCAGTGCAGTAAATGATGCAACACTATTCTTTGCAATTCTGTAGTTCAATATCAATTTTGTTGTATAAAACCGTGAAGTTTGTTATTTATATTCTTTTATATATAGATATCATTTCTAAATCAACAAATAAGTAAATCTTATTGTACATAACCTGTACTTGCAAATACAATACTGACAGTAAAATGTGTTTATTTTACCAACCACATAAGATATTCCATATTACAACAATAGCAATACTCTATCACTTTGCATATAAGTTTACATCTTATATAGAATAGATATAAACAGATATAAAAAATGTTTTAAACTAATTTCAGAATACTTGATGTTTATGATCTCCATAAAGTGCGAACTTATATTTTTATTATATATATATATCTATATCTATATATATAAATATATATATATAAATATATATATATAAATGCATATATATATATATATATATATATATATATATATATATATATATATATATATATATATATATATTACTATTTCATGTATCGACATGAAATTTGATAAGGAGATATCATTTGTTATGTATCAATTTTCAGTATTTACTTCAACAGTGCTCGATACGTAAGTATGACTAGGTAGTAAGTTATGAAAATATATTTATGACAATTAAGCTACACAGACGTTCTCGCGTTTCATCCTCGGAGGGAATCTTTAGGCTAAAATGCATCTTAGCCTGAAGATTCCCCTCGGGGATGAAACGTGGGAGCCTCTGTGTAGCTTAATTGCCATAAATATATTTTCTATAACTTACTATATATATATATATATATATATATATATATATATATATATATATATATATATATATATATGTGAAATATTCAAATGATGATAAAAAATAAAGTAAAGTTAGACATGTTAGAAATTTATAAGATCAGCAGGTGTTTAGGCAAGGAATATAATAAAATGACATTTTATCAATGGATTTTCAAAGAATTACAGATTTTCAAATTAATACTTAATTTATTAGTTTTTTTCTTTCTGAGGAGAAGAATAATTCTTCGAAAATACATAGATTAAAAGTCATTTTATTATATTCCTTGCTTAAACACCTGATGATTTAATAAACTTGTAAAGTATCTAATTTACTTTTTTTCATCATTTCAATATTTCCTATAATAGTGCTATATCCACAATATCGAGCATCTCCTTATCACGATAGGATCTAATATAAAAGATTTATCTTTATATTATCCAAATAAATATATATATATATATATAGTCTTGGAAGTTTCTCAACCACTAAAACTATATTTTAAAAAAACCTTAAGTCCCAAGTCGTTCAGTGGAAAATCACACATGTAAGTCAATTTAACTTTTACAGTTATTATATTAGTTTGCTTCTAACATTGTTTAAGGGATCATCAGTTGTTTACCATGAAAAACTGTTTCGGGAATTTAAAAACAAGACACTATTTAATTTCATGGCTTCCCAGCAGAGTTGATCAGACCCCACTTCCCTTAAAAGACAAAAACATAAACGTTCCGTATACTAAACTTAAGTTTTGTTCCGCATAAATGTTTTGCTAACTTATATTAGTTGTTAAAAAAAAGAAAAAAGTCCTCCTTACCTGTATTGTTCGTCTCTCTAATAAAATTTATCCGCTACTTACAAAAATGTTGCTGCATTTTAAAGTGTGTAGACGAATCCATTACACTACTATATATATATATATATATATATATATATATATATACAAAAATGTACAAAAGCGACACTACTATGGCGATGTTTCGATCTGGAGTCATTAAAACTACGATCTCTTCAAACAAAGAAACAGGTCTTTCCTTTAGTTGTTCATATTGAAGAAAACATTAACAGCACGAAATTCACGAAAATGTTTTAAAAACAAAATCAGGACCTAATCCTCCCGTTATTGCGCATAACCCTGACCCATAGAAGTGAGAAAATTCTAAAAAAAAGCTTACCGGTCAGACTTTCGTTGTTGCTGCTTCAGGTCGTCAGGTCAGAATCTATATGAATATACGTTTTTGGTAGGTTTGATGTTGCAGTGAAAACAGAGTGCTCGATATTTTTAATAGAATTACAAACAGACACAACCGTGTGGTAAATGCAGTACACTGTGAACTCTATAAACAGCTGCACTGCATTTTTAATGTGCAAATGGTAAAGACAGAACCCGAAGACAGTACTTGAAAACGAAAAGCACAAAATTGTCTGAGGCATGAAGGTACTAAAAGACAAAATCATCTAAGCAAGGAAACAAGAAAGGAAATAACAGCAAAATCTTAGAGTCCACCGTCCAACAGTTCACGGGGTGAAGATCAAGGAGACAAAACAATGAAGATCAAGCAGACAAAACAATGAAGATCAAGGAGACAAAAAAGCGAAGACCAAGGAGACAAAAAAAACGAAGATTAAGGAGAAAAAAACGAAGATTAAGGAGACAAAACAATGAAGATCAAGGAAACAAAAAAGCGAAGATCAAGGAAACAAAAAAAAACCAAGATCAAGGAGACAAAACAATGAAGATCAAGGAGACAAAAAGGCGAAGACCAAGGAGACAAAAAAAACGAAGATTAAGGAGAAAAAAAAACGAAGAATAAGGAGACAAAACAATGAAGATCAAGGAAACAAAAAAGCGAAGATCAAGGAAACACAAAAAAACGAAGATCAAGGAGACAAAACAATGAAGATCAAGGAAACAAAAAAGCGAAGATCAAGGAAACAAAAAAAAACGAAGATCAAGGAGACAAAACAATGAAGATCAAGGAGACAAAAAAGCGAAGATCAAGGAAACAAAAAAAACGAAGATCAAAGAGACAAAACAATTAAGATCAAGGAGACAAAAAAGCGAAGATCAAGGAAACAAAAAAAAACGAAGATCAAGGAGACAAATAAAACGAAGATCAAGGAAACAAAAAATGAAGATCAAGGAAACAAATCAAACGAAGATCAAGGAAAACGAAGATCAAAGGGACAAAATCAAATACATGGAGCTTGCCAGAGATCTGGGAGGAATATGGAACATGAAAAAGGTCAACATTATATCAATAATTGTAAAAGCAATATGAACAATCCTGAAAAGAATACTGGGATACAAGACAAGGAGAAATTTGAATCAAATGGAAGATTGAGACCATACAAAGGACGGCAGTGATAAGAACAGCCGAGATATTAAGTAAAATTTTCGAATGCGGAAACCAACTCATACAAAGTACGAGCGCTAACCAGCCACACGTCAGTTGAAATAGAAATCAAACAACAGTCAAGTATGATTAAAACACAAAATGAAGAATGAACCAACTATTCCCCCACTGGAAGGGTACGGAGAATATTGGAACTTTCGGAGGGGGGGCGTATTGCTACTAATGATGATGATGATGATGATGATGATGATGATGATGATGATGATGATGATGATGATGATGATGATGATGATGATGATGATGATGATGATGATGATCATACTGTTTGAACAGTATGATTTCGACACATAGTGAGTTTACTGAACTTTTTATTTGATTTGGTTTATTTATCATTGTAATAATTAACATAAACATTGGATGCATTATTCACTGCATCGATTGCAGACGCATCTCACGACTGGATAACTTTTTCAATTTTTTCAATTTTTTCAATTTTTCATTTTTGGACTGTCACTCATTACCTGGATCAATCTTCAGTCAACCTCCTGGATATCTTTCCTCAATATGTTTTTAAATTGTATGACTTGGATGGATTGTATAGATTTAACAAAAAAGTATGTTTTGGGGTTGATATATTTGATGTTATATACTTTTATGTATTTCTGTATGTATTTTTATATATTTTCAAAGTGTCATTTTATTACATGCAGTAATGTCATTGCGGTAATGGTCCTCTGAGGAGAAGAATTATCTTTGAAAACTCATGAGTTAAGAACGTTAAGATACTTTGCTTGAACTTTGAATTCTAATAAAATTTGATTAGCACCTTATTTTATTATTTTATTGTATATATATATATATATATATATATATATATATATATATATATATATATATATATATATATATCGACTGGCCGATTTAATTCTGTCTGGTTCCTTTTATGCAATTTTAATTTCTTAGCTCACTTTCAGTCACCTCGAGACGTGTTAACGTCGAAACGCTGGTTAATCTGCGTAGACTGTTTCTAATGTTTATATAATTTTATTTATATATATATATATATAGAGAGAGAGAGAGAGAGAGAGAGAAAGAGAGAGACAGACAGACAGACAGACAAACAGACAGACAGAGATATGTATTACACACACAAACATACACATATATTATATTATACTGAATGGCATTATACATTAGTTTGATCGTTCATCGATACCTGCGGTTTTACTAAAACACTTGGAACTCAGTCTGTAAGTCTAAAGATACCACGTTTGACCGTTCTTCAGTCGATGTTATATCTAGAGTTATACAGATGTGTTCCTTCGCCATAGCATCGACTGAAGAACGGACACACTTGGTATTTTTAGTAAATATAGACTGACTTTCTAGTGTTTTTGTAAAACCGCAGGTATCGATGGACGATCAAACAGTAAAACTTTGTCATTTCCGTATACTTATAAAACATTACACTACACACACGTATATGTATTACATATATATACATATATATATATATATATATATATATATATATATATATATATATATATATATATATATATATATAAAAGTTACATAGAGAGAGATATAAAATATGAATACGCATACAGATATAAGTTCGCACGATTTATCGAAGAATGAATGAAAAGCACTTGGGACATCAGTAAAGTATGCGATTGGTCACGTTGGAGTCTGAACGGCGGCAAATTCAACAGGGATGTCGGATATCACCGTTGATATTGTCGTCAAAGTGAAATTAAAGATCGATGTGATTTTTTGTTCTTCTTCCAAACATTCAGCTTGTTTCACTTTTACTTTCACTTTCAGACGGCATGGAACCTCGAAAATACACAAACGAAATACAGCAACAAATAACAAACACACACATCCATACTCATGCATATACATGTGCATACGTGTGTATGTGTACCATGTGTATGTGTACCATGTGTATGTGTACTCTGTAGGGGGGGGGGGATTGCACGCGCGGACTATGGGCTTGTCGTACTGGTTTCGAGTTCTTCAGTAATGCCCTTGCGAAAGGTATGAATCCATATGTGTTCCCCCAGCTGTTGATAAAATAGTAGAATAGACTAGACTTACAAGCCATGGTTGTGCAACTTCATCAGGAGAAGAAAATATCCGAAATTACACAAGTCTTCCTCAGCTTATCGCGGCATTATTTCTAATTGGACTAGACTCCTTGCCACTGGACACAAGCAAGGTGCGGTTATAGATTGAACAATCCTTGTTTCACTGTTCAGAAATTTTGTTATTTTTACTGGCGATAGTAACAGCGTTTGTATGTTTGTAGTGAGGGTAAGAGAGCCCGAAACAACGTTGTCTATAGGTAAAAAATACTTTAATATTTTTTTAAAATATTTATAGTTAAAGGCCCCTTTAAAGATGTAATAGTCTTAAAAGTAGAGCCCTGTTCGAAATTAAAAAGTTTGTTGTCATTTCTGCGATAAGCAAGTTCCGCTCGAACGTTGAACACTGTATACGATAAGACGTTTCCCCTGGCTCCCGGGTAAGTGTACCTTAATTTCAATTACTGTCTGTGTCGATTTCTCGCGACCGTGATTCAAGGCGGAATCTACGAACTGCTTTCGAGCCCATGTGACCGCCTGCAACCACCACTTTTATACTGATGAGAGTAAGAGAGCCCGAAAATGTAGATGAAAAACACTTCAATATTTTAAAAAATATTTATAATATATATATATATATATATATATATATATGTGTGTGTGTGTGTGTGTGTGTGTGTGTGTGTATGTGTGTGTGTGTGTGTGTGTGAAGGATAATCTCTTAAACTAATAAACGATTTATTATGAATTATGGAATATATATTCTAAAAAATACGGTGAGCGACATGGGTACATTATTTTTATTTGTAAACGTTAACTTAAAGTATTTGTTTTAATTATTTTATAGTTTTTATTTATGAACTGATCATTAAGAATTTTGGAATATATATTCTCGGCAACACGATGAGTAAAATGGATACATTAACTTTTTGCAAACTTTACCATTTAGAGGCGCGCGCTCTACCCAAACCGGACCCAATTCACTTTAAATCTCCAAAATTAATTAACAGATCATTATAAATTTTGGAATATATTTTTTTTTTAATCCAGTGAGTAACATCGGCACATTATATTTTTTAATGTTAAGATTTAGGGTTGAATATATAAAAGTTTTTTTTTATTTTTATTTATTTTATGGAACCGATCATTATGAATTTTGGAATATATATTCTTGACAACCCGGTGAGTAACATGGACACATTACTTGTTTGGAAATTTTTACCATTTAGGGAATGCACCCGCCCAAACTCGCATCTGCCCGCCCAAAAAATGTTAGAATAAGTTAGATGTAAAATATTTAATACAGAAAGAATTGCTCTACATCAAATGTTTGGTTATATTAAGTAATATTTTAAAAATAATCGGCGAGCGCGTATGAGCCTCAATAATATGTATATGTGCTTGGTAAATCCTTAACTATCTAACTTATGAATTATGGAACATGTATTCTAGGCGACAGGGGATGTAACGTGGACACATTTGGGGTGGGGAGGGGAGCACCACCGAAACTGTGTCATACCTCCCAAAGAAAGAAAATAACATTAACATTTTAAACTAATGCTATATATATATATATATATATATATATATGTGTGTGTGTGTGTGTGTGTGTGTGTGTGTGTGTGTTTTTATCTACATCTTTCGGGAATCGTCAGTGTAGAGAAGATTATTCATACCGGTCGCGGGACTCGAACCCCGGAACACGATTCATGTTTCGAACACAAATTTCGACGTCTTAGCCCACACGGTCATTATCAACAACCGGGTAAATCAGCGTGAGATTAAACTTAATTTAAAGGCAGCTGTCGTCAAAGTGTTCGACTACTTAAAAGAACATGCATTATATGTATAATTAAAGTCAAAGTATAGACTTGAGTAAGGTATAAATGGACAATAAAAAACAGCTTCAAATGTAAAGAGAGCTGGAATAAAATTATGGCATTCAATAATTAAATACTGCTATTGTAGAGTAAGTTGAGACAAATAAATTAATAACGCTATTTATTTCAATTCCAAGAATTCAAGATAAATCATGATTAGGCATACGATTGTTTCTTAGACGATTATGATTTTTTTAATTTTCTTATTGTTTACTTTTTAATTCCAATATGTCTCTTTTACAGCACCTTTTACAAAAGATCCCAAATAGAAGTTGTATGACCAGATAAACTTTTCGTCTTACTGGTCATACTAGATCTAGGAGAAAATTCTTATTCCGGAAAGATTAATCAGTCCCGTTCGGAGCGAATAACCTAAAATGGGTGATTAACTGACCAGTTAACCTCCGATGGCTTTCTTCGTGTAGTTGGCATTTGTTTATAAATTCTTAAGCATTAAATTATCCATATTAGTAGGATTGTGTTGTATGCTTACCTGCAGTCTCTCCATGCCATGGCTATGTTAATTTTCTGGTATCTTCTAGTCGATAGGTAATTTGTCCATCTTGTCGCTTACGAGTATACCTACTATTCCTTGGAAAGAATTATGCGGGTATTAGAGGAGTAGTATATCTTTTCGTTAAGCTATGCTGTTAATATTTTCCGGTCGGTATGCAGGTTACTGGTCTATAGTTGCTTGGTTTCGTTTCCTTTTCACTGTCATTTTTGGATTGACGTTGTTTTTTTCTTTTCTCATCCACTACAGTATATCAGTAAAATGTTCTTTCTATATTTTTGTTTTATTTCTATTTGAAGTTACCTGTGATTGGTCGGCGTTATCTAGCTATGTGGTTTGGTTTCCGCAATCTATGATTCCTCTTAATATTGCATTTATTTCCATACGAATCCTAATCTTTTTACATGCTTTTCGGAACAGTTCCCAGTACTCCTAAAAGTATTGGCATTGGCATATTATACATATTACATGCTACTTAAACTTATTATTATTTTTCATTTACCTCCTCTCCAGGAGGTTAGACACAAGGTCAGGTATGGGTTTTGGTGAAAGTGTTTCTGTGGAACGAACTGGATTCGAACCCGGCACACACAGATCCCCAGTTAACCACTTAGGCGCCGTGCCACTTTCTTCTTCTTCTTCTTCTTCTTTTTATTATTATTATTATTATTATTATTATTATTATTATTATTATTATTATTATTATTATTATTGTTGTTGTTGTTGTTGTTGTTGTTGTTGTTGTTGTTGTTGTTGTTGTTGTTGTTGTTTCATAGTAGTCTCAGCTTTTGGATGTTTTTAGTTGGAGTTTTCTTTTTTGAACATCAAGTCAATTCCCTTTACTTTAGATATTCAAGCTGTACCTTAACACTTTCGCTGTTCCTAACAAGCAAGCCTTTTATAAAATTGAAAGAAAATTGTCTCGTCAATCTGTTTATGGTGGTTTTTACTTATGGTTCCAATTACAACGAGAATCACCTTGAATTTTTTACATTTCCCATTTTAGATCTTGATATTTATTTATTTATTTGTGTTTTTCTCCTGCACTCTGGTATCGTGTTACATAATCACTAAAAAAATTAAACGTCACGAGAACCACAGGGGGGGGGCTTTATCATTATTACTTTATCGCTAATCCTCCCGACTGAGGCAGTTCTCCGAAACCACTCAAACAGTTCGAATTACATCCTCTCATAATCGAAACAGCACGAAAGTTTACGAGAGGATTAATAGCGGTTTCTGACTCTTTTTTAATAATACCCTTGATAATACAGTTTCTTGTAAAACATTTTGTAAAACATTTTCATAGTCATTTTTTTGCAAACATTTTAAACGCATGTTTTTAAAGTCATTTTAACACATATCTTTTAAGAGAGTCACTTTAAACACATTTTCTGTAAAACACTTCTCATAGTCAATTTTAAACCCACCTTTTTAAGAGTCATTTTAACATGGGCATTTTTAACACAAACGACTTTTAAGTCTTGAAACTGCCCACCTATTACACATTTCCTCAGGACGAATTCTAAGCATAGTCTCTTTTAAATTCGTTAAACATTTTAAACACATGTTTTTAACAAAGGAAGTTACCTTACAGTCTC
Organism: Sepiola atlantica; assembly: GCA_963556195.1. Lineage (NCBI taxonomy): Eukaryota > Metazoa > Mollusca > Cephalopoda > Sepiida > Sepiolidae > Sepiola > Sepiola atlantica. The sequence continues at coordinate 68,390,378 of OY744538.1, forward strand.
GTCGTGGGTTTGCTGGCCCTCATCTTGTTGCTGGCTCGTGATCGTCGTGGAGTATCTGTTTTGGAAGCAAATTCTGTTCCAAGCACGAAGACAAGGACATTCGGAGGCGATTTTTTTCTGAGAGAGATTTCATCATTTTTATTTTCACTTTCGATTGGAGAGGGTTCCATTGTCAGTTCTTCATTCCACTCTTTTTCTTTCATTCATACCCTGGGACGTTGGATGCAGTTAGCTATTTTCTAGCCAGTTTTGTTCATGTCTGGCGATTTTCCACCCAACTACACATTACAGAGCTACATGGCCAAAACGTGTTGACTTTCGCTTCCAAAGTCCCGACTCGAATCAAAACCCAACTTTTCACACAAAGCCATCCGGGCTGGGCGTGGCGACTTCACTCCGCCAAAATCGGGACTCGACTGATAACTAAACTTTCACACAAAGGATCTCACACGTCAGAGACCCCTTTTGATCTTTCAACGGATCTCATAACTGTACTAGATCGCTTTTGTGTTTCACTTATGACCTCATCACCCTGTCATAGCGAGCGTGAGAACCTCTTTTGCACTCACTTTGTACGCGGCGACACCGTCACAATCGGCGCAATTCAAGCGATCTTTCATACGTCCGTACATGCGTTCCAATTTATCAATGCCCTCAAGTTTTGTACTTAGTTCACACTGAATTCTATTTCTTTTACACGGTGCACAACTAATACTAGTTGATCTACACACCTTCTAGAAACGCAGGGCATGCCATAATTTAACAATCAGAGGGGCAGGCTATATCAATAATTAAGAAAGTTCTCTTGATTTTGTTTATTATTATTATTATTGTTATTATTATTATTACCATTATTATTATTTACTCACTAGACGTTTTCACACAGGTCATCATCTTTGATTGCTCACTGACAATAACCGTTGTTGTTTTTTTCTTGAAGTCTGGGTGACAACAAGTTAACCTTTATTTCCAGTACTCTCAATCTCTTTCGATAACCATTGAAAATGATTTTGCGTTACCACAACAGCCGTTTACCATTGATACGTCGCTGAAAACGCCCATTTGTCTTCTGTGGGATTTGGGTGGCAATAAGTCTCCTCAAGATCACAATAGTCACCGCACCCTTCATGTGGAAGTTTGGTTAGTACTTTCCCTCCTCGGTCTTTCCATCATTTTTGACCACTAACAACCATTTTATGTGGTATCAGCCTAGACTGGTATCACCAAATCATTTGTGTTTTTTGTTTATGAAATGCATTGCAGTTTCAGTTCTTTCTGTGTTTCTGTTTTATTTCCATTCCAACTTCCATGTAGCTGGTTGTTGTTGTTATTATTATTATTATTATTATTATTATTATTATTATTATTATTATTATTATTATTATGTACTCATTAGCAGTTCTCGCACAGGTCATCAGTGATTACTCACCGACAACCGGTGGTATTCCCTGGCGCCTGAGTGACATAAGTCTCCCCATATTTCCAGTATTCTCCACCTCTTTTCGATAGCCACCGCAAATAAACTTGTAGGATCACAACTGCCGTTTACCATTGATTTCTCGCTGGTAAAGATTATTGGTCTTCTCTGGGATTTGGGTGGCAATAAGTCTCCCCAAGGTCCCAGCACTCTCTGCACTTCCAGTGGAGGTCTGGTTTGTGCTGTCCCTCCTCGGTCTTATCATCCTCCTTGACCCTATGGAAATATTTTGTGTGGTGTCATCCTATGCTGCTAACATCTATTTTTTTGGGGGGGCGGTAAGCTAATGGTGTTTTTTGCTATTTCTGTTCATTGGTTAATTTTTGTGTCGTGTCAGTTGAGACTGATGTAATTTAGTGATGTTTCTTTCATTTTCTGTTCCTTTAGTTGTGATGTGTTCTTTCTGTGGTTTTGTTTTCTTCCTGTAGTAGATTCTATGTGCCCCTTCGTAGCTTATGCGAGTAGGTTTCCGCATTCAATGATTTTTCTTAAGATTGTAGCTGTTTTGATCATTGCCGTCTTTTGGATAGTTCCAATTATCCCTTTGATTCCAATTTCTCCCAGTTTTTTTTCCAGGTTTTTGGAGGATTGTTCCTAGTGCTCCTACGATTATTGGTATTATACTGACTTTCTTCATGTTCCATATTCCTTTCAGTTTTCTGGCTAGTTCCGTGTATTTGCTTCTGTTTTTCCGTTTCTTTGATCTTCACCCTGTGGACTGCTGGAACGGCAAAGTCTACGATTTTGCAAGATTTTTCCTTCTTGTTGATTATTATAACATCTGGTTATTTTGCTTGTATGAGTTTGTCTGTTTGTATATCCATGTCCCAGAGGATTTTGTAATTTTCGTTTTCCAGTACTGTTTCTGGTTTATGTTTGTACCATTTGTCTGCGTATTCGAAATTCAATGATTTGCACAGTTCCCGGTGTACTGCTTTCTCTATGTTCTTGTATTCTTTTTGAGCTAGTTTGCTACATTCACTTATTATATTATTTACTGTTTCATCTCTTTGTCCACACGGTCTGCATTTACTGTTTTCCATGGGTTTTATCTATTTTAGCTTTAATGTAGTTTGTCCTAATTGCATTGTTCTGTGCAGCCATCAGTAAAGATTCCGTTTCTCTGTTCAAGTGTCCTTTTCTTAACCATGCCCAGCTATTTTCGTTGGTTTCTTCTCTTGTCGGTCTTCTGAAGCGTCCATGTAGTTGTTTTTCTTCCCTTTTTTTCTTCTTTTTGTTTTATTATTATTATTATTATTATTATTATTATTATTATTATTATTATTATTATTATTATTATTATTATTATTATAAATGAGCCGGGTACGAGAGACCAGCAGACGCGGGTACGATTGCGGAAACGGATAATAATTTCTTCTTCATTAAAATTGGCATTTGAAAATTGGCACCGGGTGGTTCCTGTCATTGTTCATTTGCGTTACCGAATATTCTTTCTCCCAAAACTCCAAACCTGGACTGGCCGCACCCCAAAAAACTGACTCGTCCGGCCGTCCAAGCAAGTGACAAGCCAGACACAGCTGACCTTTCCCACCCTCACCCACACCAACGACATTGTCGACTTTTCCCACCAAAACCGTTCCGATGCAATTTTACGCCCTCTGACCCGTCCAGTACAAAAACAACGTCAGAAGGAATTAAAGTATTTGACTTTCTAAACATTAAAGATTTGAGCGAAAATTGATCTCGCCATTGGTTGTATGTCCGCATTTTTTAGAGAACAAGATTCGCCGCTTTAAGAAAGAACTTACAGAATCCAAAAGAAGTGATTATCTTCATAGGCTTTTCTAGTTTCTATCTATGCAGGGTGTTTGGAAAATCGATGGCATAACTTCGGTATCATGTTCTATAGGTGTTTATAGGTTTGAAACGCTTTGTTTCCGAATTATAGGCTATTGAAATATATACTGTAAAACATTCTTCTCATTTAGAAGTGAAAAGTTTAGAATTAGGTCTGTATGTCAGGATATAGTGTTACAGGCAGTAAGATGCTGGTAACATGTAGCGGATAAGCTGATCAAATCTTTCTCTTTTATCTGAACCACGGAAGTGTGGTCGTGCTTTGAGGCAGCTGTTATTATGCCGGATAGATTAGAGAAGGAAAATCAAAAATCTTGAAAGCATTGTTAACTCCTAATGATTATGTGATGTCATTTTTTCCATGTTATAGGCTATTGAAGCAAATACTGATCGATATTATTTAATTTAAACCTCTAACAAGTAGAATGTGTGTGATTGTGCATTGTTATTTATTCAGAAGGGATATATAAAAAATAATCCCAGTTATAGTAAAATAAGCCTGTACTTGGTGTTGTCACATACACCAACAAAACCTTGAAAAAAATGACAGCAAACAATATAAAAGCCGTAGGGCTCGGAAAAGAAATCTGGGCGTCATGATCGGCTAGGGCTCCTTTGATAGCCAACATTAGGGAACCGGTCAGCATCCTGCGAATGTTGGCCCTTCTTATTTTAGATGACAGAATACAACAAACCGGTATTGTCCGGGCCTTTGGGTCTGGATTTACGCCGGTCTATTGGGGGTTGTCGGTCCTGTGCAGTTCTAGGAGGTGCACCCTCCCAGGCTTTGCCTCCCCTCTTTGGGGAGGAGTAAGTTTATTTCTTACTGTCTGCGGCGCCCCTACCGGGGAATGTCGACGGGGCTGCCCAGGCAATTTTTAAACAGCCAGAGTGCTCAAATTCTCGAGCGCTGGTTCTTTCCCACTTTCCCGACCTTGTGTCACATCTTACCTTGTGGGAGGAAGATAAATAGAGACAGAATACAACAAACCAAATACAGATAAAATATATTATCAGTACTAACCAAATATCAGGCAGAAAAAAGAAATGGGGCACTAAGGTAATTAGACTAGTAATGGGGTGCTTTTATGAAAGCAACCTCCACACAGAGGCTCCTTGACACATATATAACATAATCCAGAAGTTTTCCAAACACGCTGTATAATAATGCGGTTGTCTTACGTTAGCGCAAACAGTATCACTTGTTACTCCCTATTATGAATCATGGACTTGCCTTACGAAAAATATTTTATTTGATGTCGCTAAAGTTTTCAATTTTTTTCAAAACCTAATATTTCTAAGAGTCAATATATATTTTTGTTTTAAGATCATGTTTTTAATCGTTATATTCGAACATAAAATCCGATAAATACCTCTCTGAAATATTTAAAATCGTAAAAGTAAAAACCTTTCTTCCGTAAAGAATGTCTCCTTTCTTGGGAGGCAAAATGCATCGTAAACCTTACTAAATAAAATGTATATAAACATTAAATCAGCCTACACTAATTAATCTGTGTTTCTATGCTAAACGCACATCATTCAGGGCTGGCTGCTTCCGCAATAACTCTTTGTTGAGGCAACCAACCCTGAATGATATGAGCTTAGCACATAAACAAAAATTAATTGGTGTAGGCTCATTTAATGTTTATATAAATTCTATTTATTAATCTTTACTTTGTATAGAGCACTTTTGAAAAACATGCGTTTAAATACATTTTATCAACGTATGTGAACTTGATTAAGTAATCAAATAAATAAATGATAATATATACTAGAAAAATATTAAATGCAAAAAAAAGTCTAAATGTTTCCTTTTGATCGAAGTAGTAAAAAGAAAAAAGAAAAAAGAAATATAGAAATGAAATAGATATAAATTAAATGAATATTGGACGCATCTTTTGTATTCCATAAATATGGATATTTTCGAAATAGGCAGAAACAATTGTTTGTCAATGAAGTGTTTTTTGATGAAGTACGGAATGTTTTTTTAATAACTAGGATTAAATAATGTTAAATGAACAGCTCTAGTCGTACTATACATTATTGAGCTACTACATAAAACCTTGAGAACCTTTAGAACCAACTTAAATTTATATATGTATGTATATATATATATATATATATATATATATATATATATATATATATATAATACATATATAATATATATATAATATATATATATAATATATATATAATATATATATAAAATATATATATATAATATATATATAATATATATATATAATATATATATATATAATATAATATATACATATAATATATATATGTGTGTGTGTGTGTGTGTGTGTGTGTGTGTGTGTGTGTGTGTGTGTGTGTGTGTGTTTTACTTAAAAGATTATGTGTTTCCAATATATAGTAATCATGTGTTCACGCGCACCCGGGATCTTCAGATGGTGCAATTTCCGAATTTGGTGTCGAATTCACGATATGATATCATTTTCCGATTTTTTGCTTCTTCGTGTTAATCCCGCAGTATGCATTTTCCTTTGAAGGCCTATTATATCGTTTTATTTATTTTCTCGCTCATCTAAAAACCTTATTTTTATTTTATTTTATTTGTAAACTTATTTGTTCGTTATTTATTTGTTATTTTTTCAAACAAAAATTCTAGTTAGTGTATTTTACGACGTTATTATATCTACTTTATATTTAAAAGTGCGTAACTTTTTTGTTCAATCTGAATTTTGATTCGATATCTAAAGGGTGTTATCCTCTCATCGTCTTAATTATTGTGTTCGTTTTTTTTTCTTTTTATATTCGTAACTACATATATACAAAAGCATGTTCGTATCGTATTTGTTATTTCTTCTATTTTATTTTATTTTTTTCTACTCTTATTTATTTGTATTTACTATATATATATATATATATATATATATATATATATATAAATATATATATATATATATATATATATATATAAGTAAGGAAATGAACATCTTTGAAGCACGGATTAGAATGTATTAAAGTGAAATATTTTGAAAATCAACAATCGTGCAATTTTAAATGAAAAATTCATTTATTTAATTTTTTTTCGCGAATTTTCGTTGTAATACAACCTTGTCAGGCGAGACTGTCTTATAGTTTTTTTTTTCTTCGTTTCTTCCTCCTCATTTTGATGGTATTAACCCTGAGGGGTCGAATATACGTCAAGTTCTTAAGACGTTATATGTTTAGTCCTGGCGATGTTATGCGCAGATTGGCGCTTTTTTAAGTAAGGAAATGAACATATTTGAAGCACGGATATATATATATACATATATATATATATATATATATATATATATATATATATATATATATATAATTCCATGTTCTTAATAAGCTATTATCAATGGTTTCATATTCTTAGCGATCGTTAGATGGCTTAACATACTCTCTAAAACGCGATCTTTTGATAGCGTTGCTAACTTCCGGTTTCGCTAGTATTAACCAATGCGAAGTGTATTCCAATTTTTTTTGCCAGAAGTTCGATCAGTTTGTTCTTTAAAAATTTATCTTGTTTGTTTTTTTGTTCGTTCATTTTTTTAAATTATTACTTTTTTTGTTTATTTTAGTTTTTTATTTTACTTATTTATAATTTATCCGCGTGTTTTTTCTTTTCTTAAATAATTTATTTTCTATGTTATTTAACTTTCATTGTTAACGTTTTTTGTTTTGCTGATTGAAGGGAAGTAACTCTTATTCTATTGCTTTTATTTTTATACCAATTGCGAAATGTACTATTGCTTTTACAAAATTTTATATACAACATTGTTAATAATTTTTACAATTCTTTTTATTATACAATTTATTTCGTTTTCTTTTTCTATTCTTAATGTGGACTCTTAGTTTAGTAGTTGAGTTTTGACCAAGAGCTCCATTATTATTAGTAGTAGTAGTAGTTGTAATAGTAGTAGTAGTCGTATTATTATCATTATTATTATTATTTACATCTATTATAAATTTATGCCGTTTATCACACTGATATTGCCATTAAAACCATAATTTCCTATCGAAAATAGAAGAAATTCAGTTTTCTAATATAATCAGCACGTACTCGTGATCGACGTAATCGCCCTAACTAATTTGCAAATTAACTTGAAATATGACATCTCATTAATTCACTATTTATTATTATTTTCTTTTTCTAATTCAATACTGTTTTCATGTTATTGATTTATTATTACACAGAGTTTTATTTCCGTATATTTTAAGATTGGGGATAAAATAAATTAGCATTTAGGACAAAAAAAGAGTTCTTCTGACTATTTTCAGGTCAATTAACTTTTGGGGGTTGCGATCAAAAAATCCCCCCCCCCCCAAAAAAAAAAAAACACAAACAAGACACACACACAATCCACGGCCAAGCCAAAATATCAGTGAGTATCCCTCATCTTACTTTCACATTAATGTCATTACGAAATTATATTCCACCATAATGCATTTCAGTTCATTCGTACACCACGCAGCCATTTTGTCATATTGTTTTAAAACCAAGACACCCCCCACACACTAAAATAAAACTAAGAACCCCCCACCCACCGACAAAACTAAAACAGAAAACACACACCCTGCAACAAAATAAACTAACGACTGTGTATCCCAACTCCTAAACAAAAAAATCTTATTTAGAAGCTTAACATTTTGGGTGAAAGCAGTCTTCCCGCCCTTTTGGTTTCCTCAATTTCCCCGGGCAGTGCCGGGATACGGATCCGGCTACTCCACTTATTATTTATATTATTTATATAAACTCTTCATTGTAGTACAGGGTGGGCAAAAATAAGGGTCCTATTTTTAAAAATTCATAACTTTTTTATTTATTGATTTTTTTTTGATTTTTTAGAATAAGTAAAGGACACCTTCCGAAGCAAGCATGAGCCGTATTAGCCCTAAGGAACGTACCCTCATTTAGAAAACATTATTTTTGCTTAAAAAACTCAAAACAGTGTAAAAAACAATACTTTAGTTTTTGTAAGTTTTAAGAAGTGTTTTTCGGCTAAAATTTGTTTTGTTTATTTCAAAAAATCTCGGAAGGGTCAGTCTACACACACATAAAGTTTGGTGAGTTTAACTTTTATTTTGTGGAAGTTATTCAAATTCAAGTTATTCAAATTTAAAGATAGGACCCTTATTTTGGCCCACCCTGTACAAATGAATAAATATATTCTTTACCATTTTGTAAACTTATTATTTTATTCCGTTACTACAATGGTTATGACATAAGGCACTAAACGACCCTGTTGTACTTACCCTTGTTATTCTAATTTCTATTTTTCCCTCCTACTCCTATCACGATGACTATAAACTATAATGGGAATGAACTCGGCCCCCCACCCGCGATATAACCAAAAACGGTAACATCTGCTCAACTAGGAAAGAACTTAAAAAGAATAACAAAAGAAAATCCTATGCTGAGAAACACACAATACAGCCGTGACTGGTGGGCTTAAAATCGATTGTTTGACATACATGGACAAGAATAGATGCCTGAACGGTTCCAAATATCGTTAAAGTCTCGCGAGACTATTCAAACTTGATCCGAGATTTGCGGTTTTTGTATCTGCCATTTTTTTAATATTTTCTTTTGTAACTTTTTCTCGGCATACAATCTGAAGAGCAAAGTTTCATATTTCTTTATTTTATTTTTTTCTTTATCTTTTTAGATTTTCCCCAGCATCTCGATGGGAGACTTTGTCGTTTCGTCTATCTATCTGTCACGTTATAGTTTGAAATAGCATTTTCATCGATAAACGCGTAGATTGAACAGACGCATCTTATTTTAGTTGTGTCCAATCATGTCTATAAGAGGCTATGTCGGAAGTTGACGTTGGTAAAGTGGATGGTACTTCGGGCTCCCGGTCTGGGTGTACCAAGTTCGAATTCTGTCAATTCCATAGAATCACTTTCACTGTTGATGTGGTATTAACCCCCTTCCCACCGCGAGATGTTATCTAAGGGATTGAAGAGCAATCGCACAAAAGGAGTTGCACTCTGTCCCACGAAAAATGCCTGGGCAGACCTGCCGGCCTCGGACGATTACCAATAAACTAACTTCTTCTCAAAGAGAAAAGAGAAAACCTGGGAGAGTGTGCCTGCTGGGACTGCACACAACTATACCTCAGTCCGACCAAGGAAGGTCATAACCGTCACAATAACGCGAACTTTGCCGGACTGATTGTTGAGGGCGTATCCTCCAAAGAGACAATGTTTATAGATGTTCGTAACCTTCACGTGGTCCCACCTGTGAGTACCTGATTCTAGAAGGAATCAATGCCAACAACAGAATAAAGCTGGACAAATCGTAACATGTTGATTCATATGAAGTTAATTTAGAGGCTGTGTCCGTCGATAGATCTATTACGATTAAGTTGAGAAATAGCATGTTCGTTGGTCTGCCACGCTTAAGTTCCAAAATGAATTTCAATTTGGTCTGTCACGCTTAAGTTCCAAAATGAATTTCAATTTGGTCTGCCACGCTTAAGTTCCAAAATGAATTTCAATTTGGTCTGTCACGCTTAAGTTCCAAAATGAATTTCGATTTGGTCTGTCACGCTTAAGTTCCAAAATGAATTTCAATTTGGTCTGTCACGCTTAAGTTCCAAAATGAATTTCAATTTGGTCTGTCACGCTTAAGTTCCAAAATGAATTTCAATTTGGTCTGCCACGCTTAAGTTCCAAAATGAATTTCAATTTGGTCTGTCACGCTTAAGTTCCAAAATGAATTTCAATTTGGTCTGTCACGCTCAAGTTCCAAAATGAATTTCAATTTGGTCTGCCACGTGTAGAATTACGTACCTTTGTTACATATACGTACATATACAAATACACCACGTGGCGATGCTCAGAACTAATTATCTCTTTTTTCAGCATGTTGAGCGGAGCGCTTAAATCGGGGATTGAAAGCCGAAACATGAAGAGATTCTCCCTCTTTTTCCTTCTTCACCTCGCCCGACACAGACGCGCATAACGCACGCACAAAATCCAAGGTGTGTGAGATACACTGTCTCAACTTTTTCACTCACACTCGCACACATAGGTTTCAGACTCTCTTGAACCTATCTACGCGTGTCTACGCACATAATCAAACTTCGCATTAAATAAATGGTATGTCGAAAATATCGCTTTCGTTTCGTTCTTTGCTTTTTTGATAAAATGTATATGAAGGGCACTTCCAAAACGTCCACAAAACTTCACATACGCTTAAGTTTAAGAAAGTATTTTCATCGCTAAACGCGCACATTGTATGAGATCTTAAAGATATTCTTGATTGTTATTTATTTGTTTATTTATTTCTTGTTTTTTTGTGATTTTTATCTTCTTTTCTGTTTTTCTTTTCTTTTTCGTTCTGCATCTTTTTTATTGCGCTCAACTCAAAATAGGGACTTCAGTTCGAATTGAGAAAATCATACCGGTTCATTGTTATCTGTTATTACCATCTGTCTTGTTTCATTCATTCGACACTCCACAGATCGATACAGATTACTAGAATCGAACTCTTAGCTAAAATAAAACATCAGATCATGTGTTGGGCATTTTATTGTGCGTTTTCACATGTTTTCTAGCATATCTGTGAGAGGTTATGTCTGTTGGTTAATACGGCAGCTACGCTTAAAATAGCATTGTTCGGTACATCCTGCATTTACCGACCTTTCGGCTTGGATCAAAGTGTTGTAAGAGCAGAAATTGGACCTTGGGTTTAATTTCGGCCGCCCTGTAACTCTCACTTCCCCCTATTTAGCTTTCACGTTGCATGGGCGATGCTTCTGACAAAAGGGGGAGAATTGCTGTTTTCTGGATTGGTTGTTGTTGTGAGAGGTTAGTATGTTGATATTTTCAATCCTCTCACAGTATTAATCATCATTTAACTGTCAATCTATCCATCTTGATAACCCTTATCCTCGAGTAGTTTTTGGCCTTGACTCATTAGTGCACTTTCTTGACCGTCACGTTGGTATTCAAGAGCGGATTTCAAAATGATTCAGTCAGCGAAAGTCGGCTGATGATTGGACCGCCTAAATACCAGTCGAGAATACGTTCTCGACAATCAGTCCGACAGACACTGGCCATTTCGGTGGTCTTATCTGTCGGACTGTGGTATATGTCTTGGGTCATCATAGTAGGTTCAGCCTCCCAGGCCTTTTTCTTCCCTCTTTGGGAATGGGTTGATTTATTGCCAATTGCCTGAGACGCCCCTACCGGGCAATGTCGACGAGGCTGTCAAGGCTATTTTAGAGGCCAGCCTGGTTCTTCCGCTGGGGCGCTGGCTTTCTCCTCCCACCTTCCGGCCTTGTACCATATCTTCCTGTCGTGGGAAGGAAGTAAATGGGATCAAAGTCTAGTATCTGTTCTCTCCTCAATCGGAAAATAAGAAATCCTTCTTGACTGGGGCAATTTTTTTTTGTTTGTTTCATCTAGGGTGCCACTTTTCGGAGAACTGGCATCGCCCACATAAAAAATTGACCCTGTGTTTAACTTTTATCTCGTGGGAAAGCAAGTAAATAAGGACTAATTAGAAGAAGAAAAATGAAAAACAGTGGGTGTTCTACTCTTTGAAAAGTTTGGGATGGCCGTACTAATATTCCCCTAATTTTCTTTGGTTTCTTTGTTTTTCTTTCTTTATTGTCTAACTGCACATGTGTTTCCATCAAATTTTAAATAGTGTATCACATAGAGTAAATATGGTATTGTGGTGATTACTGAAGTTGATGCGCAAATGGTGAAAGAATTTAAGGAACATTGCTTGGAAGAATGGGTCAAAATGCATCTAGTTCAAGAGTTAGACAAAGGATGGTCACCGACCCCCATTTTCACTGTCTACACTTTTAAGGGCGTTGTGTTTAATTTTTTTATTTTATTATTCACTTTTTCGAATACATTTCTTTAAGTGTTGTATCTATAATTTCGATCTGCCAAAAGAAACCCTGTGTAGTCTGTTTTGCGACAATCTGATCGGTTTTCACGTTCCTTTTTAGAAACTCTCTCTCTCTCTCTCTCTCTCTCTCTCTCTCTCTCTCTCTCTCTCTCTCTCTCTCTCTTAGGAACTGTCTTCCACCTTTTTAGGTATAATTTTTCTCGCCTCTCTGGAGCAGTTATACTCGCCCCTTTTTGGTAATTAATTGTTTGTTTTTTTTCTAGCTTTATCATGTGGCTATACCGAGACATAGCCCTGGTATTTCTTTTATGTCAGACTCGGTTCCCAGCCTACTGCTCCTATTAAATAGTGAACTGGTTGGGGCGCCCTCATGCCTGGCACATTATGTTACCGCGTGCAGCAGAAAAAAAAACACCAAAACGCTCTAATTTACTGACGAGGTTTGAGCAGTTGGGATTAACAAAGACAATTCCACCTAAGTCCAAACGAGAGGTACTACACCGGTAGCACCTCAATACGAATGCGGGGTGCTATACCAGGTAGCACTTCGATCCAAGCAGGGAGTGCGGCACCCGAGAGCACATCAGTCCGGGTGGGAGGTATTACATCCGATAGCACCTCAGTCAGAGCGGGGAAGATTGTTTCGAACTGACCTGGTACGCTGCTGTGAGAGGCTGCCCGTAATAGTATTCCAGATCTGTTGGAGGGGGCTGTCACAAACATCCGTCTATACACAACCCTCCAAAGACTATCCTCTGGATCCCGATCGAGAAAGGGGACTGTTTCATTTTCCGAAAAGGAAGCTATGGGTCCTGCCAAAAACATCCAGCTTAGTCGTTCATGGGGTGGGAGCGAATCTTCAAACTCTTCGATATATTTTTTCTTACTAAATGTTCACCACTTATTAAGGGCAGATACGATTCGAGGATAAGGATTAAGGAAATGGAATGATTGTCCGGATCAAGTTCAAATACTTATGTGGATTGTTCTCGATAGGAATCTGCTAGCATTGGTTTTGAAGACGACTGAGTTGTAATCTGCGGGGGAGCAGTTCCGTGGCAATTGGTTCTACAGAGGAGAATCCCTTGCGAAGAAGGTCTGTTTGTGGACATTTCGCCTGGCGCTACGCACACATGAGAAAGAAAGAAAAGTTTTTCTTCGTTGTGATAGGAAGACGAATTCTAGCTGTGAATGTCTTACAACGAGGAATCAGAGATTTTAGCTCAGTCGATCACTACCATGGAAATAACGATAGAGTAGAGAGAGACTAGCAATATTTCTAATGTGAGAAAGGAGCTGTAATAAACGGAAAAGATTATCACCCCCACTAGATTTCGAAATTGATTCTGAATATTGTCAGTACAACGAAGAGTGCTCTGAACGTCACCTCCCCAGATGTGGCAGCAATACTCCATGTTAGGACGTATTTGACTGTTATATGGCATCAGAAATCGGGTACTTTCTGGAGAGGTAGGATGAGCCAACCACTTTCCCAGTGACCATAACAAGACATTGGAAGTAAGCCTTTTATTTTAAGTCTGGAGTGAAAGTCAGTCTCAAGAGCTTATCCAAGTTGTGTTGCCCGACGCGAACAGATTACGTCTGAACTCTTCAACGGAAGCCTTGGATAGGCCTGTGACGTTCTAATTCCGGCGGACTTAATGGCGTGTGTTACAGTAGATAAGTAATCATGTCTTTCTAGCTGGTTGTAATGCAAGAGGCATGAAATATTAAATGCATGCTGTTCAAAGCCGAAGAGGTCTATTGTCCCTTGTAGCTGTGATCGAGAATTGCCACTATGTGGCTACAGATTGCCTGATGCTGACTAGAGACATGGCGCAGATGTGTATTCGTGCTTGCAAAACGCACCCTGTCTGCAACGTGAATGTTGTCCATGCAGGTGAGTAAGACACATGTTGCCGTTAAAATTTGCGAGTTTAATACAAGGGTAGTTTTAAAGGGTGATTTGAATGCCATACTTTATCTTAAGATAAATAAGGTCGAAGGGATTAAAGGCTCGGATAGGTGTGATGTATGACTGACCTGATGGCCAGATGCGGTCTAGTCGACAGATTTCGTCTCGATCAGGAGATGCGGGTGGACCAATAGCGTACCTTCCATGTGTAATTTCGTCATCATTCAACTGTAAATCTATCGATCTCATTAGCTTTAATCATCGTGACTGATCAGTAAAAAAAATAGTTCGAATCTCGTCGGTTTAATGACACCACTTTCACTTAAGAATGTTGTCAACTTTCACTTAGGAATGTTGTCAACTTTCACTTAGGAATGTTGTCCGCTTTCACTTAGGAATGTTGTCCGCTTTCACTTAGGAATGTTGTCAACTTTCACTTAGGAATGTTGTCAACTTTCACTTAGAAATGTTGTCCACTTTTACTTAGGAATGTTGTCAACTTTTACTTAGGAATGTTGTCAACTTTCACTTAGGAATGTTGTCAACTTTCACTTAGGAATGTTGTCCACTTTCACTTAGGAATGTTGTCAACTTTCACTTAGGAATGTTGTCCACTTTCACTTAGGAATGTTGTCCACTTTATCTTAGGAATGTTGTCAACTTTCACTTCGGAATGTTTTCCACTTTCACTTAGGAATGTTGTCCACTTTCACTTAGGAATGTCGTTAACTTTCACTTAGGAATGTTGTCAACTTTCACTTAGGAATGTTGTCAACTTTTACGTTGTCTCTCCTGTGAGTATCTGATTCTAGAAAAAATCGGAGGAAACCAATGCCGACACCAGTGTCAATCTGTTAAAAAAAGTACAACTGGTACCAACTTACCAAGATCACTAACCCCCCCTAAAAAAAAACTATATAATAATACGCGAAATCACTTTGTGTTCGTACGTACGTTATCACAATCCACCAACTCCGATCGCCGAAAATGCAATTTTTTTTTTTAATCTGATGTCACTTTTGTGTCGAACATGAAACTGAAAACGTTTTGGTCTTAATGCGTATATCAAAGTGTAGTATCTGTTTTGTCCAAAGATAGTACAATAATATCGTGGGGTCTTTGTTCGCGCCGGACGTCGATAGAATGGAAATATAAATGCAAATATGTCACAAACTCCTACAAAGGTTTTAAAGATACACCCCCATAACCAGATGATTTCTGAAACTACATTAGTCAGAGTATTGAGATAAGTATGTTTTCCTTTGAGCAAAGCTGATAAAATAATATCGCGGGGTCTCCGTTCGCGCCGGGCATCGATAGTAGAGTAGAAATATTTTTAAGCAGGGCAGCAAGATACAACAGATGAAGGATAGAACTGTAATTTTCCCGGGAACCAATCGTCTATATAATAATAAGCTACGCCACTTAATGTGCGTACGTACGTCCTTTACTCACATTTTTTTTTAAATGAGATCGTCCGATAGTGGGTGGTGTTTAATCTGATGTCGCTAAGATAAACCATTCCGATTTTACCCATTTTAAAATGAATTGTTCCCAAATCAAATTATATTGTCTCATCGACTAAAACAGTACAATTTAAAATAAACACTTTAAAAAACGTGACACTCGGTTTATTGAATTGAAGAATATTTAGCTGACAATTATTTTTACTGTAAGAAGACAGAAAACATCTATTGTTTTTAAAAAGAATTGCTACAAATTTAAATAAATTAAATAAATGATAAAATACGAAACACATTTGTTTTATTTACTTAAAGAATATTTAGCTGACAATTACAATTATTTTTATGGAAGAAGAAAGAGTCATATTTTTCTTAATAGTATTGACCCTCACGGACATTTATTATTTCAAAATGAATATTTTTACCTATATAATAAAAGTGAACGTACGTGTATCCGGCTCTATTCGCAGTGTAGGGAAGTGGAGGTGGAGGAAGAGGAGCGCATTCGGCTTTTAAGCTGTCAGCATCGGCTGCTGTTGCTTCTGCTTCGAATACTGAACAGACTAACTGGTTTCGCCCGCTCGCCATCGCTTCACAATTCATTTCGTATACACTACTTGAAATCAAGTTTGAAATAACAATAGCATTTTTAAACGGACTAATGTTATTTACCTTTTAAAAAGTTGAATTAAGATTTTATTTAGTTCTTAGAATAAATAATTTCTTTTAATATTCGAACGAAAAATGTAACATTTCTCTAGTAGTGTGTGTGGGGTGTGTGTGGGGTGTGTGTGGGGGGGGTGTGTGTGTGTGGGGGGGTGAAAGAGACAGGGTGAATGGGAGAGAATGAGTAGTGAAGTGGAATTAAATTACGGAACTATAGTGAGCGGGCGAAGCATGCTAGTAAACGTATTATGCAGATTGATGTAGAAAGCACCGTGGAATTTTCTCCTGGTCTCGCTAGTATATATATATATATATATATATATATATATATATATATATATATATATATATATATATATATAAGTCTCCTCCCTTGGTTAAAAACTTTAGATATACTTATTGGTACAGGTTTGTATAAAAACCGTATCTACACGCCTCAACCGCGCAGCTTACTTGCAAGCCACGAGGTTAACGATTTGGGTTATAACACCCAGGGTTGTAAGTTCGAACCTCTTGGAATGTAGGCTAGTTATAAGCTCGTTTATAGATAAATAAATAATATTTAATCATTAAATGATTAATATATATATATATATATATATATATATATATATATATATATATATATATATATATATATATATATATATATATATATATGGGAAATGAAAAAGGAAAAACCAAGAGATATTTTTATATATTCATCAACGTTTCGTCTTTATTGTAAGACTTCCTCAGGATGATAATTTTAAGAAAAATGTCATGCAAGTACATCGAAATATTGGGTTGACATGATGGGTTGATGAGGAAAAGTATATATATATATATATATATATATATATATATATATATATATATATATATATAATGTATATTAATGAAAACTTAATGTTATACTCTCTTGTGTGTGCGTTGTTCTGACTACATATGTACTAAATAAAAAGTAACGCTTTTTTTAGAAGGTAAGTACAATAGAGTGATGGAACGGTTGGGGGGGGGGCGACGAGTTCGATTTTCAGGCGAAGTAGTTGACAATCAATGAGAGAAGAGACCCTCCTCTAAACTGTTTGCGAAATGGATTAAACCTTTTAAGTTTTCAATTTCATCAGTTTCAGAAGAAACGCTTAAGATAATTGGGAAAGTTGCGAAACCTGAGAATTTATTGCCTGATGAGGTCATTGAAATTGAAACTTTCCCGATGCAAATTTTTTGGGGGAATAAAAGTGATCCATTTCAACTTCTCTTTTCTTTTTGCAATATCAATAAATAAGAGAAAGTAAGACAGCGATTTCTTTTTTTGCGATTTTTGCATAAAAAAATATACTTTAAAAGGTTTCGACGTCGGTGGCGTGTCGGCAGTCAGTTATGACACCACCTGATTGCTTTTGTTGCTTTTTTTTTCTGTTTGTAAAGCAGTATTGAGACATACGTAATCGTGAATAAAGATCGAACCTGTCGTATAGCAGGTTGAAGTCCCACTTATTTCGATTTATGTCTAGTATTTATAAATACATATATCTATCTATATTAATAAAACTCAATGTCAGCGTGTATGTGTGTGTGCCCTATAGAAAAAAGTTAGAGAATCTAGATAAAATATGAAAGTGTATTCTTATGCAAAATTAACCGAGGGAGATAATGGAAGTATTCTCGAATTTCTAAATCCACCCCTAAGGGGGTTATGGGGCAAATTTAGCCGGAGGATCAAGTTTTTCGGTTATTTTTCATCAAATTTCAAAGTAATTATGTAATAATTTGAAAATGCTTGGTCATTACTTCCGGAAATAGCTTTTTTTATTTTATATAACGTTTCTTAACATAATTTCTCTTCAAATGGATGGGAATAAGAAACTGGGAAAGTGTGTTTTTAGTAGTGTTCTGGGGGCGTGTGTACGCTATTTGAGGACATATTTTAATTGATAATATATCATTTTAGTAGTGCTCTGAAGGCGTGTGTACGCTATTTGAATAAATATTTTAATTGATAATATATAATTTTAGTAGTGCTCTATAGGCGTGTGTACGCTATTTGAGGACATATTTTAATTGATAATATATAATTTTAGTAGTGCTCTATAGGCGTGTGTACGCTATTTAAGGACATATTTTAATTGATAATATATAATTTTAGTAGTGCTCTGGAGGCGTGTGTACGCTATTTGAGGACATATTTTAATTGATAATATATCATTTTAGTAGTGCTCTGAAGGCGTGTGTACGCTATTTGAATAAATATTTTAATTGATAATATATAATTTTAGTAGTGCTCTATAGGCGTGTGTACGCTATTTGAGGACATATTTTAATTGATAATATATAATTTTAGTAGTGCTCTATAGGCGTGTGTACGCTATTTAAGGACATATTTTAATTGATAATATATAATTTTAGTAGTGCTCTGGAGGCGTGTGTACGCTATTTGAGGACATATTTTAATTGATAATATATCATTTTAGTAGTGCTCTGAAGGCGTGTGTACGCTATTTGAATAAATATTTTAATTGATAATATATAATTTTAGTAGTGCTCTGGAGGACTGTGTACGCTATTTGAGGACATATTTTAATTGATAATATATAATTTTAGTAGTGCTCTGGAGGCGTGTGTACGCTATTTGAGGACATATTTTAATTGATAATATATAATTTTAGTAGTGCTCTGGAGGCGTGTGTACGCTATTTGAGGACATATTTTAATTGATAATATATAATTTTAGTAGTGCTCTGGAGGACTGTGTACGCTATTTGAGGACATATTTTAATTGATAATATATAATTTTAGTAGTGCTCTGGAGGCGTGTGTACGCTATTTGAGGACATATTTTAATTGATAATATATAATTTTAGTAGTGCTCTGGAGGCGTGTGTACGCTATTTGAGGACATATTTTAATTGATAATATATAATTTTAGTAGGACACTGGAAGCGTCTTTACGATATTTGAGGACATATTTTAATTGATAATATATAATTTTAGTAGTGCTCTGGAGGACTGTGTACGCTATTTGAGGACATATTTTAATTGATAATATATAATTTTAGTAGTGCTCTGGAGGCGTGTGTACGCTATTTGAGGACATATTTTAATTGATAATATATAATTTTAGTAGTGCTCTGGAGGCGTGTGTACGCTATTTGAGGACATATTTTAATTGATAATATATAATTTTAGTAGGACACTGGAAGCGTCTTTACGATATTTGAGGACATATTTTAATTGATAATATATAATTTTAGTAGTGCTCTGGAGGACTGTGTACGCTATTTGAGGACATATTTTAATTGATAATATATAATTTTAGTAGTGCTCTGGAGGCGTGTGTACGCTATTTGAGGACATATTTTAATTGATAATATATAATTTTAGTAGTGCTCTGGAGGCGTGTGTACGCTATTTGAGGACATATTTTAATTGATAATATATAATTTTAGTAGGACACTGGAAGCGTCTTTACGATATTTGAGGACATATTTTAATTGATAATATATAATTTTAGTAGTGCTCTGGAGGACTGTGTACGCTATTTGAGGACATATTTTAATTGATAATATATAATTTTAGTAGTGCTCTGGAGGCGTGTGTACGCTATTTGAGGACATATTTTAATTGATAATATATAATTTTAGTAGTGCTCTGGAGGACTGTGTACGCTATTTGAGGACATATTTTAATTGATAATATATAATTTTAGTAGTGCTCTGGAGGCGTGTGTACGCTATTTGAGGACATATTTTAATTGATAATATATAATTTTAGTAGTGCTCTGGAGGCGTGTGTACGCTATTTGAGGACATATTTTAATTGATAATATATAATTTTAGTAGTGCTCTGGAGGACTGTGTACGCTATTTGAGGACATATTTTAATTGATAATATATAATTTTAGTAGTGCTCTGGAGGCGTGTGTACGCTATTTGAGGACATATTTTAATTGATAATATATAATTTTAGTAGTGCTCTGGAGGCGTGTGTACGCTATTTGAGGACATATTTTAATTGATAATATATAATTTTAGTAGTGCTCTGGAGGCGTGTGTACGCTATTTGAGGACATATTTTAATTGATAATATATAATTTTAGTAGTGCTCTGGAGGCGTGTGTACGCTATTTGAGGACATATTTTAATTGATAATATATAATTTTAGTAGTGCTCTGGAGGCGTGTGTACGCTATTTGAGGACATATTTTAATTGATAATATATAATTTTAGTAGTGCTCTGGAGGACTGTGTACGCTATTTGAGGACATATTTTAATTGATAATATATAATTTTAGTAGTGCTCTGGAGGCGTGTGTACGCTATTTGAGGACATATTTTAATTGATAATATATAATTTTAGTAGTGCTCTGGAGGCGTGTGTACGCTATTTGAGGACATATTTTAATTGATAATATATAATTTTAGTAGTGCTCTGGAGGACTGTGTACGCTATTTGAGGACATATTTTAATTGATAATATATAATTTTAGTAGTGCTCTGGAGGCGTGTGTACGCTATTTGAGGACATATTTTAATTGATAATATATAATTTTAGTAGTGCTCTGGAGGCGTGTGTACGCTATTTGAGGACATATTTTAATTGATAATATATAATTTTAGTAGTGCTCTGGAGGCGTGTGTACGCTATTTGAGGACATATTTTAATTGATAATATATAATTTTAGTAGTGCTCTGGAGGCGTGTGTACGCTATTTGAGGAAATATTTTAATTGATAATATATAATTTTAGTAGTGCTCTGAAGGCGTGTGTACGCTATTTGAGGACATATTTTAATTGATAATATATAATTTTAGTAGTGCTCTGGAGTCGTGTGTACGCTATTTGAGGACATATTTTAATTGATAATATATAATTTTAGTAGTGCTCTGGAGGCGTGTGTACGCTATTTGAGGACATATTTTAATTGATAATATATAATTTTAGTAGTGCTCTGGAGGCGTGTGTACGCTATTTGAGGAAATATTTTAATCTATAATATATAATTTTAGTAGTGCTCTGGAGGCCTGTGTACGCTATTTGAGGACATATTTTAATTGATAATATATAATTTTAGTAGTGCTCTGGAGGCGTGTGTACGCTATTTAAGGACATATTTTAATTGATAATATATAATTTTAGTAGTGCTCTGGAGGCGTGTGTACGCTATTTGAGGACATATTTTAATCTATAATATATAATTTTAGTAGTGCTCTGGAGGCGTGTGTACGATATTTGAGGACATATTTTAATCTATAATATATAATTTTAGTAGTGCTCTGGAGGACTGTGTACGCTATTTGAGGACATATTTTAATTGAAAATATATAATTTTAGTAGGACACTGGAAGCGTCTTTACGATATTTGAGGACATATTTTAATCTATAATATATAATTTTAGTAGTGCTCTGGAGGCGTGTGTACGCTATTTGAGGACATATTTTAATCTATAATATATAATTTTAGTAGTGCTCTGGAGGCGTGTGTACGCTATTTGAGGACATATTTTAATCTATAATATATAATTTTAGTAGTGCTCTGGAGTCGTGTGTACGCTATTTGAGGACATATTTTAATTGATAATATATAATTTTAGTAGTGCTCTGGAGGCGTGTGTACGCTATTTGAGGACATATTTTAATTGATAATATATAATTTTAGTAGTGCTCTGGAGGCGTGTGTACGCTATTTTGGGACATATTTTAATTGATAATATATAATTTTAGTAGTGCTCCTGAGGCTTCGTAGATGTTATTTAGGTGGGTTCAGTATCGCTCTGGAGGCTTCCTAAGTTTTATTTATTCACTCCTCACTTAAAAGATAGGGCTGGGGAAAGAAACTTCGTTTTAGTAGTACTATTGAGGTCACCTTAATTTTAAAAGTGCTCAATATTGTAGATAGAGCAAGTATGTTAGAACGCAGCGTTTCCCGGGATAATAAACTTCCCTGTTTTTGTAAGCCTTGTAGTATACCCTTGGAGACATAATTCAAAGTGCTCAATATCTTGGATAAAGCAAGTAGTAACCCAAAAGTGCTTATTACAGTGCTCAATATTATACATAGAGCAGGCGTGTTTAAACGCAGTGTTGCCCAGGATAAAGATCTTCTCTGTCTTTTTTTATAATGTTGTTGCCAAGAGCAATAATCTAAAGTACTCAATATCCTGGATAGATCAGGCGTGTTTAAACACAGCCTTGCCCAAGAGAAATAACTTATTTGTCTTTTGTTATTATGTTGTATACTGGACAAAGAGCATGGTGTTGCTCGGGAATCATAATATTAAAAATGCACTATCTGGTAAAGGATATAAGTTAGTCAAACAAAGTTCTCAATATCCTGGAAAGAGCAGGTATGTTTAAAGGTCGCGTTGCCCAGTAAAACCAACATCACTGTGTTTTGTTATAGTATTTTATACAAGACAATATATTCGGCGTTGGCCAGGAGTTATGATATTAACATTACAAGATTAAATATGTGAAATGATATACATTAGCCAAAAGTGCTCAATATCCTAGATAGAACAGCTGTGTTTAAACGCAGCGTTGCCCGAGAGAAAGAAATTATTTGTCTTTTTTTATTATTCTGTATACTAGACAAAGTACATGGTGTTGCCTGGGAGTCATATTGCAAATAATGCAGTATAATATTTGGTAAGTGGTATAAGTTAGCCAATTCAAAGTGCTCATTATCCTGGATAGAGCAGGTATGTTTAAAGGCCGCGTTACCCGGTAAAACCAACAACACTATGTTTTATTGTACTATTTTATACAAGAAAATGTATTCGGCGTTGCCCGGAAGTCATAATAGTAACATTAGAGTATTTCATATGGGAAGTGGTATAGAGTAACCAAAATGTGCTCAATATCCTAGATGGAGCAGCTGTGTTTAACGCAGCGTTGCCCAAGAGAAATAACTTATTTGTCTTTTGATACTATGTTGTACACTAGACAAAGCACATGGTGCTGCCCGGGAGTCATAACAGTAATAATACATTATAATATTGGTAAGTGGTATTACTTAGCAAATCCAAAGTGCTCAATATCCTGGAAAGACCAGAAAAAACTAACGTCACTGTGTTTTGTTATAGTATTTTATACAAGAAAGGGTACTCGGCGTTGCCCGGAAGTCCTTATATTAATATTACAGTATTATATTTGGTAAATCTGTGTGTATGTGTTTCTGTTTAAAAGTTGAAAACTACATAAGATACGTGTTAATGAATTCTTTTGCATTTTTCATTCATTTTTACATTCTTATTTTATTCAATTTTCATTAATTTCTCATGTAGTTTTTCAGTCAGTTTTTCATTCGTTTTTCTTTTATTTTTTTTTCAATCAAAATTTTATTCATTTTTTTCATTCATTTTTTCATTCATTTTTTCTTCTGGTTTTGTATCTATTTTTCCTTCATTATTTTCATCCATTTTTTATTCATAATTTTTTTCATTCACTTCTTTTCATTCACCTTTTCCTTCATTTTTAATCTAACTTTTCATTCATTTTTCATTAACATTTGTTCTTTTAATTTTTTCCAAATGAGTTCATTCATTTTTTTTCATTCATTATTTCCTTCATTTTTTTCCTTCATTGTTTTCGTTCCATTTTTAAAGGATGTATAGTATATTTCTTTGGACTATTGACTTTATCAACATTAGGTATTTTCTTAATATGTTAAAATGAGGAGGGATTAAGAATTGACCGGGACCTTTTGTTCTACTTGGCGTTGTCCGGGATCAGAAAACATAATATTGCAGTATTACTTTTGGTAACTGGTATATATTAACTATTTTCGGACTATTGTCTTTATCAACCTTATTTACTTTCATATTATTGTGAACTTGAGGAGGGATTAGGAATAGACTGAGAGCACTTGTTCTACTCATTGGCTAAGATCAAAGTGTAGTATCTGTTCCGATGGATACTGCACCCCATAGACTGGTATTGTCTTGGCCTTCGGGACTTGATTTACGCCGGTCTATGGGTCTGTCCTGTGCAGTTCTAGGAGGTCCACCCTCCCAGGCTTCGCCTCCCCTCTTTGGGAGGAGTAAGTTTATTACTTACTGCCTGAGGCGCCCCTATCGGGAAATGCCGACGGGGCTTCCCAGGCAATTTTTAAACCCCACTTTCCCGAATCGACCTTGGGTCACATCTTACTTGTGGGAGTAAGATAAAAACTGGCCTTGTGCCTAACTCCTGGACAGGAGTAAATCAATACTCAGAATCGTCCTGGATCAATAATCATGATCAACATCATTTTTCTTTTTAACCATACTTTTGGTAGTGTTGTGAAGGCATCCTTACTAACATTACAGTAGTATTTTGGGAATTTAGGGGGGTACAGAAACTTATGTTGTACTCTGCGTTTATCTGGGAGCAAATAAATTGTCATTATTAACATCATTTCTCTTCATACTTTGATTTTAACCGTACTTTTGACATGGCTGTGAAAGCTTTCTTACTAACATTACAGTATTATATTTGGTAAATGAGGCGGGGGCGGAGGTAATAAAAAACTTTTGTTCTATTTGTGCATGAGCAATAAAATTGGCATTATAAATATTACTGTATTACAATTGATAAGTGGGATAGCAGAATCTGTTGTTCTACTTGGAGTAATACATGTAAATTACAGTATTACATTTTAATTTCTTTGGACTATTTTCATTATCAACATCATTTCTCTTCATATTATTGTAAAACCGAGTCGGGGAACGGAATTACTCGGCATCAAAAATAGCATTATGTTTTATTTTACTCGGCGTTGTCCAAGGGCAATAAATGTAAGATTACAGTATTACATTTAAAAAAGGATAGCTTCGGTAAATGAATTACATTTTTGTCAACACATAAAAACGGGAGAGAGGAATGGTCTGTGCGAGGCAGGAAGAGAGAGTTAGGGAGATGGACGGGAAATGAAGGGGTCGGAAAGAGAGAAAGATAAAGAGGTGGCTAGACAGACAGATAGAAGTTTTAATATTAAGATGTTACACACACTATTGATATCCTATTTGATTTTTATCGCACTGCGCAACAAGTGGAGAGGTGCGTGTGTATGTATGTATGTATAAAAAGATAATATAAAAAATATATAAATTCTTATATTTTTTCTCTATTTTTTTCTTATTTGTTGATGTATAGGAATAAAAAATGTCCTTTAAATATATCTTTTTTCTATAATAACAAACTTTTTGACCGTTTCTTCGACCATCGTCAGTGTATTGGGAGGTCGTCGGTATTAGTAACAGAGGAAAAAGTCTAGCCAATGAGGTGAAGAACTGTTTACATGTGACTCGTGTGTGTCCATCTCAGCATCTTCGCACTTAAAAAGGTCAGCAACTTGAGTGGCGTTATTGTGAACTTTTTCTGAAACATTAGGTAGACATAAAAAATTTGAAGTATATGTGTGTATGTGTATATATGTGTGCATTGATATGTGTATATATATATATATACAGAGAGAGAGAGAGAGAGAGAGAGAGAGAGACCCATATTAATATTAACTTTAGTCTTCAAGAACTCTGTTCACACTTCATAGAAGGCTTCAAGAAGGGAATGCTTCCCAAAAATTTCCTACGGACTATCCCAACGCACAAGAAAAACAAAAACTGAAATTTGGATTTCCTTTACTTTTCTTCTTGCACATTTATTTATTTATTCATTCTCAGTTTGTATTTATTATTTTTCTCCCACTGATTACACCTATATACATATAAATAAACGTCTAAGCAAACGTAGACACATTACTCAAAAATATACATATGTGCGTGTGTGTGTGTGTGTTAACTATTTGAAAAAAGAAAGAATAATGAGAGGTGTGCGGCAGAGATGTTAAAATAGGAAAGGGTGGAGGAGAAAAAGAAAAAAAAGAAATGGAAAATATGGATGAAATATAGTAGAGAAAAGTTACTTTAACCGGGATCGCAGTGACGTAATATATTGCATTGTTTCAGTGCGGTTTTGCCAGATGTTTGCTTAAGGAATAAAATGCAAGTCTGAGATTTATGTTAGATTGTGATAAGAAAATATTATGGCGCTTTCGATGCACTTGCGACGTGAGAGAGAGTGCAGTTTGTAAAGTCAAAATTGTGGGTAAAAGTGTTTCTGTGTATGACTAGTGCGTTGGTGGGATTGTTGTGTTTGAGGTCCTATTTCTGTTCGTAAATGCGTGATTTTATATCTCTGGCTGTTTCACAAATATAAAACATCAGACATGTGGCACATTTTACTTTGTACATACCGGCTAGGTAAGTTGGGGGCGGGGGTTTGAGTTGAGTAAATCCTTAATTGTTGTAGAGGCTGCTGTTACTATTTTTATGTCAGATTTAAATTTTGTTTGAAATAGATATTGGATTATGTAAGATTTATTTTTCTCAGTCATGTCGGTGTTATTTGTGCTGGTGATGAGGTGAAACTTTTGTGGTGTTAGTCTGCTTTTTGTTGTGGATATTAAAGGCTTTGTGTTTAGCGTTTAGGGTGAAAAATGGGGATATTTTAAAGCTTGGTAAGTGTTCTGGATATAGGTTTCTTCATTGCGGAAATAAGTAGGACTGCAAATTCTAAGAGCTCTGAGGAACGAGCCTATGATAATTCCGGATTTTATTCTGTTGTTGTAGTCGGAGTAAAACATATACATATTTATTGTTTTTCTAAAGACTGAGAAGTTTAGGCCGTTCGGGTGTTGTGCAAAGTGATATAAAGGAAGTTGAGGATGTGATTATTTTCTAATTCGGGGGTGAAGGAAATGGTGTGTGTTTGTCGACTATGTCATGGAGATTAATGTGCTGTGGGTAAATAAGGAGTGTATCATCAATGTATGTAAAGTAGTGAGTATTTTGGGCTAGGATTGATTTGAAGGGACCGTTCTCTAAAAACTCTAGGAAACGACAGACAAGGACTCCGCTGAGAGGGACCTTATGTGTAAACCAAATTTGTGTTTGTATGATTTGCCGTTAAAAGTAAAATGGCATTGTTGTGTGATTAAATGGCATCATTTAATAATTTGGATGGGGGAGCTTTATTTTGGACTTAATGAGATGAATTTTGAGGAATATAAGGCATTTTGTTACAGGTACGTTAGTATAAAGAGATTGATATCTAACCTGGCCATGGTGAGGTTATTCATATTGATGTGTTGGAGTCTTTGTATCAGATCCCCGGAGTTTGGTATATGAGCTGGACTAAATGAAACCGATGAGGGGGGATGGGGGTATTTCTGCTAATTTTCTAGTTAATTGAAATGTGTTGTGCTGTCGATGCTTGATATGATAGGTCTCGTGGGGATGTTTGCTTTATGTGTTTTGGTAGGCCATAAAGTTTTGGAGTTTTAGGGTGATGTTCCAAGAGTTTAATCCAGGAAGGGTAATCCACCAAAATCTTTCTTCGCGTTTTTAGTATTGTGTGTCCTTGATTATTTGTTGCGAGGTAGTCTTTGTGTAGATATCATGTTGATCTTTTGTTGGTATTTATCTGCGTCCATGGTGATAACATCGCTCCGTTTATAAGCATGGATCCTTGTTTTGGGCAAGCTCTCTGATGGCTTCTGAGTATCTCCGAGGTAAAGTAGCATCATTTAGTAGACCAAGGGAGGTTGTAATTAGGCCTTGGATGTAGCCTTTTTCAAAGTCGGAGTCGCCATGTCTGTATTTTTTGTGACAGTATCAACAATGTCACCTTTACGAAATCCGGTGGCGAATTTGAGGCCTATACTAAGGACTTCCTATTGTGTGTGGGTGAGTGTGTGTGGGAATAAGTTGAGGAGTAGATTTTTTTGTCACATAATATGTGTCGTTTCTTGTTTAAATTGTGTTCTTGTTGGTCGCTTCTGTTTTTAATGTGAGTGTTTATATGTGTTAGTGTTAACGCTGTGAAGTAGTTGCGTTGTTGTAGGGTTTTGGGGATGCAGTTGGCTTTTTGTTCGGAGAGAGAGAGTTCATTATCGTAGAGGAAATCCTTGATGTAGCTTGGAAAGATGTGCTGAGTAGTTTGCGTGAACTTCTTGGGATCCCTTTCTTT
The DNA here is from genome assembly GCA_963556195.1 of Sepiola atlantica. Taxonomy (NCBI): domain Eukaryota; kingdom Metazoa; phylum Mollusca; class Cephalopoda; order Sepiida; family Sepiolidae; genus Sepiola; species Sepiola atlantica. The sequence goes on from OY744538.1 coordinate 68,418,586, forward strand.
TCCTTCTTCTTTTCTGATTTTCTTCCCCTATTTTCTCATTTTAACGTCTCTCCGCACAGCTTAATTTTTTAAAGGTATCGTCAACGGCCATTAGCTTTAAGGCAATGCTCATTAGGTAAAACTAATTTCGAGCTCAGGCAATTGCAATGTTTACATTTCGTTACATTGAGATATTCCTTACATTCAGTCAGTGTCGCATGATGGCTCGACGGTTGCGTTTCGATCCCGGCTTGAGGCACTAACTGGTCTAGCCGCACTGATGAGCTGTGAAACAGCGATACAGTCTGTATGTGGATGACTATATATATATATATATATATATATATATATATGTATATATATATATATATATATGTGTGGGGGGGGGAGAAAAGCTATAAAGTTATTCTAAGGAGTAAGAGTCCAGTGTCGGTAATTATAAAGGGATGGAATTAAAAATAGATATGATAGCATCCACCCATACATTGGTTTCTACCTTTGGGTAATGTAATATCTGTTCTTTATATCATCCACTCGGGGATTATTTTCTCCTTAGGGGATGTAGTATAATATATGTTATGTTGGTATGTTATCATCCTCCCAAGCTAACAAAAAAATGCGACCAAAGGGAGCATATATTTGCTAGTCAAAGTAATGGATTATGACTCTAAACTGACATATATTGGGATATGTAATTTATATGTGCAAAATATTTCCAAAAGTTCATTCCTCCAATGAAATAACTCTGTACTTCTTTCATATTAGCTATATTCGTAATTAGATCGCCACTTGTGTAAAACGAAGTCCGTCACTCTAAAGAAAGGAACATTTGAACACAAATGTTAAACATTTGTCTAAGAAATAAAATAATATTTCGAACAGAACTATTGTTATATAAAAATAAAAACAATTATTGAATAAACAAACAATAACAAATAATAGGTAATTAATAAAAAGGTATTTTTCAAAAGAAAACCTGCAAATTTTAAGTACGTTTATCATGAACTGAAAAACAGACTCCATGTTTTAACATAGATAGATTGAAGAAAATTATACACACAATTTTAAATATCTCCCCAGAATGATCAGATAAATAAAATAATTGATAAACAAACAATTTAAATAAACGTCCATTTATATAACCTAAACACCCGGAATAATAAAGTCAGTAATCTGATGGCATTTAGTAGAGTTCATCCTTTGATTAGAGGTGAGATGTAATAAAATAAAATGTCCTGATCCCATAAAAAGGTGTTTTAATACTATTTTTCGAAAAAAAATTTAATTAATTTCTTGGGTGGTTAGCTGGATTCTATTCTCTGCTTTGAAATGTCGTTTTCTGGAAGGTGCCACTCATTTTCGATTCAATATTAAGTCTGACACGGCTTCGGTCGTACTAGGCTTTAGCTAAATCATGTATGCATACATCTAGCTAGAAAGATCTGTATATATATATATATATATATATATATATATATATATATATATATATATATATATATATATATATATATAAATTAATAAATGCGAAAGTTTTTTTCATGCATCACTCCTATTTAATAATCAAAACTGTTACTGTTATTTCAATCAAGAATACAACATAAATACTTGATATTCTATATATATATAGTGCAGATAAACGATTAAGAACATTGTGACTGTCTAATTAGCAAAACTATTTTAAACCGTTCATAATTAATCAAGATTTGGTATTATTAATTTGGAATTGCATTAGCTTATGTTTGTTATCTATATACAATAGTTTCGTCCATATTAACAGTAATAACTTAAAGTTATTTAATAAATAAATCGGAAAAATAACTAAAACACCTTAAGTTTAAACAACCAGCGCTTGCACACGACTTTACTAATGGTCAAACGAGGCATAAGCGAAAATAGAAAGGGTGCCCTTAAAGATCCGTGAACACTTCCATTGTCTTTCCCGCTAAATTTTACATAAGAATACACTTTTAGATTTTATGTAGATTCTCTAACCTTTCTTTCTATAGGGAACACACGAACATCACACAAACACACACACATACACACACATAGAGTTTTATCGAGAGAAAGTTATAGATAATGTTATAATTGGGATAGTATAGCTATCATTAGGAATATGGATGAGGGAATGTTTCTTTATTGTTAGCAGTAGGGTCTGTTTCTGTTGATTGCTTTTCTGGTGGATGACCTGTATGAATTGTGTTTTGGGCCTTCATTATATTTTTAATGTTGAATATTTTTCGTATATAAATGACAGTTGGAAACTTTTTTTGAATATATATATATATATATATATATATATATATATATATATATATATATATATATATATATATATATATATATATATATATATATATATATTCATCACTTAGGAAGTGAAACAATTGAAATAATAAGTAAGCTTATAACATCTAACGCTGCAATCACCTATAAAAATAATTACATAAAAATACATTATATATATATATATATATATATATATATATATATATATATATATAGAGAGAGAGAGAGAGAGAGAGAGAGAGAGAGAGAGAGAGATTACTGTTTCATATATATATTTATAAAATATGCTTCGTAATTTTTTAGATGAGGGTTGATAATTCGTAGAATTTGGTATATTCGGACTACTGTTCTCATCTTGGGTGTTTTTATCACAACGTTTGGGCCGATGTAACCTCCGACCTTCTTCAGGTGTACTTTGTCGAACTCGGGAATCTGGACGGAATTTCGAACGGAACCCTTTATTAAATCCACGGGAGTAGCATGCTCTCGTTCCATCTGCCATAACTTGGAAGAAGTCTTCAGTAATTCGCAATTCTTCGTATCGCCCGCACTGAGGATTGAACCTTCAACCTTCAGATGACTGTCACTTAGAACTGAATTATACATATGTCACATATGTTAGGCGACAATGACTTACAAAGCAGACCTAGTATAGAATTCAATACAATATGGGAACCTATAATTTTAAATAATAGATAAGTAGTGATCTATAGTGATAAGTAGTTAGATCAAAAACAAGAAAAGGTTTAAGGCTCCCAAAATTCATACTAGAATTGTCCGCAATTGGCGCAGTGGATATAGAACTAAGTATAATTTGAAGGTTCAATCCTCAGTGCGGGCGATACGAATTGCGAATTACTGAAGACAGTCATAACAGATGGGACGAGAGCATGCTACCCCGTGGATTAAATAAAGGGTTTCGTCCGGCTGATGTGATAAAAACATCCAAGATGAGAACAGTAGTCCGAATATACCAAATTCTACGATTTATAAAATAATATATTACTAATTATTTGTGTTTCTATATTTATTCAACAGTATAGTCGTGTTCAGTAGAGTAAAAACTTTATAATAGTATAAAAAATGTTCTCTTGTTGTAAGTATCATTTTATATTGATATATATATGTGTGTGTGTGTATGTGTTCGTGTCTTTATGTGAGCGAGCGCATGTATTTGTGTGTATGTGTTCTTATTTGTTGACGTATGTGTGCATACGACCGCGATTCTATGAATAGTTTAATCAATGCACGTTCTTGTGTTCATATATGTGTCAGCAATGTTTATGTGTGTATGTGAATGTTTGTATTCCTAAGGTCATAGTGGAATGCACAACATTGTGTGTGGGTGTGTATGTGTGTGTGTGTGTGTGGGTGGGTGTGTGTGTGTTTGTGTGTGTGCGTGTGCGTGCGTATGCGTGTCTGTTCTTGCATTCGTTCTGGCACATTTCCATCGATCCAATTCTGCAATGGAATTTCTTTTATTCTCCCTATTTTTATTGTTTCTATTTTTTGTAATCCTTTCTTAAATTTTTTTTACATCGATTCAAATTTCAATAGGCATTTTAAGAGTTTCAAATTATATGTAAAAACCGAAAAGAAAAAGAAAAGAAAAAAGAAAAAATCGGCTACCACAATTTATATCCTTTTTCTTTTTCATTTCCCTATTTCTTTCATTTCTTTTTTCTTTCATTTCCTTTTTTCTTTCATTTCTTTTTTCTTTCATTCCTTTTTCTTTCATTCCTTTTTTCTTTCGTTCTTTTTCTGTCTTTCTATCGTCATGTATATTTTCTCCCTCGTTTCGTCTTTCTTTCCTTCTTTCTTCTTTTCATTCTTTCTGTCTGTCGTTCCTTCCTTTTCTCCTCATCATCATCGTCTCAATACCCTGTACCTGAAACCCGATACCTGGTGCGGCATTCACTCTGGTTGATGTGTAGTGTGCTTCTTTCGAAGGAGGACATTTCTAGGGAATTTAATTCACAAACAGTTCCCAATCGCATGTACATCGAAGTCAGAGTAGGTAACGACGTTGCTTTTTGCAGTATCTATTTAGCAGTGAAATGTACATCGCCTGTACCCATATGGTATCGAGCACACTCAACGTTGCTTAACTTCGGTGATCTAACGAGAGCGGTGTGACAACGCGATTATGTCGTGTAATATATATATAAAATATTTTTTATGTTTCTGAATCTTTTAGAAGAAAATTGATAATTTGAATTATTCTGACTACTGTTCTCATCTTGACTATTATCATCACAACGTTGCTCGAATTATATTATTTCCAACTCTCTTTTACACATATTTCCACATATTGCAAAACAAATTTTGATTAATTAATAAAACACAAATAAAGTAATCAAATAAATAGGAATAAATTAATACATTCACACTTGAATAAATAAACTAATAGGTATTATTTCCTCCCTCACTCCTTTTGCGACAAATTTTCGTTTTTAATCAAAATTTACGTTTTAAAATAGAAAAAACTCTCCTCATAATATATATATATAATCCAGGTAAAACATCTACAGGGTGGTAATCCAAAGAATTTCAACCGGGTTTATAAAAAGTGCTCAATATCAAATAGAGCTTTTATATATTTTTTATTTACACAGACATGTACAAAATATGCAACACTGGCTTGTCGATGTTATCAATCAACAGCTATTGTAAACTGAGATTTAATCAGACAGAGTTAGAATCCGATCTTAACCTCAGATCATATTTGGAAAGAACCTGTAGTTCGAAGCTATCCTTTAAAAAACTTGTACTAGATCGAAATTCCCCCAGTAGAGGAAAAAATCCCCGAAGTCTGAAAATGAATCAGTAAATTATTATTTACTGTTATTTATTATAAATTATTAGTCTAACAATTATGACTATAAAACACTAAAAACAAACTCTATGTTAAATAATTGAATGTGGTAAGTTAAGGAATAATCGGAAAATATTAAGTTTAGTTTTTTAAACTTGTAAAACTTCAAATTATGGAAAATGTTATAATAGGAAGAAGTTAATTCAACAGTTTAGCCTCATATAAGGAGAAGAAGAAGAAACAAAGAATAAGAAGAAAAAGGAGAAAACGGATGAAGAGAAAGCCAAAGCAAATGGGAGAAACAAAAAATGATGAGAGAAAAAACAGCCAAGAACGCCGTATGTGAGGTTTATTTTCACGAGCATGTTATTTTACTTATCAATATCTCCATAAACAAATTTTCCATTATATATATATATACATATATATATATATATATATATATATATATATATATATATATATATATATATATATATGTATATATATATATATGTATATATAGATATGTATATATATATATACATATATATATATCTATATTTTACTTATCAACATTTCCATAAACAAATTATATAGATATATATATATGTATATATATGTATATATATGTATATATGTATATATATGTATATATATATGTATATATATATATATATATATATATATATATATATATATATATATATATATATATATATATATATACATATATATATATATATAGTGTGTGTGACACAAAAAAAACGTCATCACCTAAACTTGGATAACTTTTGAAATAATTAATCAATTTTTTAAATTTTTCAGACTAACCAAGTAAAATAAATGTTCTAAGAGTCTACCAAATTTGAGCTTAGAGACGCCATGGACAACTGAGGAAAAGACATTTATAGTTGAGGCATATTTTCGGCTGAATTCTATCCATGCAGATCAATTGCAATTCAAAAAACGATTCGGATGTCGTGAATTTTCTGTCCCTGTAGATCACTACAGATGGGTCAACAAGTTCAGAACCCATAGGACTGTGCATAAACTCAATGGTAAAGACACTAACAGACAATCACACTTTGGACGACCGAAATCATTAAGGACACCACACAACGTTGCTGCAGTCAGAGAATCTGTTGTCCGTAGCCTAAGTAAGTCTGTGCGTCGGCGAAGTCAAGAGCTTGGAATCAACCGGGAGTCCGTGGGGAGAATGTTGATCACAAATCCCCATTTGTATCCGTAAAGGATACAAATTAAACAAAAGCTTACACCTGACGACATGAGGAAACAAGTGATCATGTGCCAGTGGTTTTGCGACAAGATTGACGATGTGCCAGACTTCTTTGACAATATCTGGTTTTCGGACGAGGCACATTTTCTGTTGTCAGGTCACGTTAATATTAAAAATAACATTTTTTGGGGTATCGCACCCTCTGAGTTCTGTCTCCAAAGGTCATTACACTCTTTGAAGTGCACAACCTGGGTCGCCATATCCAAGCATGGCGTCATTGGGCCATTCTGGTTCTAGGACGACAACGCGCATTCTATGACAATCAACACCGAACGGTATGTCCAGTTGCTTGGCAAGTTCTGAACAGCACTTGGTCGATGGAGAGGAGTCGTCAGGGCTCTCCAGTGGTTTCAGCAGGATGGTGCCACCCACCACCCACCACACACACTTCAAACGAATCATTCCCTGACCGACTGATCAGCCGCAGGTGTGACCCGGAGTGGTCGCCGCATTCACCGAACTTTAAACCCCCAGACTTTTATCTGTGGAAATACCTTAAGAACAGGGTGTATGGCAACAACCCCCAGACCATCTCTGACTTGAAGGCAGCAATCACAGCAGCCATACGAGCTATCCCGAGGGAGGAATGCAGGAGGGTCATCGAGAACTTTGCCCGCCGGATCCAAGTGTGCCTGCAGCGCCGGGGAGCTCATTTGGAGCACATTTTGGAGCGCCAGTGAAACAAGGACTTTTTGTAGTACAGACTTGAAACTTTGGAGGTGTCTACTACATAGACTTGACCTAATGTGGCTTAAATTTTGTGTTGATCTAAATCAAATTTCGGAAGTTATTCGACTTTTGTTGATGATCGTTTTTTTGTGTCAACCGGTATATATATATATATATATATATATATATATATATATATATATATATATATATAGTAAGTTATGAAAATATATGTATTACAATTAAGCTACACTAAGGCTTTCGCGTTTCATTCCAGTAGGGTATTTGTCAGGCATGAAATTCGTGTTGCAGGATGTTTTTATATATACACGTGGGATTTAGTCTAGTAAGGTAACCAATCAGATTTTTTGTTATTCGCACAAAAAGCATTGTTTACCAAGCCACCATATTTGCCAAGGAAAGCATGAATAACAAGAAGTACTACTTTGTATGACCTCCCTTGATTTTAAACCCTGATATTACGACCACAAAAGCACATTCAATAACAAAAAACACCGATTAAAAACAGCACTAGCGACCCATTACTAGGAGCTCTAAGAAAGCGGACTCTCCCCACTAATCGAGTGGAAAATAGTACGACAGGCCAGTACATGTTGAAATTTAAAAGATCCGTGCAGATAATGTCTGAATGATAAATCTGAAATGTTAATCTTTAAAGACCGTCAAAATCTATTCAACTGTAGAACTGAAATAGCAAACAACTGTACACACAGAATGAATTTTACTTTATGATAACAACACATAAGAAAAATACAATTAAAATAATTAGATAAAAACTAAACTAATCCAACACCTTAAAATAGAACTAGAAAAAGAACGCACGTGTTAAGATAAGGTCACCTTTTAATTCACAAAAAAAAGTAAGTCACCCCTTCAGAAAACAGAACAAAGGAATAGGAAATAAAAGTAGTCGACCTTTGTTTGTGAGAAGTTCTGACATTGACTAATGGAAACATTAACGCGTGAGAGAGGATAACAAAGAATCCGATCGGTTAGCTAGCTAGACTGAACACCACATGTGTATATAAAAGCACCCTGTAACATAAATTTCATGCATTTTAGCCTGACGATTCCCTACGAAGATGAAATATGGAAGCCTCTGTGTAGCTTAATTGACATAAATATATTTTCATAACTTACTACCTAGCTCTACTCACGTATTGAGCATTTTTTAAGCAAACACTGAAAATCGATGCATAAAATATTATATCTTTTTATAGCATTGTATGTGGATACATGAAATAATTATATATATATATATATAGAGAGAGAGAGAGAGAAAGAGAGAGAGAGAGAGAGAGAGAAAGAGAGAGAGAAACATAGATAAAACATACTATACGTTTCATCCTTTCAGGAATCGTCAGTGTGAAGATTATTATTCATACCAGTCGCAAGACTCGAAACCCCAGAACATGAGTCATATTTCTAACTCAAATTCCGACGCTTTAGCCCACATGGCCACTATAAACAACTTGATAAATCAGCGAGAGATTAAACCTATTAAAGGCAGCTGACGTAGTTGGGCGGCTAAATGCAAAAATGTACTATAATAGTGCAAATGATAATACAAGCAGTAAAATTGGCATGATGACTCCATAAAGTATACTAAAACATATCTGTCCGACAAGCAACCGAAAAATCCAAGGTAGCAATTTTTCAAGATGGCCGCCATCAGGAGCTCGTTATTGCGAGCTCCTGATGGCGGCCATCTTGAAAAATTGCTATGATCTGATGGGCAGATTTTGTCCTCGTGACATCAAATTTATTGACTCTGCTATTCCTAATAAATTTGTATCTATACAACCGATTGTAGTGATCTTGGTGTGAAATTGTATGTTTTGAGAAATGCTAAGTTCATTTATGACATTCTAGTGCAAGTAACACTTGTATGACTATTAATGGAATAAACAAAAAATTACAACATCAAATCACATACTAACTTGACTGAATGATTATAGAGTCTAACTGGCTGACTTAGTTGAACATGGCATTAACGCTAAAAGAATGATACACAAATGATTCACAATCTTCTGTCAAATGTTCGGCAATTGAACTCTGTTCACTACGACAGTATTGGTCAGAAACACAGCTGCACAGAGCGGTACAAGAAAGCCGAGAACGGTAACATTTGCACCTCTTGAGGCAGTTTTTTTGCAACTGCATTTGGTTAATTCCTGGCAGCATGCAACTATTGGTGGAAGGGTTGTCCAATTTATTTTCCACGCTCACTTCACTTCGAATACAACCCCAGTCAGCAGGGATGCTCGTTTCTAGATTTGAGGCAGTCGCCTGACCCATATGACTCCACCCTGGTAGACCGCATGTTTAGCGTGCTCTCTCAAGGCAGCTCTGGTTGGCGGAATAGAATCGGAAGTTCTCTGCTTGCGGACAAAGAGATCCAGTCTTGCCTCTTTGACACAGCTAGTTGCACTGAATCGGTCAAACATTAGGACAATGAAGTTTTCCAGTTTCTGTAGGTCATCATCTGAAACTTCTTGCTGCGCCATCAATGATGATGACATCTCATTCTGGTTCTTTTTCTGGTAGAATGAGTCAGGATAACTTCAGTCAGCTGTGACTTTTGTCATGTATGAAGCTTGCCGTTATCAGTCAGTGAAGCAGGAGCTGTTTGGTGCTCATGCTTGAAGAAGTCTTCCAAATTAAACTGTCTGACTTGACAGGAGATGAATAGTCTGGAAAACAGCTGCCACTCCTTTTTCATGACCTTTTCCTTGGAACTACTGGCGACCTTGTCATGTTTGAAGAAGGCAACTTTGTTCTTCTTTATGGTGTGGTAGAATGAGCTTCTATCGTCACTCTCAAGGCCCACCACAAATGACTTGATTTGTTGTTTTCCTTTTTCCTGGTGTATTCAAACAATCCCAGCGTGCGTTGACTCTGCTATGGTCGTTGTGTCTAGATATTGGTCGTGATGATGGTGGATGCGTTCTTCAGATATTACATTGTCTCATAGTCAGCAAACGACGACTAACTTCTAATCTAGCTACCATCCATCTTCTCAGTACTTCGGGATTCTCTATCAGTCGAATAGCTCTACCATTACCTTTGATGACTGCATTATTTTGTTCATGAGCTTCTTCTATCGCCAGGGCAGAAAATTCTCGTTTTGACTTATGAATCACTCCCTGGCGACATCTGGGCGTTGTTGATCAAGGGACATCATATCATGCCAATGAATTTTTAGCTATCTGGCATAGTTCATGTTGTTGTTTGCGAAGAATTTTGGAATCAGTTCCGCCAAGGCTTCTCAGTAGAGTTTAGAGTCTCCTTTCCTAAACGAACGGATCAGGAGGAATATAGTCAGCTTCATATCTCGCACAATATTTTTAAACTGGAACTGTCGACTGTTACTCCTCTGCCTCTGGTGCCAGTCTCTAAATGACATAGGAGAGTTGCCTGACATCTCGCAATGGGACCAATAATCACGGTGAGCTTCCTTCATCTGTGTTTACAGGTTCCATGCTATGATCTGATGGGCAGGTTTTGTCCTCGTGACATCAAATTTATGATTTTTCCACTAGCCGACCCATTATCTTCAAGAGTGTTCAGCTACTAAAGGAACTTGCATTCGAGATACGACGACGGCTGCGTTAATACTACTCACTACTGTGCCCAGCCTAGATTGGAAATCGACAATACATATATATAGAGAGAGAGAGAGAGATTTAGATTTTTCACTTATAAAATAGATCATTCAGTGAAGACCGGGGTTGTTCCAATAAAAAACAAGCTCGATGATACTCGATTACAGAGTACAGAGCATTTATATTCATCATTGTGCCGGCCGACGTGAAAGTGTATTATCGCACATTGTTCCGGTTTTATGGTTTTATTGAATGTATTTGGGACCGATTATTTGCTTGTTGGCTTGGTGGAAGAAATAATGCACGAGCTACTTTTCTAAGACTTTTCTAGGACTTTCTTTTTTTATCGTTGTTCTTCCTTGCTTTTTAATTTTGACTTTTATTTTTATTTTTTCCTCTTCTCTTCTTAAGTGACCTCAACTATTGCAACGCCACATTGTGTATTGTCGGCAGTTGAAACCAGTATTCCAGACATTTAATTTCCCTGATGATCTGCCAAGCAAGTAACTGCTTGGTAGTGAAACACGTGTAGGAAAAAACATTTAATTTGAATAAATAGTATTTGTAAGAAAAAATATTTTTAATGGTGATCATTGGTGTTCTGAAAGGAATGCTTTGGTAAGCCTTCATAAAATCACATATATATATATATATATATATATATATATATATATATATATATATATATATATATATATATATATATATATATATATTAGATGCATCTAATACTTGCATTTTTATTATTTTTGTAAAGCAAGAAATACTATCTGTTTGACAGTTTAAATACTTACAATAAAAGATTAAAGAGTCCCTTTCTTTAATCAAGCAATTGAAATGCATTATTGTTGATCGTAAATAAATTTATTAAAAAGTAATTCATTAAATTTCTGATTATTTTATAGATTAGATTATTTTAATTAATCCTTCCCGGGTTTTTTATTTAGTTATTTTTATTATTTTGTCATTATTTCACTTGGCATTAATTTAATTATTCCTACTCTGATCTTTATTTTGGCTAAGATCAAAGTGTAGTATCTGTTCCGATAAATACTGCACCCCATAGACCGGTATCGTCTTGGCCTTCGAGGCTTGATTTACGCCGGTCTATGGGGTTGTCCTGTGCAGTTCTAGGAGGTCCACCCTCCCAGGCTTTGCCTCTCCTCTTTGGGGAGGAGTATATTTATTGCTTACTGCCTGAGGCGCCCCTACCGAGGAATGCCGACGGGGCTGCCCAGGCAATTTTTAATGGCCAGAGTGCTCACCTCTCGAGCGCTGGCTTTTCAACCCCCACTTTCCCGACCCGACCTTGGGTCACATCTTAGTTGTGGGAGTAAGATAAAACTGGCCTTGTGCCTAACTCCTGGAGAGGAGTAAATAAATACTCTGATCTTTATGTATTTATTGCTGAGTATTAGTAACTCATTTCACGTGACAATAGCATAAACATATCTTAATTAGTGAACAATTGAAAACATGTCCACAGCATAATAATAAGAAGAGTGTTTTTTTATTAAGTTAAATGTAAATAATACGGTATAGTTTGGTTAGCACGTACGCTTTTACTATTTTTAGTATGGAAGTGTCGGGAAATGTAAATAAGCAAGCTTACATATAATTAGTGATGAATTCAATTTTAAAACGTAGTTATAATGTAAATGAATCAAAAGATATTAATAAATATGTAAAGTTTCCATTTGTAACACAATGGCGAATTTCGCGCAGTGTATTCTACTGAAAGAAGTATCGGGACGGATAGAATATGTAATCGATGAAAGCGATTAGAATGTCATTTTTTATGTAAAAAACACACTGAAATTTTACGTAAATAGCTGGTATCAGAATCAAATATCGATTTGTCAGATGCATTGCTATTTAGGTCTAACACTTAAAATCCGACCCACTTCTTTTTATATATATATATATATATATATATATATATATATATATATATATCTGTTACCACCGTATGTATCTGCCAATGAAAGAATGTTGACACCATGAAACCATATGGCAAATGGCCCGCGATTATTCTTCGTTTTCCATCAGTAAATATGAAGCCTATAAACATACAAATGTTCATTCCAATAATATGTCAATTGGTTTCACGCGGGGTTTGTTTCGTCTTCTTTATTTCACTCTTATTTCCTTTCTTCATGGTGTATGCCCCTCCTTTCCATTGCCCCTCTCTCTCTCTCTCTCTTTCTCTCTTACTGTCACTAACTATGTATTTCTATCTCTCTTCCTCTCTGTCTATTTCCTTCTTCTAGCGTTTATTTCTCTCTCTCTCTCTCTCTCTCTCTCTCTCGCTCTCTCTCCCTCTCTTTCTCACCTACACACACCCTTTTCTGTTTTGTTTTCAGTGTATCTCACCTTTTCATATTTAGTTGTTTATTTCTCTCTCTCTCTCTTTCTCCTTCTCTTTCTCTCTCTCTCTTTCTCCTTCTCGTTCTCTCTCTCTCTCTCTCTCTCTCTGCCTTTCTCTATCTCCATATTTCTCTTTCTTTCACACTATTTTTCGCATTGTCTCAAATTACCTCGTACGCATTATCTCTGTTTATTTCTCTCCCCTCTCTCTCTCTCTCTCTCTCTCTCTCTATTTCTCTCTTTCTGTCTTTCTTTTTTCTCTCCGTCTCTAATTCTTTATTAATTTATTAACATATTTCTCTCCTATTATCTGTATCCTCTTCGTTTCCTCTTATTTCTTCTGTTTTATGTTTCATTTCGCCAATACGTTTCATTAGTTTCTATCTCTTAGTTGCTTATTCCACAGCTGAAATGAATGGGATTGGCATAACAACGCATTCAACGTGACTTAAATTGAATGGGATTGGCATAACAACGCATTCAATGTGACTTAAATTTCACACCTTTGCAAAAGCCGCAACTGGGGTTGTTGAGGTTTTCATTAAGCACCATAATCAGCATTCTTTATGTTCGTACATCCGGTATCCCAAGAGATCCTTATGCTAAATTTGGTGCAATCCTACACAATAGTTTTAGACCCAATAAGTGTTTAGAAATATAATAATAATTATTATTACTGGCAATTATATGATGATCCCTTCGGTCGCATTAATTTACAAGCCTATGGGGGTGATATGACAACAGAACCGATACTACATTACCCCCTAAAAGAGGTGGTAATGCCTTGGGGTATCATGACAACAGAACCGAAAAGAGAAGGGAATAACTGAAAGGATGGTTTCATAACAACAGAACGGATAATACACTACCCCTCTAAAGGAGGAGGTAATGCATGAGAGGATAGTATTATGACAACAAAACAGATACTACACTTACCCCCCCCCTGAATTGAGAATTGAAAGATAGTACAATAAAAATATATAGTAAGAATTATATGCTATTTTCGAATACACATTAAGTGAACATAGTATGAAGGAGTAATTCCCTTCCCCATTGACACAGCTGAATTCGTACCAGTCAGAGATACGTCTTAGACAATCAGTCCAACAGTGACTTTGTTGCTGTCGTTTTGAGGTATGGTTCTGTTTAGTCTACCATCCCAGGCTTTACCTTCTCTTTGAGAAGGTGTTAGTTTGTTGCAAATCGCCTGAGACGCACCTACCGACGAATGCCGACGTAGCTGCTTAGCCATTTTTGTAGGCCAGAGTGCGCTTTATCCTAGTCCGCTGGTTTTTCAAAATCACACATGACCTTGTGTCTAACCTCCTAGAGAGGAGGCAAACAAATACTATTTCAGTATATACTACATTACTTCCCTCCTATACTATTTAATACTAAGTAAAATAGTAAAATAGTCTTAAATAGTATAGTTGCGTCTTCAGACAGACAGATAGATAACGACCATTATTAATAGTTAATACATTAGTAGTTATAGTAGTGTTAGTAATAATAATAATAAAAATAACAATGACCTTAATCAGCAAGAAATCAATGGTAAACGACTGTTGTGATACTGCAAGGTTATTTGCGGTGGCTACCGAAAAGAGGTGAAGAATACTGGAAATCTCGAGAGACTTGTTGTTACTCAGACTCCAGGGAATACCACCGGTTGTTGTCACTGAGCAACCACTGATGATAACTAGTGAAGAAGAAGAAGAAGAAGAAGAAGAAGAAGAATAATAATAATAATAATAATAATAATAATAATAATAATAATAATAATATATATATATATATATATATATATATATATATATATTCACCCCCCATCCCCCGCATATATACATGCATATACATATAGTTATCCACTGGAATTTGATTCGTCGTCTATGACACACTAAAGTTGCCAGACGTATATATATATATATATATATATATATATATATATATATATATATATATATATATTTGTACTTGGTTATTTATGTCATTATTTTTAGGGAATTATTGAGGCACTTTTGTCTAGAGTTCGGAGATCATAAGCAATGCATTTATTCATAATTTCAGAGTTTTTTTAAGGGATTAATGTTTACGTCGAGGTCTCGTCCATCGTCTTTTAATATATGTGTTCTTATACATATTAATCTGGTGAATGTATATATTACCGTTGGTTGAAACCCACTTCAACTATATTCTATCTTAATCAGTAAATCTTATGTTTATTATGTTTGATTTGTAAACTCTGAACATCGGATAACATATAATAGTTTCAAATGTTCTTACTACCATAGACACGGCGCCATTATCTGTTGGCAGAACTGCGCTTAATGAATAAGATCGGATATCATCCAAACATTGTCACAATTATCGGTGCCTGTACCAAGAAGAAACCCATGGCCATTGTAATGGAATTGGTTTCTAACCGTAATCTGCTGAGCCTTTTCTACGTGAGTGTCTCCATTTCATTTCACCACCAGACCTATCCGTGACCCGTTTGGTCACAACTACTATCACTCTTTATTCTACTTTGATTGAATTCAAAAATACATAACCTGTGACATATCTTTTAAGACATTCTTCTTGCATAACTAAAATAATAAGTTTGTTTACTTCTATATTTAATTATTATTATTATTATTATTATTATTATTATTATCATATTAAGTACAGACACTTAATATTTTGCAATCTATTTTACATACGTGTTTGCGGTGTGTGCAGACACACGTATGAAAGTTAGATGACGACTCTGAAACAGAGAGGGTCACTCGTTCTCTAAATGCCCATAATTATATTAAGAAATATTAGAGAGTTGTTGAATCAACATAGAATAAGAGTTGATTGTTTGGTTGTTTTTTACGGCATGTCAACCCTTTTCGTGTTATTTAATGCCGAATACGGTCATTTTGTTAAATGTTTTTATGCATCAAGTTCTGTATAGCTTTAAATATTTATTCATGGTGTTTCATTTGGTTGTTTTGTAGAAGTAAATTGTTTGGGTTTTTTTTGTTTGTTTTTGGCTTTGCAGAACATGATTGTGTTTTGCAAAGGGAAAGGAAAAAATCAATAATATCAATGTTTGGTGCAATTTTGGTCAGGAAGTTAGTATCTTCAGACAGCCTGATCTGGTAGTACCAGTAGAGTAAGAGTGACTGAGAGAAAAACATGGATTCGAAAGAGATGTGTGACTTGTTCAGTTAATCATAAATCACGGCCTATTAATACAATTAAAACAGAATTGGGTTTCAAACATAACTCAATCTCAGAACTATAGTTTAGCATGTCTGTTATGTGATTAAAATATATAGGGGAAAAGCTTTAGTTGATTAACATGATTTCCAAGATGATAGAAATTCTTCGACGTTTGTTACTTGTGCGCCACAAAACGATCCCATAGTTATATCAAAGTGCTCATTTTTTTCATTATTGTGTGGTTGTTGTTGTTGTTGTCCAGATACAGTCTCTCCGTAGCGTTTGTTGCTCAGAGACGTTGACGGGAAGATAACAGTCGAGGAACCGATCTTGACAATCAGTTCGGCAGAAACTGGGCCATTTCGGTGACCTTTTATCTGTCAGGCTGAGGTATTGTTCCTGGGTAGTCCTAGGAGGTCCACCCTCCCAAGCCTTGTCTCTCCCCTATTTGAGAAGAAGTTAGTTTATTGTTAACTGCCTGAGGCGTCCCGGCCAGAGAATTCTGACGGAGCTGCCCAGGCAATTTTAATAGGCCAGAGTGCCCCTTCTTTAGGGGCGCTTGCTTGACTCTCCCCACCTTCCGGCCTTGTGCCACATCTTCCTGTGAACCGGAACGAATTTGGGGCAGTGTTTGATTATTTGCGGTGTTTTGTGCGTCGAATTCTTCGCTTTGTTCAGCTAAGTGTAGCGCATTAGTGATGAGTTCTTCCGGTATGAGGCGTACAAATTCTTAATATCGAACTTGGGGGATCGGTTAATTACTGCTTCTGTGTTCTTCCATTAGTTGATTTTTACTTTGTTTTATAATTTATTGCATATTTTTGTCTCGCTTCACTTTGGCAATATTGCCAATTTCGATTTTTATTGGATTAATCAGTCTGTATCGTGGTTCCGTATCGAACCTGTCTTTCTGATAGTGTATGGTATTGTAGCACCTTGTTTCAAAAAATAGTAGAACCCTAACCCGCCCCCTCATAGTCCAACCCTTCCTCAAAGTGGTATGGGCGGTATAAACGTGATGATGTCAGAACTACCCGGCTAACAGGAAGCTGGTAAAAATTCAGGAGGTGTAATGGGTCGTAATGTTGCTTATATTTAGTTTTATTTAGTTTTATGCAAATGAGGTAAAAATGGATGAAAGGGATGAAAGCCCTTTGTAAACATTTAGATACCTCCAATTTCTGTGAAATTTTAACAATAACTATTAGATACAGATTAATAAATATTCCCCAAAATGTCAGATTCTTTGGGGTATTTTAAAGGTGTTTTAGGGGGCATAATATGGGCAGACAGTTTCTAGAAACAAAATCATTTAATGAATTTTGATCAAAATTGGAATAAGGATTCTAGATATAAAGTTTAGTTGTAATATATCTAGGTTTTAATCTTCATATACCTATGGTTAAAATTTCATCAAAATCGGAGGTACCTGAATTTTCATGAAAGGATTCTACCCCCATTTTACAACTACCATTGCAGAAAACTAAATTAAACTACATATATCTAACGTCTGGGCCACTTACGCCTGGCAGCTATGTTCTAAAATTCATAATGATCGGTTAATTAGTTCCATGTGCTTACAAATATATAAAAATATAAACATACATTTAGATAGATAGATAGATAGATCGATAGATAGATAGATAGATAGATAGATAGATAGATAGATAGATAGATAGATATTCGGTTATTGGTTAGATAGATAGATAGATAGATAGATAGATAGATAGATAGATAGATAGATAGATAGATAGATAGATAGATAGTAACATATTCGGTTATTGTTAGATAGATAGATAGATAGATAGATAGATAGATAGATAGTAACATATTCGGTTATTGTTAGATAGATAGATAGATAGATAGATAGATAGATAGATAGATAGATAGATAGATAGATATTGTCATTGCTTCCGATGGCATCTGTAACTCTCAATCTTCGACAATGCAACGAGTCAAAGGAAAACTGGAATATAACCCCAAATAAAGACTATAACAGCCTCCGTCAACTGTTACATAACATGTTCTTCACTAATTAATTAAGTAATCAAGTAAGTAATTAAGTAACGAATTAATACGTTGAAGCCATCCGATAATTCGGACTGCCATCCTAGCATGTTACTCAATAATGTCCTTGCCTAACTAATAAAAACACGTTAAGGCAACATTCAACTTTATTCATCAACATAGTTTCATTCTTGGGTGAACCATTGATTCCGACGCTTCTCTAACAATTTGATGCCCTTTTGCAGAACGTCTTTGGTCTCAAAATATGCCCCAGTTACCGATATCACTTCTTCATTGAAGCTAAATCTCTTTCCCTGGAGCATTTCTTTGGGGTCTGCAAAAAAAAAACAGTAGTCGATGGGAGCCAGATTTGGAGAATAGGGTGGATGCGGAAACAAGTCGAAGTGCAATTCATGTAGCTTTACCATCGTTGCGATCGACTTGTAACATGGTGCGTCGTCTGGTTGGGAGAGCAATTTTCTTCTTGATCTGTGGTCGTTACATTTGGCGATTTCTTCCCTCAAACACAATCATTATTGCTATATAATATTCTTCTTTTCTCAAAGTAATGAATCAACAAAATACTTTGCGTATCTCAAAATACGGAGGCGAAAATCTTGCCAGCTGATGTTTATGTCTTCGTGTTAGATAATGGACGTATCTGTTGGAGATCGGGTTTGACTAGCGCGAATTAACGCGGGGCAGTCAAGTGCAGAACAGGGTTTGTTCTCACAGTCGGAGCTGGCAGACGTGACATGGTTACTTGTGGCGAGACCTCAGATCAAGGGTCAGTCTACACCTGCGAGAGGCTATGTGACTTCACGGGCCCTACGTGGGAAACAAAGGGATCTGTGACGTTACTCGCTCTCGAGAGAAGCGAGTTTTTAGAGTCTGTTTCGGAAAGCGAACTGAGAGGACGTGCGATTCACAATGTAAAGATACGGAATATTTCCCTTCAGGGAAGACAAGCGCGAGAATCCTCCCCCCCCCCCCTCCTCTCTAGGAATAGTTAAGAAAACACTTATAACTAACTACGATAAAGTAGGATTTGCTCTCTATCATCTCTCTCGGCGTGGTGAATTTCCCCCAGAT
Source organism: Sepiola atlantica (assembly GCA_963556195.1). Lineage (NCBI taxonomy): Eukaryota > Metazoa > Mollusca > Cephalopoda > Sepiida > Sepiolidae > Sepiola > Sepiola atlantica. The sequence continues at coordinate 68,437,904 of OY744538.1, forward strand.
GAAATAACAACGCTTGAATAAATGAATTAAATTCAACAGAAGAGTTTGTCTTCGGAGTGCAGAACATGGCTTTTATTGCAGACAACAGACGACGGCAGAGAAGAAAGAATTCATCCACTGAGACGACCATCACTGGACGACACGACCAACCCTCTGCACGACGAGTATACGAAGCGCGTACTGCCTCGGTCCAGGCAGGAGTAGTATGCAACATTCGGTCGCTTTGGCCGGCTTTCACCTGCTGCTGTCCATTCAGATGACTGTCGATTTGACTCCGGATTTAAGTGGTGGATCCATATTTACCCACTGTCACATATTGACGCAAAAACTCATTTTTGTTGCGTTTAAACAGTTAAAAACAACACTCTGATTCGTCGACGCGTTGTTGTTTTTGATCGACTGTAAGCAAACGCGGCACCCATTTCTCATTGACAAATGTTCATGCAAAATGGTGAATACACCACCATCTGATATCTTTAACTCCTCTGCTATCTCATGCGACTTCAATTTACGATCAGTCAAAATTAATTTATAGACTGTTTTCATGTTTTCCGTGAGAACTGCCGCATTTGCGCGACCTGGGCGTTCAGCATCATTTGTGTCTGTACGACCACGTTTAAAGTCAGCATACCACGTCTTAACAGTTGTCTACAACGTAGCAGTATTTGAATAACAGTATTTTTCCATCAGAAAGCAGTCTTTATCAACACACGAAATTAAGATTTTTCTAATGTTTAAAAAAATTGCGACAGTAGCTTCACCTGAATAACTGTAATTTGTAAACTAATGATTCGATTGGGCTAAAATGTTGACAGATGCCATTTAAAGGTTAGTACTTTATGAAAATCATGTTTTTTTTTAATTAGTGGCATTATCTGTATATCATGCCCGGAAGTTATTGAGTGATATGTGTATAAATACGTGCGTTCATATGAATGTTCTAAATTGTGTGTGTTTGTGTGCATAAGACTTCCCATTTTCCCTAGCGGCAGGCAGAATTCCCATAGACAAAGCTTCTTTGCAAGGGCTTTCTCACTGCGGAACACATTACCGGTAAACTGCTTCCGTGTAGACTACAACATAGTCGTCTTCAAATCCAATGTCAACAAATGCTGGTCGTGAATCGCCCCACAAGTAATCAAACTTAGTTCATCGCATTGATCAATTTCGGTTGGCAATCGTTCTATCAAATGAACACTTATCCTCGAGTGGCTTTTGGCGTTGATAAATGGTGTCCCAACACCAAAAAAACATGTAAATGTCAATGTGTACATGTGATTATGATAAATATTGGCCTCAATATGCTGTTAAGTTAAGCGTCGATACAATTAACCAGATGCAACGAGTTCTTTTGCCAGCAAAGAGCCTTTTATTGTATACTCTCTCTCTCTCTCTCTCTCTCTCTCTCTCTCTCTCTCTCTCTCTCGCTATATATATATATATATATATATATATCAGTCAAAGCTAATCAATTTCTCTCTATCGCCGCTTCCTTTTACGCTCCTCCTCCCCTCTTTTCCTATGCTGACGAAGAGAAACAGCGATAGAAAAGTTATAATAATACTACTATATTAGCTTGTAACTAGAGTGGGATAGACAGAAACAGATAGAGAAAGTTAAATAAGAGATGAAGAAGGAGTATAGAGGGCAGAAAGAGACTAATTTGGGATATTGACATTTGATTAGTGTTGTATGTTGGGGCGAGATCTTGTGAGTGACGTCACGGTGAGAAAGGATGAGGTGACGGTCAGCCTCTTCTTTCCAACAGATGATTTCTGAAAACGGCGTTTATTTGGGCTCTTGTCGATCTTTCCTTCTCTCCCAAAAACCAGCAGGGATTAGGAGGGGAGAATTGCAGGTCTTTTTAATGTTGGTCGATAAACAAGTACGGTTTTGCGATATCCTGGTCAACGAGACATGTGACATCAATAAACCTATGAACGGTAGAAAACGTGCGTTGTGCCTTCATGATAAGATTGTGTGTGAGTTCACGCACGTGCGTTTTTTTTTTTTATAAATGAGATGAGTTATGCTAATGTCATAGATGTGGACGTCTCATGTTACGACAAGATGCAGATGAAAAAAAATAGCTTTCTGCCTCTCTAGGACAGGACTACGATACAGCATTGAGTCAAAGAATTTGGTTATCCACGCTATGTAATATTAGGTATGGTTGACGAGTAATGGTCACATGGTTGGGTTAAGCCTCAGATTCAGATAGATAGATAGATAGATAGATAGATAGATAGATAGATAGATAGATAGATAGATAGATAGATAGATAGATAGATAGATATTTTTATTGTGTAACATGTAAAAGATTAAGAATTAGAATTAAGTTATTTTAATTAAGAAACATATAATAAATATATAATTAACTAGAAGAATACCCGTCCCAAGACAGGTCAAATTATTTCCCCGGACAGATCAGTTTTGCACCACTTTTATGTACTTTACGAAAATTAAAATCGAGATGTATTGATACTAAACATTATGTCTAGAATCCTCATTCCAATTTTGATCAAAACCCATTACATGATTTGAATTATAGCAAATGTCTAACATTTAAGGCTAAAGATTAAGGGGTCTTAAGAATGTACTGAAATTCAGAGAATCGTACTTAATTGGTCTCTAATGACTCTGGATCAAATTCAATGCAAATCTGTAATAATTGAACTTTCAAATGAGAGGTTGTGCCCATAAAAACCCTATAAAATACCGCAACAAAATTTAAAAGTGTGGAATATATATTAATTGATGTCTAATACTTATTGTCAAAAATTTGAGGTATCAGAATTTTCACGATGGGCTTCCACCCACTTGTTGCCCTCTTTGCATAAAACTAAATTAAACTGAATATAGTTCACATTTCGTCTAGCAACAGTGTTCTAAAATTCATAATTAGTTTATAGGTGAATCCGATACATAGAAATATATAAACATATAAACATAACTAACGTTATATCAATGAGATGGGGACGCTTAAACCCTTTCGAGAATTTTGTAGCCAGAAGATACTCCTTGCTAGGAAAAAATAGATATCCACTTATAAAGTAAAGGAAATATAGTTAACATTGAAATAGTCGCTAGGGGCTTGTGGTCTCTCTTCCTTAACTATATAGCACGTTACCCTCAATTACAAACAACCCAATGTGTTATTTTGTTTTTTTTTCTTTTTGAATCACCAAAAACTTCTGTGTATTCATTAACAGTCAAATGTAATCAATTTACCTTGCCTGTCGCTTTCTTTAACCCCTTCCTTCCCTCTCTTTCTATTTTAACGAATAGGGACAGCGAGGAAAGAGTAGCAATACTAATATTTTACTAGTAGCTGGAGAGAGAAACAGAGAAAGAGAGGGGAAGTAAGAGAATAAGTTTGTCTTTTTTATATTTTTATAATTTAACTAAGTTTGGAAACTCACTTTTTCCTGATTTAAACAACATAACCCGAGCTGAATCGATGACCCAACGAGTCACAGTTTTCTAGTATACATATATATTTAAAAGAAAAATTCAAATTTAATAACATGGCCATTTCCTAAAGGAGTAGAAGTTTGGCGGAAATTCAGTCTGAGTCAGATTAACGCAGATGCGTAGTAATTTTGTTTAAAGTGTTTTACTGTTAACAGCGGCTCTATATATTTTATTTCGACAATATTTAAAGTAAACGAGCAACAAATAAAGCGAGGATTTTATTTTTTATAAAACAGAACATTTTAAAGTTACCTGTTTCGTGAAAAGCATCCAGAAAACGTTTCACCCACGGAAATCGAGACAATGACTATCGCCTCCAATGTGAGCCAGTGTGGATATGCAACCCCTGCACGTGTTCAAGAATGTGTTTGTGTTTTATGCATACGTGGATATATGTGTATGCGTTTGTTTCTGTTCTTTCTTTTTTTTTTTTTTGCTCTATTCTACGCTTTTTCCCCAGTGATTAAAGCAATAACGACAATCAATACAAAAATCGATATATCGATTCCCAGGGTGGAATTTTTTTCCAATTTGGACGACACGCACATTATTTAAATATGGCCAATGAAAAAGAGAAAACAAAAAGGATTGGTCATACGTCTTTATTCTTTAAATAATGAATCATATAAAAGGTCATTCATATATATATATATATATATATATATATATATATATATATATATATATATATATATATATATATGAAAAATAAAAACCAATGTATTCCTCAACATTTCGTCATTTTGTAGACTTCCTCAGGATGAAGAAAAATGCAGCAAAATCATATAGTTATTAATCTTGATTTTCCTGAAAATGTCCGAGTTTCGGCATGGCTGTGGATGAAAAAGGCAGAAATTGAAAACCGCGATTTAGGTTAATCCGTTATCAGCAGCAGTCTGTACAGTTCAAGGGGAAAAGAGAAATGGGGTGACAGCTTAGAGTTATTAATTCCCATATCTATTTTTTAGCTTAGGAAGAGTGTATGGGTCAAAATATGTCAACGCCGAGCTTGGCCGATAGTAGATGTTGGGGGCGGGGGTGAAGTCTGAACTTATTGACATGCTTTGAATTAAAAAGGAAAGTAGAAAAAAAAAGAAAAACAATTATATTTTTATATGAATGTAAAAGCGTGGAGATTTTTACTATTTTGAAACGCAAATTCTGATTAAAAACGAAAAGTTGTGGCATAAAGAGAGAGGGAAGACATCATATCTATTAGTTTATTTATTCAAGTGTGAATGTATTATTTATTCCTATTTATTTGATTACTTTATTTTTGTCTCATTAATTAATCAATAATTTGTTTGCAATATGTGGATAATTAACTTTTTACCTACGTGCTCTCTGAATCTGCTGTCCTCAATATATACATGAGGAAATCAAATGCATCAGGAATTCTTTAAAAAAACACACTACAATACCCTACATATTTCATACTGAATGCTAAGAAAAAAGCCCTGAAACCTCAAGAAAAGACTGGGAGAAATTGAAATCAACGGGAATCAATGAGACCATACAAAAGAAGGCAGTGATTAAAACAGCTACAAACTTAAGGAAAATCCTTGAATGCGGAAATCAACCCGCATAAGCTACGAATGGTTTGGTAACCATTCGTAGCTTATGCAGGTTACATATATGGAAGTTACAATAGGAAGAAAACAAAACACCAGGAACAACACAATCGCACTGCCCCAAATAAACAGAAACTGTAAGAAATATCATAAGCTGCCTCCAACCCATCCACCAAAAGAACAAGAACAAGAGGAAGAAGCAGCACAATAAAATTAAGATAATAGAGTTTTGGAACAGATTTAAATGACCCTGTCATAATTTTATTTATGTACAAATTATATATATATATATATATATATATATATATATATATATATATATATATAGAGAGAGAGAGAGAGAGAGAGAGAGAGAGAGAGAGAGAGAGAGAGAGAGAGATATGAAGTTAAACATTTTTCTCGACTTCCGGACACAAGAATGGTGTGTATATGTTACCTTGAATCTTATGCTTCCTTTCTCTGTCCCTCTGTATTCCTCGATAATTTTAAGATTATGCCACCATCCATATCATCTTGATTCGACACATTACGTTGGTAAATAAATATTTAATTGAAAATTATTGAATTCTTCAATATTGCCATTTGATCTGTTTACCTGGTGTCACAGAGTGTTTTCTTCCAAATTGCACACACACACACACACACATATCTCTCTCTCTCTATATATATATATATATATATATATATATATATATATATATTTGTTATAATGGGATAATTCCAGGAGGAAATCTGGGTATGAGAGCTCAATGTAGTAAACAGAGCAAGAATAACATAAAATATAATAACACGAAATCACATAATTGTCGATGCAATAATTTATTTCAACCGTGCGGTTTTTTCAAGCATCACTCAGACAATTACATTTTTGAGATCAGTCTCAAAAATGTAATTGTCTGAGTGATGCTTGAAAAAACCGCACGGTTGAAATAAATTATTGCATCGACAATTATGTGATTTCGTGTTATTATATTTTATGTTATATATATATATATATATATATATATATATATATATATATATATATATATATATATATATATATATATATATATATATATATAGTAAGCAATGAAAATATATATGTCAATCAAGCTACACAGAGGCTCCCGTGTTTCATCCCCGGGGGGAATCGTCAGGCTAAATGCCTGGGATGAAACACGGGAGCCTCTGTGTAGCTTGATTGCCACATATATTTTCATTGCTTACTACCTAGCTCTACTTACGAATCGAGCACTGTTGAAGTAAATACTGAAAACTGACACATACAAAATGATATCTCCTTATAATATTTTATGTGGATACATGAAGTACTAATATATATATATATATATATATATATATATATATATATATATATATATACAAAAGATGAAAGATGAGAGATGGCATACATTAAATAATAATATATACTAGCGGGACCCGTGTTAATTACACGAAATGATGTTTTTAAGACTAATTATCTTGTTCCTAGCCTATACATGTTTGAATAAAATATGATAAGATTTGGACTTTTATTTTTTTTAAATGAACAATACATGAAACAATTTACAAAACTTCTTTATATACAATATTTCTAGTGAAGGTAATATTTCGACGACTGAACCTTACTTTGTAAATGTTTTCGATTAAATTAAATTTGGCTCCAATTCATGAATATTTATTTACTCCTTTCCAGGAGTTAGGCACAAGGCCAGTTTTATCTTACTCCCACAAGTAAGATGTGACCCAAGGTCGGGTCGGGAAAGTGGGGTTTGAAAAGCCAGTGCTCGAGAAGGTGAGCACTCTGGCCATTAAAAATTGCCTGGGCAGCCCCGTTGGCATTCCCCGGTAGGGGCGCCCCAGGCAGTAAGCAATAAACTTACTCCTCCTCAAAGAGGGGAGGCGAAGCCTGGGAGGGTGGATCTCCTAGAACTGCACAGGACAGACCCATAGACCGGCGTAAATCAAGCCTCAAAGGCCAAGACAATACTAGTCTATGGAGTGCAATATCCATCGGAACAGATACTACACTTTGATCTTAGCCAAAAGGCCAAGCCAATTCATGAGTAGCATACAAAGATTCGGAAGGTCGTTGCTTTTGATGTAAGCATGACACACAAAATCACACACGCTATTGTATTAATATGTGTCTTTCCGGTCGTTCCCTTCCTACCTCTCTTCCGCTTCCCCTCGAAATGTAGAAAAAAAATCTTAGAGGTTGGTTGGGCTCGAACTATAAACCAGTCGGGCCGAATTCAAAAATACTACGTCGCTAACCATTGCGCCAAAGGGAAATACTTAAAAAGGTTTCAAAAGTTTGGCGAGTTGAATGTTTTCAAAATTTAGGTGCGGCACGCATGCGCAGAGCTTTTGCCGGAAGCGTGACACACGAACACACACTATCGTATTAACATATAGATATATTTAAATAATAATTTACAATATTTAAATAATAATTTATATATTTAAATAATAATTTACAATATTCAAATAATAATTCATATATTTAAATAATAATTTACAATATTCAAATAATAATTTATATATTTAAATAATAATTTACAATATTCAAATAATAATCTATATATTTAAATAATAATTTACAATATTTAAATAAAAATTGATATATTTAAATAATAATTTACAATACCTAAATTATAATTTACAATATTTAAATAATAATTTATATATTTAAATAATGATTTACAATATTAAAATAATAATTTATATATTTAAATAATAATTTACAATATTCAAATAAAAATTCATATATTTAAATAATAATTTACAATATTCAAATAATAATTTATATATTTAAATAATAATTTACAATATCTAAATAATAATTTATATATTTAAATGATAATTTAAATATTTAAATAAAAATTTATATATTTAAACAATAATTTACAATACCTAAATTATTATTTACAATATTTAAATAATAATTTATATATTTAAATAATGATTTACAATATTTAAATAATAATTTATATATTTAAATTATGATTTACAATATCTAAATAATAATTTATATACTTAAATAATAATTTACAATATTTAAATAATAATTTACAATTTCCGGGTATTTTTATATACACACGTGGTTTTAGTCTAGCTAGTTAACCAATCAGATTCTTTGTTATTCCCTCCCAATGGTTTATATTTCTATTAGCCAATAGTTGGGTCTCTCACAATTAAAGGTTCGGTTGATTTTACTTTTTATTCTTTTGTTCTGTTTTGTATAGGGTAACTCATCCCTGTTACTTTGTTCTGTCCAATTAAAAGGTGACCGTATTTTAACAGGTGTTAGTGTAGCTTAGTTTTTTATTTGTCTATTTGTTTATTTGTTTATTTATTTATTTATGATGTTACACATGTTAATGCAAAAGGCAAAGTAAATTTCATTCTGTGTAAGCAGTTTTTTGGTATTTCAGTTCAATAGTTTAATAGGTTTTAGGGGTCTTTAAAGTTTAGGATTTCAAATTTCTCATTCATTCGGGTCGTTTAAATTTCTACATTACTGGCCTGTCGTACTATTTTCCATTCGATTATTGATGAGTGTCCGCTTTCTTTGAGCTTCCAGTAATGGTTCGCTAGTGCTGTTTTTATTCGGCGTTTTATGCTTTAAAATATGTTGTTGTGGTTGTAATATTTGGTTTTAAAATCTAGGGAAGTCATACCCACGTAGTATCTTTTGTTATTCGGTCTTTCTTTGGCAAATATTGTGGCTTGGTAAACAATACTTTTGGTTAATCATTTATTTTGTAGTGGACAAAGTGTACGAGTTATGTAATATTTTACTAACTTTTTTCATTTATATTTGGGTGACTGATATTAGGGTTTGAGTTATTACTATTTGTAGTGGTTATATTTTTGTTCTTCTCGTTATATTGGTCACTTTTTACGCAATTTGTTATTATTTTTTCTCTATTCTTCTCTTTTAGTATTTTTCATTGTGCCTTAATTATCATTTCTAAGTTTTCGCAGAAACTGTATGACAGTTTAAGGTTGTTTTTATTGAATATTTAATGTAGGAGACGGGGAAATATTTTTCGATGAGATTTAGGAATTTCTTACCCAGTTTAGTCTTTAGCATCTGATTATAGGGCGGCGTATACCAGATTATATTTCTTTTTCTTTTATTTCTAATTTTATTATAATTATTGGTGTTCTGTTCCTTATATTTAATTTCGATAATATAGTACCCACTATTTTTAGAGCTGTATTGTAAATGTTGCTTGACTTCTTTAATACATTTTCGTTGCTCGAGTATTTGCAAAAACTACGTTCGATAGAATTAGAAATCTGTTTTATGATCGATGGGGCGTGATTTGACTTTGGGATTACATATATTGAATTTGCGTTATCCTTTAAATATGGCTGGTAAGTATTTTCATTTAAGTTTAAAGTGACATCTCAAAAGTGAGTTATTTCTATGTTAGCCATTACTTCTAATCTTAAGCCTATTTTTTTCATTTCCATGTGTATAATTATCTTGAAGTTTTCTCCCTTTACTTTGTTGGAATCCCTTATTATAGCTGATCCATAATCGATACATAGGTCGATATCTGTATTATCAAATATATTTGTGAGGGTATATAAAATAAATAACACCACAAGATCTGATGCCTCCGCAGAGTTCAGGTCACTTATGATCAAATCAAAGGAGTTTGTCATTTTTGTTTTAATCCATTGGTCATTATTACTGATTAAAACTGATCTTCTATATTTTTAATGATGTGGATTTTATCCTGAGATATATCAGTATACATCTCGGTAAACTCTATGGCGATGTTGAAGAGTTCTTCAGATATGGATGAATAGAAATCCACTATGTCAAATTGTAAAAAGGTACATTTATTTTTATTTTCGATATTATTAAACCAGTGTTGACCCACTGGTTTAATTCTAGGTCTTTTTTTATTTGTTTGTTGATTCTAGAAAGGATTGCTTTACTAATTCTTCCTATTTCGGTTTTGGTTGGATTAATTAAGCGAGTGCTATGGTTATTGTTAAAATTACTTTTGTGGGCTTTAAATAAGATATAGGCTTTCTTAGGTTTTAATTTACTAACTTTGTCGCTAATCTTTTATTTTATCGGTGATTTGTTTACTTTCAGTATATTGTTTATATCTATGTAGTTACGTCCGCTTGTATCTAGTTTTATGTAGTTTTTCGTAATGTTTTTGTGAGTAGTTTGTTATACCCTTGTTTATTTATTTGATAAAAAATTCCTAGTTTTATCCGCTTTTACGAAGATTTTATTAGAGTTGTTTATGTTTCTAATTACACAACAGTGTAATTGTTTTTTAGAAATTATTATGTTGTTTGTGGAATTCTAAATTTTTAATTTCATTTAAGTGGTCAGTTTCAAGCTTATCATTAGATCTATTGATTTGGCGTTTTTTAGACTTTTGAATTCGTAGAATGTATTAGTAAGGAAGATGTGTGCTCGCCATCACATTCGGTGTATTAGTTCGTCCGTTTTTTTTATTAATTTAATAATGTATCCATGCTTGCTAGGTGTTGGGATATTTTTAAGTGATGTTTCTAAGTTAACTTTTTCTATATTATTTTTTCAGTGGTGAAATAAATTCTTATGTGAATTTTCAACTAGTTGAGAAGCGAAGATTATTATTTCATGTATACACATGAAATGTTATAAAGAGATATAATATTGTATGTATCTATTTTCCGTATTTACTGCAACAGTGCTCAATACATGAGTAGAGTTAGGTAGTAAGTTATGAAAATATATTTATGGCAATTAATCTACACAGAGGCTTCGGCGTTTAATCCCCGTAGAGAATCGTCATGCATGGAGTTTGTGTTTCCGGTTTTTTTTATATATACACGTGGTGTTTAGTCTAGCTAGTTAACCAATCAGATTATTTGTTATTCTTTCCCAAAACAGAACAAAAGAATAGAAAGTAAAATCAACCGAACCTTTGTTTGTGAGAATCCCAAGTATTAGCTAAAGGAAACATTAACCTGTGGGAGGGAATAATAATTAAAAAACGCATAACCCGTACACGTTGTCGACTACAAAATAAATGCCTAACCAAAAGTATAGTTTACCAAGCCACAATATTTGCCAAAGAAAGACTGAATAACAAGAACTACTATGACTTCCATAGATTTTAAAACCAGATATTGCGATCACGACAGCATATTTAAAAACATAAAACGGCGAATAAAAACAGCACTCGCGAAGCATTACTGGGAGCTCAAAATAAGCGGACGCTCAGAAATAATCGAATGTAAAATAGTACGACAGGCCAGTACATGTAGAAATTTAAACGACCGTGTGAATTATTTGTGAATGAGAAATTTGAAATCCTAATGTGAATGCAAGAGCTTTCTATGTTAGCCGGTCAAAATTCAGGAAGGTGCATTTTGTCTTCAGCACCGTCCTATTCCGGAAGACATGCGCACGGGGAACTGTCTTGCCTCAACACCGCCTGCTTGCTCAGAAGCGGTCTTTTTCAAATCAGCCAGCATGGGAGTTGGACGTCCGATGAGCTTGCGTTAGACGTTTGTCATTCTGGGACAAGTAGCTTGGTTAAATAGAGGTAAGCAACGCAGAGTTCTCTGAACCTATTTAAGTTTTCGCTTTCTTCCAATTTTCTTTGTTTTGTTTCTTAGACTGATTTATTACCTGTATTTACAGTTTTACGGTGAGAAAAAAGGTGTTATATTCAGCGTTGGCCACGTGCGCGCATAATAAATACATTCGCTAGTACTACTCGTCTCCGAGATTTTTTGTCCCAGATTGCTTGCTGTTATACCTTAACTTTAAAGACCCTAAAACCTATTAAGTGTATAAGTGAAATAGCAAATAACTGATTACACAGAATAAAATTTACTTTAGGATAACAATACATAAATAAATAAATAAACAATTAAAAACTAAACTAAACAACCACCTAATAATAGAAATACAAGCACGCACGTTTTAAAATAAGGTAACCTATTAATTCGACACAAGAAAGAAACGGGGATGAGTTACCCCTATATAAAACAAAACAAAAGAATAGGAAGTAAAATCAACCGAATCTTTATTTATAAGCTCGACTATTGGCTAATGAAAAGATTAACCCGTGGGAGGAAAATAAATATATAATCTGATTGGTTAAATAGGTAGAATATATATATATAGGGAGGGCCTGTTGACGAGTGGTTATAGCACATGTCTTTGGGCTGGACGACCCGGGTTCGATCCCACTCACGGCATGCGAATTTTCTGGTCTGAAAACTCCCTCTGTCCACCCAGCAGTAAATGGGTACCTGACTAAAACTCGGGGAAGGTTCAAGGCAGCGGAAGGAGAGGGATGGGCTCCGCCTTCCATATGCTGTGCCCTAGACACGGTGATTCTTAACAAATCACCGCCGCTACGGCCATGCGCAGTGTGCGATGTCGGCCATGCGCAGTGTGCGATGTCGGCAACGACACTCGTGCGCGTCCAGGCTATGCGACCTTTACCTATATATATATATATATATATATATATATATATATATATATATATATATATATATATATATATATATATATATATATAATGTTTTTTAGTGTGGCATGCCACACCAAAAAAGACATTAAATACTCCAAGGAAACTTAAATTTGGGGAATATTTATTAAGTGATCTCTAATATCGATCGTTTAAATTTCACAAAAATCAAAATCAAAATGTAAATATTATCCACATTACCCACCCTTACGAGTAGAAGCTGTGTTCCCAAATTTATAATGATTGATTAATTAGTTTTGTAAGGAATCCTATACATATTTTTTTTCTAGGTGAAAGAAAATAGTGTGTTCAATCTTATGTAGTTTGCTGACTATGTCAAGAAGACGACTATATGATATGGGTCTATAAGGAGTGTATCATCAATATATCTTAAGTACTACTCCAAAACCTCCATTACTTTAGATATATTCATGATACACTCCTTATATACCCACATCACATTAGTCTCTGTAACATAGTCAGCAAACTAAATAAAATTGAACACACCATTTCCTTCACCTCCAAATTCGAAAATAATCACATTCTCAACTTCCTTGATATCGCTCTGCACAACAACCCAAACGGCCTCAACTTCTGTCTATAGAAAAGCAACCAATAAAAATTATATTATATATTTTACTCCGACTACAACAACAGAATAAAATCCGGAATGACCATAGGCTCTTTCCTCGGAGCTCTTACCATTTTGCAGCCCCGCTTACCTCCGCAATGAAGAAACCTATACCGAGAACACTTTCAAAGCTTTAAAAAAATCCTCAATTTTTCATCCAAAATGCAAAAGGCAAAGCCTTTAATATCTACAACAAAAAATTGACTAACACTATAAAAAAAATGTCCCTTCACACAACTAGCACAAATAACACGGAAATAATTGATAAAAATAAATCTAACATAGTTCTCCCCAATAATCCCATATCTATTTCCTTACAAAAATAATTCAAATCTGACATAAAAAATAGTAACGTCAACTTCTAAAACAATTAAGATTTCACTCAACACTAAACCCCGTCCCCACTTATTCCCTAAGGAAACCTCTTTCCCTAGCCGAAATTTACAAAGTAAAATGTGTCTCATGTCTTATGTTCTATATCGGCGAAACAGACAGAAATATAAAATCCAGTATTTACGAACATAAACGGAACCTCAAACACAATAACGCCACTAACGCATTAGTCATACACAGAAACAGTTTTATTCACAATTTTGATTTTACAAGCTGCACCCTCCTCAAAACCCAATCCTCTCTCCTTCGCCGCAAATGCATCGAAAGTGCTGTAATCCTTATCACATCACGATCTAATGTAAATCTTAGACTGTTATCTTATGTCGTAAGCAAACATCTGGCGAAAAACGCACTCAAACAATGCAATGTACCTCGCAACTGCATAAAACACTCCGATCCCGATTAAAACACTACTCTTTTTTACTGAACTTAATCCATGTTCAATTTTTTTCTTCGATTTCTTTCTCCTCCTTTTCCATTTTAATGTATTTGACGCATGCGCTCAATGATTCTTTACATTTTTCAAATAGTTACGCACGGGCCCAAAACATCGCCTTCCACGTCCTTAAAACCATTAGGGTGGAGGGGCGTGTCTCATGATTATTGAAGTCAGATAAGCGGTTATCGAAGCAGGGGAGAGGGGGATTAAATATTAAGGTCGCATAAGGAAATGTTGCAGAGGGAGGGGGAGGATGAAAAGTAAGACAAAGGTAGTTGAAAGTAATATATTAATAATTAATATGTATATACATATATATATACATACATATACATATATATATATACAAATATATATTTGAAAAAAAGCACTATTTCCTTATGCGACCTTGATATTTAACCCACCCTCTCTCCTGCTTCTATAACAGCCTATCTGGCCTCAATAAACACGATGTACTCCCCCTCCTCCCTAATAGTTCTAATAACTTCGACCGCAATCATTTTCCACCACACCTTCAACAATTAACTAAATTTCTCCCACTGCTACCATCTATGTGAGCTCATATTTTATCTTTTCTTGCGCGGCCTTTTGGGCGTAATTCCTTCTACTGCTACTTTACGTCACAAACAGACTAAACTTTTTCAAATATTTGTACTTGTGTGTTATTTCCCCACACCAATCACCCCGAGGAAATCTTAAAATAAACACGCAAGGTTGATGAATATATAAATAATATTTTTAGATTTCCTTTTTTATTTTCCATTACGTTGGAATATTATTTCCATTGTTATCACATATATATATATATATATGAGATGACAACAGAAACTGAAGAGAGCCGGATGGCTAAGACTTTCCGAGCTTGAAACCGACGGTACGAATGTTGTACTAATTTTTCTGTACCAAAATAAATAAATATTATGCTCTTAATTTTTAACTTTAATTCTTAATTAATCGAGCACTCTGCTGGGATTTTTCCTACTATATTACAAAGAAGTTATATATATATATATATATATATATATATATATATATATATATATATATATATATATATATATATATATATATATCGAATACAGCTCAATAGTTTAAATCTTTTATTACGAATTTGAATTGTTTCAAACACAGCAAATAATTGTCTTTTTTCCAAAAATAATATGTAAATATATAAGTTTTGCTTGACAGGCCGAGAACTAGCTCAATACGTTTCCTCGAATAGTGATGTTGGAGAGGTGCTCGTTAAGCCAAGTCAATTTACGGTGGTCCCCGGTGTTGGGCATCATTAATAGACCAAGACTGGCGGGGCTTATCACTCCACTAGTCACTACAGCGATTGATTGGAACACAAATCCGTCGTGAATACTGGCATATTTCTTGCGAGTCTCTACTGACGCTGTTACATGTCCAGGGTTTGTCGCCGCTTCGTAAAAGTGTCAACACAAGTCGCATCCCATATTAGCGATTTGTCGTTTACAAAGATAAACACCGTCAGTCCATCGAGTCGTTTGCGTTCCCTTCTGTCGAGACCAACTGGTTCGAGGATAAACCAGAATCCAGCGATGCCTAGAGTCCGTCGGGCGATATCGTTCAGATCGCTGTGTCTAGGAAATCTGCTAGCAATTCTTCTACATGAAAGGGTGTTGAGTCCATATACGTCGACCGGCTGATTCAGTTTTTATCTCAAGCGATGGATTCAAAAAGGAGTGTTTATGGGCGTAGAACGGTTGCTTCCAACTTCCCGCGAAGTAACGTTGCTGTACTCCTATAAGTAACGTTGCTGCCTTTTACACGACGCACTCTACATTGCAGTTACCTTTTAGTAGAAATTCACTCTCTACATTACATTTCTTATCGTTAGTATTTGTTACTTGTGCTTTTATTAGCAGACGGAATAACATGTTACTAAACGTTAGAGTGGGTACTGATTGACCCCCACTGCTGGATCCTTTAACTTGTTCCACACATTCCCAGCTCTCCCGATATTTCCAATACGGTGTGTCTCATCTCAGTATATGAGCGAAAAGCAAGCTAATAGCACTTAACGAGCCAACTCGGGCGAAATAAATTATTGCAAAAAGGTTTAGAAATGTTTGTTTGAGATTTTGTCTTTTTTAACTTTATATATATATATATATATATATATATATATATATATATATATATATATATATATATAAACATATTAGATTTTTTAATGTGAGATGATATATAATTATTTCCACAATCAGACAACACCGCAGCCCACAACCTACGAAAGAAACAAACCGGAAGTCCTAGACTAGATATACATTTTATATATATATATATATATATATATATATATATATATATATATATATATATATATATATATATATATCAAAGGAGGCGTGAGAGCGCTCTATCCCATAAAAGACTGCACAAATGGCCTATGCTGGAAATCTCATTTCTTTGATCAATCATAACTCAAAAACCAATAAACCAAATTAGTTAAAACTTTGCACAAAATGTTTATTTGATAGGTTCTATAAGTATGTAGAATTTCAGCACTATTAGTCACGGCAACCCAGAGATCCAGAAAGTTCAATCATGAAATCATGTTATCTGTGTGTACGTACGTACTACGTATGTGCCACCCTGTATCTCATCAACTATTTCATGCATTCAGCTGATTTTTTGGCAGAGATAGTGGTTCTAGGGTCTAGTTGATGGCATTTTAATTTCAGTTTACCATATACCTTTGTTTTCCAGGAAATTCCAAAAAACCTTATGAGAAGGCATTGTATTGAGGCATAGCCTTTATAAAAGAAGTGACATTCCATGAAAAATGCCAGTATACTGAAATCATATGCCCTTAATAGGGTTAAAATGAAAATTCATATACACTAAATGTACAAAAGCATGGAAATTCCCAAATGTTTACACTTTTATTGTCATTAAGGGTATGACTACATATCAACCAAACCATGTCATTATCACATCACTACAGTATAAATCTCTATGCATGAGTGGAAGAAGTGTGTGAGGTAAGCTGAAGAAAAATTCCTACCAGTAAAATACATAGCCCTGTTGTGCTCGCATACCCTTAATGACAATAAAAGTGTAACAATTTGGGAATTTCCTTGCTTTTGTACATTTAGCGTATATGAATTTTCATCTTAACCCTATTAAGGGCGTATGATTTAAGTATACTGGCATTTTTCATGGAGTATATATATATATATATATATATATATATATATATATATATATATATATATATATATATATATATATATATGATTGTTTTTATTCAAACAGACATGTTCAAAATCTACGGAAGGATCAAATCTTAATTCTGCCTGATGAGACCTCAGCTTTTAACTGCTGTAGATCGATAGCGTCGGCATGCCAGTGTCGCAGATTTTGTACATTCCTGTTTGAATTTTTTAAAAAACAATCACATACATAAAACTCTATTTGGTATTGAGCACTTTTTATAAACCCGGTTGAAATTCTTTGGATCACTATCCCGTGGACATTTACTTTAACTGGATTAATATATATATATATATATATATATATATATATATATATATATATATATATATATATATATATTGTAAACAAAACTAAATTTAAGCAATTGAGAATATTTTAAGTAGTGTAACCCATACAGTAAATGGGTTATAGATTTGACTGCTGAAATGAAAGTGTATTTTTTATTTGGAATAAATAAATCAAAGTGTAGTATATGTTCTGTCCTCAGACAGAAAAAGGCAAGTCCTTCTCGACTGGAGTATCTAGAATGTCTTTTTGTGGGAGCTGGACATCCCCCACATTAAAAACCCGACCTTACGTCTAACTTTGCCCTCGTGGGGACAGCCACGATGAACCAAACTTTCCAGCTATGGTTGTGACTTCCGCCATGTTTTTTTTACTTACCCTCCCCACAACAGAACTAATAAACCGAAATACTGACGAAACCGGCACAAACTACGCAAATACGAACAGATGAAGACGAATAAAGAAAGGCGTTTATTTCTTTTAGACTGATGTTATGTTGTCGCCGACAGATGGGACATAAAACACACGTGCTAAAGTCTATGTACACGATAAGTGTAGATAAACAATTGTTAAACATGAAGTTATTACATTAGCATCTACTTAGTTTATTTAAGTAATTGATAAAGACACCTTAATGGACACTTCTGAGCCCAACGAAAAACAATGTTTAATTAAACATTATTGATCACGTGTTTTTCTATTATGTACTTGATTTTATTGCATATCGAATTTCGATAGCCCTATTTTATAATAATTCGGTAGAAGATGCGTTTTTCTTTTTCATGTTACTCATATTAGTCAAGATCTTTGTGTACTCACTTATTGATATATTTATTGATGTATTTGTGTATTATTTATTGATATATTTATTAATGTATTTGTGTATTATTTATTGAAAAACGTTGGTGTATTCGTTTCAATAAATGAATACATCAAGATATTTACGATTAAATAATTACTCGGAGTCCCTATTTACTTGCCTGCCTACGAGGGAGAAGTTAGACAAACGGTCGGTTTTTAATGTGGGGAAAATCCAGCTTCCCGAAAAGGGGCACTCTGGATTGGGACAAAATCACTCGGGTGATTTTATGAACATGCATGCAACATGGGACTGCTTATAAATACAAATTATCTCACTTTAAAGAGAGTTTAAAGACTGGAGTTTAGATTGGGTGCGAAGATGAGATCGTGGAGTGCACGAGGAAAACAAGTGGAAGTAAAAATTAAGTTGAGTGACTTATTTCTTTTTTATTGCCTGATAGGGATATCCGGCGTTGCGTAGGAATTAATAAGGACCGCTGTTTACTTCAGCTGGTGCCCTTTCAATATGCGATCTATCAAATGGTGTGATCTACCGAAATTTTCTAATCCAATATGTGATCTACCGAGTTTTTTTACTTCTAATATGTGATATATCCATTAACCCTAACCAATCCTAACCCAAATCTTAACTAACTAACCCTAACCAATCCTAACCCAAATCTTAACTAACTAACCCTAACCAATCCTGACCCAAATCTTAACTAACTAACCCTAACCAATCCTGACCCAAATCTTAACTAACTAACCCTAACCAATCCTGACCCAAATCTTAACTAACTAACCCTAACCAATCCTGACCCAAATCTTAACTAACTAACCCTAACCAATCCTGACCCAAATCTTAACTAACTAACCCTAACCAATCCTGACCCAAATCTTAACTAACTAACCCTAACCAATCCTGACCCAAATCTTAACTAACTAACCCTAACCAATCCTGACCCAAATCTTAACTAACTAACCCTAACCAATCCTGACCCAAATCTTAACTAACTAACCCTAACCAATCCTGACCCAAATCTTAACTAACTAACCCTAACCAATCCTAACCCAAATCTTAACTAACTAACCCTAACCAATCCTAACCCAAATCTTAACTAACTAACCCTAACCAATCCTAACCCAAATCTTAACTAACTAACCCTAATCAATCCTAACCCAAATCTTAACTAACTAACCCTAACCAATCCTGACGCAAATCTTAACTAACTAACCCTAACCAATCCTAACCCAAATCTTAATTAACTAACCCTAATCAATCCATACCCAAATCTTAACTAACTAACCCTAACCAATCCTGACCCAAATCTTAACTAACCCTAACCAATCCTGACCCAAATCTTAACTAACTAACTAACCCTAACCAATCCTGACCCAAATCTTAACTAACTAACCCTAACCAATCCTGACCCAAATCTTAACTAACTAACCCTAACCAATCCTGACCCAAATCTTAACTAACTAACCCTAACCAATCCTGACCCAAATCTTAACTAACTAACCCTAACCAATCCTGACCCAAATCTTAACTAACTAACCCTAACCAATCCTGACCCAAATCTTAACTAACTAACCCTAACCAATCCTGACCCAAATCTTAACTAACTAACCCTAACCAATCCTAACCCAAATCTTAACTAACTAACCCTAACCAATAAGTTAGGATTAGGGAGTTACGATTAGGGTAAATAGGTAGATTACATATTAGATTGTAAACAACTGAATAGGTCACATATTGGATTAGAAAACATTCGGTAGATCACATATTGGAAGAGCACCCTCCAACTCCCAGCCCTAAACCCCATATTACTATTTTGTTCTTTCTTTAATGTCTATAATTTTCAATATTCAAAATGAAATAAAGTCGCCTTTGTTGTTACTGAATGTCCGCGATATTATTGTAAAAACGTCTAATGTAAATGTTATACTACAATTAGATTCCTTCTAAAATTTTACTCTAGAAAAGTTGTGTTTGATATTGGTACAGGTCTTTGTTTTTACTTGCATCTCCAGACAGAGAGACAGACAGATGCACCACAAATATACTATTGCTAACATTATAGTGGATTATAAACATACGGCATAGTTGTATTTAATGAAAGGTTTTCGAAGGTGAGATACCTTGTATTTAATTATAGGCAGACTTGTTTACAGCAGAAGTTCGTGGTGATACAAAGCATCTACTTTTAAGGATGTCTTACAGTCTATTTTGGTGTGTGGCGGATCTTAGGAGAAACTAGGCGAAGATCGAGGGGAGTAGAGACAGATGGAGAGGGAGAAAAAGCGAGAAAAATACACACGTCTGTTCTTTTTTGCGACCAGAGAAAAGAGAGCGATCCTAATTTTTTACTCTTTTCCTCTTCACGCCTGTGTCCATCTGCTGTTAGACGATGTTATTTCTATTCATTTTCCTTGTGCCCTCCCAGATCTCATCTTCGCATCCAGTCTAAAGTTCAATAAAACGTTGTTTCTTGATCTTCATCTGACCATTTGTGTTTTCAAACAACAAAAATTAGCAAGAATGGAACTGAACAAATTGTTTTGCTGTATATTTGCGTGTCATTGACTTATTGTGTAAATCTAATATTTGTGTGTCATTGACTTATTGTGTAAATCTAATATTTGTGTGTCATTGACTTATTGTGTAAATCTAATATTTGTGTGTCATTGACTTATTGTGTAAATCTAATAGTTGTGTGTCATTGACTTATTGTGTAAATCTAATATTTGTGTGTCATTGACTAATTGTGTAAATCTAATAGTTGTGGGTCATTGACTTATTGTGTAAATCTAATAGTTGTGGGTCATTGACTTATTGTGTAAATCTAATAGTTGTGGGTCATTGACTTATTGTGTAAATCTAATAGTTGTGTGTCATTGACTTATTGTGTAAATCTAATAGTTGTGTGTCATTGACTTATTGTGTAAATCTAATAGTTGTGTGTCATTGACTTATTGTGTAAATCTAATATTTGTGTGTCATTGACTTATTGTGTAAATCTAATATTTGTGTGTCATTGACTTATTGTGTAAATCTAATATTTGTGTGTCATTGACTTATTGTGTAAATCTAATATTTGTGTGTCATTGACTTATTGTGTAAATCTAATATTTGTGTGTCATTGACTTATTGTGTAAATCTAATATTTGTGTGTCATTGACTTATTGTGTAAATCTAATATTTGTGTGTCATTGACTTATTGTGTAAATCTAATATTTGTGTGTCATTGACTTATTGTGTAAATCTAATATTTGTGTGCCATTGACTTATTGTGTAAATCTAATAGTTGTGTGTCATTGACTTATTGTGTAAATCTAATAGTTGTGTGTCATTGACTTATTGTGTAAATCTAATATTTGTGTGTCATTGACTTATTGTGTAAATCTAATATTTGTGTGTCATTGACTTATTGTGTAAATCTAATATTTGTGTGTCATTGACTTATTGTGTAAATCTAATATTTGTGTGTCATTGACTTATTGTGTAAATCTAATATTTGTGTGTCATTGACTTATTGTGTAAATCTAATATTTGTGTGCCATTGACTTATTGTGTAAATCTAATAGTTGTGTGTCATTGACTTATTGTGTAAATCTAATAGTTGTGTGTCATTGACTTATTGTGTAAATCTAATATTTGTGTGTCATTGACTTATTGTGTAAATCTAATATTTGTGTGTCATTGACTTATTGTGTAAATCTAATATTTGTGTGTCATTGACTTATTGTGTAAATCTAATATTTGTGTGTCATTGACTTATTGTGTAAATCTAATATTTGTGTGTCATTGACTTATTGTGTAAATCTAATATTTGTGTGTCATTGACTTATTGTGTAAATCTAATTATAGACAAATGTAAAAAAAATCAATGGGTGTTACATACTGGGTGTGCCGGGTTCGACTTCAGTTCCACAGAAACACTTTCATCAAAACCCACACCTGACCTTGACTCTAACCTCCTGGAGAGGAGGTATATAAAATAGCATCTGGATAGGTAGTGGAAGGTTCCTTCTTACCAAATTTCACCTTTGTAGGTCTAATAGCAGTAAAACAGACATAAAATGAAATCTATGAATTGTTTACAATAATTTATATTATTTTGACTATTCGGACGTTTGTATTCATCTTGGTAACTTTTCTCAATGTTTCGGCCGATATAATCTCAGACCTTCATGTGCATCTTTTCGAACTCTGGAATTTTTATGTGGAACTCGAGAACCTATATTGAATTTCGAACTGAACCCTTTATATAATCTACAAAAGTAAATTGCTTTGTCCCGTCAGCCATGACCTTAGTGCAACGGATAAAAGCGTTGATTGACGGTTCGATCCTCATCATAGGCGATAATAACTAAAGAATAAATAAAAATTGCTGAACACTTCTACTGGTCAAAAAGAGAACTTGTTTATTAAATAATAATTTTTAAAAAACATTTATTATTATTTGAATTATTCGGACTACTATTCTCATCTTGGTTTTTATATTAACGTTGTTTCTCACTATGTAATGAGTACATTTTAGTAAAACTGAGGATTTTTTTTATTCCCAAGTTCGACATAAAGTTTTCCAAGTTAGACTAGAAGGTTCCCAAGTTCAAAAAGATTAACTTGAAGAAAGTCGGAGTTACATCGGTTGAAACGTTATAATATATAACAAAAATATACATAGTATTCTTGATAATCCAAATAATTACTATCAATCATCATCTAAAATAAATTCTGTTGAAAATAGGGGTACTTCTACAAAGTTTGAACCAAACAAAACCGATTTTTGCCGAAGCAGATTTCCGGAACTAACCGAAAACGAACGAAGCATTTTATCGAATCAAGATCTGAGAAAAAGATTCCTGGCAGTCGGCAAATATAAAGACAAAGTCAAACGTAAAATAATCAAACCGAAAATTGTTGACTTATTTTTAACCTAACCCTAAAGTATATTCTAATTGACCGATTGTCAACGATTGAGTACCCTTAAAAGAAAAAGAAGAGGACAAGTGTTTGTTTTTTTAATGACTAAAAAAGATTTCTAAACACAAACATTCGAAAAGGGTAGTTCATTGTTTACCTTCGTTCAAAATAAATTCTCTTCGTGAAGAAAAATACATTCATGTGTGTTAGATTTTTTGGGGGGGGAGAGCCTGGTTTAACTCTGCTTTTTCCGGCTGTTTACGTAAATCTCATTCGGCAACAGTCGATTTTGTTCGGTTCAAATTCTGTAGAAGCAGCAAAAGAGGTATTGATTTTCGGCATTACATAATCTGTTATGGGAAATGAAAAAGGAAAAACCAAAAAACGTTGATGAATATATAAATTCATCAACGTTTCGTCTTTATTTGTAAGACTTCTTCAGGATGATAATATTGAGAAAAATGTCATGCAAGTACGTTAATTCATAACAAAGCAGTAATAAGCATTTTTAAGAAGTTAAGTATAAATATAATTTGTCAGATATCGAGTTTAATCATCCTGTGACTGAACTGCGTAAATAGGGCATAAAATATTAGCTAAAATGGGATCTTTTTTGTCGTCGGTACCTAAAAACTTCGACGAGAGGTCAAAGATTAGGACGGAAAAATGTTTCAAAATCTATTAAATTATAATGTCGCACATGTGTATATAAATCCCGCTCATAAATCTGGCAGACGATAAATGTATAAAACACCTCAGGCCTTTTTTTTTACAGTTTTTATGCATTTAAATCTCGTTGCTGCTAAAAACCTACCATAGTTTGTGAATTTCTTTTTCTTTTATTTTAGACCTTTTGCAGAAAAGTCCCGCCAAAAATATCCCCGCCACCTCAAAAACAAACAATCGTGTTGTAGTAAAAAGAAAAACATTTATTACTTTTTCAAGGGGATGGAATCCATTTATGTCTAAGTATTTACATAAAAGATCGTTTATCTTATATTTCTGCCTCCACAAAAAGCCCACGCATATAGATGTCCATAATTAGGAGAAAACTCGAATGCCTACTAGACTCTGTCTTCCAGTGTCTAAGGTCTCTCTGTACAGGGGTTTGTCAGGACAACCTGGCATGAGTATACTTCACCCCTACAAGTAAACTGACCAAATATTCAAAATAACATAGTATTCGAAGTCCAGATAAGATCCTATCTGTATAGCTACCCAATACTAGCTTACACGAGAAATGGTACACCTTCCAAGTGATGTTGCGTCAAGAAACCGCACTAAGCTGGAAACTCCACCAGACTAGATGAATTCTGGTCCTGTAATCCGGTAAGACCAAAAGGCCACAATAAAGATATACTATGACATAGTTAACTGGCCAATTTGGGTAGGAAAAATTGATGTTCTTAACTTCTTTACTGGCTCGACGTTTGAGAGGTAGAGGGGAATTTTAATGGATTATTCGAATATCTATGTACCTCATATGGAGATCAAGTGTTAGCCCCAGGAAGAAGACCCTTGATTTCTGAGACCTTCGACTGAAGTAAAATGGAACAAATGTGAAAATGTCCATTCCGCGATGTGTTTTACAATAGCGTCCATTCTGCATTTTGTACAGCGATAAATGAGGGTTCTATGGATCTCAACGTAGAAACCAGGATCCTAACCCTAAGCTGAAGCGCGTCTAAACAGGACTCAAAACGTTAAATGCTTGTGCGCGCACTGCGCATGACTGGCGGGGCCTTTTCTTGCTTTTTTTCTAGAACTTTATTTTTATACTAGCGGAACCCGTCGCCCGGCGTTGCACGGGAGAAAGTACTACCTATTGCATAACGTAAATGGAAAAAAACCTATAGTTACCGTGTTGGCGAATGTTTTGAATTTTTAAAAAAAAAGTGGCCGCGTAGAATAGGATCGAACGCTGAAACAGTCGATCATGAAACCTGCCTTAACCGCTGCGCCACAGTTACGACATAAAAATACATGTGAAATTAGGCAATTACCCTAAGCTTGTTTATTTGGCATGCGTGTTATGTTAAGATTTAGATTCTGCCGACGAAATGGAAAGTTCAACAATGACACGGTTTAGGTCATTTGTTGATGAAGTAAATTGATTTGGGCAAGTTTTCTATATGTGTGTTTAAGGTGTATGATTTTGAAAATGTATATGTATCGGGGTCTACGAGTATATTTACGGTTATTGAATTAAATAGGAAGTCGATTCGATCAAGAAATTGTAGCCGCCATGTTGAATGAATAAATGTTGCATGAACTGTGTTCGTTAATTTCATTCGCTTAATTCCGGAATGAATATAAATGTAGAAGTCATAGGTAGAATGAGAAAGAACGTAATCTGATATTCGCGGAAAATCATCGGAGTGAACGGGAGGGGTCATTAAGTCTTTGCGTATTGCTTTATATTATGTAGTAAATTAATACCAGCAAATAATAAACAAGGGCGGACTGTTTTGTGAAAAGTAAACTGCGTTTATTAGTTCCCGGTGTCGATGAGTAGAGTGACAGTACATAATAGTTAGGGAGAAAAGTTTTTGCTACCACCTATATGAAGTTGGCTTTTTGGAGAGTCGTGGATGGTGGGCCAAATGTAATATTTAGTGTTAGCTGGGGAAGAAGAATAACAAATTTACTAAAACAAGCTCGAGTGAATAAGTCTAATGTAATGGTGAGTTTAATAGCCTGTGATGCATGCGGTTATTGTTCTATTCTCCGAGAAGGTACAGGGGAAAAGCCGTCTCTACTTTATATATTAGAGAAATGATCAGTAGATTCTGTAATTCTAAGATCACTGATATCACCCACTCTATAATGAAGACCAACGTGTATTTATTTGTTATAGATAACAAAAAAGTTAGCGAACGAAACTAATTTAAATGTTAAGAGGAAAGAGAAAACAAATAGCAAATCAGGCAACCTCCCCCTCCCCGCCGTCTTAAATGAAATCAGAAACAAATCCTTCGCTTTATTTCCATAATGAGGCGTTCTTTTTTTCTATAACGATTGATACGTTTTCTTTTTGTAACCTTTCCAGTTTGAGACGTTTTCATTGTTATTCCTTTTAACGTCAACGATTGAGACGTTATTTTATATGTATATTAGTGTGAACACTGGCGAAGCATAACTTTTAGTGATTTTTGACGGAGGGTGTACACTTGTCAGTGCAGATTAGTCGCTGGTGGTGGGAAGATTAACAGGGTGTTGCTTTTGTTTATTTAACGAGAATAAGAAATAAAAAAATACGACGCAACTTAACAAAACGAAATCTATTAAACGATTAAAATTACGTGGGCTCAATTTTCTAAGCGATTTGAGGTAGACATTTAATAAGGTGAACAAGCAACGTCTATCAAATGTTCTTTGTAAAATCCAGTCTTGAATATAATCGTGGCAGAAATGAAAGACTTGAATAAGATAGTCATTTATAGATCTTTGCTCAGAGTCAGTCTGCAACAAAAATGAAACTTCAATTTCTAGAACAGACTACAATAAAAGTGAGTGGATATTCAACTCAGACATTGACTTTTAACCTCAAAATGTGTCATGAAATTTTCCCTCGCTTTTTCGTAAGAAAAAAAATTAGGTTGAAATGGATTTTGAACGGTCGAGTTAAAATTAAAGTAAAACTATTCCATCTTGCTATTCCGGGCTTAGGGTTAGTTATAGCACAGAATCGTTAACACTCGAGAACAAAAAAAAAAAATTGATAATTTATATAAAATGCATTAAAATGAAATTCTCTACTGAACCCTCAATTCGAACGTGTGGAAACGTTCGAATCTTTCTTCTCTGCCCCCCCCCCTCTTTCTCACAGACGTGGTGTTGCTAGTCTGTGTTTTTTATAAATACTAAAATGGCATGTGTTCTTCAGGGTTGCGCGATTTATGTCCTGCTTCTTTTGTTCCAGCCCGTTTGTCTATTTCCATCAAGTCGCAGTTTTGATGCCTCATTTTAATACAGCTTCCTCTTCCAGTAGCTTCTTACCAAGAACTGCAGGCGTGTGGAACTCCTGCTGCTGACTTTTCTTACCTTTAGCCGTAGTGTTTTTTTTTCCAGACTAATAGGCATATTCTGTATTTGCAATAATCTTTTAACGTTTTACGTCAAGTGGCTTCATGCCTTGTCTGGTGCGATTTTCATTAAAAAATAAATTTAAAGAAATTAATAAAGTAGTTTCCACACGTTAAAACTACGCGGGTTCCGCAAGTTTGTTTGGTTTACGAGTTCTTGTGTGTTTACTATTTTGTACTAAAACGTTTGGGATAATGAAGGGGGTGTTTTTCGTCATTAGCAGAAAAAAAAACTATCCTTTGTTATCCGAAACACTAACTTTAAGTCCAAGAGTGCAATACGAAAAATTAAGGTGGTAAAATCTTACAAGAAATTTTTTTTTTTTTTTTTTTGCGATTTGCCCTGAAATACGTAAAAGCAAAATGTTGCTAGAAAACAATGTTTTCCCCCCTTCAGTATGGCGAATTTAAAACGATGACACCAATTTAAGCTATGTGATATTAAAATTACAGAGTAAAAAAAAAACTTGTTCATTTCTGTAAAATAACAGGATAAAATATTTATACTACCACAGTAATAGAAAGAAAGCGAAACGCGAGAAGTTATAAGCATTTTAATCGAAACGCAAGTAAAAATAACATAGCAAAATAGTAACAGTTTGAAATAAACAAGTCTCCATTGGTTTATCTTAAAACGAAAAAAAAAAAATTCAAAAGTGACTAAACGAAAAAAAATCCAATAAAAGACTCATCAAATTACTGGGTCCAGGTGCCCGGGGCGAAGACGGGGTTCTTGGAGATGGTGGCGGACGCTTAACAGGAGGGGTACAATGCACGTCTTTAATGTAGTTGCTCCTGATCTTTTTAAGTCCCGTATCAGACAGAATAGTCGCAGAAAGGCAGCTCTTCGATATGAGAGTCGTTATTGAAAGTCTTTTCGTGGGATCCTTCTGCAACATAGACAACACCATATATTTCAATTTCTCCCCAACCCACGACGGTAAAGGTTCGAATTTCGCCTGGATTACCTCCACGAAGTTAGTGAACGGGGGTTTCAAGGTTATCATTTCGTACAGCATGACCCCGAGCGACCAGATGTCGGCCTTCTTTGTATAAGGGGCACGGTTCAACACTTCCGGCGACATGTAGATTGGAGTCCCGACGACCGTGTAGGCAAAGTCTGCACGCGAAGTCAGTTGGCGCGCGACGCCGAAGTCGCCGATTTTGATCAGATTGCTGTGCAAGAAGATATTCATCGGCTTCAAATCGCGGTGGATCACGTTTTGGCTGTGAATATACTCGACCGCCACCGCGATCTGACTGAAGAAGGCTAGGATCTGGTAGTCGTGGAACGGAGTCTTCGAAGAGCGTTTCCAGGCGATCACCTGGCTGAGGTCTCCCCAGTTGCAGTACTCCATCACGATACACAGTTTGCCCTGGCTCAGGAATGATTCTACGTACGACACGATGAGTGGGTGCCGAAGCCGGCGGAGAAAGTCGATCTCTTTGCGAGACGAGGCGTCTAGAAGACCGCCTTTGATTTCTTTCATTGCGAACTTCTGTTCTGAATTGGAAGTGACCATATAGACAGAACCAAAGGACCCGGAACCCAATAGCTTGTGTTTGGTATAAGAAGACATAGCAAAAGGAACTCGTTTGGTTGGGACAGTAATAGGGTGACGGGCCTTCTCTTTGGATCTTTTGTAAAACTGAAATTAAATTAGACTCGTAATTATTTATCTATTCAGAAATTTTATATATATATATATATATATATATATATATATATATATATATATATATATATATATATATATATATATATATATATATATATATATAAAACTAAATATCGTTTAATAGGGGTAGCAGGAAAAAGGAAAATACATAAGACGAGTCCATTATGCATATCTCTTTAAATAGCGGCCGAATCGTTAGAATCGCCGATTATCAACTAGATAATTGTATGTTCGATTCGGGTTAGAAGCACTTACCTGTCTAGCCACACCGAATAACTGTGATAAAGCGAACTTCTTATGTAATATAGTAGGAAAAATCCCGGCAGAGTGCTCGATTAGTAGAGAATTAAAATTAAGAGCGTAATATTTATTTTGGGGGTACAGAAAAATTAGTATAACATTTTCTTTTTTTAATGTTGTACTAATTTTTCAATACCAAAAAAAAAATTTTTGTACCAAAAAAAAAAATATATATATATATTCTTTGAAAACCCATGGGTTAAGGACTTTCAATTACTTTGCTTGAACTTTGAATTGTAATAAAATTTGATTCGCACCTTATTTTATTCTTTCATTTTATCTAATGTTATTAATGCTCTATCCAGTATATTGAGCTTCATTTTTATCCGGATGTTCACTAATTAAAGATATTAGTTTCCTCTTATATCTTTTGTTGTATATATATATATATATATATATATATATATATATATATATATATATATATATATATATGTTACTTTTTAATATTATAAAAACCGCATTAATATTTTATTCGAGCTATTATAAAACTTTTTTGTGCTATAATATATTTATTACATCTCTAGTCCTACACTATCGAGCTACTATATATATATATATATATATATATATATATATATATATATATTATAAATTGAGAATAAAAGCCCTTTTCAATGCAAGATATATTTATTCATTTATTTTTTATATAAAAAATATTTTTTTAAATATAAAACATATAAAAATAAAAGAAATATAAAAAATATAAAATAATAAAATAAAAATATGAAAAAAAATATTTTTAAAATATTTTTAAAAAAATTTTTTAATGAACGACCAATATTTTAACATATATATCTATATATATATATATATATATACTTGCGGCATTCACCCGGCGTCGTCCGTGTGGAGATATATTGCTGCTCGGAAATAATTTTAAATATATTCATATTTACAATTTTTGGCTTAAAAGAAAAGTTAAAAATAACATCTCAATATGAAGGGAATTTATGTTTGTGTGGGTGTGTGCCCACTTAAAAGTCAGAAAATACACAAGACACACCCAAAAAGTTGATATACTCTTTTTCAGCATTACCGCAGACAGAATATGGGCACATTTCTTTTGTTTTTTTGTTTGTTTTTTGTAATATCGATTATTTGTTGGTCAACGGGAACAAAATATAGAAGGGTAGAGAGAGATAGAGAGAGAGATAGAGAGAGAGAGAGAGAGAGAGAGAGAGATAGAGAGAGAAGGCTTAAAAGAAAGATGTTACCCACACTTTTTAACGCTTATATATTGTTGTCCATGATCCCGGACAACGCCGAGTAGTCATGATAGTCTACGAATATAATACTCATTATGTTGGTTTGTTGATCGTTTGGATTGACAGCATATCGACCCTTTTGGGGGTATGTAATGCCGAATTCAGTCGTTTTAGTGAGAGTTATTATTATTCAAATTATTAATATTTTCAAATATTGATGGGTTATTCGGACACCTATGCTTATGTGAAAGGTTTATTTAAAAAGAAAGTCATAAAACACATAAGAGAAACAACTTGTATACACGTGAGAGGGAGAAAAGGGCAGACAAATAGACGGATAGCTACAGTGTGTGCGCTGGTCTTCAGTGGTTTCATCGATTTCAGCTGGGGTGACTGCTGGCCCTTAAACTTTTCCACTCAAACACAGCTCTCCCTATGTAACAATATCGTTCAATTAATTCTACCACGTTCTCAGAAGAATGAAGGATTTTGTTCAACCATATGAGTGAAAAGTCAATATGGGGAAAGAGAAAACGAGAGTTACTTATGTTTTAAGCGCATTGCTTAATTTTTGTCGATTTATCAGACCATTTTAATTCGTCTTGTACTATTGAGCTTACCACCAAGACTGACGTTATTTTGATCGTCAATTTCTCTCTTTCTTTCTCTCTCTCTCTCTCTCTCTCTCTTGATCATGTCTGACGTCATGTCCGGCCGCTTCATCGGTTTTCGGTTCTTAGAATTCAGCAGAGTCAATCACTTGACCTCTTCGTTACCTTTGTCTGAAAGGTTCCCTTCTTTCTTGCCATCCATTAATTTCGAAAAAGTAAAAATAAAAAATACAATATATGTGTGTGTGTGTGTGTGTGTGTGTGTGTGTGTGTGTGTGTGTGTATAAAACATTGGTAACAGTCGACGCAAATTAATTCGCGTTTCAACGCCTTTACATCTTTTCAGTCTTGAAAGACGTAAATGCATTGAAACGCGAATTATTGAACGTTAACTGTCACCAATGTTTAGTTTACTTTATAAAAGCTCTACTCTGTACTGAGCATTTTTGAAAAAAATATTGGTGTTGTGTTCAATATATTTGAACTTTATTAATATTATATATATATATATATATATATATATATATATATATATATATATATATATATATATATATAGTTTAGTTGTAAGTGACTGTTTGAAGAGTCGTTTCAAATTTCGGGAGCAAGTTTTTTTTTTGGAGGGGGATCCTGGATTTTTGTCACTATTCTTCATGTGAGTTTTTTTTTTCATGTATTTTGGCTTGCCGTTATTTTTGTCAAGACTTCTTCTTAAACTATTTCCTTCTTTTTACCTCCAGTCTTTGGAATAATATGTTTTCCTATCACTATTAAGAGAACTACTGCTCTGGTGATTAGCAATGTTGAACTAAAGTCTGTATATTTTTCTTGACTTTGCTGTGAAACGCGCGTAAGATTTAGAAAAAGTATTACATTTTGAGAAAAATAAAAATAATTTATTTTTTTTGTGAGATAAAAAAAAATACAGGTATTCGCCGAATTATGAAAATAAAGAGATTCAAAGAAAAAATGAAAATTATGGTTTGGGAATGTATTTTTCCTATGGTCACTGGAATGCAACTATAAAGTTTAAAGTATATATGTATATATTACTAATGTATCACCGCTTATCAAAGCCCGGTGGAGGGGGAACTCGAGGATAAGGGTTAGAGAGATCGTCGGTTGGACGATGAACGCCACCACGCGAGTATTGGAAACGACTGAAGGAATATGCAGAATATTTTTGTAGAGGAATTGGTAATGCAAGAGGATGGCTCAATAACTATTTGCTTACATTAGACTTGAAGACAACCATGTTCTAGTCGGCTGAGAAGACGTTTCATGGTATTTGGTTCCACAGATATGATGTTCTTGGAAATAAACTTTGTTTATGGAAGTTCCGCTTGCTCTTTGGTACAGAAAGAAAGAAAGGAAAGTTCTCTGCTGTTGTTGTAGCCAGGTGAGTCCTTGCTATTTTACAGGTGGGTGGAGTTCAGTCAAGCACCTTCTAAGAATACAGCGATAGAGTAGAAAGAGACTAGCAGCATCTCTTCTGTGTGAAAGGGGCTGCAGGGAAGAAAAGAGATAATCCTCTACTAGGTTGCGAAGTCGGCTTTGTTGCCTGTCAAGGCAAGAAAGAGTGCTCCGAGCAGCACCTCCCCAGATATGGCAGCAGTACCTCCCCATCTTAGGAAGGATCTGGTTTTTATACAGGTAGAGGATTGCGTCAGGGGTGAGATACCTTCTGGAGCGATAGAATAGTCCAGCCATTTTCCAACATTTAGCAACAGATTTGATGTATTTTTTCTATTTCAGGTCTGGAGTACAAATCAGTCCCAGGAGCTTATCAAGGAAGGGGACTTCCTTAAGGAGAGGGTCATTCATTTTAACTGAGGAGAAATGAGGATCCGAGCGTTGGTAGTGGAAAGAGATACGCTTAGTTTTGAGGGCGAGAAAAGTAACAGGACACTTTTCCCCCATTGTAGCCCGTGTTTTAAGTCTTAAGAGAGAGTCAGAAAGATTTGGTCATCAGTGCTCTTCAAGGTGCTGTCATAAATAGTTGTGTATCAACGAATGATCTTAGAATACGATTTGGAAGATCATTGATAAAGATCATGAAGAGCGTATGGGTCCAGAATGGATCATTGAGGTGCGCCGGCATTGATATTATGAACTTCGGACTTCTACACGTCAACAATCACTTTAATAGATCTATCGGAGAAAACAGATTTGATGGTTGTGAGGAGATTTCCAGCTATTCCATAGCTAGCAAGTTTGTGACGTAAACCTTTGTGCCAACCCCTATCAAAGGCCTTTGACATATCAAGAGCTATCTCCCTCGAAACGAAGTCTCCGTCGATAGATTCAGTGATCCTGTGCGATATCACAGTCAGCACGTCAGCTGTAGATCTTGCAGGACGAAGCCCATATTGCTTGTCGCTAAGTAGATTGTTTCTATGTAGTCTTTTTACCGATTTGAATATCATTATAAAATCAGAGGCAAAACATGTTTTCAATTCGATGTTTTATATTCCAGGTGTTTATTTGCTTCTGGCTGCCACAAGATGTGGCACAAGGCCGGAAGGAGGGATAACAATCTCCTCCGAGGGAGCACTCTAGTTGGATACAAAATTAGCCTTGAATGAAGCTCTCGGCGTTCCCCAATATAGGCGCCTTAGCCAATAAGTAATAGACCAACCCCTAGGAGTATGTAGTGCTTGGGATGATGCACCTCCGACAAAAAAAGAGTTTGATGGTTCAGGACAGTCACTAGGTTGTCGCAATGATTGACAAGATGAACCCTGGTTGTCATGAAAAACTGGCTGGAGCCATGTTCCATTGAAGATCCTTTTATAAGAAAAATG
Organism: Sepiola atlantica; assembly: GCA_963556195.1. Classification (NCBI taxonomy): domain Eukaryota; kingdom Metazoa; phylum Mollusca; class Cephalopoda; order Sepiida; family Sepiolidae; genus Sepiola; species Sepiola atlantica. The sequence goes on from OY744538.1 coordinate 68,471,854, forward strand.
ATACGATCCCTTTTTTTTTTTTAAATCTACATAGGTGATAAATTATTCCTAACCATTAAAAAAAAAAATACCCGTCTCAGAAGGGGTAGAATTAATTACCTGAACAGACAATTTTGCACCACCTTTATTTCCCCTTACGAAGATTACAATCATGATATAATGCCAAAAAAACTTATGTCTAAAACCCTTATTCAAATTTTGATCAAAAACCATTACATGATGTTGATTCTAAAAAATGTCTAAGGGAAATTGAAATTAGTTTGTGTCTAAGTACTATGGATCAAATTTAATGCAAATCTAAAATATTTAAATTTTAAAATGAGAGGTTATGCCTATATTATGCCTTACAAAATCTCTTTAAAATACTCCAAAGAAAATGAAATTTGATAAATGTTTATTAGTTGATGTCTAATACCTATTGTTAAAATTTCACAAAAATCGGAAGTGTTTGAATTTTCATCAAGAGTTGTACCCTTTGCATGAAACTAAAATAAACTAAATACAGTCCACATTACCCACCCTAACGCCTGAAATAATTATGAATTCTAAAATTCATAATGATCGGTGGTGACCTCCATAGCTACCCATAGAATTCACCCCCTATATGTAACACGATGTAACTTTAATATAGGTTTTCATCATAACTTTTTTACCATTCAAAAGAAGAAAAATAAAATAAACTGCTGAGGATTTTTTGCAATTTTTTCAGCGTACGAAAATAATGAAAATGAGAAACTAAAAACGTGTGTACATTATTAACGCCTAAAGACAACGTTCCTATGTAGTGGCGATTTTGCGCGCTCTGATAGACATGTGTTTAATAAATCTAACAAAAAATCAAGTCAGATTTTCGATACTTATTCACTATAGGACTAATTTATCTTTAAAATACTGTTTTCGTAAAATATAAGAGGGAAAATATTTTTCTACGTAATTTCCTCCCTTATTTCATTTTATTTAAATTTGAACAAAATATATTCAGGTCGATCGAAATTATATAACGCGAAAGAGTCTTAAAAAACACATCAGATTCACCTGTTTTTTTTATTAGTGCCGTTTTTTTTGGTAAAGTATACATGAATTCATAAATAAAAAGTGTAAATAAATACGATATTATTATGTTTCGAATTTTTTTACTTCATTTTCTCATTAATATAAACTATTATCTGTTGAATTGCAAAAAAATGTTCTAAATAATAATTAATTTTTCAGAAATTTAATTCATTTAAATGACTTCATGGTTTACACATTTTAAAATTTAAACATCTATTTTGAAAATACGGTTTCCAATTTAAATATTTTAATATAATATAAACCTAACTGTTATTAATCGTAGGAGACTGACATCGACTTCGACCTAAAAAATTGTGCTTTTTTATAGAATGTTTACTTGCGTTTTGTCAAATTCCTCTGACGCTGTCAAGCTATGGAAGATCGCATAAACTTTATTAACGTGTGAACTCGTAAGGAGAAAGTGGTCGCTTTTGCAAACGCACGTGTGTAAATTTTATTGTTCTATTTAAGAGGGGTTTTTTTGCTTACATTCTTTTAAGTTGAAACAAACTCTGTTATTATATACTTTTTATCATCTTTCTTTTGTCAAATTTAAATGCTTATCAATTAAAAATTCTTTCGAATTTTAATTTTATTCGGCGAAAATTCGATCTGACTTAAAACTTATTTTCACTTTGAAATTGATAAATAATATTGTTAAATCATTAACAAACCACAAAACTTTTTCAATTTTCATTTTTAGCTGTAGTTTTATTATATATAAAATTTAAGCCAAATGCTAACAAAACAAAATAATAGCAAAAATTGTTACTTCCATTAGTCTTTTCAAACTATTTTTTATATTTATTTTGATGAAATTCAGAACTTTTTTCCCTTAAAAGTGTTCACTTCAGTTATATATATTTAGTTATTATAGGTGTAGTATTAAATTTTCAATAATACAATTATTTATTATTGTTTGAAAGAATTTTTTGCCAGAAAAATAGTTAAAATGTAATATTAGTGTCGGAAATTATTTTCAAGGAAATTAAAATGTATTGAAGAACTAAGTAACTAGTTACTATGAAAACGATTTTTTTTAATATTTAACCAATACTTCTTTTTCAGTCAAAAAAAAATATGTAATAAGAGAAGCACGATCTACTGCAGACATCCTAACGGTCATCTCTGAACGCATGTTTCATACACTCGACAAGGCAGGTGAAGCTGTGCCGGTAGAGCTTGATATATCCAAGGCCTTTGACAAGGTATGGCATAAAGGGCTCTCCTGAAAATACGCTCATACGTTTTACTGGGCAATTATAATTAGATCCTTCCTAACCAAAACAAAGATCCAGGTTGTCCTCGATGGCCGTTCATCTAAGCAACATGACATAAATTCTGGTGTACCCCAGGAATCTATCCTTGGACATTTATTGTTCCTGATCTTCATAAACGATCTCCCTGATGACATTGAGTCTGAGATAGGTATATTTACTGACGACACCACGCTTTACTCTCGTCATGTGGGCAAAACGGACGCGATCATATCCGAGGCAATGGCTGAATCCTTAGAACCTGACCTCCAGGCTGTAGTGGATTGGAGTCATAAGTGGTTGGTAACTTTTAATGCCGCAAAGACAAAGCTACTTTCTTTCAATAATTACAAGAAACCTCTCCAACCACCGATTGTCATGGCAAATAACACCCTACCTGAGAGTTCAACATTCAAACTCCTCGGCCTAACCTTCACAGGTAACATGAATTGGAACAAATACATGGAAGACATTGCCAAGGCCGCAGCACAGAAGGTGGCTCCCTCTACCGTGCTAGTAAACTCCTCATACCTGACATTATCCTGTATCTCTACAAAGCCACCATCCGCCCATACATGGAGTATTGTTGCCACATCTGGGCTGGTGCATCATCCACTAGTCTCTTCCTCCTTGACAAGGTCCAAAAAAGAGTCGCCAACTTAATAGATCCCTCACTGTCAACCAAGCTCCAGCCCCTGTCCCATCGCCACAATGTAGCATCCTTGTGCTTGTTTTACAAATACTTCAATGGATTGTGCTCCGATGAACTGGCTACTTTGGTGTCCCCTCGACGTAAATTCACTAGACCAACTCTACAATCAACTAAATCCCATTCATTCACTGTGTAGGTTCCCAGATGCCGGAGAGCCCTCTACTCCAATAACTTCTTTCCTTGTGCTTCTGGCCTCTGGAACTCCCTTCCTGCTCCCTGTTTCCCCGACAGTACCGACATACAGAGGTTTAAAACTAATGTAAACAGACATCTCGCTACACTGCTCCCAACTTGAGGTGACACCCAAAAACCCACACCCAAATTCTTAGTAACACTTTACGTCTACAGTGGCGGCCTGCCTTGTTTGGGGTGAAATATGTTTTTTTTTAAATGTGTCAACAATGTGCAACTCACTAAAAAAATGTAAAAGGGGTAAAAATATTCTTTAAAGAAATCGTTAATTTTGTCTACAACATAATGTAAGTAATTTGTTTCCCTTTTGCTCATCCATACATATTTTACATTTCACATAATAATCTCATAGAAAAAAGTACATTTCATACTTATATCTCAAGAAAAAGAATGTGTTTCTTTCCCAGTTCGATAATTTAATCTTTAAATAAACTATTTTACTTTAAAAACAACTTCCTATAAGTATAACTTTATTTTAGGGATATTTAAAAACACAATAAAAGTAACGCAGATGTATGGATTTCTTAAAGAACGCAAAACCGGTGACGTCAGCGATTCCATGTTATGTTTTTGAGGTTCATAGTGATCGGTAAATTAGTTTAGGACTGAATCATATAAATAGAAATATATAAACATATAGAAATACCATTTTCTTGTTCATAATCTACTAGATGTATCCGTGACCCGTTGAGTCACAGCCATTACCACTATTTATTCTACTTTGATTTAATTTGAAAATTCTTTAACTGTGACATTATCTTTTAATATATTTCTTCTTGCATGACTAAAATAATAAATCTCTTTACTTCTACATTATTACTACTAGTAGTAGTAGTAGTAGTAGTAGTAGTATATAAAAGTATTATTATTCTTTATTATTATTATTATATAGAAATAAAGAAACTTATTATTTTGCCATCTAATTAAGATGTGTGATGTGTTCGACACACGCATTAGATGGCTACGCGAGCAAAGAGAGTTACTCTTTCTCTAAATGTTCACAGAGAGATTAAGAAATATTAAAGGGAGGCTGAATCAACATAGAATGAGAGGTGCCAAATGAATACATAGATAGCTAAGAAAAAGAGAGATGGGTGACTTGTTCAATTAATTATAAATTACGGCTTATTAGTATAATTAAAACAGAATTTTAATTTTTAAAAAAACATCACTCAATTCTCAAAACTAAGGTATATCTTAGCATGGATTTTGTGTTACTAAAGTATATGGAAAAGGTATTTTAAGGAAACTAACTCACATTTAGAATGATAATATATAATCTAATTGGGATTCAGCTAAAACAAATTGTTTAATGCGTTTGTCTATCGATCGGTCACAGTTAAGTTTTAAATAGCATTTTTAGATGCGTCCACATATTTATAAGACGCTTATTTCTTCGGTCTGTCACGTTTTAGTTTCAAATACCATTTTCATCGCACAGATTGAATTAATCTGGTCTTAAAGAAAATCCGGTCTTGTTTATACTCTGTAGCAAAATAGTTTAACATAAATTAGACAGAGTTGTTTCCCTTGATAATTATGTGTTAGTGCTTTTAGAGTTATCTCCCTTAAGTTAATTGTTTGTTACAAAAGAAATACATTACTTCTCTTTTTTTAGAGAATTTTATTATTTACAACCTGTATCTATCTACATGGCGTTGCCCGAGAGTTCGGGAGTCTTTTTACTTTCAGTTTTGTTTCGCTGTTGTTGTTTTTTACTATACCATTTTTTAATAGAATTTCGAAAGTTAAATGTAATTATAGTACTTCTTCAGATTAGGACCCGAGCTAACTTTAACCCTACCCCTGATTCTAATGCTAACCCTTACGACGCCAAGTCGCTTTTAGCTCGGGTCCTACTCTGGAGAAGCACTGTAATAATTACTGTATCGTTTAGGTATGAAATTATTAATTAAACCTACTATAAATCTATAACTAATTTTGCTACGGTAATGTTCTTTTAATCTATTTATAAAATTATTTGGATGAAAATTGCTTTAAAACCTTCAATATTTTAAATATGATGATTTGCTAAGAATTTTAAAGGTAGAAATTACTTTCTATTCGATAGTTTAAATGCTTTCAAAATCCTTTTAAATTTCAAACTGTCACGAAGTAATTCTGCTGCTTTTTTGTTTGTTTTTTATTGTTTTTTGTTTTTTTTTCAACTACTCTTAACAAAAATAGCCGACTTATAATTACTTTGTTTGCTATTTTCCTGATCTTCGCGCTAGGATCAAAATGTATGTTTTCTGTCCTCAGTCAGAGGAAGAGAAATCCTTCTTGACTGAGGCAATTTTAATTTTTTATTTATGTTCTATCCAGTATGTCTCTCTTGGAGAGAGCTGGATATCCATAACATAAAAAACGACATTATGTCTAACTTTGTCTTCATGGGAAGGCGTAAATAGGAATTTAATTACAAAGAAAATGAAATGCATTCTGGTGGATTTAATTTTGTAATTATTCATTTTTATCATAAGATTTTTATTTATGTTCTATCCAGTGAGTCTCTTTGGGGGAGAGCTGGATATCCATAACATAAAAAACGACCTGATGTCTAACTTTGCCTTCGTGGGAAGGCAAGTAAATAGGAACTTAAATGCGGAAAAAAGGACATGCATTCTGGTGGATTTAATTTTGTAATTATTCTTTTTTATCATAGGATTTTTAAGTTCTTACATAAAGAAAGAAAAAAAATATTTCAATAAATAATAAATAAATAAAATAATGATGTGTAAGTCACGTAAAGGCGAGAAAAACAGATGCACGAGAAATGGTCACACATTTTTATTAATATAGAGAATATGAAGTACGAGAGTAATAATTCTTTCGAAAGAGATGGGGGGAAATTTTACTTATATCAACAGCCTCATTTCTTCAAATTTCTCTGATTTTATCCTAAAATGAATTTACGAATTAAATCTTGAAGACAGTTTTGTTTTTTTTACTTAGGGATTCGGCGAAACTGAAAGACTTTTTGCAGACATCGTTCAGGTTCAAAAAAAAATGTTTTATGTTTAATTGTTTAGTCTTTATTTGATGTTTCATTTATTTGAATAAATTTATTTGATGTTTCATTTATTTGAATAAATTTATTTGATGTTTAATTGTTTAGTATTTATTTGATGTTTCATTTATTTGAATAAATTTATTTGATGTTTAATTGTTTAGTATTTATTTGATGTTTCATTTATTTGAATAAATTTATTTGAGGTTTCATTTATTTGAATAAATTTATTTGAGGTTTAATTGTTTAGTCTGTATTTGATGTTTCATTTATTTGAATAAATTTATTTGATGTTTCATTTATTTGAATAAATTTATTTGATGTTTAATTGTTTAGTATTTATTTGATGTTTCATTTATTTGAATAAATTTATTTGATGTTTAATTGTTTAGTCTGTATTTGATGTTTCATTTATTTGAATAAATTTATTTGATGTTTCATTTATTTGAATAAATTTATTTGATGTTTAATTGTTTAGTATTTATTTGATGTTTCATTTATTTGAATAAATTTATTTGATGTTTAATTGTTTAGTATTTATTTGATGTTTCATTTATTTGAATAAATTTATTTGATGTTTCATTTATTTGAATAAATTTATTTGATGTTTAATTGTTTAGTCTTTATTTGATGTTTCATTTATTTGAATAAATTTATTTGATGTTTAATTGTTTAGTATTTATTTGATGTTTCATTTATTTGAATAAATTTATTTGATGTTTAATTGTTTAGTCTTTATTTGATGTTTCATTTATTTGAATTAATTTATTTGATGTTTAATTGTTTAGTATTTATTTGATGTTTCATTTATTTGAATAAATTTATTTGATGTTTAATTGTTTAGTATTTATTTGATGTTTCATTTATTTGAATAAATTTATTTGATGTTTAATTGTTTAGTATTTATTTGATGTTTCATTTATTTGAATAAATTTATTTGATGTTTAATTGTTTAGTATTTATTTGATGTTTCATTTATTTGAATAAATTTATTTGATGTTTAATTGTTTAGTATTTATTTGATGTTTCATTTATTTGAATAAATTTATTTGATGTTTAATTGTTTAGTCTTTATTTGATGTTTCATTTATTTGAATAAATTTATTTGATGTTTAATTGTTTAGTATTTATTTGATGTTTCATTTATTTGAATAAATTTATTTGATGTTTAATTGTTTAGTATTTATTTGATGTTTCATTTATTTGAATAAATTTATTTGATGTTTAATTGTTTAGTATTTATTTGATGTTTCATTCATTTGAATAAATTTATTTGATGTTTAATTGTTTAGTATTTACTTGATGTTTCATTTATTTGAATAAATTTATTTGATGCTTAATTGTTTAGTCTTTATTTGATGTTTCATTTATTTGAATAAATTTATTTGATGTTTAATTGTTTAGTATTTATTTGATGTTTCATTCATTTGAATAAATTTATTTGATGTTTAATTGTTTAGTCTTTATTTGATGTTTCATTTATTTGAATAAATTTATTTGATGTTTAATTGTTTAGTCTTTATTTGATGTTTCATTTATTTGAATTAATTTATTTGATGTTTAATTGTTTAGTATTTATTTGATGTTTCATTTATTTGAATAAATTTATTTGATGTTTAATTGTTTAGTATTTATTTGATGTTTCATTTATTTGAATAAATTTATTTGATGTTTAATTGTTTAGTATTTATTTGATGTTTCATTTATTTGAATAAATTTATTTGATGTTTAATTGTTTAGTATTTATTTGATGTTTCATTTATTTGAATAAATTTATTTGATGTTTAATTGTTTAGTATTTATTTGATGTTTCATTTATTTGAATAAATTTATTTGATGTTTAATTGTTTAGTCTTTATTTGATGTTTCATTTATTTGAATAAATTTATTTGATGTTTAATTGTTTAGTATTTATTTGATGTTTCATTTATTTGAATAAATTTATTTGATGTTTAATTGTTTAGTATTTATTTGATGTTTCATTTATTTGAATAAATTTATTTGATGTTTAATTGTTTAGTATTTATTTGATGTTTCATTCATTTGAATAAATTTATTTGATGTTTAATTGTTTAGTATTTACTTGATGTTTCATTTATTTGAATAAATTTATTTGATGCTTAATTGTTTAGTCTTTATTTGATGTTTCATTTATTTGAATAAATTTATTTGATGTTTAATTGTTTAGTATTTATTTGATGTTTCATTCATTTGAATAAATTTATTTGATGTTTAATTGTTTAGTCTTTATTTGATGTTTCATTTATTTGAATAAATTTATTTGATGTTTAATTGTTTAGTATTTATTTGATGTTTTATTTATTTGAATAAATTTATTTGATGTTTAATTGTTTAGTATTTATTTGATGTTTCATTTATTTGAATAAATTTATTTGATATTTAATTGTTTAGTATTTATTTTATGTTTCATTTATTTGAATAAATTTATTTGATGTTTTATTGTTTAGTATTTATTTGACGTTTCATTTATTTGAATAAATTTATTTGATGTTTAATTGTTTAGTATTTTTTTCTTTTTAAATAATTCTATACTTGTCATTTTTTTTCCATAACAAAGGTGCTTTTTTTTTAAAACGTGGCCGAGATTTGAAAGGGGTGATAATTCAAACGACGAAATATGAAAGAGGCAGATAAATCAAACATAGGAGGGGAGAATCTAACCCTAAACCCTAACCCTAACTCTAAAATTTCAATTAAAACCGGTGTATTTATTTGATATTTGATTTATTTCAATAACGTATCTTCAGAAGTTTTATTTTTTGCATTTAAAAACCCTTCTCCCCCTCGCCCAAGTAAAGTTTGGATTATCTGCCCCTTTCATATCTCGTCATTGGATTTCATATCTCGTCTCGACCACGTTTCTAAAAAAGCACCTAAAAAATACGATAGTTTACGAAAAATGACAGACTGACTTATCTCCCCTTGTCTCCCTTTTACGTAACTCTTTGAAATTAAAGACGTAAGATGGGTTCGCTCCAATCTAGAACCGGACATATACAAAAATCTGATTTTTATTTTTTATTAAAATTCTACTCGATAATTTTCTGTAATTTTCGGTGTAGACATCTACTTTTGCCTGATATCAAATACTTTTCCTGTTATTTTATTTTGAACAGCCATATTTCACTTGTGCATTAATCGAAAAACGCACCATCAAGCATTGAAAATGTATGTCGGATTTTTATATTATAATTAAATTTATTTACACTCAATTAATAAATTATTTTTATCATATTCACGAACATTATTAGGGTTAGGTTTTATTTATATTATGTTCCGTAAACCATTAATTTCTCTATCAACAAAAAATATTCCAATTCCTACTGAAGACACCTACAAAACAAGTTTTATGTAGGAAGATACCCTCAGCACCCCCCTCCCCTAGACAAAAATGAGATTATCCTTTTTTTAGGCGATTACGTGTTAGGAAAGAAAAACAATTATTTCAGAATTTAGAGTGTTGCATATAAATTTAACGTAAAATTATCACCCATTTCTGGCCGATCGCTATCGGGATAGCGTTTTAAGAGCATATAACCATATTTTTTGCATTTTTGTGTTGTTGTTTTTTTGTGGGGGATAAAAAATCTATTAATTGTACCACTAAACCTAAGTCTATGTGGAAACAGTACCCCCCCCCCCCCAACAACAACAAAAATCACTTAACCTTAATTCCAGGTGGCAACACAAAAATGTAACTAGAACGGTTACATACTTTCTTTGCCTTTTGGCTAGGAGCAAAATGTAGTATCAACTTTGTATATTTTTGTATTTTTTGTGCAAATAGATATTGCAAAGTGTAGTATCTGTTCTGACACTATATTTCATCTTTTCTGTCCTCGGGCAATAAAGAAGAAATCCTTTTAGACTAATGCAATTTTCATTTTTGTTACAATCCAGAGTTTTCCTTTTTAGAGATCTGGATTTTCCACATATTAAAAACCGACATTGTTTTTACCTCAGTGCAACGGAAAATTCGGCAACGGAAAATCCGGCAACGGAAAATCCGGCAACGGAAAATTCGGCAACGGAAAATCGTCAATTTTGTCAAAGTAGGAAAATTCGGTAATTATGAAATAAATAGCGATCGAAACTAGATTTTAGAACCGTTCTTGTGAGGTATATAGTTGTAAATACGAGGATACCGAACCTCAAACAAAAAAGAACACTTTTTGTATTATCTTTTTGGTACTTGTGCAGATTACGGACTGGGTTATTTTTTAGATAAGATTTTCAAGTTAGATTAAATTTTTACGATATCTTTTGTTTATTAAATCGTTAGGTGAAAGTACAGAATCGTTAGCAAAGCCCCCCTCCCCATGTTAAGCATGGCTTTCTAAATAATGTTCTTATTTTAACCCGATCCGTAAGCTACAAAAGTACCATATTTTCCAATTATTATATTAATAAAAAAAAGTAGTAAATTTAAATTCTCTTACGAGATTAAATCTATCATAATGCATTTCGGTTTCTTCATAAACAAGTAAGTTTAATATTTTGTTAATAGTTGAAATAATAAATCCATTACTTCGTGTTCGATATTTGAAAGGAATTTGGAAGTATTTAAACTTTTAAATTTTAGATGAAAGAAAACCAAAGAAAAATGCCAAATTGAAAATTCTTTTTATTAATGAATAAAATTAAGATATTAACTTTTGGGTATGTTGAAGATGTTAACCCCCAAATATTTGTATCTTTTTTTCTATTAGTTTCGTATCCTTTTCTTAGTGGTGAAAGCAAAGATGTTCCCTATGAAATTGAAACTGTGGGCTTTTTATATATGCTTTTTGCGGAAAATTTAAAAAATATTTATATAATTATTGCGCTAAATAAATAATACTTTCTACAGTATACATATTAATTTTTATATCGTACTGGAAGGCTTTAAAGAATATTTGAGGTTTTTTTTAATGGAAATCGCTCTAGACAAGGCAGGAAGCTGCTTGATGTAAGGAGCTAAAAAATACCACTTTAGGTCAAAAACTAGCCAATGAAAAGACTTATATGGATAGATTCCGACCCAGAAAACAGCAATTCTTCCCTCTTTGTCAGAAAAATCGCTCATGGAATGTGAGAACTAAAGAAGAAAATAAGGGAAGCGAGAGTTACGAGGCTGCGGAAAGTAAACCCAAGTTAGTCACTTTCTTCTTAACAGAAACCTACTTTAAATAAAATAAGTTCCACAGATTCACAAATTCACAAACCCCGATTCGTTTACCTTTTACTGTTTGCATATCATTCTTTATTGCTTACTTAACTAAAATTGTTCGATTAATATACAAGGTTGTTGTGTAGCAGTAACAAACATTAATATCTATTTCTTCAAGCGGAGATCTTTCCCTGCAGCGTGATCTGGCCCTACATGAACCAATCAGCTTGCAGGATACATTAATTTCATCCGTCACCTGAAGGACTAGTTCAGACCTGTTCGTGAATTGCAGCTATCATCAGAAAGTTCCCTGGCATCAGCCAACAAAGGCGACGATCTCTTGTCTCCTGCTATTGTCCACTTGACCTCTGAACATCGGCTATCTTTGCCTGAAGATAAATTGTTCGTAGACTTTTGGCAACTCAATAACTTTCTTAATTTCTTTACTCAGAGACTGCCCGACTTTCTCCTGCCTACATCAAACGGTGGAGGTAATTAAAATAAATACTTTTTCGTTGTTGTTTATAAAAATGTTTTGTTTTCCTTCCGTGTGACGACCGTTTTTGTTGTACAAATAATATTATCGCAGTTATCGGAGTTTGTCTTAACAGTCTATGCTAAGATTATCTTCAATAATTGTTCTTTTCCTTCAAAAGCTGTCGCTTCATTTCTGTACTTATCTTTGAGTTCAATTCCTTCTTTTTCTCATACAAGAACTGGATTTACTTTCAGGTATAGAAATCCTTACACCATTCTGTCAAAAATGACGGAGAGAAATATTACATTATTCAAATAAATAAAATAAATAGACAAACGTTTATATCACAATAAACTCGTAACTCACACTTACCTTATTTTGTCCTTTAGTCCTCACATTCCATGAGCGATGTTTCTGACAAAGGGGGAAGAATTGCTGTTTTCTGGGTCGGAATCCATGGTTAGTTTTTGACCTTGAAGTATTTCTTCTTTTGTTTCTATTTATTTTTAGCTCATTACATCAAGCGGCTTCATGCCTTGTCTGGAGCGATTTCCATAAAAAAATGTCTTTCTCGTTCAACAATGACGTATTTGCATCATAAATCATCAAAATTAGCTTTATCTAAATAGTCGTTCATTGCTACTTTATATCAAGCGACCACAAATAATTCTCACTTTTTATATAACTAGAATTATGGACTCTACAGGCCCAAATTCTAGTATAGAAATTCTAGTATATATTAAATATTTGTCTTGGACTATTAAAGTAATTTCCAACGCTATTGACAATGTTTACCCATTTATTTATTTTTTTTCATTATCGCTTGTTTAAATTCATGTTTCGAAACATGACGTAAATCATAAATCTATGACGTCACGCCAAAGCTATAATTATTTTGTTAAGGTAATGTTTTAAGCTCTATTTATAAAAAAAGTTCAAATAGCTCAGACGTTAGAACCTCAGACTGAAGATCTAAAGTTTTCGGTTTCGATTTCTGGTCATGACATCTGTTTTATTTGTTGGGGATTTATTTTTGATATTAATACAATATTTTCCATTTCTGAAATTAGTTAAGATCTCTGATATTTCGAAATAAGACAAATTCTGCAATGTATTTATTACGTTTTAAAAAAATTGTGGCTGACGGAAAAATTGTAACTGACGAAAGAACAGATGGATAAAATCTCTATTTATATAAGATATTTTCAGTCAGCTGCTCCTGATATTATATATTACATTTTTTTTCACTCCTAAACGAGACATATTTCTGTGATACTATAGACTAGTGATGACACGATTCCAATATTTTTCCCGATTTTGATACAATTACCGATTCCTGTTCTTTTTAAATCTCTAAATATTCTAAATCTTTTTAAATCTCTAAATATTCTAAATCTTTTTAAATCTCTAAATCTCTAAATAAAATCTAGAGTTGTTTTGTTTTTGTTTTGTTTTTTATTTTCAGATTACTTAAAAACTCATGTAATATGTGCATATATTTTCGCAAATGTAAAAATACACTTGGAGGGGAGGCTATAGATTTTAGTTTTACTGGTAGTTTAAAATCAATAAATATTCATCATTTTATCGTAAGAACCAGCAATGGAAAATTTTGTTTTAAAAAAGAAAAAAAAAACAATAAAAAGAATGTTTTTTTTTGCATCAGAAAATAGACACAATTTTTTCCGATATCACAAAAAGTTCTGATTTTTCTGATTTCCGATTCTAATTCCGATTAATCGTCCCAACACTATTATAGACTGACCCCACCTCCACAAATTAGGACCGCCATGAGAGATTGGCTCAGAAATAAATGACAATATGAAAGCAACAGACCCATCATGCTACACATACCAGTAACGCCATGACAATTGTTTGTTAACTTTCTAGGTGGCCAGATTACGATGGAGAAAGTGGGCTGAGGAAGGAGCAGATGTGGCCAGTTTCAAGGTAGTGGGCTGGGAGACAATCGGACATCTAGGATTTCGGCAAAGAGTAGATATATTTGGAGGATACTGGCTGTTTGTGAAGAACGACGAGAAAGGGACCTTGAGGAAGCCAACGGCAGAGCTCGACTAAGATTGGTCAAAAGAAGAGAAGGGGTGAACGATGGAATTAGTCCTGAGAGATGGGAATTAAGCTCAGATGTAGACGCTAGCGAAGGGACCCCAACGACACACACATGTGTTCAACAAGTCTTGTATACTATGTTTATATCTGTGTTTGTGTTGCTTTTATAAAGTATGTAAATTATAAACTGTGATTCGTGTCCCCTTGGCCGCCGACTATACTGAAATTCTGACACAGCCAGGATGATGAAGAAGAAGAAAAACCACAGCACATGTGTTTGGGGTAAGGCAGTTAGTCGGAAGAAGTAGGCATTACCACTGAAGCAAAAGGGGCAACTATGATAAAGGACAAATTTAAAGGGATGCAATCTAGGTGAAGAGTTAAGCAGTAAGATGTTTGTTTACATTATATTTAAATTTCTGCCTGTTGATACGGTCGGGGAAACCAGGAGCAGGGAGAGATTCCAAAGGTTAGCAGTCAGAGGAAAGAAACTTGCCTGATAATTTCAGGATGAGGAGTTTAAATGTTGGATTCTCATGAAGAGTGCTATCAACTAATACAATCGGTGATTGGAAAGGTTTCTTATTGTTGTTGTTAAAGGAAAGGCGCTTTGTCTTGATAGCATTAAATGTGACCATCCATTTTTGTTTCATTTCTACTACTGACTAGAGGTTATTTTCCAAGGATTCAACCATTGCCTTGCTTGTGTGGGCATTCGATTTGCCCTCATGCAGGAAATAGTGCTATATGATCAAATCAATCAAATAACATTTGACCTAAATAAAATATTCTATTTAGAATTAATAAATGTTCGTATAAAAAGTGTTGTCATTACTTATTATTATATAGTAAATTCTTGCAAATCGGAAATATTTGAATTTTCAAAGGAGTATGTAAAAATCTGGGGCTTAAGAACTTATCCCTTGTGTGCCTCAGGATTCTTTTTTTAAAAAGTGAAAATCTGGTTTAACTTGTGCCGTCGTCGTTGTCTTTTTCTTCTTTTCAGATATTCTAATCCTTATTTTTCAACTTTCCTAAAAATCTGAAATAGTTGAATTGTCTTCATATGTCCTTAAAATACTCAGATGATCTTGAAGTTTGGGAAATCTTTCATTAATTGGTCTATAATACCTATGGTTCAAATTTCATGAAAATCAGAGATGTGTGAATTTTGAGAGGGGGAGGGGTATTGTGTTACTATTATTCACTCCCCAAACCATCAAAATATATACAAAATATGATTAAAATATCCCTGGTAACCTGCTGATTACAAATATGTCATTGTTTTTGCTGGATCAACCATTGAAAATTGAACACACAGAGACACCTTTTATATCTCTATTTATATAAAGTTAAGTATGTGCATATGCTTATATATCTGTAGGCACAGGATTCACTCCTAAACTAATTAATCGATCATTATAAATTTTGGAACACATCTGCTTTGTGTAAAGGGTTATAATGTGGGCTATATTTTGTTTAATTTAGTTTCATGCAAAGTGGGGGAAAAGGAGGAGGATGGAAGCCCTTCATGAAAATTTAGATAAATCCGATTTTTGTAAAATTTTAACAACAGGTTCTATTTATCTTCCTCCCACAAGGTAAGATGTGACACAAGGTCGGGAAAGTGGGATTTGAAAAACCAGCGCTCGAGAATTTGGGCGCTCTAGTCATTTAAAAATTGCCTGGGAAGCTCCGTCGGCATTCCCCGGTAGGGGCGCCTCAGGCCATTAGCAATAAACTAACCCCTTCTCAAAGGGTGAGAAGGCAAAGCCTGGGAGGGTGCACCGCCTAGAACTGCACAGGACGGACAACCAATAGACCGGCGTAAATCCAGACCCGAAGGCCCAGACAATACTGGTCTATTGGGTATTGGACATCAATTAATAAATATACCCCAAATTTCTGGGGTTCTTTTTAGTATTTTAAAGAGATTCTAGGGGACATAATATGAACACAACCTCCCATTTGAAAATTCAAATATTTCAAATTTACATTAAATTTGATTCATAGTCAATAGATTCCACTAATGCAAGATATTATACTAAATCTGAGTTAATAAACGTTTGTTTCCCTAAGTCTTTATTACTATCCACTTTAATAACACAAAATACATGCTAAAATATACCTCAGTTCTGGGTAAGAAAATGTAAGAAACAAAAATACTATTTTAATTGTTCTCATTAGTAGTAATTTATAATTTACTAAACAAGTCACCCATCTCTCTCTTAGCTATCTATGTATTTCTCTCCCCCCTCCAACGATGTTGATTCAACAACTCTCTAATATTTCTTAATAGGCTAGTTCCCATCACTTTACTGGGTTGGTGTCAGGAAAGGCATCCGGCCTATAAAAATTTTGCCTCGATTAAGAAAATGACTTTCAAATAAAATTGGTCGCATTTCAGGCTATGTAGTTTAAATGTTGGAAGCTTACATGGAAGGTCTGGTGAGATTGTTGAGTTTCTTGAGAACATGTATTGACCTGTGGTATGTCCATGAAACTCGTTGGAGAGGTAAATCTGCTAGAATGATTGTGAGAAAAAATGCAACATATAAGCTGTTTTGGATTGGAAATGAACAGGGAATAGGTGGTGTTGGTATTTTTATCGCAGAGAGATGGCTAGATATAGTAATTGAAGTCAATTGTGTAAGTAAGCGAATCATCCTGATAAAATTGATGGTTGGTTAGAATATTTTCACAGCAATATCTGTTTATGCACGAAATGTAGCTTGAGTGAAAATGCGAAAAATGAGTTTTATGACGGCTTATTAGAGTTACTAGTAAGGTTGATGAAAAGAAAATAATTACTGTGGCAGGAGATTTTTTTTTTTTTTTTTAACGAAGTTCACCCCAAACAAGGCAGGCCACCACTGTAAACGTAAGGGGCTACTGAGAAGAAAGAAAAGGGGAGAAGGTTGGGAGGGGTCAACCTAAACTGGGTTCTGCGCAGCGAGATGTCTGTTTACATTAATTTTAAATTTCTGCATGTCTGTACTGTCGGGGAAACAGAAGGCAGGGAGGGAGTTCCAGAGGCCAGCAGCACGAGGAAAGAAGCTATTTGAGTAGAAAGCTCTCCGGCATCTGCAGACCTCCACAGTGAATGGATGGGATTCATCTTGGAAAGACCCCTGGTGGTGATAGGTATGTAGAAGTAGAAAGTATCTTTTAATTTGGTCTCGCCATAGACATGTTGTTTGTGAACACTATTTTCAGGAAAATGGAAAACCATCTCATTATGTATGAATCTGGTACAGCAAAGACTCAAGTAGATTATCTGTTGGACAGGATGCTCTTAAGTGATGTGAAAGTAATACCTCGTTAAGATATTGTGACACAGCAATTTTATGCTGAAGAAAGCTCATGAGATAGAGATAAAGAGAAAGTTTATCCCCAGGAGAAAGGTGTGGAGATTGAATGGAGAACACATAAAACGTAAGTTTAGAGACCAAATGATGAAGTATTTGGTAACCAGATCCACTTCAGGAAGTGTGGAAGAAGATGAAGGATACACTTTTAGAGGTAACAGACCAAACTTTTGGGTGGACGAAAGAGCAGCCAAAATATGGTGGAGGAGGAAGTTGAGAAGTGTATCAAAGAAAAGTAGGAACGGTGAAGTGAGAAACAGTGTGTTAGCCCATGCAGTTAAAATAAGGTCCCAGGGTGAATACGAAGAGCAAGATGAACAAATCACTACGACTCCTTCCGTTATTGAGTTATTAGAACAACCTGTACAGAATGAAACGTCAGAAGATGAAACAATGCCAGATCAAGCAGGTCAAAATGAGGATTCGGACGACCCTGGTTACAGTTTACTGTAAGATAAGTCGAGATCTCCCAGAGAAAAAAATAAGGGAGATAGAAAAGAGCAAAGTAATATCGAAAATGAAACGATCATTAGAATAAGTGCAAGATGCACAAGAGGCATAAAGCTTATAGGTTTCAGGGATATGTGGTGATATTGGCTAATTGATATGCATAATTAGCATAAGTAGAAATAGATTGCTATATAAGTGTCTCCTTAAGTATAGCTAATGGTGAAATAAGACTAGCAACTGACTTGGTAAATTTACAACTTCACAACAATGGCGTCGCAGATAGGATCGCAATTGTCTCTCACGGTATATAGATTTTGAAAGTAAATCAAAGTGGAACAACAAATAGTGGTATTAGTTGTGACTCAACGGATCATAGGTATGTCTAGTTATTGTACATAGAGTTGTTTGTGTGTCACTCTGTGCATGTGACATAAATTTTGAACCATTAATCTCACAGCAAGACTAAGCCTAGATTTCGAACCATCTGGTTTCTGTGGATGTTTTAGTACTTTTTAGGAATAGGTATCTGTGGTGATACTGGATAATTCATATGCATAATTAGCATAAGTAGAAATAGATTACTATATAAGTCTCTTAAGTATAGCTAATGGTGAAATACCACTAGCAACTGACTAGGTAAATTTACAACTTCACAACAATGGCGTCACAACAGTATCCAAGAAAATTTCAGTACTTACGTCATCAATATCAAGTTTCACCAAAAAAACTGAGTATAGTATTATTAATAATTTTTATTTATTTTTTGTAAAGAAGTTATTTACCGAAAGAAACTTGATTTTATCTTGTATTTAAGTGTATTCTGTAATGTTACAAACCGAACTGGTTGTTTTTCTCCTACCCATAACTAACCCTAACATAACCCTTTTAATAACGGTAAATGAAAATGTATAAAAAAAATTCAAAATGAAAGTTGCAAAATTAATAAGGATATCCAAAGAATTACGTAAAAGTCGGGACTTGATCTTTCTAATTGATTGAAAAATGGTTGTCAGGCAATTAACAGCGCCTTTTTTATTTGTATGTTTCGGTAAAAGTCGGAACTTGATTTGTCTTTCTCCGTCCATAGTCGGAACTGCTTATGCTACAACTATGTCATGACTGCAAATCTATGGATACCTATTTCTAAAAAGCACGAATGTTCTTGTCTGGTTTTAAAAATAATATAAATATAATCTATACTATATTTGTGATGTCTCTATTTGGCTGGCTGGCTGGAGATGCAACTGAAAACAAAGCCCTGTGCCAAGGTCAAATACAACATTTACAAGTAAAATTTTAAAAGCAATTCAACAGTGGTATTCATTTTGTATTCAGGGTTTTTACAATAATAGTATGGGGTCTGCATCTGCACGCTGGACATCCATAAAAAGCAAAAACAATGTTATGCTTTACTTTGTGTATTATTTGGATTATTCGGACTACTGTTCTCATCTTGGATGTTATTCTCACAACAATCTTGCCGATATAACCTCAAACCATTTTCAGGTGCATCTTGGCCTCATGGTGCAACGGATAAAGTGCTAAGTAATAATCAGTTCTAAATGACAGTCTTCTAGATGCTGAAGGTCCAATTCTCAGTAACAGACCATATTAAAAATAGAATTAAGAATTACTTAAGACTTATACCGGGTCATGGCTGATGGAACGAGAACAAACTACCCCCGTGGATTAAATAAAGGATTCCGTTCGAAATTCCATACAGATTCTCAAGTTTGATAAAACGTCCCTAAAGAAGGTTGGAGGTTACATCAGCCGAAATGTTGTGAGAATAAAATACAAGATGAGAACAATAGTCTAAATAATACAAGTAATACAAATTATCAATCGTCATCTCAAAAATCTGAAACATACTTTATTTTATTCATAACAAGGTCCTGTAACAAGATTAAACAGAACTTGACCAGGGTAATATTTTACAAGAAATTCAATTATAATTATTATTCAATCTGAGTATTTGGTTTTCAGAGAATTTACAATAAAATCTACGATGAGAAGGAATCTTAAGTGTAGTCTTAAGAATAATGACGTAGAAATGTTTTTTTTAATATTTGCACTTTTAACTCATTAAACTAACAAATGTCTATCCTCCATTTTGTTTTTGTCTTCTAATATATAAGGGTCACTTTCATGGACAATACTTCCCCATCTCACCTAAAAAAATTAGCATAATTTGAATAGATCCCGTTCACTATCTGACCGTGTTTTGAATTACTGATAATAGCTGATTGACTGTGACGTTCCTAGTGTAAGTTGTGAATATTTTTTGATTATCAAATCCCTCGAGAATTCAAAATTAATCAAATAAGCAAGAAGAGCGTTTTCATCATCACTAAATTTGATAAATCCATTTGCGATAAAATCTACTATAAGAAGCAATGTAATGTTTTGTCTTATGTATAATGGAGTAAAAATATTTAAAACTTTTCCACATTTAAATATTTAAAATAACAAATGTTAGCGATTGTGCAGAAAGAAAGGGGTGAAAAAAAAACAAATAAACAACAAATAACAAAAATTTACTCTTTTACTTATCTATATAATTTTCACATGTGTTTATTGATCATAAGATTTATTATCTATGTATTTGTTATTGTCACTTTTACTTAGCCAAGCCAGCATAGAGTCTGTCATGGTTGCTATTTTTGCTGGTGCTTGGTTCGGTATAGCTAACTATTTTGAAATAAAGAACTTTAAAACAGTTTCAGTAAGTTAAAAATATACAGATCGGTCGAAAATTAAATATTTGAATAATTGGTGACAGTTATTAGTTGTATTTTTGTTTAATTTTCAATTTTACAGTTGTTAAACATATGACAGCGAGCCTTCACACAAAGTAAAGAAATGACACAATCTTGAATCCTTATAATTAAACTTGGCTTCTAACCAATTATTTTTTTACTTGAATCTCTATAATTTACAAACATTCTAGGAAATCATACAAAATCTGAAAAAAAAACACTTAAGAAAGTTCCAAAAGTGAAAAACTATGCAGATCAATAGAAAATTAAATTTTCTTGCGTTTGGTAAAAGTTATATGTAGTAATTTTTTTTTTTTTTTTTTTTTTCACTCCTTTTTTCCTGTTAACTATACTGCACAATCGCCCAAACGTCTATATTATGCTTTGCTTTTGTTTTTTTTAATATATATGGTTCACTTTCATTCGCGGGTAATACTTGCTCATGTCCCAAAAAACGAACACAAAAAAAGATTCATAATAGCAAGAATGAAAATTTTATTGAAATCCAAAATTTTTATATTTTTACACAAAAACAATTTCAACATTTTTTAAATTTCGTAACAATGCAGAAATTAAAACATTTAAATACTTTTTATTTCAATTTTTTTGTAAACTTTTTTTATGTTGAGAAACAAAAATAATTTAACAAAATTGTTCAAATATCACAATGAAAAATAAAATTCAAAACTAACAATAAAAATATAAAATACAAATCATAATAAATATAGTTTTTTCTAAACAGAAATCCCTCTCTCTCTCTCTCTCTCTCTCTCTCTCTCTATATATATATATATATATATATATATATATATATATATATATATATATATATATATATATATATATGATAATACTAACAATAATAATAATAATAATAATAATAAAACCCATATAACCGGATAACACTAACCAACCAAGTTATAATAAAAATAGAACAAAAATTATAGAAAGAACATCATAGGAAACCAAAGGAACTGAAACTGCCATAATTTTACACCCACACACAAAAAAAAATGGTGGAACCAGCATCTGCTGATACAATACAAAATGGTCATGAAGGGTCAAGGAAGATGGAAATACCAAGGAGGAAGACCATCGACCAAACCTCCACTACAAGGGCGTGGAAAATACTAAAATCTTGTAGAGGTTTATTATAATTATTATTTATTAGTTCCAGAGAAAGCCAACAGTCGTCATCAGCAAGAAATCAATAGTTAATGGCTGTTGTGATAATGCAAAATGATTTGTGATGGTTATTGAAAGAGATGGAAAGTGCTGAATATCTGGAGAGACTTGTTGTCACTTAGACTCCAGGGAGCAATCACTGCCAATGACTCATGTGAATAAATAATGATAAATATGGTGAATGACTTCACAGATTCAATCATTGATTTCATCAGGCCACTGATTGAAATGATTGCATTTGTTTAGTCATTAACCATGTTATTTAACATATAACATTTTCCTATGAGATTTATAAAGTTAGATCTAAATAGCATTTAAACTGACATATCAAACTCTGATTCTGATTAGCCAATTTTTATGTTTTATTGTTGTGCCATGTTATTGGCATTTTAATAATGTTCGTTTATTTTTAAAATTATGTAGTCCCGCCCGGACAACTGAGAAAATGGAAACATTTTTCAATTATGACCAAATAAAATCAAAATCCTCAAGGAGAATAACTCGTTTAGTATTGAAGAATATAAAAAAAAACAGTTGTCTCCCTTACAACTAAATTTTATTTCTTTTTCTGTATAGGTTTAAAAAATGTGCAACCAAATAAAAATTAAAAACTAAAATGACTTTACGGCATCCCGGGCTGTGGCAGATAGTACAGGTACTTTTTATCATGTTTCGAAATTTTTTAGATGAGGATTGATAATTTGGATTATTTGGAAATATATATATATATATATATATATATATAGATATATATATATATATATATATATATATATATATATATATATATATAGTAATATGTTCTAATATATAGTAATTAGTAGTAATCTATAGTGATAAGTAGTAAGACTATACATCTAAAACAAGAATAGGTTTAAGGCTCCTAAAATTCATACTAAGGTTGTGCGCACTGCGCAAGGACCTGTGGCGTAACGAATAGAAGTGCTAAGTAATAATCAGTTCTATTTTATTTATCTTTCTCCCACAAGGTAAGATGTGACACAAGGTCGGGAAAGTGGGATTTGAAAAGCCAGCGCCCGAGAATGTGAGCACTCTGGCCTACAAAAAATGCCTAAGCAGCCCCGTCGGCATTCTCCGGTAGGGGCGCCTCAGGCAGTAAGCAATAAACTTACTCCTCCCCAAAGAGGGGAGGCAAAGCCTGGGAGTGTGTACCTCCTAGAACTGCACAGGACCGTCCCATAGAACAGCGTAAATCAAGCCCCGAAGGCCAAGACGATACCAGTCTGTAGGGTGCAGTATCCATCGGAACATATACTACACTTTGATCCCGTCCAAAAGGCCAAGAAGTAATAATCAGTTCTAAGTGACAGTCTTCTGGGGGTTGAAGGTTCAATCCTCTATGCGGGCATAACTAAAAATACAATTATGAATTACTTAAGACTTCTAACCAGTCATGGCTAACGGAATGAGAGCAAGCTACCCCCGTCGATTAAATAATAGGTTCTGTTCAAAATGCTGTACAGATTCTCGAGTTTGACAAAAAGATTCCAGAGTTCGACAAGTTGCACCTGAAGAAAGTCGGGGGTTACATCGACCAAAACCTTGTGAGAATAACATCCCAGATGAGAACAGTAGTCCAAATAGTCTGAATAACCCAAATGATCCAAATTAGTTTTTATTAGTATTATTATTACAAAGCTCTACTAATGTCTTGAGCACTATTGAAATACTGGAAAATCCACCTTCCCTCTTTCTAAAAAAAAATATGTATTAGGTCATTAGATATGAAAAGTTGTATTGCAAGTCTGTCATTCAAGTACTGAAAATCATAGTTTCACTTGTATTTTTTTTGTCAGATCTGATGATTATGTTTACGGATGATTCAATGTAATTGATAAATTGTAAAGCTCAAACCACAACAGTGAGTAAGTAAGAGCTCTGAATTCAAATTGAAAATTGGCTCAAATGCAAATCAAGATGTCAATAACATCAACAAAGCATTCAGAGAAAATACTACTCCTGCAGCACGGACTGGTCAGCACTAGTTCAGTGTGGTATGAAACCGGAAATCTGTTGTTGAAATAATGTTGTTAATAATGATGAATTATCAGATGTGGCTAATAATCCATGAACAATGGTTTGAAAATTTGTTCATAAGTCTGTGTCTCAACAGTGATCAGATCTCATCATCTTTCAGTAATAGATATAAAAAAAAAACAGGGAGATGGGTTTCCGCATGAACTTAATGAAGGCCAGAGAGTGTGCTGTCTTGAATTTGATAAAAACATTTCTACTTTTGAAGCAAGCATTTGACTATGTAGTATATTTCTTATATGGAAATACTCGCAGCAATTTTCTATAAGAGCAGTTATTAAGACTTTTGGGAGGAGGGAACAGACCTTTACAGCTACTGATCTCATTAAAAAGAGAAATAGAGTTTGTTATTTTAACCTTACTAGAATGGCGATTTTGTGTCTGTATGTCTATAAACTAAACGTGAAATCTATTTATTATACTAAATGTGAGTTAATCAACGTTTTTTCCCCTAAGACTTTTTTTTTCTTATAACACAAAATACATGCTAAAATATACCTTAGTTCTGGAATTGAGTTATTTTTCTTTTAAATTCTGTTTTAATTGTTCTAATTGGCAATAATTTATAACTAGCTCAACAAATCACCCATCTCTCTTTTAACTATCTATGTATTTCTCTTGCCTCCTCTCACTATACGTTTATCCAACTGCTGCCTAATATTTTGAAATATCCTTGTTAGAATTTAGAGAAAGAGTGATGGTTTTTTCAGTCATCATCTAATTTCCATAAGTGTATCTGCACACACCATAAACATATATAAATTAGATAGCTAAATAATAAGTCTCTTTATTTCTATATAAGAATAATAAAGAATACAAATACTACTATATCTATTACTAATGGAGATTTGGTATCTGTCTGCCTGAAACTGAACCTATACTATTACTATTAATTGTATTATAGTACTATCTTTTAATGCTCAATTCGGTTTACTATAATATTTCAGACTAATACAGGGTGGCCAAGAAGTCACTGAATGACAACTCAGGGATTTTTAATTTGGATAAATACTTTATTTTTTATGGTACCTTAATGGAATTTAAACATAATATGACAAAGACAACGCAGATTTGTTTGTAAAAAAACAAAAATGAAAAAGTTGACAATCTCAACTGGCCTTTATGTTTTCAAGACTTGACTTTTTCTTGTGTGAGTATCTCAAAGAAAAAGTTGACAATCTCAACTGGCCTTTACGTTTTCAAGACTTGACTTTTTCTTGTGTGAGTATCTCAAAGAAAAAGTTGACAATCTCAACTGGCCTTTATGTTTTCAAGACTTGACTTTTTCTTGTGGGAGTATCTCAAAGAAAAAGTTGACAATCTCAACTGGCCTTTACGTTTTCAAGACTTGACTTTTTCTTGTGTGAGTATCTCAAAGAAAAAGTTGACAATCTCAACTGGCCTTTATGTTTTCAAGACTTGACTTTTTCTTGTGTGAGTATCTCAAAGAAAAAGTTGACAATCTCAACTGGCCTTTACGTTTTCAAGACTTGACTTTTTCTTGTGTGAGTATCTCAAAGAAAAAGTTGACAATCTCAACTGGCCTTTATGTTTTCAAGACTTGACTTTTTCTTGTGGGAGTATCTCAAAGAAAAAGTTGACAATCTCAACTGGCCTTTACGTTTTCAAGACTTGACTTTTTCTTGAGGGAGTATCTCAAAGAAAAAGTTGACAATTTCAACTGGCCTTCACGTTTTCAAGACTTGACTTTTTCTTGTGGGAGTATCTCAATAATAAAAATTGACAATTTCAACTGGCCTTCACGTTTTCAAGACTTGACTTTTTCTTGTGGGAGTATCTCAAAGAAAAAGTTGACAATCTCAACTGGCCTTCACGTTTTCAAGACTTGACTTTTTCTTGTGAGAGTATCTCAATAATAAAAATTGACAATTTCAACTGGCCTTCACGTTTTCAAGACTTGACTTTTTCTTGTGTGAGTATCTCAAAGAAAAAGTTGACAATCTCAACTGGCCTTTACGTTTTCAAGACTTGACTTTTTCTTGTGGGAGTATCTCAAAGAAAAAGTTGACATCAACAAATCCTAAAGTCTAGTGAATCAAATCGTAATCGAGTAATCTTACAATCAATCATGGATTATGCAACCAGAGAAGCATTCTTATGGAAGTCGCTCCAGACAAGGCATGAAGCCACTTGATGTAAGGAGCTAAAGAAAAAATACTACTTCAAGGTCAAAAACTAGCCAACGATAAGTGTTAGAAATGGATAGATTCCGACCCAGAAAACAACAATTCTTTTCCTCTTTGTCAGAAACATCGCTCATGAAATGTGAGGACTAAAGGACACAATAAGAGAAGCGAGTTACGAGGCTACCGAAAGTAAACCTAAGGTCAACTTCTTACTCCCCTTGAATATTTCAGCATATTTTATATATTTAGCATATTTTGGCTAATAATAATAATTATAATAATAATTATAATAATAATTATAATAATTATGATAATAATTATAATAATAATAATAATAATGATAATAATAATAATAATAATGATAATAATAATAATAATAATAATAATAATAATAATAATAATAATAATAAAATTATAATTATGATAATAATAATAATAAAATTATAATTAATAATAATAATAATAATAATAATAATAATAATAGTAATAATAATAATAATTATAATAATGATAATAATAATAATAATTATAATAATAATAATAATTATAATAATAATTATAATAATAATAATAATAATGATAATAATAATAATAATAATAATAATAGTAATAATAATAATAATGATAATGATAATAAAAATAATAATAATAATAATAATAATAATAATAATAATAATAATAATGATAATAATAATAATAATAACAATAATAATAATAATAATAATAATAATAATGATAATAATAATAATAATAATAATAATAATAATAATCATGTGAATTTAAGGGAACTGAAACCATAAGAAATTTTATGAACTGCCCCCCCCCCCCTTAAAAAAAATGGCATCAGCATCGGCTGATCCACACAAAATAATCGTTAAGGGTCAAGGAGGATAGAAAGACTGAAGAGAGAGAGCACTAACCAGACCTCGACTGGAAGAGTGTGGAGAGTACTGGGACCTTGGGGAGGCTTATTGCCACCTAAATTCCAGAGGAGACCAATGGTCGTTGTCAGCAACAAAACAATGATAAGCAGCTGTTGCAATAATGCAAAATCATTTGCAGTGGTTATCAAAAGAGGTGGAGAGAACTGGAAATCTGCAGAGACTTATTGTCACTCAGATTCCAGAGAACACCACCGGTAACTATCACTGATGATGACCTGTGTGAAAACTCCTAGTGAGTTGATAATAATTATTATAATATAGAAATAAATAGACTTATTATTTTAATTGTGCAAGAAAAATGTCTTAACAGATACGACGCCACAGTTTATGAATTTTCGAATGAAATCAAAGTAGAATGAATAGTAGTAGTTGTAGTAGTGGCTGTGACCCAATGAGTCACGGATGCGTCTAGTATTATTTAAAAGTGCTCAGAGGAGTAAATAGGCAGTATAATATTTAATCGTAA
Organism: Sepiola atlantica; assembly: GCA_963556195.1. Taxonomy (NCBI): domain Eukaryota; kingdom Metazoa; phylum Mollusca; class Cephalopoda; order Sepiida; family Sepiolidae; genus Sepiola; species Sepiola atlantica. The sequence continues at coordinate 68,499,169 of OY744538.1, forward strand.
GCAGCGTTTTATTTGTGTAATGTTTGTAATTATGTAATAAATAGTCAAGCGGAAATTAAATGCAAAGGTGAAAATTATATTTTCTTCACTTGAACGACGCTTTTGCTTTCACAGTCGCAACCAGAGAAGAAACGGGGGGGGGGGGGGAAGAAAAAAAAACAAAGGGTTAATTTTAGTTTTACATAGATTAAACCTCGCATAACTCCGGTCTGCCTCCCTCGATCCCTGCCATCCTCACTTTTATGTAAACTTGTCTTGGCTTGATTTCCAATAAACCCTCCAACATTGAAACGTGTCTTGTGTCGAAGGTTTTATGTACCTGGACGATGGCCAGCCAGCCGGCCAACAAGTGGCCGACTAAAAATAGTGCTGATAAAAAGAATAAAAATTAACAAATGTTTAAAACAATAAAATAAAATGAAAAGATGCCTGGTCAGCCGAAAGTGACAGATGGATAAAAAAGAAGTAAAAAAAAAATGCCCTTACATCAAGAATAATTGCTATCAACCTTATCGCAAGAGACAGGACGAGATATTGAACATTTTTAAATAGAACGCTATTTTTTACAAAAAGATCAGATGCTTTCAATAACTAAATAATATATATATATATATATATATATATATATATATATATATATATATATATATATATATGGGAAAGGAAGGATGAAGGTAATCCGACGTAATGGGAAATGAAAAAGGAAAAACCAAAAAGGATGTTTTTTTATGTGTTCATTCCACGCGACTGATATCCCCAAGCCCAGACGTCGGTCCTACTGCTTCCAGTAGTGGCTACTACTTCTTCATGTCAACCCAATATGTTCACGTACTCGCATGACATTTTTCTTAATATTATCATCCTGAAGAAGTCTTACAAATAAAGACGAAACGTTGATGAACACATAAAAAACATCCTTTTTGGTTTTTCCTTTTTCATTTCCCATATATATATATATATATATATATATATATATATATGTAAAGTTAGTGGGAAAGAACCTCAGCAGAGTGCTCAATTATTAAGAAAATTAAAAAATAAGAGCATAATATTTATTTATATATGTATTACAGGAAATCAGAACAAAATCGGTACCGTCGGTTTCAAATGCAAACAAAGAGGACCTATAATTGGTCTCCTTTACCTGACTCTTTTCAGCCTTTGAGTCGGAGGCAGACATAAACAGAGGCTGAACAGACCAATTATAGGTGCCCTTCGTTTGGATTTGAAACCGACGGTACCAATGTTGTTCTGATTTTCTTTAATACACGTATATATATAAAAAGCAAAGTTGTGTGTATGTGTGTCGTGGCATCACATTTAAACGGTTGATTTAAGAGTCAAACTAACTGCAGATTTAGAATCCGCACCTTCGATCTGATGTTCTTATCGATGTCAGAAGTTCTTGAACCTTTTTTAAAACTCATTATTTAAAATTAAAAGTATGTAAAAAATGTTAGAAACAAATTTTCTGACATTTATACTGTTCCTTTTAGCTGACTGAAAAACTACTTTTCACGTCAAATCATTGTACGTATTTGACGGATTGTTAACTTTGAAAAGTTTATTTTGCTATAGCATTGTTGTTATAGCATTGTTGTTATAGCATTGTTTCTATAGCATTGTTGTTATAGCATTGTTTCTATAGCATTGTTGTTATAGCATTGTTTCTATAGCATTGTTTCTATAGCATTGTTGTTATAGCATTGTTGTTATAGCATTGTTTCTATAGCATTGTTTCTATAGCATTGTTGTTATAGCATTGTTGCTATAGCATTGTTGTTATAGCATTGTTGTTATAGGATTCCAGTTATTTCCAAGCCAATATCAATCATCATTATAAACATGAATATTTATTTTTTTAATTCAAAAAATGGATGAAAAATATTTAATAGACGTTCATAACTTTTAATCTTGGCTATAAAATTCAAGAAAAGTTGATGAACCCTGTACAGACGGGTACTTTAGGTAGTACATATATATATATATATACATATATATATATATATATATATATACATTAATTTCAATTACTGTCTGTGGTTATTTCTTGTGGCCGTGTGGGCTTAGGCGTTAGGCTCGTAATTCTAGGCTGAATCTGTGAACTGTGTTTGAGCCCATGCGACCACTTGCAACCACTACTCCTGCACTGATGAGAGTAAAAATCCCGAAATGACGTCATCTGTAGGTATAAACCAGTTTAATATTTTAAAAAAATATTTATTCATGTGTGTATATATATATTCTACTAAAGATGAATGAATCGACATTTGTTTCGTAAAAGCTTTTTCCCCATTTAATAAAACAAAATATCCACTAAAATATTTAATAAAACAAAATATCCACTAAAATATTTCTTAGTTTTGGGATTGTGTTATGCATGAAAAATATCCATTTTAATTGTTCTAATTAGCTGTCATTTGCAAGTAATTCTTCAAGCAACCCATCTCTTTCTATGTTTCTGTCTAGCACTCTCACCCTCTCTCACTGTATGTTGTTTGATCAAAGCTCTTATTTTATATGATCTCTCTCTTTCTCTCTCTCTAACACACACACGCACGCACACTCGCTTTTTGTTTATAAGCAGTCAAAGGTAATAAAACTCAAGATAAGAATTGTCCATTATTTACACTAGCAAAAATATGCTCCCTCTGGTCACTCCCTCTATATATGCTCTAGTATATATGACGAATGAACATATACTAAAATGGTATCATGGCAAGCGAACACATATTATACTACCCTACTATGCCTGAGAGAATAGTCTCATGACAACATAAAAGATACTACACACACACAAAAAAAAAAGGAGGAGGTAATATTGGTATTGTGACGATACTACACACATAATAGTTCAAGAGTTATAAATCTGACAAGTTTGGAAACCAGATATTGGGTGTCATCATAAATGACAGATCATACCATCTCATTTCTCTCCGCAGAGTCTTAGAGTTCATGCTGTTGGCTTGAAACTGTTCTAATGTCCTGGATAGAAAGAGTAAACCTTTAACACCCACTAATGGGGTTTAACAACAAAACATTAATAGCCTTCTCTGCCCCAAAAGTTATTCAAGTTCATTTTTCACTCAATTTGCAATATTTTTTTTTTACTTGCATTGAAGTACTTTTGTATTTGAACTCTTGCACTTCTGAAACGATCCAGGAGTGTTCCAGTATTATACACTCGACATGTAACACATACCCCAGTTACAATAAATATAATTATTTAAATAAATAAGTAATAAAGAAAGAAATACAAACGTTTTAAATACTAACAATTAGACTTTTTAGCCATTACTCGTATTATTTTTCTTATATCATACATAGGATACTATCTCTCTGCGATTTTCAAACAAATTTTTATTAATTCCAGCAATATTCGACCAACACAAAAAAGAATATGAAACGGCTTTAAAAAAGTAGCTGATATAATGAAAAATTAACATTGAATACGAATAGAAACAAACATAATAGAAATCTGAATAAAATATGGTTCAACCTGTTTTATAACAGGGTGGTAAAGACACAAATTGGCAAAATATTTTTAGGATAATAGATAAGCATTTCCCTAAAAACAATAAACTATCTAAAATAATCAATAGAAATATCATTAAACTTAGTTATTGTTGCATGGATAACTTGCAATCAATAATAAACACAATAAAAAAATAAGTAACAATAGTAACAACAATAGTGGCACTAATCCTGTCTATCTCCTTCCTTGACAACTGCCTCTCTTACCCCAATAAGCATGATGCATGCCCCCCCCCCCGCCTCCCTAACTGTTTTAATAATTCTGACCGCCACCAAATTCCCACCACCCTCCACAATTAATTTAATCACTCTCGCTGCCACCATCTATTCAAACTCATAATTTAGATTTGCATAAGCGGCATTTTGAGATTAATTCCTCCTACTGCTACTTTCATTCTGAATTTGAAATCTAGCATAAATTGACACATCCATTAACAGTTTCGACTTCTAACGTCTATTTCCTCTGAACTATTTGAAGTCACATGCACGAAGCTGAGTATGTTTTTGAGGCATGGATTTATACATAATTTTATTGTTCTCTGAGTAATTTTCAAGTATCATCCGGGCCTAAATGTCTAGGATTATCTGTGACCATCAAATACCATTTCTTGAAGCACTCAAGGTTTCGAAATAACATAGAACATTGTTCAGCTTCTTTGTTTGGACTGTTTAAACAGTTTGGATCATTTAAATTTGAAACAACTCTCTGCCCATAGTTCGAATCGTGTTTGCTATGTTTGAGGACTTATATTGAGACATTTTCCCCTATAATGTTTTTTTTTTTTAATTTTTCACTTTTGCATTTTCAAGATATTTACCTCTAATAATTAATATTCAACTGTTATTGTTCAGATCTTCTGATGATAAGAGCGTTATCTTTGAAAAGTCATGGCTTAAAGGTCATTTCGTATTTGTATTCCTTGTTTGGACACTTGATGAGTTAATAAATTTGCAAACTATGCAAATTTCATCTATTTCATCACTTCATTATATATATATATATATATATATATATATATATATATATATATAAAGAGAGAGAGTGCTCAATTACTTTTGTAAGAGCATAGTATATTTATTGTGCAGCAAAAATTTGATTCGGCATTAATTAATACCAGTGATTTTAGAAGGTATGCGAAACCCGGCCTGTTGGTCGTGAAAGAACTACCAGCTTCATCCTCAGTCAGTAAGTACTGCTGCTATCAAATAATGCAAGATCAAATTTTTCACTGTATAGTATTACCCACAATATATATATTATACATTGGCCAGGTATGACCAGAACTACTGAACTTTTCAATGCAGCTCAACAACCATCAAATAAAATGTTTCATCAAAATAACAATAAAAGCCAACGTATCAAGTGAATGGTCCAGGACTAAATAAACAATAAATGTGCCTAGTGGAAGTGAAGTACAGAGTGAAGGGTGTTGTCTTCCATCTATTCAAGACAAAAATCAAACCTGAGAAAGACAATGGTTTCTGTTATTGGCATAAGTGGTGTTCCTATATTGTAGGACATTATAGAAGGTGTTCGGTTAAGATAGGAGAGTGGTGTGCTTCAAGTAGTTTGCTACAGAGTTGCCGAGAGGCTGCATGCACTTGGCATTGCTCTTTCACATATAATTTGGGTTCGCATCTTCTTCAGAGTAACTGCAATTAATCTGGAAAGAAAAGAAAAAGAGAATATGGTAACTGATTATTGCAATTGGCAAATTGGAAAACTTGTAAAATTTTCTAATTTTTTAAACTCAATAAAAGCTTACTATTGTAATCTGAAATGGTTAAATTCGCTTTGGGGACAAATATACTTATGATCCAAATGAAGTCAAAAATGACAACCTTGCTCTCTAAGTAGTGTTCTATACAATTGAGCCACTTTAACAATTAGAAAAAGGCAATGCTATTAACTACATAAACATAACATCCCCCCCTCTTTCTCTCTCTCTCTCTCTCTCTCTCTCTCTCTCTCTCTCTCTCTCTCTCTCTCTACAGTCGAATGTGGGTCAGCCAAAGGCAACAAAAGAAAAGGAAGAAAGAAAGCAAATAGGACAAATCAATACTTCTTTTTTCCTCTTTTTCACCCGTAGATCTCTAAAAATTTGCCTAATTAAATTTCTTCCCGGGATAATGGGTGGCAGTGGGAGGAGATCTGACTGTGAGAGTAAAAACTTCCCCCAAATCCTTTATTTACGACTAATAAAAAATAAAATATTGATCAAGATTAAATATTAAAGTTGATTGGAAATACAATCTTTATTTTTTAACAACATTAACAAATAGTTACAAGACAAAATAAATTTAATTATGTACATTTTAAGAAACCGATTAATCACAAAGATGGGGGGGGGGGCTGGCTCTATTTTATATATAAGATGTATGCAACTATTGGATAGAACTTAGCATTGACTTTTACTTTCAAACAGTTTCTTTTGTTGTTTTTTCAAAAAGTTTTGAGTGAAGATAATTTTAATCCAAGATACCTGAGATGCTGCTTGGTACACTTCCTGCATCCCTGATGCATAAAAATCTAAAAGGATGCAGCAAACTCCCTATTAGAATTATGGGTCCTACAGGCCCAAATTCTAGTATATATTAAATTGCCTTTAACACCAATACATAGTTAAAGAAAAATAAATTGTACTTGATTATAAAAATAATTTTCAACGCTATTGATAATGTTTACCCATTCATTTATTTATTTTTTTATTGTCGTTTATGTTTGAATTCATTTTTTAAATTATAAATCTATGACGTCACACTAAAGCTATAATTATTTTGTTAAGGTAATGTTTTAAGCTCTATTTATAAGAAAGACCAAATAGATTAGTTGGTAGAACGTCAGACTGAAGATCTCAAGGTTTCAATTACGATTTCCGGTCATAGCATTCGCTTTATTTGTTGGTAATTTATTATTTATTATTAATGCAATATTTTCCATTTCTAAAAGTAGTTAAGATCTCTGATATTTCGAAATGAGACAAATTCCGCAATGTTTAAAAAAATTGTGATACCAGACGGACCAAACTTCTATTCATATAAGATATTATCTAAATAAGGAGAAGAGAATCTTCTGTTTTTCCTACACAAAGAACAAGAATTAATGAAATCTCAAGGGACTTGTTATCTCAACCTAGCGATTGCTAAACTACTCTGTTCACATTGTATCTTTTGTTGAGTAAACCTTCTTTTCTATCCTTAATATTTGTTGACGTTTTTCCTTATTATTTTCTCTGTTAACCCTGATGCTCGGTTTACAATACTTTTCAAAATAAATAAATTTCTAACCTTAATGTTTAACTAAAATAAGAATTTATTTCCTCCCTATCCTATTTCTGCTTTCTCTGTGACCTTTACCGTAACTCATCAATTTCGGTCAAAGTATTTCTAACCAGAGAAAGATAAGAGAGAAAGAAAACAAATTGTGGAGGGAATAGAAAAATTAAAGAGAAAACCTTTTTTTCACCTTCTTTTTCCTTCGTTCATTAAAAAAAATTATCTCTAATTATGTCGACTGATCCTATTTTACAATTCGGCACTCCTAAAAAAAAACAGGTGTTAAATTCTTGAACACCTTAGCCCGTGTGACAGAAGCAAACACAGTTTCATTCTTTTTGCGTATATCGTCAATCAAACCAACCAATCAGATCTCATTAAAGTGCTGTATCAGCAACAGCTGAACAAACAGTATAAAAAGGGTGTGTTCTTCACTACAGCCTCAAAAATGGAGCTTGCCAGCAAGGTTGCCATTAAGCAATCTAGGACAAGTCTTTTTCCCCTTGAATCCCTGCTGGACGGAACAGCATTTTTCACTACCATGATGCCAACAGTCAGCAGCAATAGCAGCTCAAATCCCTCCTTCTAAAGCACGCCAACAATGACTGCCATCATCATCACTATCATCATAGCAACTACAGCAGCTCGTTTCTAACTAACAAACTAACTGTAGCTCGAGCTGGCCACCATCATCAGCAGCAACTTCTTCTCCAGTCAGCCAAAGTTCTACTTTAGCTACATCAAAAGCAACAGCTCCTAGTGAAAAGACCAAAGGACACTTCAGCCAGGATAACCATCAACATCATCCTACGATAACGATCCATTATCTTTCCTGTCGACTCACTAAATTATGAACTATTAACGGTCACATATTTTTTTTTTTTAAATAAATGTCACCTTTATGTTTTACTGAATACACCAGTTTGTTTTCCCTTGTTTATCATTGCCGTATTTTATTGCTGTCTCCTTTCTTACTTGTAAGACCAATCACCAGCATCAGCTCTTACAAAAAAATTTAATGAAATTCAAAGTATTAGCAGATCCGATAAAATTTTCAATTCTGAAGATTTTAGTAAATTTTAATTATTTTTACATCCTATGAGGGAGAGGTAACTCCATAAAATTAAAACTTTTTCAGACCATAACTTCAGTTGTGTAATCTGTTTTTGATTGCTTTGAAGTATCTTGTGGTATCACAGAATTAGGAACTTATCCTGGCATGTGTATTTCTGCTATTATTAATAAAGTTTATAAAGAGGCCTAACATTAATAGGAAACATGAATTGGAATAGTTACATAGAAGATGTTGCCAAGTCTGCTGCAAAATAAGGTGGACTCTCTCTCTCTCAGACTATAAAACTTCTCACAAGTGCCAGTATTCTATATCTCTATAAAGCCACTATTCGCCCATGCATGAAGTATTGTTGCCACATCTGGGCTGGTGCACCAACCACTAGTCTCTCGCTCTTTGACAAGGGTTCAAAAAAGAGTCTCTACCCTAGTAGGTCCCACACTGTCTACCAAACTCCACTCTCTGTCCCATCACTGCAATGTCGTTTTACAAGTACTTCCATGGAATGTTCTCCGATAAACTTACTGCACTTGTACCCTCTCAATGTAAATACCGACAACCTACCCGACCAGCAGCAAAATACAACCCCTTCACTGTAGAGGTCCCCAGATGCCGGAAAAATTTCTACTCTAATAGCTTCCTGTAATGTGCTAATTCGGTAATCATTCTCTTTGCAAATTAATTTCCTTTTTAGTCCAACCAGACTTTTTAACGAGACATTTTTACATTTCAAAATAAAATAAAATAAACGTACAATGCTACTTAGATTTAATCATTTTATAGGTGGCTGTGAACAAGGATTATCTGCTCAGAATCTCATTCTTACTCCTCATCGGAACAGGTCGTCCCTATTTACTTGCCTCCCCATGAGGGCAGAGTTAGACACAAGGTCGCTTTAGAGCAGCTTCTGGGGATTAACCTTTCTTTGGAATGTAAATTCTGGAATTCTAGTCACGTGATCGCTTTCGAAGGAGAGAAGAGGGGTAATTGACATTTATATTTTTATGTTTTTTCCTAAATAAATTGAATAAAAACTATTTTTTTATTTATGAGATTTTTTTTCATTTTCGCCTTCAATTCTCATCTTCACTCACTTTATGTATCATCCCATAAATGGGGCCCGTTCTCGAAATCGTAACATAAATTTCCCAGAGACCCATAAAATTTTTCCAGAACCCATTAAAGTCTGTGGGTTCCAGGACTCACTAAATTAAAAAGCTATCAGCATCACTGCATATATATATATATATATATATATATATATATATATATATATATATATAGTGTCATGGATTCGTCCAAACACTTTAAAATGCAGCAACATTTTTGTAAGTAACGGATAAATTTTATTAGACAGACGAACAGCACAGGTAAAGAATTTTTTTTTTTTTTTTTTTTTTGTGTCTTAAATAACTAATATAAGTTAGCAAAACATTTATATGGAACAAAACGTAGATTTAGTATAAGGAACGTTTATGTTTTTGTCTTTTAAGGGAAGTGGGGTCTGATCAACTCTGCTGGGAAGCCATGAAATTAAATACTGTCTTGTTTTTAAATTCCCGAAACAGTTTTTCATGGTAAACAACTGATGATCCCTTAAAATAGTGTTAGAAACTAACTAATATAATAACTGTAAAAAATAAATTGACTTACATGAGTGATTTTCCACTGGAAGACTTGAGACTATAAGTTTGTTTTTTTTATTTTTTAGTTTTTTTTATATAGTTTTAATGGTTGAGAAACTTCCGAGACTATATATATATATATATATATATATATATATATATATATATATATATATATATATATATATATTAGCAACCTTAGCAGACGTTGCCCGGGATTAGATTGTGGGATGGCATCATATGCAACATCATATTATGGAGAGTTTACTTTAACAGCAACCTTAATATTGTCAGCTAGATATTTTACTCACTGATCTATTCAGATATAACTTAACGCTTATAAATCGATTAATCTCATTGTGTAACATGTGAGAAAAGTGTCATTAACTCTTTTACAGGGGAGTTAGAGATGCAGAACTACTTCCATTATGTTCACATGCAAATTGTACATGTGAATACGCTTATATTTAAGGTACATTCCATAGTATGTATTGGTTTTTAAGGACAGACATGCACACAGACAGAAGGGTGTTCTCCTTTATTGTATATATAGATAGATAGATCTAGGTATATAGAGTGATAAAGAGAAAGAGAGAGAGGATGACAGATAGAGATGTGTTAGATATTAAATATACCAAAATTCTGTACTTACATTTTGTTATATTAAAAAAAGGAAAAATATATTTTTTTATTTTATATAATTGTATTTTTTTTTTTTTTTTTACATCGGGGCGGGGGTAGAATCGAAGCTGCATACTCAATTTTTTCAGTCTAATACTTTCCTAACTAAACAATTCAGACATTTGTTAAATTGACACTTTGAGATTCCGGACCACTTCCATTGTCTTCCACAGACAATTTTATACATATGGTTTAAATGGGTACACTTAGAGATTCCATTGTTTTCTCCAGTAAATTTTACATAAGAATAGACTTTTAGATTTTGTGTAGGTTCTCTAACCTTTCTTTCTATAGGGAACACACAAACATTATGGGTATCTTTTACGACGCTTAGCAGAGTAAAAACGCTAAAAAAAAACAAATATACAACAAATAAAAGTAACTATAGGCTGTAAAAGTTATTTTCAAACTTGCCTGTGGCATTTGTTTGTATTTTTAGACCGTTACAACCGCTATTTATTAGAAATCAATAGTTTTGTAACCGGAACTTGGGAAAAAAATGGCCGATTTTTTTTTTTGGGGGGGGGGGCGTTTGGTAAGAAAGCACGTGAATCGGCCATCTTGAATTTTGTGCAAACCTTTGGGAAAAAAAACAATAAAATTTTTTTTTACATCTAATAAAAACCCATTTATAATACGTAAAAATAAAAACAAATTACATAGGTAAGTAGAAAAATATCTATTCTCGTTGCAGGTCAACTTCACTTGTTGCAAATTTATGTTTTTAAACCCTTTCTCGTTCTTTTTTTGGACCCCGTTCGCGCCTCTGCTGAGCGTCGTAAAAGATACCCAACATATATATATATATATATATATATATATATATATATATATATATATATATATATATATATATATATATATATATATATTACTACACATCTAAAACACAATTAGGTTTAAAGCTCCCAAAATTCATGCTAGAATTGTCCACATGGACCTGTGGCGAAACGGATAAAGGTGTTGAGTAACAACCAGTTCTAAATTATATTTTTCTGGTGGTCGAAGATTAAATCCTCACTGTAATCAATATTCACTAGGAATAAAATAAACCCCCCGTCATGACATACGGAACGAGAACAATCTTCCCCCGGGGTTTGAAATTCGGTATAGATTCTCGAGTTCGACATAAAGATCCCCAAGTTTGCAAAGATTCAAATGAAAAGACCGGAGGTTACAACAGCCGAAACGTTGTGAAAATAACAACTAGGATGGGAATAGTAGTCCGAATAATCCAAATAGTTCAAAGAATGTAAATAGTAATAATTTTTTTTTTTTAACTAAGTAAACATGCCGAGATAAATAATGCGAATTCCTACTATTTTTACCGTAAAAATCTAAAATGAAAATAAAAGCTTTTTTGTCGCATATTAAAATTTGTTTTGTAAAGCCTCACAAACCCGGCATTTCAAATTGTTTTGTATTTTTTTGACTTTGGCCAAATCTCGAAACTATTGTTGTAACAATATTGAAAGTTATCTCCCTTGAATTCGAACTAAGAGTTATTTCCCTTTATGGCTTCCTTTCTTTTTATACATTTTAAAATGTCCCATAAACATGAAACTCGTTTTTAGAAGTTTGTATATGTAATTAAGAAAACTAGCCCCAAAAAGCTGCTTTTAAGTCTATCTCATGCAGAGGGTTGTTGGTGTTTTATTGGATGGAATTGTGTCAAATAGTTTTTAACCCATACTTGTTTTTATTTTTGCTAATATATCACTACCCCCCCCCCCCCAGAAAAAAAGGAACGGTAATCCCTAGGAGGATGATATTATGACCACAGAACAAATATAACACTACCAAAAAAAGAATAGGTAATGTCTGGGAAGATTGTATCATAACGAACTAACATATATTACACTATTCTCCCAAAGGAGAAGGTTATACCTGGGAGGATGGTACTATGATGAACAATAATATTTTTAAATAATTGAAATTAATTAAAAAAACAATATGCAGTTAACATGAAAAAAAAATTTTCAATTTTATTTCCTTGAACCGCTTGCCTTTGGAATTCCCTCACTGCTCCCTAGTTCTCTGACTGTACAAACATGCAGAAATTTAAATGTAATATGAACAAATATCTTGTTGCTCAGCTCCCCACTAAGGCTGCCCCCTAAAAAATCTTACTGCTATCACAGTAGCCCCTTATGCTTCAGAGCGATATGACTTGTTTGGCGTAAATAAAGAAAATTGAAAAATGAATTAATAAAAAACTTAAGTGAACTGATAGTTAATAATTTGGATCAACAAGGCGATTCATCATCACAATCATCATCACCATCACCACCATCATCATCATCATCATCATCATCATCATCATCATCATCATCGGGTTAATGTCCGTTTTACATGCTGGTATTTGTTGAACGACTTTTAGAAATTGACTTTCAAACTAACTTATCTCTGGTCAAGTCTTTATTTATCCCTCTTTCTCCATCCTTATCCCTTAACCCCCATGTTTTATTTGACCTTCCCCTGCTAACTGACAGTTACCTCAACTGTTCTACATCTTCTAATCCAAGAACTCTCATTCATTCTTTCAATGTGACTAAACTAATGCATACACATGCTTGATAGACTATTCCCTTAGTCGACAGTAGTAACGCTCTGCTGGTTAATAATGGCAGAAGTTCTCTGAACATAATCCTAACTCTTACAATCGGACTTTTGAACAGAGCCCACAAAGATCGCGTATCAGGTTTGCCTGGTCTGCATGAAGTCCTCCTAGTTGATCATAGCTATTCCTTAGATCTGTAAGATTAGTCCAGACCACCCAAATTAGTGTGGCGGTTGCACATGTGCAGAAATGTCATTATACTCACTCCATGAATTTTCGGTTCCGCACCTGACCTTGCCACACGTAGAGGCAGAGAAGACCAGATAACGGCGGGTTGTGATGCCAACTTCTCTTGGGTTTTCACTAGAGCCCTGTTAGCTGGATTGTGACCCTAATACCGTTGAGTGACCTTGCCAAGAGCTGGAGTTTCAGACAGCATCGCTCTGACACCACCATTTTGCCACAGCCCTTACTGCAGTGAGGAAAGGTTAGACTTTAAGGTGGTGGTGGTGTTGTTGTTGATGATGATGTGAAATTTTATATTATGTTTACATAGTAATTTTCAAGATAAAGTGACAACAACCTTCTCAAATTTTCCAAACCCTTCTTAACATGCATGCTAAGTTTAATAGATCAAATCTAATAGATTCAATTTTTCCAATTATTTAACAGTGGACAATTGTTATGCGTCTATCGGGTCTATGTTCTTATTATCTTACTCTATGAAAGTTAAACGGGACCCACTTATTTCCTTGATCTTCATACTGGGAACAAAGTGTAGTATCTGTTCTGATACTACACTTCATCCTTTTTGTCCTCAGTCAGGGAAGGAGTAATCCTTCTAGACTGAGGTAATTTAAATTTTTGTCCCAATCCAGAGTTCCCCTTTTTGGGGAGTTGGATTTTGTCCACATTTAAATCGGCCTTCTGTCTAACTTTGGCCTTGTGGGGAGGCAAGCAAATAGGGACAAGAGCCCCGGCTCTATACATTCCATATGCGATGTCACTAGTGAATAGTCAACATCAGCTCTCATTGGACTGCATCTATTAAACTGACATCCTGCAATGTGCAAAAATCCTCAGCATGTACACCCTGTTGAGCCAACGTCATCTATTATATAAAATGTGTGTATGTGGCTAAAAGTAATAAAAACTACAAAACAAAGATGCACAAAGTTGGTATATTCTTCATCAGCATTGCCTGGAATGAATAATATCTAAAGGTTAGAAAAAATTATTCATTCTTTGACTGTAAACTGGCACAGATTTGTATCGGGAGTGGGGGGTCGGTTTTCCAGCCAGTTTATGTACTAACTAAAGGGAAGTAACTCTGATTTTTTTATTAAGGAGTTAATTTCCTTATGCCGACTCATTCCTCGAGGAATCTATACAAGGGAGAGTTGTCTGTGCGTATGTTTGTGTGTATGTCCAGAGAGAAAAATGGGCTGGGCGGAGCAAAAAGAGGAGGGTGGAAAAGAGAGAAAGATAGAGAGACGGATAGAGAGGGGTAAAGAGATAGAAGATTTTTTGCCCCGTGCAATGCCAGGTAGACTTGCTAGTCTATGATAAATCATCTTTCACATCTTTTCTTCAATAATTTCCCATCATCTTTGCCAATGATTCAAAAGGATTTTTGTGTAAGTGTTTGCACTTCTACTGTTACAATCTTTCAAAAGAATCTTACATCTGAATCCGGATCCGAATAACTTCCAAAATTTAGAGAGGATGTTCTTACCCACGGATACACCACTAACAAGACTTTCATGAAATTCCTATCAGTAGTTACAGACAGTCAAATAAACAAACAAACTACAACTACACTTAGTAGAGTGTATATCTCCACCAACGCTAGACAGTTTCTTTTAAGTCAGTCAACCCCTGTTATGTAATAAATTCTTCAAGAAACGTGATTAGAGCCAGCAATTTTGTGTGAGACTGAGGCAGGTTCAAACGAAGATAAAAAAACAATGTGAACATGTGAAAACACCTTGCAAACATGAAGTCGGCAAAAATGAAGTTCAAGAGGGAAAAAATGAGGAAAAGAAAAGAGATATAAACTTTGATTGGACTCTTTTTCTCAGGCCACAAGGATAAATCAGATGCCTATTATTTTTCGCTCTCCTTGTTTATTATTAGGACCAATACAAACATAGAAACATAGAAACATAGAAACATAGATGAATTCTGGTAGAAGGACATGAGTCGTCCTATGGCACCAGCTCCTTGTCTTCATCTTTGTATGCGTCCAGTGATGACAGCAGCCTTATAATTGAATTTGATTTCTTGGTCAATCCAGAACTTATCCAACCGCTTCTCAAATATCTTTACAGTTTCGGCTTCAATTACACTTGATGGCAATCTATTCCACAAATCAACACAGCGATGGCTGAATGAATACTTTTTCAGGTTCAAACGTGCCTGTTTCTTGTAAAGCATCTGACTGTGTCCCCTGTTGCCCACTCTTGTACTTTGTAATGAAGATAAATCTGTTTATTTCCATAATACTTTGAGTAGGTATCCCAAACCAAAATTTCATTGTCATTATATCTAAAAACTTTTAATGTGATCAAATTGATCTTTGCAAAACATAAACAATGGTAACAAATTTATTTTAATAAATCAATTAGCTACCAAATTATGACTGTGCAAATTTTGTTATAAATTAGAAAATTTGCTGTCCTGTGTGCTATTGGTCCAAAAACGAACTTTCACAGTGTATAACTAAAAAAGCAGGCTTCAAACAAGTGAAATTTTTTTACAAATGTAATGTCATCTTGTAGTAAATGAAAATTAAGCAATAATTACTAGATCAAACCAGCTTAAACATTGGGAAAAATCTCATTACCTCACAAAAAAAAATATGCAACAATTATACGAAGCTCAACTTTGACTGTTCATATAAGTTTCAGTTCAACAGCTAACACATTGAATCTTCTTAATATGATTCAAAACACATTAGAAATCAAGCTAGATATTTTTAATAGTATATCAATAAAAGAAACTCAGATTTGGACCATGTAAAAACAGACAGAAACACAATTTGATAACAGGGTAAACATTTCTTTAGTATTTATTTCATTAGTTTTCAACTTGGATCTTTTTTAAAAAAGACAACATAAAACCCTATATTAAGCCCACCATATTGACAAGTGGCCGTTTTTTCTTTAAGATTGAACTATCTTTACATGCATAAAGACACACACTATCGCACACACCAAATTTGAAAAACACCAACCAGTTTTTTTTTCACATAAAAAAGCACAACTTTGACTGTTCGTAGAAGATTCATTTCAACAGTTAACACATTGAATGTTCTTAATGATTCATAGCATATTAGAGATAAAGCGAGACTTTTCTTCACCAAAAATAATAACCTAACTTGAAGTAGCTTGGGAAAAAAACTCTTAATAACACACTAGAAAGAATTGTAGATTTATAAAGAGCATTTTGTTTACATCCAAATTTTATCGAAACAACCCATAAAATAAACGAGATATCGCAAGTTGAAATTGAAGGAAATTTCATGATATTTACCCATTTTCACACGTTAAACTAAGCTGGTTTGTGATACCTAATGTTAGTGATTCTTTCACCTTACACAGAGAGCGCATATTCAACACTCATAGCCACAAAAAAGTAAAGTGGGCAAGCATAGTCAAGAGTGACACGAAAGCTCCCTTTTCATTAACTATTACACCAAGGTATAGGGGGCGGTGCCACTCCTTCCCCAGCATTACCTCACTTATCCTTGATCCTCACCTCATAGTGCTGAGTGTTTATCAAGGGGCATCAAATACTGACCAACTTGACCACGCGTGAGTTGGGGGTCAATAAAAGAACACGCGTCCCTTTTCTCTCTCTCTTTTACCCTCAGCGTTCTGAGACGAACGAACGCACACAAAGAACTCTCGTTGACTCCCCCCCCCCCCCACCAGCTCGAACGAGCTGTGTGGGGAGGGAGGAAGAAGAAAGGTAACCCTTTTCAATTTAAGAATCTATCTTTCAATTTAACGAACTTTTTCTCCAAACGAACTCGTGTTTCTTCAAACACATATTACATTCTACAATCTTTCAATTTGACAAACATTTCTTCGCACATTCGCCATTCACAAATTGCAACACAAAAAGACATTCATCTCGCTCGTATATATATCGCTTATAAAATATTAAATAAATACATTGTTTTGTTAATATAAATGTTTTCCTTTTTATTAACCATTATAAAAGGCCTATTCGTATATGTGTATAGCTTCCTCATTCCTTCGCTTTCTTTAAGGTAAGTTTAAATAATATTTTCTTCCTTTCTTCTTTGTTTGTCTTAAATCATAACTGTTTTATTTAATCTACACGTGGTCCGATGGTGGAATCTGAACAGTGAGATTACATGCCGTTACAAAGACATCTATCACACTACCTATGGTTGGGGGATTCATTATCGCAAAACCCTTTGTCCTTTGTTCCTTCGAATCTCCCGCCATTAACAAGACTCCCACGTGGGCCATAACCATTTGGGAATAGCAGGTGATACATGTAAGAAGATGGTGAAACCTTCTTGCAAAAAAAAAGATATATACAGCTCACAAGATGCATTTAGCAAGTACTTTAGTATAACTTAATCCACACACATGTTGACACAACGAAAAAACCGCCTTCCCTCCCACGGCAGAATTTCTGTTCTCAATCATTGTGCGAATCTCTCTGGAAAGAGTATATTCTAGTTAGTTAAGTTTAAAGGTGTTACACACATTCCAGCTAGCAATATAAAACAAAGTGACAACATAAATAATTCCTTGGTATCTTCATTCAGATCTGCACTGAAATTTAATGAAGTCTATTCTGGGCCAAGGTCCACTCTTCTAGTTCTACCGACTTACGTGGAAATTTGTACCATAGACCAACAAACAAATAAATGGTGACCCAGGTGGCAAGATTTACCTCCCTTGATGACAGGTAAAACATAACTTTCTTCGGAGAAGTAACAAAAAAGATTTCTTGGACTTTTTATTTAAAGACTATTTACAGTTTTTAAAAAAGTCTTTTTAAATAAATAAAATATTTCCAGAAAATTCTACCTGAGGTCCTGTGTTTAGAGTTGCTGTTACTTGGCCAACATTCATCAGAGGTCTTTGGTAAAATTGATCATAACAGAATCTGAAAAGAAAAGGGCAAAAGAAGAATAAATATATATTTCAACATTTTCTTTCATGAAATTACATGACCAAATATAAATGGCTATTTGTAAGGCCGTGGCACCCCCACTTTCCCAACTGATTTACAAATTATTTTCGCCATAAGAAGAAAGCATAGAATTTTTGTTGTTCAATATTATAGTTTGCGAAAACACTTTACAATGATCCACTGTATACGATTAATTAAATACAAAATATGCTACCAATAATCGGGGGGGGGGGGGGGGTCGATTGCTTCCAACAGTATTTGATAGCATTTGAAGTTGGCATAGACAATTCCATAGTGTGCAACAGTATCCATTTTACTAACTCCTTCACTCTCAGTAAATGTGATGATTTAGGAAAAAAAAGTGTCACAACAGTAAACATATGTCAGCCATCATTGAATTTATTATTAATAGGAGGTATCCCAAGGCAAAATTTTATTTTCATATCTAAAAACTTTTAATGTGGGCACATTGATTTTTGCAAAACATAAACAATGGTACAAAATTTATTTTGATAACTCAATTAGCCGGCAAATTATGACCATTCAAAGTTTGTTGGAAATCAGAAAAGTTGCTGTCTTGTGTGCTACTGGTCCAGAAACCAGTGTATAATGCAAAAATCTTTACAAATGTCATCTTGTGTTAAATGAAAATTAAAATCATAATGGAAGCACTAATTATTATACCAAACCTGCCTAAACATTAGGAAAAATCCCATTACCAGTCGAAAAAAAACGTGAAAAAATAACACAAAAGCGCATCTTTGACTGTTCATATAGGATTCATTTCAACAGCTAACACTTTGGATCTTCTTAATATGATTCATAGCACATTAGAGATCAAGCTAAATTTAAATCAATAAAAAAAAACCTAGATTGTAAAAACAGACAGAAACACCTTTTGATGATGAGGCAAACATTTATTTAATATTTAATTCACTAAAGTTTTCAACTTGGATTTTTTTTTTGTGAAAGACAACTTAAAACCCTACATTAAGTCCAGTATAAAGACAAGTTGCTCTTTTTTTTTAAACTGAGATGTATAGCGAGAGAGCGGGAGAGGAGTTTAAAACTATATTTAACTTATCTATTTTCTTATTCATGCCCCAGGGCACTGCCGGATAGGTCTGCTAGTATTTATATATATAAAAGCAGATGTTTGCTTGTCCTCTATAGAAATCGATATGGTAGCAGTAATAAAATCCCCATTAAGACCAATAGAGGCAATATTTTATAAGGATGCTAATGCCATCATTGAAATTGACCCTCAAGGTCATTTGTGAATACAATGGTTGACTTATCATATATTGTAGTAAGAAGGAAGAAATTAGTGAGAATTTAAAAAAAAAAGGAATTCCAACATTGTAGATAATTTGAAGCATTTTAATTCTACAATTTATTTTGTATTTTAGCACAGTATAATACACAATGTGGGGTTTGCATTATTGTAACTAAATATTCGGCCACACATGAGTACATTAGCTACACATACAAATACACATTATATATATATATATATATATATATATATATATATATATATATATATTTAAATTTTAAATATAAATTTTTATAACACAAAGTTTTCCAAGAGCTCGATATTGTAGGACTAGCGCTGTAATAAAAAATATTTTAATATTATAGAAACCACATCAAATGTAGGGAACAAGTTTTCACAAATCCACATAAAAAATCGGTTTTTATTTGCATACAATTGTTTCAGCCTACCACCAATATATATGTAATGTTTGAAACGTATAAGGCATTTATTTTTCTTGAAGAGGATATCATCAGTGCTCGTAAAACAGAGGGTAACCCTCCAGACAGGAAAAAAACTGTATTGCATTCCGCATTCATTTATTTTTAATATTTTGTTTCATTATATATTATTTCCATAAAATATCTTGTTTTTCATTTTTTCTTCAGATCATATTGTTCAACACTCGTACATAGAAATCATGGTATCTTCGTACCATGTGCTTTAACCATTCAGCATAATTGCTTTAAATGATAAAAGTATTCTCTTCTTAACTAGTAGCCATTCCCTGGGTACAACGGTTAGGTAAGTTTTATAATCAGGCTGTCTGGGGCATATATATATATATATATATAGGGTGGGCCAAAATAAGGGTCCTATCTTTAAATTTGAATAACTTGAATTTGAATAACTTCCACAAAATAAAAGTTAAACTCACCAAACTTTATGTGTGTGTAGACTGACCCTTCCGAGATTTTTTGAAATAAACAAAACAAATTTTAGCCGAAAAACACTTCTTAAAACTTACAAAAACTAAAGTATTGTTTTTTACACTGTTTTGAGTTTTTTAAGCAAAAATAATGTTTTCTAAATGAGGGTACGTTCCTTAGGGCTAATACGGCTCATGCTTGCTTCGGAAGGGGTCCTTTACTTATTCTAAAAAATAAAATTAAAAAAATCAATAAATAAAAAAGTTATGAATTTTTAAAAATAGGACCCTTATTTTTGCCCACCCTGTATATATATATATATATATATATATATAACACATACACACTTTATATATATATATATAATATATATAATATATATATATATATATATATATATATAACATACACGCTTATACATATACATGCATACATATGTATATACTCTCATGCTAGCCTTCATACATGCGACAATGATAATAAAAAAGATAAAATCTGGAAATGGCTCGAGGGTTCTGATATAAACAATACAAGAAAACGGGAAAAGGGGATGCTCCAATTCAAGACACTAGGTACAGAGAGAAGAATAAACAAACAAGTGAGAAATAACACAAAACGACCAAGTTGCAGTTTAAATATGATTATTTATTTACATAAAAATACAGGAGAGACACATGTAAAGAACAAAACAAAGATAAGTTGTAATATGGGAAATGATTCTAAATACTATTTCTATCTAACGAGCAAAGATCGCACTTAAACATATGAAAACAATTTATGATAAAAAATGGGAGTTCACTTGTAGTATGTCGATGGGTGGTTCAAGAAGTAATCCACAATAAGGTTCAAAAGTTCAATAATGAGTTTCTTCCTGTATAAGAGTCAATACATATAAGAAAGTGAGTATGGTGAGTATCAGGAACAGGGGGGTTTAAGTTCAGGATAAAGGGGTTGGTGCTACACAATCCTCAGTCAGGGCATCAAGTTGTAATCCCAATGAATGGATGAAGGTAATACTGACAGGTAATAGCTTCGACTGGTTGGTGTGAATTCAGCTTTCACAAGTTGAATTCACTTATTCTTAGTGGCAGTGAAATATTCCAAAATAACTCAAGTTGTCCACGGCGGGCATTTGAAATCTCTAACATTTGAAATCCCTTTTCTTTTGAGTGTTTCTTCGAGCTCAAATATTATAGGTAAGACAACAAAGGTATTTTCCCATCTCTTTCTTTCTCTTCATCTCTTTCTTCCTCTTCTTCATCGATGTAGTCCAGCCGAAGATCTGAACTGATCCGATGCTCTCTGACTTTACTCACTTTTCTTAGAACTTATATGTGTGTCGGTCACATGATCGAGTGCAAAGTGGATTAGGTAGGCATTTATATGTGATTGGACCGGCGCGACAGGTTAAAAGTACTTTTAGCTACCTCAACTGTTCTACATTTACTAACCCAAGAACTCTCATCCATTCTTTCAATGTGACCATACCATTGAAGTCTCCTGTTCTGCACATATCTCCCTATACTGTCCAGATTTAATCTTCCTCTGAGGTCATCTGATCTAAGCCTGTCTTCAAGACTCACATTATACACTTATCCTATCATTTTCATATCATTTCTCTCCATGCAACACATGCCCTTAACCTTCACACACACATACACACATGGTCACATTTAATGCTACCACGACAAAGCTCCTTTCCTTTAACAACTATAAGAAACTTTTCCAACCACGGATTGTCCTGGCCAATAGCACCCTTTCTGAGAGTCCAACGTTCAAACTCCTCAACCTGACATTCTCAGGCAATATTAATTGAAATAAGTATATAGATGTTGCCAAGTGTGCTGCAAAGGAGGTAGGCCCTCTCGATTGGGCAATAAAATTTCTCACGCCTGCCAATATCCTATAATTCTATAAAGCCCGTGCATGAAGTACTATAAATCGGGCCTCTATCATAGTAGCTCATGTTTCGGTGACAATATGCCTTGTTTGAGGCAAACAAAAGTAAATATATATAAATGAATAAATGCGAAAGTGTTTCCAATCTATCCTAACTATATAAACATCAGAACAGGTTCCGCTTATTTAATTCATGAAATTGTGTAGACTGCAAATACCCACAAACACTCTTTGGTCTTAATTTGCATATTTATTTTATAAACAGCTTTAAATAAATTAATATGCTATAATATACAGTTGTAAGTTTGCATTGTCATACTTTCATATATATACGCAATATTTTCGTTGATAGTCAAATGTCTGATGCCACAGGGATGCTGAGAACAGATACTACACTTTGAAATATTTATTTGCACAAAATATAAAAATTTACATTTGGAACAAATTAGGCACAAGGCCATCAAAAGTGTGGGGAAAATGGAATGCGTTGATCATCCTTGGTCAAAAATGATAAAAAATGTCTATCCTACTCTTAACTAGAATCATCCCAGTCACCACAATACCATATTTACTCTTGAGGCCATCCTATTTAAGATATCCCCAAATGGGTTTGAAATTTTTATTTTTCATAAATATGGTTATATATACAAAAATTAATGGGGAGTGGGAGAAAGAAAAGCAAAAACTGTTAATAAGACCCTCCCAACACTTTTCTAAATAATACTGTTTGATCTTAGCGCAAAAGGCAAAGGAACCATAAAAACATTATTTTTAAATGAATGAAAAAAGCCTGATTTAATATATTATTGTATTATCTTTAAATGGGGGTGGGTAATGTCGTATCGGTTCTGTTGTCATAAGACCGTCCTCCCAGGAATTACCTCCTTCTTTTTTAAGGGGGGTATGATAATCCTCTCAGATATTACATCGTCCTTTGGGGGAGGGGGTAATGTATCTGTTTTGTTGTCATGAGACCATCTTTCCAGGGACAAACTTCTCCTTTTTTTTTGGGGGGGGGGGGGGTAGTGTAGTATCTGTTCTGTTGCCATAATATCATAATCACAAGCATTACCTTCTCCATTTATAGGGCGATCCTCCCAGGTATTACCTCTTCTTTTATTTGGGGGGAGCATAGTATATGTTCGTTCCTCATGATACCATCCTTCCATGATTATCGTCTCCGTTTGAGGCAGGGATGGGGTGGGGGGGGGGGGGCGTTCATCATACCATCCTCTCAGTAATTACCTCCTCCTTTGGAAGTTATATTGAGGAATGAAGCAATAATTACTATCCCAATATTATACGATATATATATATATATATATATATATATATATATATATATATATATATATATATATAGAAGTTATGAAAAAAATTAATTTATGTTCAACATAGTCAATACCCTGGCAATGCTGGGTAAATCTGTTAGTTCTTTATAAAAACAAGTTCAGATTATAAAAATTGTCTGCTTGACATTGTCTAAGCCTTAAGGGATTTCTTATTTTTAGACCAAAACCAAGATCAAAAAACTAAAAGAAAAAAACCTCATGAGATAAATTGCCAAAAATAAAACATCCTGAGTCACAATGCAATACAATGCTGGTCATACAAAAACTTAAATACTTCATAAAAAAAAGAAAATTTTTTTTTTTTAAGAAACACAAAATCAAAGGTCAAAATGAATAAAGCCACAAAATGCCATCTTTTTAAATTCTACAAACGCAAAGAATTAAGTTCCCATCGTTGTTTTAAGCTTTTGAAATTTGTCCAAACATTGATTTTTACCCTGACACAAAGGAAAAACTGATGCATAGATCAATCTAGGTAAAGTATTGTCTATGTCTATAGGATTTCTGATTAACAACAGCTCGGACATTTTATATATTTCCTCAGAATAGTCAAGTAAAATATACATATCTCTATTAATATAAAGTTAAGTATGTGTATCTGTTTATATATTTGTATGCACAGGATTCACTCCTAAACTAATTAACCGATCATTATGAATTTTTTAACACAGCTGCTAGGCGTAAGGAGGTCTATTTTGAGGGCTACATTTACTTTGATTTTGCTTTATAGAAAGGGGGTTAAAAAGAAGCTCTTCATGAAAATTCAGATACCTTCGATTTTTGAGAAGATTCAACAATGAGTATGAGACATCAATTAATAAATATTCACCAAATTTTAGTTTCTGTGGAGAATTTTTAAAGGGTTTTAGGAGCACAACTTCCATTTGAAAATTCAATTATATCAGACCTGAATTGAATTTGATCCATAGTCATTAGATACCAATTAAACAAGATTCCCTGAATTTCAATTTTTTCTTAAGACCTTTTAATAAGCTTAAGCCTTAAATTTTAGACATTTTCTAGAATCAAAATCATGTCATGGATTTTGATGAAAATTAGAATAAGGATTCTAGATATCATTAAATAATTAAATATTGATTTTAATCTCAGTAATGGAAACATAAAAGTGATGCAAAACTTTTCTGTCCAGGGAAATAATTTTATCCATCCTTCTAGTAATCACATGCCAGTGTCGCAGATTTTGTACATATCTGTGCAAATAAAAATAATCATATATAAAAGCTCTATTTGATATTGAGCACTTTTTATAAACCCGGTTGAAATTGTTTGGATTACTACCCTGTGGATGTTTTACCTGGATTATTATTATTATAATATATATATATATATATATATATATATATATATATATATATATATATATATATATATACATATATATACATATATATATATATATATATATATTTTTATTTTATTCCATTAGTTGCGACAAAACAAGTTTTGTTTCATTGGTGCAAATAGCGACCAAATCATCGGGCCGGCGACGGAATTCAAATGGCATAAATTTTAACTTCACTCTAACGGGAGATTGAAACTTGAAAATACATTGGATATATATATATATATATATATATATATATATATATACATATATATATATATATATATATATACATATATATATACATATATATACATATATATATATACATATATATATATACATATATATATACATATATATATGTATGTATATATGTATGTATATATATATATGTATATATATATATATATATATATATATATATATATATATATATATATATATATATATATAAATGTATGTATATAAATGTATGTATATACATATATGTATTTATATATTTTAGAGTAAATGTTGCTTTTAAAAGATACCAGCGTTTTGCTTAGACAAATACTGCATTAAATAAATAATTAAATACAGAACTTGAGTTCCTTGAGAAATCAGTTCATGTGATTCTCTGGTAATGAATGCTGGCATCCATTATTGAATTCTAAAAATAACCTATGCTATACATATTCATTTATTTAAAAAATATATATCAGTAATAAATTACAAGTGTTGCATTACCCGTTCTTTCGGGGTACCCGGTAAGATCCAACAAGAATGACAAAGAACAGAACGTGTATGGAAAAACTTTGGTTTTCTTTATTTCCCATCACCGGATGGTCACGCCGGTTACGCACACACATATAAAAACAAAAATCTTTTTTACATACTTTTGTTTCATGAAAGTCTTAATCTTGCTGAATAATACCGCTAGAAACTCGTTCATATATACATCCGATTGGAAAGCAATTTGCTCTGCATTTTCTATCCGAGCGTGAACTGAAGCAATCGTTCCACAAGCACTTCCAATTGTCTGTCTGATGAAATACAAGTCAGGAGAGTTCCATCACAGTACCAACTCACTTATCAGTCATATTTTTAGTCAGCGGACACGAAAGCCTAACAGCAAGACGCGCTTGGGTACCATAGCCAATAAAGCTTCATCAGTGCCATAAACATCGGTAAACTCCCATTCTTCCGGTACTTCGATACTCCGATCACCAAGCGCTCTGGCTCTTCGCGTTTCTGAAACTGCCGCCTTTCAAGTCTTGCTTGCAGTGCGGAACCTTCTCCTTTTTAAGTCGCTTTCTTTCTCGACGTCCCACCCACAATGGACTCATCCACGATTCATTTTTACCACTCTTCATTATCTTACACAAGCACTTAATAATAGGGAGTTACTTTTCACACACCTTGTAAATTATTACGGACCAGCTATGACGTCACACAAGAAAATTAAGGTTGGGAACCTGAGAACTATTTTATTATCTGTGGACCCCATATATGCATATATAATTTTTTTTAATCAAATATTTGTTTTTAGTAAAAACTAACAATGAATCAATTTTGTTATATTTATAACACAAAATCCAAATACAAATCTTGAAATTTCAATAAACACACAGATATCTCCTTGTAAACAAAACAAAATAAATAGCAACTTTTTTTTCATGGACCCCTTAAAACTTCTGTGGACCCCTGGGAGTTCATATGAACCCCGGTTAGGAATCCCTGAGTTAGAGGATTGCATCAAGAGTCCGGTTATTTTTTGGAGCAAAAGCCACCATTCACCCATGCATGGAGTAGTGTTGCCACATCAACCACGAACCTCTCTCCTTTGGACAGGGTGCAAAAACAAGAATTTCTTACATAATAGATCTCGCACTGTCTGCCAATCTCCAGCCCCTGTCCCATCGCTACAGTGTTGCATCCCTGTGCTTGTTTTACAAGTACTACCACGGAATGTGCTCCTATGAACTTACTGTACTTGTATCCCATCAACGTAATTATCCCTGACACACCCGACTAGCAGCAAAATCACACCCCTTCACTATAGAGGTCCCTAGGTGCCAGAGGATATTCTACTCTAATAGCTTATTTCCTCGAACCGCTTGTCTTTAGAATTCCCTCCCTACTTTCTGTTTATGCGACTGCACAAACATGCAGAAATTTAAATGTAATGTAAACAAACATTTTGCTGCCTAACTCTCCACCCACATTGCCCTCCACCCATAAATCTGGCCCTTATCACAGTAGGCCCTTGCGCCTCAGCAGCAATATGCCCCCTTGTTTGGGGTGAAAAAATTTTAAACAAAAATTTTAAACAAAAATTTTTTTTTTTTAATTTAAAAAAAATTGTTCCAGCAACCTTAGCATCAGATAGGATATAAGTCTTCCATTTTTAGATCTGAAGTGAAAGTCAGTTCTAGGAGCTTAGCAAAACAAAGAGCTGCCTCAAGGAGAGATATTTTATTTTCTCTGGACACAAGACGAAGCATACATTTATCTTTGCACTATCCTGATTTCTATTTCACTCGACTACAAACAGCAAAATTAGGCTTAAGAATGCAATAATATCGCATTAGTTTGCGTGATTCTTTCGCACTACGCGAAGAGAAGATATTCAACAATAACATGATCTGAACAGAGCCGCTGAAGTAGCGATGTTATTTTTTTGTGTGCTCGGTGGCCATTAACCCTAAAAGGATTCATCGGACCTTTGGAATGTTTTATTTCACCACCTGCTGAATCTCTGTCTAGCCACCCTCCGCACGGTGAAGGAAACAGTTTAGTACCCAATCATTCAACTATGCAGCAGGTTGTACGAGGTTTCATATTACCAGTTCTACTGTACTATGAAGCCAACATATATTTTATACATTTACAAGAACAGAAATTAGCTCGCAATTCCTTGTGTTATTTATAACATCATAATTTTCAATAATTACTGATTCTTTTACAAAATGACAATTCCTTTAAAAAAAACATTAACAAAAATTTTTTTAAATCAATTTATCACATGAATAAACTTATGTGTTGGAATTTTTTACATGAAGATTATTTGGATTATTCACACTACCGTTCTCATCTTGGATATTATTCTCACAACGTTTCGGCCGATGTAACCTCCAAACTTCTTCATGTGTATCTTGACAATGGCTTTTATTGCTGAATGGTGGAAAGAATGTTTTTGTTCTCCGACCTTCTTTAGGTGCATCTTGGCGAACTCTGGAATCTTTATGTCGAGCTTCGAATGGATCCCTTTATTTAATCCATGAAGGGTAGCTTGTTCTCGTTCTGTCAGCCATGACGAGGTAGAAGTCTTAAATAATTATTAATTGTATTCTTACTATTGCCCGTACTGAGGACTGAACCTTCAACATAGACCTGTGGTGCAACAGACGAAAGTGTTAAGTTATAATCAGTTCTAAGTGACAGCCTTCTGACAGTTCTTCTTCTTCTTTAGAAAAGTGAATATTCATTTAAAACATATCTAGATTAAAAAACATGAAAAAAGTTTTACAAGCGTAAAATTATTCCATGGCTGAACTGATGGAAAGGTTGCCCCGGTTGAAAAGGAAAGATGGGTAAAAAGGTCAAATGTATTAACACCATCATTTATCATTGCCCACTGACAGCTTTCGCTTCTTAATCTTTCCAACAA
The DNA here is from genome assembly GCA_963556195.1 of Sepiola atlantica. Classification (NCBI taxonomy): domain Eukaryota; kingdom Metazoa; phylum Mollusca; class Cephalopoda; order Sepiida; family Sepiolidae; genus Sepiola; species Sepiola atlantica. Next base: position 68,527,527 of record OY744538.1, read on the forward strand.
CCACTTCCTGTCTGCCAGTCAATGTGGAATTACAGGCAATTCTTCAAAATACTGACTTTGAATCCTTCCCAAGTTCTTCCTTCCTTTCAGTTATGGAAACCATGATTCGTTTGATGCTTAGTCCAATGTTACAACCATTGGCCTACGCCAAGAACACCCAATACAAAACATGACAAGAATTAACATTAATCGAGAAGATTTTACAATTAAAAACGAAAACATTTCTATTCTTTTTTTTATGGAAGTTGCTCCAGACAAGGCATGAAGCCACTTGATGTAAGGAGCTAAAAACAAAAAAACAAAAAAAAACTAATATTACTTCAAAGTAGCCAACGATAAGTGTTAGATGGATAGATTCTGACCCAGAAAACAGCAATACTTCCCCCTTTGTCAGAAACATCGCTCATAGGATGCGAGGACTAAAGGACAAAATAAGGGAAGCAAGAGTTACGAGGCTGCCGAAAGTAAACGCAAGGTCCACTTTCTACTCTCCTATTTGGTTTTTGTTGGTGTGTTTTATGGCATCTCAATCCTTTCATGATGAAACAAATTGCTATAACAAATATTTTATTGTAAACTAACAGGACCTGTGCACCGGCCTCACCCAGAAAAATAAAAAAATAAAAAAAAACTCTTGCTTCCACATAGGTATCACATATAATTAGTGCTAATCAATTTTTAATTATCTATAAGTGTTAATTATTTTGTTAATCATAAATAATAATGAACACTTAAACGTTCGTCTTATTTATTAACTAAGAAAGAACATCCCCCAGCAATCCATGTGCCTACGAGGATTGTATTTAAAAAAAATTTTTTGCAGTGGTGGGGAATTTTAAATAATTGTTTCTATACACAAACGCTGAAACAGTAAGCACTATTTTATAGTAATTTTTTAAGCATGATTCATAACAATATCAGCGTATAATTAGAAGAGTAAACAAAGAATTTGTGCAAAAATTCCTTCTGGATTTGATTAGTAAATCTATTATATAAAGGGCAGTTGTCTCTGTGAGTGTGTGTGTGTGTGTATATATGTCAAACTAAAAGTCAAAAACTACAAAACAAACACCCACAAAGTTGGTATATTCTTAATCAGCATTGCCTTTGATGAATAATATCTAAAAAAAAAATGTTTAAATATTGATTCTTTAGGTCAACTGGGCCAGGTTTCATCGGGGGGGGGGGCGGTTTTTTAACCATTTTATTTACTAATTTGGAAAAAAAATGCTGACTCATTCCTCAAGGAATCTATATAAAGGAGAGTTGATACTTGACCAGATTAGGACCCAAGCTAAAATCGACTTAGCGTCAATAGTTTCTGATGTTTACGGAGACAGACAGAAAAAATTGGTTGCCTGCGTCCAAAAAAAAAACAAAACAAGTTTGGATGTACAAGTGGAAAAAATGTTGTCTTTTTTGCATGTAAAATTTTTTTTTTAAGAAAGATATCACTGAACAAACGTTAAAATGGTGGTAGGGTTAGGGTTATAACAATTCTTTTTCTGCATGAAAAAGTTTGTTTTTTCACTGAACAAGTGTTAAAATGCGGTTAGGGTTAGTTAAAATTCATTATCACTTGGATCAATTTTATTTCCAATTAGTGAATTTCACGATTCAATCAATTAAAATGTTAACTTGTCATCTACTTATTTTCTCGCATTCTGATTGGATAAGCGCTTCAGCACTTTCCGACCATCTACATAAACATCTGGAAACTACCGACACCAAGTTGATTTTAGCTTGGGTCCTAATCTGGACAAGTACTGGAGAGTTGTATGTGTGTATGTCCAGAGAGAGGAATGGGCTGGGTGGAGGAGGGATGGGGGGGGGGTAGAAAAATAGAGACGGATAGAGACGGGTAGAGAGATAGAAGTTTTAATAGAAATGGATTACACTTTTGCCCCGGGCAACGCCGGGCAGCCCTGCTAGTAATATATAAATTAGATTTAGATATGCATTAAAACTGCAAATGATAATGACCATTTGAACATTCATATTATTTCATAACTAATGAATAGCATCCTCATAAATTAGATTTAAATAAGTAATAAAACTGCAACTAATAATGAAGTCTAGATCAGCGGTTCTCAACCTTTTTTTAGCTCATGAACCCTTTCATCATGTATCAGAATGATATTTCCCCCATTTCAAAAATGTCTGACTCAAAATGTGCATTCATACTAACAATAATAACTAATACTAACATAATAGCATTTAATACAAACGTTAGCAGAGAGAAAATCTAACATGGCCTTTCAGTAGCGATGGGTGATGCACACTGTGTGTTTTTTTTTGGGGGGGGGGACCTTGGATCCAGTTTGTGTCTGCTAATCTGTGTTGCCAATCCCCCCCCCCCCACCGAAACCCTGAAAGTTCCCCTACACTAGTCTAGATGAAAAAAAATAGAAACAAAATGTTTGTTATTTTGTACATTGTGCTTTGAAATATCTTCACAAAGACAAATCTTTGAATCAATCAGTGAACAGGGTTACTATCAATGTTTATTTTCAACATTTAAACTGAACTTATAAGATATGTAATGTTTTTAATAAACATTTATTGCAGTCATAATGAACAGGTGAAGGTCCATATTAATGGAGTGTGATCTAACTCAGGATCGACGAAAGCGGGCTGCAAGAGTCAGAGACAATGTACTTTCTCAAGAGAAAGCTGACCATTACAAGTACAAGTAAGTAATGGAGATGAAATGCATTATGTGAAAAGTTACGTATATGCCTAATCACGGTTTCTCTAGATGACTACACTTGCGTTGGCTTCCAAATTACAACCGCCTGTTTCTATGATGACTGACGTGTTCGCTATGACTTTCTAGTCGTCTATACTTGAGTTGGTTTCTATGGAACTGGACAACCTGGAACCACTGTTTCTTCATAATGAGACAAATGCACGCTTCTCCATTGTTTAACGCATACTGAAAACCGAATCACTCATTTTTTTATCAACATAACTGAAAAGTAGTACATATTCTGTAGCAATTTTTACTTTAAAATAACGACATGTAGGGTCCATTTTGCTATATATATATTGTATGAATGTGCTCGCGAAGAAGATTTTTTGTTGTGTTGTATATTTTGTAATCAGAATACATTTTTGTTGTGTTGTATATTTTGTAATCAGAATACATTTTTGTTGTGTTGTATATTTTGCAATCAGAATACATTTTTGTTGTGTTGTATATTTTGTAATCAGAATACATTTTTGTTGTGTTGTATATTTTGTAATCAGAATACATTTTTGTTGTGTTGTATATTTTGTAATCAGAATACATTTTTGTTATGTTGTATATTTTGGAATCAGAATACATTTTTGTTGTGTTGTATATTTTGTAATCAGAATACATTTTTGTTGTGTTGTATATTTTGTAATCAGAATACATTTTTGTTGTGTTGTATATTTTGTAATCAGAATACATTTTTATTGTGTTGTATATTTTGTAATCAGAATACATTTTTGTTGTGTTGTATATTTTGTAATCAGAATACATTTTTGTTGTGTTGTATATTTTGTAATCAGAATACATTTTTGTTGTGTTGTATATTTTGTAATCAGAATACATTTTTGTTGTGTTGTATATTTTGTAATCAGAATACATTTTTGTTGTGTTGTATATTTTGTAATCAGAATACATTTTTGTTGTGTTGTATATTTTGTAATCAGAATACATTTTTGTTGTGTTGTATATTTTGTAATCAGAATACATTTTTGTTGTGTTGTATATTTTGTAATCAGAATACATTTTTGTTGTGTTGTATATTTTGGAATCAGAATACATTTTTGTTGTGTTGTATATTTTGTAATCAGAATACATTTTTGTTGTGTTGTATATTTTGTAATCAGAATACATTTTTGTTGTGTTGTATATTTTGTAATCAGAATACATTTTTGTTGTGTTGTATATTTTGTAATCAGAATACATTTTTGTTGTGTTGTATATTTTGTAATCAGAATACATTTTTGTTGTGTTGTATATTTTGTAATCAGAATACATTTTTGTTGTGTTGTATATTTTGTAATCAGAATACATTTTTGTTGTGTTGTATATTTTGTAATCAGAATACATTTTTGTTGTGTTGTATATTTTGTAATCAGAATACATTTTTGTTGTGTTGTATATTTTGTAATCAGAATACATTTTTGTTGTGTTGTATATTTTGTAATCAGAATACATTTTTTTTATTTGCTGTTTTATTAGCCACTCAATCACTAGTCAACATAGTAATTAATATAATTCAATGTAGCGCACGGTGTAATATGAAAAAGTGACCCTAATTAAATTCATACCATATTTATGTTACAGTGTTCTCGATTGAAAGAAGAGGACATATTACTGTAGGATGAGGGTTAATCACTCCTACTCTCATGCTAGAATTAGTAATGAAAGAGAAAACAGCGGCTGACCGGATAAAATATAAAAATCGCTGAATCCGAACGAAAGAACCCTATAATTTCTGAAAACATGCATCAAGGATTGGACTGAAGCGCACACGAAGACTTATTCTATATGCAGCTTTTGTTTACGGAGCTATACAGGTCACTGAAATAGAGGAAAATCAAACTTGACTTTATATATAAGATTAGCGAAGAAACACAATTACTTCAAAGGCAAGTTTTTTATCACACTTTTTACTGTCTATTTTTTTAAATTTTTTCACATTTCTATTATTCTTTAACGATCATTTATGATTATTACGATCTTATCTCTAATGTTCTAGTTTGTTTCAGAGACCTCACCAATAACATTGGAAGAAAGTGTGGGTGCATTATTGTGCACTAACAGGACCCAAGTCCCAGAGTTGCCCGGTGGAACTGAGGAAACCAAAAATCACCACCCCTAAAAATGTTGCTTGTGTGTGTGTGGGGGGGGGGGAGCTTTGTATTTAATTTAAAATTTAACTAAAGAATAAAATGACTGACTTATGGTGGAATTTAATTCTGTAATGAAATAAATTTCGGAAGTTAAACGGATACTCACTGAATTATTTTGCTCCGTCTCGGTGTATTAGGGGTGGTGGCTTTCCTTTAATTTACAATTTAGCAAAAGAATAAACTGGCTGACGTCTGTACGGATAGACCGAAATGCATTATGGTGGAATTTAATTTCATGGTCTATTGTCTAGGAGAGTTTGAGAAACGTGCAAGGTTTCTAGGTTTTTAGGGCCTTCTTCTGTAACTAAAAAAAATCTGATTTTTATAAAGCAAATGTACCTATTATCAACTCCCCACAAGTGTCGGATGTGACACAAGGTTGGTTTAATGCGGCAGATATCCAGTTCCCCTAATGGGAGAAAAATAAAAGTTGCTTCAGTTGAGTAGGATTCTACTGAGTACAGAAATCACACAATTATTGATAAGGTATATTTGAAGGTAGTGGCGGGGGCGGGGAGTAAATTTCCACCTGAGAAAACATTATTATTATTCACAGAATGGGTACACTAGTTTCTTATAATTAACAACTGTTGGGGGACTTTGGCAGAGACGATTTCAGTAGCACTTTGGAGACCTCAGTGTTATTTGTTGTTCCCTTCCTTAAAATGCTGAGAGAAAAAATTATATTTAGTTAACTTGAACAGTAAGAATAAACCATTTACCAAACTGTTCACCACCAAGTTGATATGTGTTCAACAGTAAGAATAAACCATTTACCAAACTGTTCACCACCAAGTTGATATGTGTTCAACAGTAAGAATAAACCATTTACCAAACTGTTCACCACCAAGTTGATATGTGTTCAACAGTAAGAATAAACCATTTACCAAACTGTTCACCACCAAGTTGATATGTGTTCAACAGTAAGAATAAACCATTTACCAAACTGTTCACCACCAAGTTGATATGTGTTCAACAGTAAGAATAATCCAGTTACCAAACTGTTCACCACCAAGTTGATATGTGTTCAACAGTAAGAATAAACCATTTACCAAACTGTTCACCACCAAGTTGATATGTGTTCAACAGTAAGAATAAACCATTTACCAAACTGTTCACCACCAAGTTGATATGTGTTCAACAGTAAGAATAATCCATTTACCAAACTGTTCACCACCAAGTTGATATGTGTTCAACAGTAAGAATAAACCATTTACCAAACTTTTCACCACCAAATTGATATGTGTTCAACAGTAAGAATAATCCATTTACCAAACTGTTCACCAAGTTGATATGTGTTCAACAGTAAGAATAATCCATTTACCAAACTGTTCACCACCAAGTTGATATGTGTTCAACAGTAAGAATAATCCATTTACCAAACTGTTCACCACCAAATTGATATGTGTTCAACAGTAAGAATAATCTATTTACCAAACTGTTCACCACCAAGTTGATATGTGTTCAACAGTAAGAATAATCCATTTACCAAACTTTTCACCACCAAGTTGATATGTGTTCAACAGTAAGAATAATCCATTTACCAAACTGTTCACCACCAAGTTGATATGTGTTCAACAGTAAGAATAATCCATTTACCAAACTGTTCACCACCAAGTTGATATGTGTTCAACAGTAAGAATAATCTATTTACCAAACTGTTCACCACCAAGTTGATATGTGTTCAACAGTAAGAATAATCCATTTACCAAACTGTTCACCACCAAGTTGATATGTGTTCAACAGTAAGAATAATCTATTTACCAAACTGTTCACCACCAAGTTGATATGTGTTCAACAGTAAGAATAATCCATTTACCAAACTGTTCACCAAGTTGATATGTGTTCAACAGTAAGAATAATCCATTTACCAAACTGTTCACCACCAAGTTGATATGTGTTCAACAGTAAGAATAATCCATTTACCAAACTGTTCACCACCAAATTGATATGTGTTCAACAGTAAGAATAATCCATTTACCAAACTGTTCACCACCAAGTTGATATGTGTTCAACAGTAAGAATAATCCATTTACCAAACTTTTCACCACCAAGTTGATATGTGTTCAACAGTAAGAATAATCCATTTACCAAACTGTTCACCACCAAGTTGATATGTGTTCAACAGTAAGAATAATCCATTTACCAAACTGTTCACCACCAAGTTGATATGTGTTCAACAGTAAGAATAATCTATTTACCAAACTGTTCACCACCAAGTTGATATGTGTTCAACAGTAAGAATAATCCATTTACCAAACTGTTCACCACCAAGTTGATATGTGTTCAACAGTAAGAATAATCCATTTACCAAACTGTTCACCACCAAGTTGATATGTGTTCAACAGTAAGAATAATCTATTTACCAAACTGTTCACCACCAAGTTGATATGTGTTCAACAGTAAGAATAATCCATTTACCAAACTGTTCACCACCAAGTTGATATGTGTTCAACAGTAAGAATAATCTATTTACCAAACTGTTCACCACCAAGTTGATATGTGTTCAACAGTAAGAATAATCCATTTACCAAACTGTTCACCACCAAGTTGATATGTGTTCAACAGTAAGAATAATCTATTTACCAAACTGTTCACCACCAAGTTGATATGTGTTCAACAGTAAGAATAATCCATTTACCAAACTGTTCACCACCAAGTTGATATGTGTTCAACAGTAAGAATAATCTATTTACCAAACTGTTCACCACCAAGTTGATATGTGTTCAACAGTAAGAATAATCCATTTACCAAACTGTTCACCACCAAGTTGATATGTGTTCAACAGTAAGAATAATCTATTTACCAAACTGTTCACCACCAAGTTGATATGGGTTCAACAGTAAGAATAATCTATTTACCAAACTGTTCACCACCAAGTTGATATGTGTTCAACAGTAAGAATAATCTATTTACCAAACTGTTTACCACCAAGTTGATATGTGTTCAACAGTAAGAATAATCCATTTACCAAACTGTTCACCACCAAGTTGATATGTGTTCAACAGTAAGAATAATCCATTTACCAAACTTTTCACCACCAAGTTGATATGTGTTCAACAGTAAGAATAATCCATTTACCAAACTGTTCACCACCAAGTTGATATGTGTTCAACAGTAAGAATAATCCATTTACCAAACTTTTCACCATTAAGTTGATGTGTGTTCAACAGTAAGAATAATCCATTTACCAAACTTTTCACCACCAAGTTGATATGTGTTCAACAGTAAGAATAATCCATTTACCAAACTGTTCACCACCAAGTTGATATGTGTTCAACAGTAAGAATAATCCATTTACCAAACTTTTCACCATTAAGTTGATATGTGTTCAACAGTAAGAATAATCCATTTACCAAACTTTTCACCACCAAGTTGATATGTGTTCAACAGTAAGAATAATCCATTTACCAAACTGTTCACCACCAAGTTGATATGTGTTCAACAGTAAGAATAATCCATTTACCAAACTGTTCACCACCAAGTTGATATGTGTTCAACAGTAAGAATAATCTATTTACCAAACTGTTCACCACCAAGTTGATATGTGTTCAACAGTAAGAATAATCCATTTACCAAACTGTTCACCACCAAGTTGATATGTGTTCAACAGTAAGAATAATCTATTTACCAAACTGTTCACCACCAAGTTGATATGTGTTCAACAGTAAGAATAATCCATTTACCAAACTGTTCACCAAGTTGATATGTGTTCAACAGTAAGAATAATCCATTTACCAAACTGTTCACCACCAAGTTGATATGTGTTCAACAGTAAGAATAATCCATTTACCAAACTGTTCACCACCAAATTGATATGTGTTCAACAGTAAGAATAATCCATTTACCAAACTGTTCACCACCAAGTTGATATGTGTTCAACAGTAAGAATAATCCATTTACCAAACTTTTCACCACCAAGTTGATATGTGTTCAACAGTAAGAATAATCCATTTACCAAACTGTTCACCACCAAGTTGATATGTGTTCAACAGTAAGAATAATCCATTTACCAAACTGTTCACCACCAAGTTGATATGTGTTCAACAGTAAGAATAATCTATTTACCAAACTGTTCACCACCAAGTTGATATGTGTTCAACAGTAAGAATAATCCATTTACCAAACTGTTCACCACCAAGTTGATATGTGTTCAACAGTAAGAATAATCCATTTACCAAACTGTTCACCACCAAGTTGATATGTGTTCAACAGTAAGAATAATCTATTTACCAAACTGTTCACCACCAAGTTGATATGTGTTCAACAGTAAGAATAATCCATTTACCAAACTGTTCACCACCAAGTTGATATGTGTTCAACAGTAAGAATAATCTATTTACCAAACTGTTCACCACCAAGTTGATATGTGTTCAACAGTAAGAATAATCCATTTACCAAACTGTTCACCACCAAGTTGATATGTGTTCAACAGTAAGAATAATCTATTTACCAAACTGTTCACCACCAAGTTGATATGTGTTCAACAGTAAGAATAATCCATTTACCAAACTGTTCACCACCAAGTTGATATGTGTTCAACAGTAAGAATAATCTATTTACCAAACTGTTCACCACCAAGTTGATATGTGTTCAACAGTAAGAATAATCCATTTACCAAACTGTTCACCACCAAGTTGATATGTGTTCAACAGTAAGAATAATCTATTTACCAAACTGTTCACCACCAAGTTGATATGGGTTCAACAGTAAGAATAATCTATTTACCAAACTGTTCACCACCAAGTTGATATGTGTTCAACAGTAAGAATAATCTATTTACCAAACTGTTTACCACCAAGTTGATATGTGTTCAACAGTAAGAATAATCCATTTACCAAACTGTTCACCACCAAGTTGATATGTGTTCAACAGTAAGAATAATCCATTTACCAAACTTTTCACCACCAAGTTGATATGTGTTCAACAGTAAGAATAATCCATTTACCAAACTGTTCACCACCAAGTTGATATGTGTTCAACAGTAAGAATAATCCATTTACCAAACTTTTCACCATTAAGTTGATGTGTGTTCAACAGTAAGAATAATCCATTTACCAAACTTTTCACCACCAAGTTGATATGTGTTCAACAGTAAGAATAATCCATTTACCAAACTGTTCACCACCAAGTTGATATGTGTTCAACAGTAAGAATAATCCATTTACCAAACTTTTCACCATTAAGTTGATGTGTGTTCAACAGTAAGAATAATCCATTTACCAAACTGTTCACCACCAAGTTGATATGTGTTCAATAGTAAGAATAATCCATTTACCAAACTGTTCACCACCAAGTTGATATGTGTTCAACAGTATGAATAATCCATTTACCAAACTGTTCACCACCAAGTTGATGTGTGTTCAACAGTAAGAATAAACCATTTACCAAACTGTTCACCACCAAGTTGATATGTGTTCAACAGACCGAAACTTAAATTTCGAAAACTTCCACTCTTCTGAAAACCGTTATGAAAACAATTCTTTTAATGTGCCTTACCTTTTTCGAAACTCTAAGCAAAGTGTCAATCTTTACTAATCACATCATTCATTGTATTATAAAATCTATTAAGTAATACAATTATGAAACAACTTCATGCATGTGTTTTTCGTTTCAACACAGCCTTAATAATTACACATTGAATTATTATTTTTTATTTACTATTCATTGAATATTTATTGAAATAAAAATGCAACAGCAAACAAACATTGTTTGTTAAATTATTCAATTTTATAAAAATCTACAAGAATGCATTTCGGTTTCATTTCCTACGCTTCACCCCAGACCAACAGTATGTAGCCACTTTCTTACTTCCTGCATTCATCATTTAATCAGCGATCTCTCTCTCTCTCTCCCTTTCTCTCTCCCTTTCTCTCAGATAATCTTTTTTAATAAAGTAAATTGATTTAGACTCAGAACGATCTGCAGAAACAAATCCAAGCCTTTAGCCATTTAGTGTTGTTTCACCACTTTTCACTCACTTGATTAATTTTTCTACACAAAAAAAAATTATCTTTCTCAATTTTAGTTATAGTTTTGGAACAATTTTGTTAAATAAATAATTTAAAGTACCAAATTATACCATAATAATAAGATTTGATTTCAAAAATCCTATTAAAACAAATTGATTGAATAAAAAAAAAAGTATTTTCTCATTGGAAACTAGCTATACCTACCCGGCACTGCCTGGGATGCAGTAAAGTTATGTTAGATTTTAATTTTTATTTGTATTCACATTTTTAAACTTATACAGAAAAAGAAATAAAATTTTAGTTGCAAGACAACTTAAAATATGAGTTATCCACCTTACATTATTTGAGTTAAGCTTAAGAATGAAAACCATTCACGAATGATGCGTCACATTACTTTTTTCGACATTGCAATTTAAGTTTTCAGATATTACCTATTTCTTTTACACGGCAGTTTCTATCTGAATGAAAATATGATTTTTTTAACAGTTATTTAGTATTATTAAATAAAATAAGGTATTAGTATTACTATTCTGTAATAATAGCAAAAATTTGTTGCTGATAGAAAAATGGCTTCCATCTGTAATTGACATTTGCTGCAGAAAAAAAGATATTTTCCCTGCGGAAAATATTTCAAGCAAGAATAATTATATTTATAAAGAAATTAAGGCAAATTAGTTTTGTTTTTTTAACAACATGGTCCAACGCTAAAGAAAAGGAAATTGCTCTTCAGAAAAAAATATTGATATTTTAGTATGGAAGCAATTTAGCTCTAAAATAGAAAATCTGACAAATTTAATTTTATATATTAGATTAAGATAAAAGACAAAAAGAGGCGGGGGGAATAAGTGAAACAAAAATGAAGGTAAAAATGTAGTTAGTTTATATATATATATATATATATATATATATATATATATATATATATATATATATATATATATATATATATATATACTAGGTACGTGCAAAAATGGCCGTCTCTTGTATGGACTATGCTTATTAAAAAGCGCTTATCATTAATTATTTAGTTTCCGTGTAAACTTTGATTGTGTTTGAAAGATAAAAGCCTAAACTTAATCTCTAAAAGGAAAAAACTGTATATTTACATGTGAAAAAGAAATTACAATGAAAAATGTTATTTTGTTGTAATAAAAAGAAATGCTTATTTAATTAAAATATTTGTGAATGTACGCAATTAAGATTTATCTATTTTAAACTAAAGATTCATATTTAACTTGGTATTAGTTTTTAATTCAGTAATACTCTGAAATTTTGATGACGTCTGTTTACCAATGTTTTTCCTTAGAATTTGAAATGAAACTTTTTTAAATGTTGTTAAAAATCATTTTTACGTTAGGAACTGCGTCAATGTTATCAATTTCTTTTACATGATGATTAAAAACTTTAGTTATTCGATTTATTCTTAATGTGTCGTAACGATAAATTACATTAATTCTTTTTAAAATTAAGTGTATTTTTTTTATTTTAAGTGTGAAAAAGTAAATTAAAGTCACTGACTACACTGACAATTTATTCATTGAAAAAAATAGTTAAAACAATTATTTATTAATAAATAGAATTCAATTTTGAAAGAAAATGTCATGTTTGAATTCTCTTTATTTATTAAGAAATAATTGTTTTTAACTTTTTAAATATTTATTAATGAAAAAATTACAAAACAAATACAAACTTTCTAAATAATTGTAAATGAATTGTGAAATTAACGAAATTGTTGAATCTCTAGAAATAAAATTTTGAGGGGGGTAGTGAGTGAGTGGTGGGAGGTATATTTATTACAGAATGTGGCTTCCATAGCGCCCCAAGTCAATCATTAGTAGAAATTATCCAATTTTTAAAATTCTTTTTTTCGTTATGATCCTGAGTCTCAAATTTTTCAATTTTTGGTTTATTTTCAAGATTATAAAAAAATTTATTGCGCTGATGATGACATGTTTATGTATGAAAGGGAAATATAATAATGTCGCATTTTTTATTTCCCCATAAACTCTAATCATTAAAATCACATGAAATATTTTTTGCAATTATATTATTTTTTTGTGAAAATATTGATTATTCAATAATAATATCACTCATTCAAAAAATTAATTTTTCTTCGAGTTATAGTGATTTTATTAACACGGTATTTAAGGGCCTAATATATACAAAAAAAAAAATTTTTTTAATTGTTAACATCTACAATGCTTTATTTTTATAAAAAAAATTTTAAATTCGCGCATTTTCTTTTTTATTAATACATGAAAATATAACTTTAGTAAAGGTTTATTTTGTTTTAAAAAAATAACAGATTTTCACTAAAATTTAAAAAAAAATAATGGTTTCATTATATTCCGTGATTGTTGATGAATAAATATTGAAAATTTAATTAAAATTGGTACATTTCCTGAATTTTTGTGAATTTTTAAGTGAAGGAAGGATCAAAATGTTTTTATATATTGGGGATCGGCCATTGATTTTGCACATACTTAATATATACTAATGTGTCATCGCTTATCAAGGTCTAAAGGTCACTCGAAGGTAAGGGTTAATGAGATCATAAGTTGGACGATAAACAACACTTAAGAGGATTGAAAACGATGGGTAAAATAGGCAAAATTTGATTATTTAAGAGGACTGCTTTACCTGAATTTCTTAACATTGGACTTAAAAACGACCATGTTGTAGTCAGCTGGGAAGCAGTCCTGTGGTATTGTGTTCCACAGATGGGAAATTCTTGGAAATAAACTTTGTTCATGGAAGTTTTGTTTAATTTTATGTACACAGAGGAAGAAAGGAAAATTTCTTTGAAACTAAGTTTTCACTTGGAAAAACAGGATTATTATTGATAACATGGGGACAGTAGTTTCTCGTAATTAACAACTACTGGTAGATACTGCATATGTGTGATCATATGTAGCCACAAATGCAAAATGAAGAAGAAAGTTGGAGTTTATTGTAGGGGAACGTTCATGTTGGTTCAGATCTCAGGGTCCTTCACCTCTTAAAATCATGAATTAATTATGATCTTTATGCCAGTGGGGGATCAATCCATAGTATCATAGTTATAAAACTATAGCTAATTTCTTTGAGGTAATGTTGCTTTAATGTCTATTTATAAAATTATTGGATGGAAATAGCTAATTTCTTTGAGGTAATATTGCTTTAATCTCTATTTATGAAATTATTGGATGGAAATAGCTAATTTCTTTGAGGTAATGTTGCTTTAATCTCTATTTATGAAAGTATTGGATGGAAATAGCTAATTTCTTTGAGGTAATGTTGCTTTAATCTCTATTTATGAAATTATTGAATGGAAATAGCTAATTTCTTTGAGGTAATGTTGCTTTAATCTCTATTTATGAAAGTATTGGATGGAAATAGCTAATTTCTTTGAGGTAATGTTGCTTTAATCTCTATTTATGAAATTATTGAATAGAAATAGCTAATTTCTTTGAGGTAATGTTGCTTTAATCTCTATTTATAAAATTATTGGATGGAAATAGCTAATTTCTTTGAGGTAATGTTGCTTTAATCCCTATTTATGAAATTATTGGATGGAAATAGCTAATTTCTTTGAGGTAATGTTGCTTTAATCTCTATTTATGAAATTATTGGATGGAAATAGCTAATTTCTTTGAGGTAATGTTGCTTTAATCGCTATTTATGAAATTATTGGATGGAAATAGCTAATTTCTTTGAGGTAATGTTGCTTTAATCTCTATTTATGAAATTATTGGATGGAAATAGCTAATTTCTTTGAGGTAATGTTGCTTTAATCTCTATTTATGAAATTATTGGATGGAAATAGCTAATTTCTTTGAGGTAATGTTGCTTTAATGTCTATTTATAAAACTATTGGATGGAAATAGCTAATTTCTTTGAGGTAATGTTGCTTTAATGTCTATTTATGAAATTATTGGATGGAAATAGCTAATTTCTTTGAGGTAATATTGCTTTAATGTCTATTTATAAAATTATTGGATGGAAATAGCTAATTTCTTTGAGGTAATGTTGCTTTAATCTCTATTTATGAAATTATTGGATGGAAATAGCTAATTTCTTTGAGGTAATGTTGCTTTAATGTCTATTTATAAAATTATTGGATGGAAATAGCTAATTTCTTTGAGGTAATGTTGCTTTAATCTCTATTTATAAAATTATTGGATGGAAATAGCTAATTTCTTTGAGGTAATGTTGCTTTAATCTCTATTTATGAAATTATTGGATGGAAATAGCTAATTTCTTTGAGGTAATGTTGCTTTAATCCCTATTTATGAAATTATTGGATGGAAATAGCTAATTTCTTTGAGGTAATGTTGCTTTAATCTCTATTTATAAAATTATTGGATGGAAATAGCTAATTTCTTTGAGGTAATGTTGCTTTAATCTCTATTTATGAAATTATTGGATGGAAATAGCTAATTTCTTTGAGGTAATGTTGCTTTAATGTCTATTTATAAAATTATTGGATGGAAATAGCTAATTTCTTTGAGGTAATGTTGCTTTAATCTCTATTTATAAAATTATTGGATGGAAATAGCTAATTTCTTTGAGGTAATGTTGCTTTAATCTCTATTTATGAAATTATTGGATGGAAATAGCTAATTTCTTTGAGGTAATATTGCTTTAATGTCTATTTATAAAATTATTGGATGGAAATAGCTAATTTCTTTGAGGTAATGTTGCTTTAATCCCTATTTATAAAATTATTGGATGGAAATAGCTAATTTCTTTGAGGTAATGTTGCTTTAATCTCTATTTATGAAATTATTGGATGGAAATAGCTAATTTCTTTGAGGTAATGTTGCTTTAATCTCTATTTATGAAATTATTGGATGGAAATAGCTAATTTCTTTGAGGTAATATTGCTTTAATCTCTATTTATAAAACTATTGGATGGAAATAGCTAATTTCTTTGAGGTAATGTTGCTTTAATGTCTATTTATGAAATTATTGGATGGAAATAGCTAATTTCTTTGAGGTAATATTGCTTTAATGTCTATTTATGAAATTATTGGATGGAAATAGCTAATTTCTTTGAGGTAATATTGCTTTAATGTCTATTTATAAAACTATTGGATGGAAATAGCTAATTTCTTTGAGGTAATGTTGCTTTAATCTCTATTTATGAAATTATTGGATGGAAATAGCTAATTTCTTTGAGGTAATGTTGCTTTAATCTCTATTTATGAAATTATTGGATGGAAATAGCTAATTTCTTTGAGGTAATATTGCTTTAATCTCTATTTATAAAATTATTGGATGGAAATAGCTAATTTCTTCGAGGTAATGTTGCTTTAATCTCTATTTATGAAATTATTGGATGGAAATAGCTAATTTCTTTGAGGTAATGTTGCTTTAATGTCTATTTATAAAATTATTGGATGGAAATAGCTAATTTCTTTGAGGTAATATTGCTTTAATGTCTATTTATAAAATTATTGGATGGAAATAGCTAATTTCTTTGAGGTAATATTGCTTTAATCTCTATTTATAAAACTATTGGATGGAAATAGCTAATTTCTTTGAGGTAATGTTGCTTTAATGTCTATTTATGAAATTATTGGATGGAAATAGCTAATTTCTTTGAGGTAATGTTGCTTTAATCTCTATTTATGAAATTATTGGATGGAAATAGCTAATTTCTTTGAGGTAATATTGCTTTAATGTCTATTTATAAAATTATTGGATGGAAATAGCTAATTTCTTTGAGGTAATGTTGCTTTAATGTCTATTTATAAAACTATTGGATGGAAATAGCTAATTTCTTTGAGGTAATGTTGCTTTAATGTCTATTTATGAAATTATTGGATGGAAATAGCTAATTTCTTTGAGGTAATATTGCTTTAATCTCTATTTATAAAATTATTGGATGGAAATAGCTAATTTCTTTGAGGTAATGTTGCTTTAATGTCTATTTATGAAATTATTGGATGGAAATAGCTAATTTCTTTGAGGTAATGTTGCTTTAATGTCTATTTATAAAATTATTGGATGGAAATAGCTAATTTCTTTGAGGTAATATTGCTTTAATGTCTATTTATAAAATTATGTGATGGAAATAGCTAATTTCTTTGAGGTAATGTTGCTTTAATGTCTATTTATAAAATTATTGGATGGAAATAGCTAATTTCTTTGAGGTAATATTGCTTTAATGTCTATTTATGAAATTATTGGATGGAAATAGCTAATTTCTTTGAGGTAATGTTGCTTTAATCTCTATTTATAAAATTATTGGATGGAAATAACTAATTTCTTTGAGGTAATGTTGCTTTAATGTCTATTTATGAAATTATTGGATGGAAATAGCTAATTTCTTTGAGGTAATGTTGCTTTAATGTCTATTTATAAAATTATTGGATGGAAATAGCTAATTTCTTTGAGGTAATGTTGCTTTAATGTCTATTTATGAAATTATTGGGTGGAAATAGCTAATTTCTTTGAGGTAATATTGCTTTAATCTCTATTTATAAAATTATTGGATGGAAATAGCTAATTTCTTTGAGGTAATGTTGCTTTAATGTCTATTTATGAAATTATTGGATGGAAATAGCTAATTTCTTTGAGGTAATGTTGCTTTAATGTCTATTTATAAAATTATTGGATGGAAATAGCTAATTTCTTTGAGGTAATATTGCTTTAATGTCTATTTATAAAATTATGTGATGGAAATAGCTAATTTCTTTGAGGTAATATTGCTTTAATGTCTATTTATAAAATTATTGGATGGAAATAGCTAATTTCTTTGAGGTAATGTTGCTTTAATCTCTATTTATAAAATTATTGGATGGAAATAACTTCCAAAACCTTTAATACAGAAGGATTTGCTAAGAATTTTAAAGACTTCCAAATTTCGAAAGGTCATAAAATAATTCTTTTCTTTTTCTTTTTTTTTAAACTATTAACAAAAGATTAAAATAACTAACTTGTTTATGAACGAACCAAAATGCATTCTGGTGGATTTCATTTCATAATTAAATTATTTTTTTAAATAGGATATTTTAAAAAATTGTTTTATTTTATTCTATTGTATTTTTAATTTCAATAAGTAATCAATTAATAGTAAATAAAAAAATATGTAAGTCACGTAGAAGCGCGAAACACGGACAGTCATAATACACACACACGAGAAATGGTCACACAATTTTATTAATTAGTGATTAAATATAATATATAACAAAAGATTTCGTATCACCTAAAATGCAGTTGTGCTAGTATGCACATTTTTTTAAAAGATGAGAAAAAATCTGGAAACTGTGATATGAGTATAGACTCAGTTCTATCATCACAGTGTTTTCCATTCTTTGTTAACAGAAAGAAATGGGCAGGACAACCACTATGTACCTCCAAACTCCCGGACTAGAAAGAGGGTAGCTTGCTTGAAGGCCCTGGGAAGAATTGTTTTAGCTGCAATCTGGAGGCCTTCTTAGTTTTCTTTATTAACTACTTAAAATATTGCCCGAAAAAATTATGTAAGTCTGCTTTTAACAATAACAACAATTCATTTACCAAATTTCTGACAACTAAGTCTAAAGATTTCTATACATACAGGATCTTGTCATTATTTGATTGTTGGGAAAAGGTTATTGATTAAAATGTAGTGTTGAAAAGCTCCCCAGAAAGAGGAAAGTTCCCCTGCTCAGTTTGTGGAAAGGGAGTGGAGTAAAACTCATTTTATTTGTGCTACTTGTAAGCATTAGATACACAACTAATAAAGTGGCACTACTGGTAGGTTAAGAGATAATAACCAGTTTGTGTGCAAGAAGTGTAAAACAATGGAAACGCATGAGAACTCAAATGTGGAGAAAGTATATTTGGATGGTGAGGTTATTGAGGTTGTTCAGAAGTTTTGTTACCTTGGTGATACCATTGGAGCACGGGGAGGAGCAAATGCTAGTGTTATTGCAAGAGTTAGGAGTGGATGGAGTAAGTTCATGGAAGTTCTGCCATTACAAACGAGCAGAGCACTACAACTGGCGACCAAGGGAAGAGTCTATCAGGCATGTGTATGCAGTGTGATGATGTATGGAGGTGAAACCTGGCCAGTGAGAGTTGAGGACATGTGTTGCATGGAGAGAAATGATATAATGCGTAATGTGAGTCTAAGATAGGCTTAGATCTGATCACCTCAGAGAAAGATTAAATCTGGACAGTATAAGGAGATGCATGCAGAACAGAAGACTTCGGTGGTATGGCCACGTTGAAAGACTGGATGAGAGTTCTTGCATTAGTAGATATAGAACAGTTGAGGCAGGGAAAGGCTAAGAAAAACATGGGAAGAAGTGATAAGAATAGACTAGAGAAAAGAGGGATGAATAAAGATTTGGCCAGAGAAAGGTTAGTTTGAATGTCAATTTCTAACAGCCATCGAACACATGCCAGCATGTAACACAGACGTTAAATGGAATATGATGATATGATAATGATTTTGATTAAATAACTGTTATATTTATTGCTTTAACTTTTTTATTTTGATTGTAAAAAGTGACAATTTATGTAGAGGGTGACCCCAAAAAAATAACACCCATGGAATCGTTAATAAAATTAGCAATCCTTTCTGAAGTTCAACCATATTTGGTACAAATAAACTTCTGTTTATACCTGACTTGTCTACCATGTTTCAGTCATGAATCTCCAACAGTCTTTGCTTTATTACCGTTCAATGATAAACACACCTTGATACGAGGTGCAAAATTGTCAATAACTCTGAGACATCCTCTCTTGGCACGGCCCTGATTTGGTCTGTGATGACCCTCTTCAGTTCAGGAATAGTCTTGATAGACATTATCTATGAGATAACTTTACAAATAAAAGTAAGAGGGGGGGGGGGAGTATAAAGCCCATTCAGGATCACACACCTATTTTTTTTTTTTAACATAGTTCACCCCAAACAAGGCAGGCCGCCACTGTAGACGTAAGGGGCTACTGAGAAAAAAGAAAAGGGGAGTAAGTGGGGGGAGGGGGTCAACCTAAATTGCGATTTGCGCAGCAAGATGTCTGTTTACATTAGTTTTAAATTTCTGCATGTCAGTACTGTCGGGGAAACAGGGGGCAGGGAGGGAGTTCCAGAGGCCAGCAGTACCAGGAAAGAAGCTATTTGAGTAGAAGGCTGTCCGGCATCTGAGAACCTCCACAGTGAATGAATGGGATTTAGTTGATTGTCGAATTGGTCTAGTGAATTTACGTCGAGGGGGCACCAGAGTAGCCAGTTCATCAGAGCATAATCCATTGAAGTATTTGTAAAACAAGCACATGGATGCTACATTGCGGCGATGGGACAGGGACTGGAGCTTGGTTGACAGTGAGGGACCATGATGAGATGATAACTAAAGTATCCCTGCATATTATTGAATCGCTATAAAACAAAAACTGTTAGACATTTGTGAGTGAAACGTTGTGGACAAGTCAGGTACAGACCAAAGTCCATTTGTAGCAAATATATTTGAATTTTGCAAAAAGAATTGTGAACTTTATTAACAATTTTATAGGTGGCATAGGGATCAGCCTTTATAACAGCAGATTGTTGCAAACTTATATTCGAGTATTGCTGGACTATATGTGAAACAGCTTATCGATGAGCAGCTCTCATATGTCGTTTTAGCCCTGCTAGACACAGTTGTTACAGACATGAACACCGCTGGCAAGACGCTTCAACCAGTCCCAGAGCCCTTATTACCATTGATGCTAATATCGTTAGAAACCTTCATTGAATATGTTTGCCTTTTTTTAGGCTAGAGCAAGTCACTGTGTTATGAAAATACAGTAGGATATTGAAGTTTTCAAGTAATGTTTGTGCATGAAGCTTTTTTAAGTTAGAAGAGGATTTGCACAAAACTAATTCCACTCTTTAAGCAACTGACATTCTGACTCAAAAAACAGAGTAAGTCTACATCATTGGTTGCAACAGTCACCTTAGAGTTTGACTTCTCCTACATGCCTGGCTTTACGAACACTAAAGAGGACATTTTAGTTTTTCAGACACTAACTTACCCACACGGATGCATATAATTCTTGTTCATGAGAATCAATCTGATCCTAGAGTTATAGTGCAAGCATACATATGCCGGGTTCGAATCCAGTTCGTTCCACAGAAACACTTTGATCAAAAACCCACACCTGACCTTTTGTCTAACCTTCTGGGGAGGAGGTAAATAAAATACATATAAACAAACATACATAATCTTCTTTTTATTATAGCACGTTACCTAATAAGTTACAAGATGCGCCACGAATAAAAAATCCATATGATTTTTATAAAGTACTAAACTTCAGATGACATGTCAAAATTTTAGCCCAATCGGATAATTAGTTTACAAATTACAGTTATTTAGATGAAGTTACTGTTGCAAATTTTCAAAACAATGGAAAAATCTGAATTTTATGTGTTGATAAAGCATTGCTTTCTGATGGGAAAAAATACTGTTCAAGCAAAACAATAACAGTTACGAGGGAATGCTGACTTTAAACATTGTCTTACAGACACAAATGATGCTGTAAAATGGGAGCAAAACCCACCAGAAATGCATTTTAAGCGACTTTCAACACAAGAAATAAGTAAAAAAAATGCTAAAATTTATCTTTTTGTCAATTGTCCCTAAAAATAGACTTGGAATACTACATATTGAAGAAATTTGACGCGTTTAACTTTTCAGAGTCAGAATTTATTACATCCTGAAAAATATGTGTCACTTACTTTGGCACGCGAGAACCTTATGTGGAACTATTTGTTTTGAAATTTTGTTTTTGCTAAATTATGGTTCAAAGAGTATACTAACATAAAAACAATACATTAAGCTCTCACAAATGGTCCCACATGAGATTCTTGCACGGCCATGCCCATTTTTAGGGGTTAACAAATTTAGATGTTCGTCATACCATCTGCCTGTCGTGCTTTAGTTTAAAATAGTGTTTTCCTTAGTCTGTCATGCTTAACTTGGAAATAACATTTTTAGATGTCTGTAGTCCATCTGCCTGTCATGCTTAAGTTTGAAATAGCATTTTCGTTGGTCTGTCATGCTCAATTATGAAATGACATTTTGTTTAGTCTGTTGTGCTTAAGTTTAAAATAGCATTTTCGTTGGTCTGTCATGCTCAATTATGAAATGACATTTTGTTTAGTCTGTTGTGCTTAAGTTTGAAATAGCATTTTCGTTGGTCTGTCATGCTCAATTATGAAATGACATTTTGTTTAGTCTGTTGTGCTTAAGTTTGAAATAGCATTTTCGTTGGTCTGTCATGCTCAATTATGAAATGACATTTTGTTTAGTCTGTTGTGCTTAAGTTTGAAATAGCATTTTCGTTGGTCTGTCATGCTCAATTATGAAATGACATTTTGTTTAGTCTGTTGTGCTTAAGTTTGAAATAGCATTTTCATTGTTAAACATGCAGATTGAATTCTAGAAGCATCAAAGCATTTCTATAAGAAACTCCATCACTCGATCTGTTGTGCTTAAGTTTGAAATAGCATTTTTAGAAATGTCCACGTACATCTACTAAAGGAGCTGTCTGTCCATCTGTTATGCTTAAATGTGAAATAACATTTTTATCTGCATGTTGAACTAAGTTCTGGTTGGATAAACAGACATACACACATCCCAATTGAGGGTAAGCAAGGAAAAGGCAGGAAGTGAAACACTTGGAATGACTCAGTCAAAGATGAGCTCAAGCAATGGCTCATTGAAATCAATGTAAATGATAGTTTCATGTAGAAAATGACTTTGTGCTGGCATGTGAAATAGACACGGCAAACAAAGAAGAAGAAGAAGAAGAAGAAGAAGAAGAAGAAGAAGAAGAAGAAGAAGAAGAAGAAGAAGAAGAAGAAGAAGGAAGTAAGAGAAGGAAGGAGTAGAAGGGATGAGACGGAAGAAGAGGAGGAGGAGAAGATGAATTAGATGATGAAGAAAAGAAAAAGAGAAGAAAAGAAGAGAAGACAAATAAGGGGGAGAAAAAGAAGATAAAGAAAAAGAGGAGGAGACAAAGAGGAAGGGGAGGAGGAGAAGATAAAAAAAGGAAAATGTAGATTTAATGGACACATAAGAATACCCGTTCTTGTTAGATAGATGTATCGATTTCCTCAATACACAAATACTATTCTGGTTCTAGATTTTATCAACTGTCAAAGATTGTGTTTATCATTAAAAAAAAATACTTCCAGAAACCTAAGTAACCAGTTTGGACTTGAAAATATGTTATCTCGTTTTTTCTAATGATTTTGTCATTTTGTGCTTTCTTTAAATGAAGATAAGGGCATTTTTCAAAAGAAAAAAAAAATCGCAGCCATTAATTCTGACGGCTTCAGTAAAATAAAGATGTAGAAAGTAATATCAATCCTTTTTTTTTTTTTTTCTTTGCTTATTTTTTTTCTCCAACGACTCAACAAGAATAAGATATGCAAAATTACAAATAACAAATGAAACTATCCTGAGAGGGACTTTTTGTTCAAATGCAGACAATAAACACTAACAAGCCTAGCTGATCTGCGTGTTAATATGAAGCAGAGTCATTTATCAGTATTGAGCTAGGTTTTATCAAGCTCTTAACATGTGCATTCAAAACGAGACTGCCTGCAGGATTAAGAATGAAAAGATTCCAATTAGAATCAATGTGGATTTGAAATAATATCATAAAATAGTCAACAGTCTCTCATGATATAATAACATATTTGATATTGAAACATACTAATATTACTGCTAATAACATTAAGTAAATTATTATAAATACAAAATACATTGCTTTTATAATATATATATATATATACAGGGTGGGCCAAAATAAGGGTCCTATCTTTAAATTTGAATAACTTGAATTTGAATAACTTCCACAAAATAAAAGTTAAACTCACCAAACTTTATGTGTGTGTAGACTGACCCTTCCGAGATTTTTTGAAATAAACAAAACAAATTTTAGCCGAAAAACACTTCTTAAAACTTACAAAAACTAAAGTATTGTTTTTTACACTGTTTTGAGTTTTTTAAGCAAAAATAATGTTTTCTAAATGAGGGTACGTTCCTTAGGGCTAATACGGCTCATGCTTGCTTCGGAAGGGGTCCTTTACTTATTCTAAAAAAAAAAAAAAAAAAATCAATAAATAAAAAAGTTATGAATTTTTAAAAATAGGACCCTTATTTTTGCCCACCCTGTATAACTCAATGTTTGTGTGGTCCCTATAGAAAGAAAGGTCAGAAAATCTACACAAAATCTAAAAGTGTATTCTTATGTAAAATTTACCAGGGAAGACAATGGAAGTATTTCTGAATCTCTAAGTGCATCCCTAAAAGAAGCTATGAGGGCATAACCCCCTTAAAACTTCAAATCATATGTATAGAATTTTCTGCTGAAGACAATGGAAGTGGTCCTGAATCTTTGTGTTACCCTCTATGTACTGAATATCTACGTGCCTTCACCTCTAAGTGACCCATGGGACAGAACCTCCTTAAAACTTCAAATGCATATATCCGATTTTAATGAAATTTAAACCATATGTATAAGACACTAATTTTCCAACATTTCAGCTTCCTCCAATAATATTAGGGGGTGAAATGGGAGGATAGGGGTAGTAAAAACAAAGAAAGTAATAGGGGGTTATGAACATTGTGAAAAGATATATAGTAGTGATGCTCATTCTATCTAGAGCAACGTCGAATCTTCCTGCTAGTATATATATAAATGTCAATGTGTGTGTGTTTGTGTCACCTATAGAAAGAAAGGTTAGAGAGTCTAAATAAAAACTAAACATGTATTCATATCTAAAAATTTCCAGGGAAGACAATGGAAGTGCTCTCAAATTTTTAAGTGCTCCCCCCCTCCCCCCCAAGGGAGCTATGGGAGCAGAATCTGTTAAAACTTAAAATATATTCTATTTTGATGGAGGTCAAATCATGTGTATAAAATTTTCTGAGAAAGACAATGAAAGTGGTCCAGAATCTCTACATGCCCTCCTAAGGGAGCTGTGGGTAAAGAACCCTCTTAAAACTTCAAATATGTTAATTCCAGAGAAATGCTGAGTATACCTTGAGGGAGTTAAAGACTATATTTTCTCCTTGAGAACATTAATCAAACTAAAGTTGATAAACGTAATATCATAGTATTAATTCTTAATGTCACTCAATGCTTTCTCGTTATTCTTCCTCAAAGTGTTTATTTGGTTGTTATTTTTCTCTTCAATTTCATGGATTTCAAATGTACATTTCAGCTCAAGTTCGTCTCGTAAGGCCTTCATCTTCTTTTCGTATTTGGATTCAATCTCTTTGGCTTTGCACTCAAATGCATTTGTTTAAACTCATCATATCTTCATCGTTTTTCATTTTGAAGGTTTTGATTGCATCTTCATGCGACAGGTTTTTTTTTTCAGTTCTACTTTGAGACTCCATTTGTCTTTGCGTAGATACATCTAGTTAGTTCAGTTGCCATCTACGGCCAATTACAACTTGGAAATGTTGTTTTTTCTGGTGTTCATATATTAAATAATTCAATTTTTATTTGTACACTGGCTTGGAATTGCAAACTTGAATGAAGTGGTTCATTTTAAGGCAATTCCTACATCCCTGCCCTTTGCGAGACACGTTATGTGTGTTGTCAAATACCGGCAGTAGTGACAGGTCTGTCCACGTGGTCGGGGTCTCGGGGTAACATAGCAGCTACTATTTCGTGTATATCCGAGATGACCTCCGCTGTTGGAGTTGTTGATACCTTTGTTGTTTCTGTTACTTCATGTGTACTGCTTTTGGCTTCGTCTAGTATTTGTTTGAGAGTAGAATTATCTCCCTGCGCCCTTCTTCTAACCTTAGAAGACAAACACCCTTGCAGTGTCTGAGCAAAGATTTCCTGGTCTGTATCTTGATCTCGCAAGAGTTCTTAGCCTAGCATGGTATGAATCCAAGTTTTTGTCTGGATTTTGCATGGCATGTCGAAATTTGAAAATTTCGTATATGTTTTTTTTTTAGGTGTGAAATGGTTGGTTAGTGACTTCTTCACCATCTTATACGGGTTTAGTATTATCGTCCCATCTTTCTCTTCAGTGGTTGCTCCAATGCCCTTCTGCTTGTCGGTGAAGTTGTGGAAAATGTTGAAAACCTCATCTCCGGAATAGTGTAAAAGAGTCGCTTTTCATTCTTTGTTTGTGCCAATATCTAAGGCAATAAACAGGTTTTCTAATTTATCGATCCACTTTTGCCAGCGAATGTCAATTGCATTTTGGTCAGCGTGGATACTGAAATTTTGAAAAACAGGGAAGTTGTTGCTAGCCATATCTCTCGGTGTCGATTTCCTTATTTTTTTTGAGTGGTAGAGAATGTGAGCTCGTCACTAAATTCTCGGTGCCATATGTAGTGTCGTAGACTTGGCTTGCCGGACTAAAACAAAGGATAAAAAGAAAGAACAAAGATGAACAAACACACGTGTGTTTTCAATCCACACTGGACGTTATTTTGTTTCCGAAATCTCTTAACACATCTGACCAGTAGTTTTCTTAACTTCCGATTTACAAAGGGATGCAAATCTTGACTGAACACTAAAGCTGCGAGTTTAATTTTACCATTAGGGTAGACTTCTGACACCCTGTTGGCGAGGCTGAATATACCAAAGCTTGATACGCCCCTGATGATCAGTTGGCTGGGAGGTGACGGTGGTTAAGTGGATAACGACACGGACTGAAGACCTGGGTGTTCATAGTTCGAATCTAGTCGGTTCCACAGTACCACTTTCACTTAGGGATGTTGGCAACCTTCTCGTGGTCCTTCCCGTAAGTATCCGATGTCTTTCCAGAAAGATTTCTAACTAGAAAAACATTGGGGAAACTAATGCCAAGACCAGAACCATCTGATTCACACGAAAGAAGAAGAAGATCAGTTGGCTATGCTGGTTTGGCCATGTTGAGAGGAGCAACTCTTAGATAAGAAAATGCAGAGACGTTGCCGTGGTAGGCTGGAAAGTTGGACAACCTAAGAAAACTTAGATGCAAACCATCAACACCGATTTCGGACAGTGGAATTTGAACGGACTCAATCCTCAAGACCGCGAAGCTTGGAGACTGAGATTACAGGCTGCCAGAAAATGTCAGACCCTTGACCAAGAAAAATAAGACAATAAAAATGAATGATGATCATCATCATTGATGTAATTAGAGTTGATCAACAATTTGAAATAGTATTTCTTGAACTTCTGTGGAAAAAAAATGTTTAATTACCTGCCCTGAGGAATCTCTTTACCGAAGAAGGCTTGTTTGGTATCTATAGACGGTCTTTGGCAAATGGCTTTACCATGATCCATCGGAAGAGAAGATAGCCACTCTTTTTTACCAGCTGAGATGTAACCTGTTAGATAAAGGCAGAAAAAAAGATCACCACAAATAATCCATTATTATATTAAAGCTGAGTTAATCAACGTTTGTTTCCCTAAAGCGTTTTTCCTATGCATTTTAATCAGACAAAATACATGTTCAAATAGTCTTTGGCATTGGCATTGACTTATGTTTGAAAAGAAATCCATTTTAAGTATTCTAATCAACTGAATTTGCAATCTACTCACCAAGTTACGCATCTCTTATTAAATTTCTGTTTATTACTCTCACCCTCTCTAAATCTATGCTGTTTTACACCCCACCCATTCTAATTTTATATACTTTCTTTGACTCTTGCTTCTCTCTCCCTCTCTCGCTGTTTATTAACAGTCAAATGTAATAATGCTGAATAATGGGTGAGTACGTTTGCTAGTATAGATTTTAGCACCGGTGATTGAGTGCGGGTCCAAGTGACCTTGCTGTGTGTAGAACAAAAGAAGTTAAGAATGTATTGAGAATAACCTGTCACTAGTGGGAGAGTTAACAGGTGGGGTCAGAGGAGGGCAAGGCTGAGAACGATATGCGGTAGACGGGCTCACGAATGTGAAGTCACGTCGGACGAAAGCGAGAAAGAACTAAGATTTTGAAACACCAGTTTGGGAGCTCGAAGCGAACGGTCACTGACAAAATGTCATAACGACGACAAAACTGTTGAGAATCACACACAGTGATGGGCGCTGATCTATCTGTCTATTACTCTATCCATCTATCTGTCTTTTTATGTAGCTAATAGTTACTTAGGTTAATATAACTGTCTCTCTCCTACATAAAGAAGTATAAATTGTACTTGTGATCACTTAATATTTTCTCTCAATAAACCTCCATTTCTAGAATCTGTCTTATCTTGATTCTTCTTTAATAACTCAACAAATTATATGTACAACAATGAAACGAGAACACAGCCTGAGAAAGAGAAATGAAGAAGAATCAACATGGTTACGAAGAGAAAGAAAGAAAGAAGGAACAACACAACACATATTCGACATCGAGGAAGAAAGAATAAAGGGATGATGAAACAATAAAACGAACTATAAAACAAAAGCTTGGAATAGTCCATTATAAATAATCGAGACTATCTGTCTAATTGTCTGTCTG
Organism: Sepiola atlantica; assembly: GCA_963556195.1. Classification (NCBI taxonomy): domain Eukaryota; kingdom Metazoa; phylum Mollusca; class Cephalopoda; order Sepiida; family Sepiolidae; genus Sepiola; species Sepiola atlantica. The sequence goes on from OY744538.1 coordinate 68,555,817, forward strand.
TTTATCTAGCTAGCTAATAGTTACTTAGGTTAATATAACTGTCTCTCTCCTACATAAAGAAGTGTAAATTGTACTTGTGATTACTTAATATTTTTCTCTCAATAAACTTCCATTCCCAGAATCTATCTTATCTTAATTCTTCTTCTTACTATAACTGAATTTTGAATCACAGACTGACTTGGGAGTTTGAAGCGAATGTTCACTGACAAAATGTCTTGAGAATGACAAAACTGTGAGGGTTGCACACGGCAATGGGTGCTGATCTGTCTGCCTATTGGTCTATCAGTCTATCAATCTGCCTGTCTGCCTATCTGTGTATCTATCTAGCTAATAGTTACTTAGGTTAATATAACTGTCTCTCTCCCACATAAAGAAGTATAAATTGTACTTGTGATCACTTAATATTTTCTCTCAATAAACCTCCATTTTCAGAATCTGTCTTATCTTAATTCTTCTTTTATAACTTCATGAAGCTATATGCACAATGACATGGTTCCAAGTAAAAAAGAAACAACAGAGAATCAACACGGCTACGTAGAGGAAGAAAGAAAGACAACGTAACACATATTCGACATTGAGGAAGAAAGAACAAAGGGGCAATGTAACAATAAAACAAACTATAAAACAGAAAATTGGAATAATCAATTAGAAACAATAGGGACTATCATGACAAGTATTAATACCATTTTTTACTTATAGCTGGATAAGAAGTGTGACAGGCCAAATCATCCAATTTTTAGTAGTATATAGATATAACAATAATAATAATCTTGGGCAGTATCTCTAGTAAGATACTCTGGACCCTTCATAAATTGGACAAAAGAAGAACTCAGGAACCTGGATCAAAGAACCAGGACACTAATAATCTTTCACCCATTATTCTTTTACATGACACTTGTTGCAGAATTTTTGAGATAAGGATTGATAATTTATATTTGGTTAATTCGGACTACTGTTCTCATCTTCGATGTTATTCTCACAACATTTTGGACAATGTAAACTCCGACCTTCTTCAGATGCGTCTATATATATTTTTTGTAAGAAATAAATATATATATTTTTGTAAGAAATAAATATATATTTTTTGTAAGAAATAAATATATATTTTTTGTAAGAAATAAATATATATTTTTTGTAAGAAATAAATATAAATATATATTTTTTGTAAGAAATAAATATAAATATATATTTTTTGTAAGAAATAAATATATATTTTTTGTAAGAAATAAATATAAATATATATTTTGTAAGAAATGAATATAAATATATTTTTAATAAGAAATGAATATAAATATTTTTTTAAGAAATAAATATGAATATATATATATATATAATATATATATATATATATATATATATATATATATATATATATATATATATTCTTTTAAATTAGTATAATATATTTTTTGTAAGTGATAAATATTAATATATAGTGATAAATATAAATGGTTTCAGATTTTTTTATGAAAAAAATGTTATTTTTAGACCAAATAATTTGAAAATATCTGTTTTATTATTCTATTTACATTTGTAAAAGCATGATATTTGAGTGACGTCAGATAGAGTGTCATGCTAAACTCGTCTCTTTCAGAAGCCTGCAGGTCTACACTTGGTTCATTATTCCTTTCACTTTTTTTTTCTTTTTTTCCAATCTTCTTCTCAAATGACTTTGTCAAATTCCAATATCATAATTTATGACATTTTTAAAAATCAATCTCATACACCTAATCTCCCCCTCTCTCTCATTACTCTCTCTCTCTCTCTCTCTCCATAGCTAAACATATTTTTCCCTTTCTCTTTTGATTCTTAGAATTAGCTTCCTATCTCTCCCTTCCTTATTCTCTTTCCCCCTCTCTATGTCTATCAGGAGCAATGCGTTTATAGATTCTGATGAAAAAAAAACTACCTCTCTTTCCCTTCTTCACCCCTCTCTCTCTCTCTCTCTCCCTCAGGTGAAATCTTTACAATATCTTCCTCTCTTCTTCAATTACCTATGTTCTTCTCTTTCTCTACCACCCTCTATCTCTCTTACCCCCTATCTCTCTCTCTTTTATCTTCTTTTTTTATATGTACAAACGAGTCACCACTTATCGAGAATAAGGGTTAAACTTATTCTCTATTGATTCTTAGAAAGGACTCTCTCTCTCTCTCTCTCTCTCTCTCTCTCTCTCTCTCTCTCTCTCATATATATATATATATATATATATATAATAAATATTTGTTATTGTTTATTATCTATGTATGTATATGTTTCGTCCTTTTTAATAATCAGGACTCATCATGACTATTCACTACCGGTCATGCGATTCGAAACCCCGGACTACAAGTATTTTGCAACTCAAATCCGACGCCTTAACCACACGGCCAATTTTAAATAGCTAATAAACGGTGATAATTTTAACACTTTATCGGCGGCTATAACGTCTAGAGCGTTCTACTTTTTTTAATGAAAGGAACGATGCATTTAAAGCTAGTAACATCATGCTGTGTTAATACTACACTTACAGTGCTCTACTTTTTCGAGGAGCGACAAATAATAATAAATATTTGTTATTGTTTATTATCTATGTACATATACGTTTCGTTCATTTTTTTAATAATCGGGACTCATCAGTATAGAGATATGACTATTCACTATCGGTCATATATATATATATATATATATATATATATATATATATATATATATATATTATCTTTTTCTCCTCTCTTTCTCTCTCTGTATCTTAAATGAAATAGTTCTTTAGTTTTCTCTATTGAATCTTAGAAAAATATTAAAACATTGTTTTTCAAATGAAGAAGCAACAAAAACTGTTGAGCAACCTGAACAAACAGTAGGCATCATAATGGTGGCGCTGTGATCATTACTTCTTGCCAAACTCCTGACAGACTGTTCACTCCAAGAGTCTTGGATGACATTTATATCATGTGTCGAGACCGGAACCAATGGGTAAATATTCGCCATGCCAACAGGTTTGGGCAGATGAGGAGGTGGAAGGTTGACTGTTGGCGGCTCAGAGTTGTGAAGCAATTGTGGCGCAGTAGTGTTGCCGTCTTTCTCTGGTGCACGGTTTTCTTTGCCTGGCATCAATCGAATACGTTGACGAGTCTGCAAACGACAAGAAACTTACATAGAGACTTTAGGATTCGCAACAACATTTGTAATATGATAACTACAAGGTAAGAGTTGCTATACATCTTTAAAATGAAAATTGGAAGGGAAATAGACAGACAGACAGACAGACAGACAGACAGACAGACAGACAGGCAGACAGGAAAATAGCTAGATAGACAGGCAAAAACGGATAGATAATTATTATAATTTTTATTTGTATAAGCAAATATATGCTCCTTTCGGTCGCATATTTCTGCTCGCCTGGGAGGATGGTATCATGACAAACGAACATATACTACACTGCTCCCTCAAAGGAAATGGTGATGCCTGGGTGGGAGGATAGTATCATGACAAACGAATATATACTACACTGACCCCCCCCCCCCAAAAAAAAATAGGGGAGGTAATGCCTGGGAGGATGTTATCATGACCGCAGAACAGCTACTACACTCCCCATCCCCCCCAAAAAAAAAATTAAGGAGGACGTAATACCTAGGAGGATGGTATCATGACGAATGAACATATACTACACTATCCATCCCTCAAAGGGGGCAGTAATGCCTGAGAGGATGATCTCATGAGTACGGATACTACACTACTCCACCCACCCCAAAAAAAGGAGGAGGAGGTAATGCTTGGGAGGATGGTCTCATGACAACAGAATAGATACTACACTACCTCACCCCCGAATTGAGCATTGAAAGATAGTATATTAGTCTGAAATAGTATAGTAAATTGAATTGAGCATTAAAAAATAGTACGATAGTACATTAATAGAAGTAATAGTATAGTTCGACTTCAGACAGATACCAAATCTCCATTAATAATAGATTTGTATTTGCATTTTAAAAAGTTCAGTTAGGTATCCTGTATTTCATCAATTTAGATTCGGCTCTAACCCAGCTGAACTAAATCTGATTTATTGAAATATAACCCCAAAAGTTCTATATTATTTTATTATGTCAATTTCCATTAATAATATTGGTTTTTAATAAGGACATTATATTAATTAACTATTATTTTTTTGTTATTTATTGAATAAATGTATTTTTATTATTTGGTTAATTAAATATAAAAAATAAATAAATTAAAATAATATAAGTTTTTTAAAAACTATGTAATGAGAACCTGTATTTAATTAAAACTAAGTGAAAACAATGTATTAAAGGATTATAAAATAATGTTTTTAATATTTGCCAATTCTTTTTATTTTTTTATCATAAAATAAAGAGAAAATAAATTGATAAAAAATCTAAAAATTAAAAAAATAAAAACTTCATTTAAAACTCCAATGCTTGCATTTCAATAAATCAAATTGAGTTCCCCCAAATTGTAGCTGAAATAATGAGAATCGCCACCTTAATCGCTCTTTATATAGGTTGATGCCTCAACTTTACTTTTAGTTTTTATTTATTTATTATTTTTTTTAACTAATGAGTCACCACTTATCAAGACCAAAATACGCTGAAAGACAAGGGTTAATGAGATGGACAGATTGACAGTTGAATGTTGATGAACATCATGAGAGGATTGAAAATCTCCACTTATCACCCACTCAAAACAAAACAACAGCCAGCCAGCCAGAAAACAGCAATTCTTCCCTCTTTGTCAGAATCACCATTCATGGAATGTGATGATTAAAGGACAAAATAGATAGGAAGTGAAAGTTACAAGACTGCCGAACTAGAACTGACTTTCACTCCACACCAGAAGTGGAAGACTTACATCAGATTGGTTGCTGGAATGGTTGGATCATTCCACTACTCCAGACACTATCCTCTACCTGTATAAGAGTCAAATAAGAGTCAAATACACCCTAAGATAGAGTAGTGGTGTCACATTTAGGGAGGTGCTGCTCAGAGCACCCTTTCCTGCCTTGACAGAGTATAAAATCGACATTGAAATCTAGTGGGGGGGGGGGGATGTCCTCTTCTCTTTTCTACAGACTTTCTCACAGAAGAGACATTGCTAGACTTTCTCTACTCTATCGTTATTTTCATGGTAAGTTCTCAACTGAGCTCCAATCTCTGCTTCCCCCTGTAAAACATTCACAGCAAAAACGTCTAGCTAGAACCCTGTAAAAAATATTCCTTTCTTCCTCTATGTACCTGGATAGAAGCGGAACTTCCATGAACAGTTTCTTTTCAAGGACTGCCCATCTGTGGAACGCAATACCACAGGGCTGCTTCCTAGCTGACTACAGTATGGTCGTTTTCAAGTCCAATATTAACAAATTCTTGTTAAGCCATCCCCTTAAGTAATCAAATTCTGCCCACATCCAATCATCGTCTCCAATCCGCAACAAGGTGTTTTTCTCACCATCCATCTGACACAAACCATTAACCCTTGTCCTCGAGTGGCCTTTTGACCTTGATGAACAATGACTCTATAGTAACAAAAAAACAAAATGTAAATCCATGTTTAACTTTCTACTCTCCATAGTTATGCTGTCAATATTAATTAAGCCAAAAATTATCAATAATATTCATAATGAATAAAAAAAATATTAAAACCTGATTGGTTCAAGCATGAAAACTGGGTATATTAGGCGAAGATTGTCTACTTTTCCCTATCATTTAGAGAAAATTTTTTACCAAATTCAAATATAATTGTTATATAATTAGAGAGGAGAAGACGAGATCTCATAAATGACGTCACAGCAAGAGGTGAAGAAATAACAGCCGACCCTTTTTCCAGCAGTAAGTGTTTGATGCAGACGTATATGTAGGGCTGGTGTTGATCTTCCCCCCTATTCCAAAAGCCAGCTTGGAGTACTTTAATGTCGGCTGATGAACAATTACAGTTTTACGAGATCTTAGTTATCAATAAATCTGTGAACCGCAAAAGGTGTATTGTTGTTTTCTTGATTATAGTCCATGCATGTATGTTCTACAAAGGAACTTGAAGTCATGCAGCAACTCTGATTTAAATGTGGATACCTTGTGGTCATGACCATACATATTGACGAAAAGTGTGTGCGTGCATGTGCATCTTTCTGTCAATTTCTCTGACTATTACCGAACATGATATAACAGGTAACAGCCTCTCTTTCCTCTCACTACCTCTCCCTCCAACCAACAGTTCTTCTCTTTTTACCTCTCAATCCACCTCCTCGCTCTCTCTCTCTCTCTCTCTCTCTCTCTCTCCCTCTCTCACACACACACACACACACACAACTAGTTCTATATAATAAAAAGAAAGAAAACAGAATGAAAAAAAGCAATAAAAATAAAGCTGACTATTTAACCTAGTTTCAATGTTGTTTTTAAACAATTACCAGTAGGAATTAAAAAAGGAGTTTCTTTAGCCATTCCCCTCCATGCACTAATTTGGTCCTTGGTAACTTTTTTACCATAACCAAATCAGGGTCACACTGAATCCAAATATTTCAGTTTTGTAAGCATATATTGTGTAGTTTCTGAGCTTTAGCCAAAAACACACACACAGTACGGCTTTCTTTTATAACTGGGTCTGTAGAAATTACATAGTTAATTAATGCGGAACATTGCAACGGGCATCTGCATCGTTGATTTTGCCATTTCAATGTAGCCTGGCGCCAGGCCCCCATTCCCATCCTGCCATACAACGATCGGAAACCTGGTTGATGACGATTGTCTCAGATTCACTGTCGCCTTGCACACAGGTTTGACAGTGTACAGTGGTGCTGTTGTGGTCAGTCGGTTAACATGTACACATGTTATCATGTAGGAGGAGCGCTAACAGATTCACTAAACACTGTGCTCTCAACAATGTTGTCCGATGAGCTCAAGACATCGCTGGCTTCCCATAAACGTTTGACCCAGTTGGCCTCGATAGAGGGTATGACAAATGACCCTACAGCCTGATGATGTTTACCTTCTCAAACGACAGGTCACTAATATAGAATGCAACTTTTATCAACATGTTTGCATCCTTGTCAATAATGTAATCGGCGACAAACCCTGGACATGTGGGAAGTGATCAAATGATCTTCTCAACAGATTCATATTCCAACCGTCTGTCGTGGAAATGAGTGGAGTGATTCATGCCGCCATACAGAACTTCCTCAATCACCTGAATCTGTCAATGTTACGCCACACCGGGGATCATCTTCAGTTGACTTGCCATTATTAAAGAAAAAATTTTAGCCTGCTCTCAGCGTATCAAACCAGCAGGATACCCGATCAAATTTTCTGATGTTCCAGATATATCCACAAAGGCCTTTTACATTCGGTAGTTGTAACAAATTATTTAGAAATTCAGTGTGATTGCAAGAGTTAGAATAGAATAAGTGCAGGGAACTTCAGCAATTAATAACCAGCAGAGCATTACTATTGTTGACCAAGGGAAGAGTCTATCAGGCATGCGTACGTACGCAGTGTGATTATGTATGGAAATGAAACTTGGCCAGTGAAGGTTGAGGACATGCATTGCATAGAGAAAAATGATATGAGAATGAGACAATGGATGTGTAATGTGAATCTTAAAGACAGGCTTAGATCTGATGACCTCAGAGGAAGATTAAATCTGGACAATATAGGGGGATGTGTGGAAAATAGGAGACTTCGATGGTATGGCCACGTTGAAAGAATGAATGAGAGTTGTTGGGTTAGTAGATGTAGAACAGTTAACGTAGCAGGTCCACTCCAATTTACAGGAGAAGGCCAAAGAAAACATGGGAGGAAGTGATAAAAATGGACTTCAGAGAAAGAAGGATAAATGAAGACCTGGCCAGAGATAGATTAGTTCGGAAATCAATTTCTTAAAGCCGTCCAACACATGCCAGCATGTAAAACGATCATTAAACCAAATATGATGATTATGATAATCATCATAATCATCATAATCATGGCAATAGGTTTTAATTTTATCATCTTACCGAGTTATATTTTTATTATTTTTAATTAAATACTTTTTAAGTCTCTTATATATCAACACGTGTGGATTACTCTCTCTTCCCTCCCTGTTTGTATGCATCTCTCACCGTGTGTTTACCCCTTCGCTTCGTACTCATCCGCCTCCTTCTCTCTGTCTGCATTTATGTATGAACAGACAATGGGTGATTGTTAGACACTACAGGACTGGTGGAACAGTTATAAAAATGGGGGGGGGGCTCTCCTAAAAAGTGGGGGGGAGGGGCGGTTAAACACATGCATACATAACTTCATTATTGATGACCGTAAAGTGGGGGGGGGAGCAAGTCAAAAAGTGGGAGGCTTGAGCCCCTCCCTCCCTCCCCCAGTGCCGCCGTCCATGCATTAAGCATGAGTTTTGTGTTGTTTATTTACTCCTCGCGGAGTTAGGCACAAGGCCAGTTTTATCTTACTCCCACAAGTAAGATGTGACCCAAGATCGGGTCGAGCAAGTGGGGTTAAAAGCCAGCGCTCGAGAGGTGAGCACTCTGGCCATTTAAAAATTGCCTGGGCAGCCCCGTCGGCATTCCCCGGTAGGGGCGCCTCAGACAGTAAGCAATAAACTTACTCCTCCCCAAAGAGGGGAGGCGAAGCCTGGGAGGGTGGACCTCCTAGAACTGCACAGGACAGGCGTGCAGTATCCATCGGAACAGATACTACACTTTGATCTTAGCCAAAGTTGACATATTTTATTTACCTCCCCAGGAGGTTAGGCACAAGGCCAGTTTTATCCTACTCCCACAAGTAAGATGTGACCCAAGCTCGGGTCGGGAAAGTGGGGTTTGAAAAGCCAGCGCCCGAGAAGGTGAGCACTCTGGCCATTAAAAATTGCCTGGGCAGCCCCGTCGGCATTTCCCGGTAGGGGCGCCTCAGGCAGTAAGCAACAAACTTACTCCTCCCCAAAGAGGGGAGGCAAAGCCTGGGAGGGTGGACCTCCTAGAACTGCACAGGACAGGCGTGCAGTATCCATCGGAACAGATACTACACTTTGATCTTAGCCAAAGTTGACATATGTACAAAGATAGGTAATCTCTGTATCAATAAAACTATCAGACAAGATCTGGCGTGGGTGCGTTTCTCGCCTATATATAACTTTAATAATTACACATTGAATTATTTTTTTTTATTTACTATTAATTGAATATTTATTGAAATAAAAATAAAATAAGAGAAAATGAAAACGCCACCTGACACTCATTAACTCTTATCCTGCAGTGGACTTTGGGCCTTGATAGGCGGTGACTCCTTAGTAAAAAAAAAAAGAAAAAAGAATCGTAAACATGACTAGCTTTTTATCACGTAAAATTAAACGCACACTTTTTATTCATTTTGACTGTATTTTTGAACACCACTTATAAGAAGAAACGATTCAACTTCTCTGTGTTAATAAAACTATCAGACCAGAGATTGTGTCTGTGTTTGTATTTTTCACTCGTACGTAACTTTGGTAAATAAAGATTGAATTATTTTGGTTAAAGAGAAAAAGTCTATTTGGTTCCTGGTTTTGAAATCGGAAATTGACAAGCAGTATTTATCAAAAAACAATCCTTCATAATCTTATACCGCTTAGATTTTGCCAGAATTTTTAATTTCACTAGTTTGTAAACATTTCGTTAAAAGAGTTAACCAAATTTCTTTTACCACTAACTCTGAGTCGAAGTGGCAAGGTCGTAAAACCACACGTAATCGCCTAAAAAGGTAGAATGACCCCCCTCAACAAAAAGTTTGATTTTGTTATTTGTAACAGAAAAGGCATTCCAATTATAAAAAAGTTTGATTTGATTAGTTGTAATAAAAAAAATTTAATTTCCAACTATAAAATCCAGTTTGACTTTCTTATGCGTTAATAATAATAAAAAAAATTAAAAAATGGTGAAAACAAATTATCAATTCTCTCCCCCGAAAAAAAAAACATCCGAACTAAAATATAAACACTGATTGTCAATTTCAGATTTCAAAACCAGAAGTTATCACCAAGTCGACGTTTTCTCTTTAACCATTATTTTTTATTTACTATTAATTGAATATGTCTCCACTGGGCAATGTCGGATAAACACAGCTAGTTATTGGTAGATGATAGTAGCAATCAGCTATATATTAATATGATAGCGTGTGTGTTCTTTTGGAAAAGTATTCAAGTCACCTAATTTTCATAATATTTCAAGTATTTCCCTTTGGCGCAACGGTTAGCGACGTAGGATTTTGACGTTGATTTTTGACGTCGGCCCGACTGGTTTATAGTTCGATCCCAACCAACCTCTAAGATTTTTTTTTCTACATCGAAGGGGGGTGGGAGGAAGGTAGGGAGGGGAAGACACATATTAATACGATAGCGTGTGTGTTATTTTGTGTGTCACGCTTACATCAAAAGCAACGACCTTCTGAATCTTTGTATGCTACTCATGAATTGGAGTCAAATGTAATTTAATCTAAAGCATTTACAAAGTAATGTATAGGTTAGGAACAAGATAATTAGTATTGAAAACAACATTTCGTGTAATTTACACGGGTCCCGCTAGTACATATTAATACATACATGCAATTTCTTTTTATCTATTATAAGGAGAATTATTGATTACTCAAAATTAATTGACTGAATCAACTTTACAATGATCAAAAGTCCTTGTTGTCTAAACATAGGGGAGAAGCGGGTACATGCCTTTTGTAATCACATTGTTGCAGAGCGGATGGTTGTAATATGATCCAGATTGAGTTTGAATTCGGTTCGTTTATTCTACTCTTTAATGTTAACATATTTTAATTTTTTTATCAACCCTTTTCATATTACCTTCCAGCTACCATGATGACGAAAGTATTTCAGCAAGCAAGTACCAATGAAACCTTGCAATAGCTATTCTCTTGGTGAGACTCCAGAAGCGGGTACATGCCTTTTGTAATCACATTGTTGCAGAGCGGATGGTTGTAATATGATCCAGATTGAGTTTGAATTCGGTTCGTTTATTCTACTCTTTAATGTTAACATATTTTAATTTTTTTATCAACCCTTTTCATATTACCTTCCAGCTACCATGATGACGAAAGTATTTCAGCAAGCAAGTACCAATGAAACCTTGCAATAGCTATTCTCTTGGTGAGACTCCAATTTTTAACATGAAAACAATTGATCGAGGACCAATGAGACCAGAAATTCCCACTATCACAAGAATAGCAATAAACATGTCTATCATCATCATCATCAACCGGTTTATTTGTTGAATCAGGCCACAATTAATCCTCTGATGAGGGTGGGCCTGATTGTCTAGTCTCGAAATCTAAGTCTTCTTCTCCACTCCTGTCTTTGGCAAGGCTTGATGGAATCCATACCCATGGCCTTCCTATCACGTTTGACTACGTCCTCCCAAGTCAACTTGGGTCTGCCAGTGGTGATGTTCTCTGCTGGCACATTCAACTGTCGGACTTTAGCAATCCAGCCATCGCTACACTCAATGTGACCCAACCAACGTGATTTTTAATAAAATATATGAACCATTTAAATAATGTTAATTATTATTAATGAAAAAAAAAATTTCTTTTTCATGTTGTTAAGACTAAAGGTGTCGTTTCAAAAGGCTCTGAAATCTGTGTCAGGTGGAGCACTCGTCGAATCTTGCACTCGTACGTGACCATAATTAGAATAAAACTGGGAACTTTGCAGACATTGTTTGACAGGAAGATTTCTCTTCTTTGGAATGACTTCTGCAGAAATCAGAAATGCAGTGATTCTATTTATCTGTCCTTGTCGTCTGTCCGCATGAATTGGAGGTTGTGTGGCGGTTGGGGGTTGACATGATTTATGACAATGGCTCGAGTAGTTTGACAGACACAGCCGAAATGGAAATTTGCAGGAAAGCTGTCTTATTAAATTTTATTACGTTGAGTGACAAAGAATGTAAACACCCATTGGGTCAAAGTGAAAAGCATTTGCAGAAATGTAACAATAAAAATCATCTATACATACATATATATATATATACATACATATATATTGATATATATATATATATATATATATATATATATATATATATATATATATATATATTTAGGCAAACATTATTAAATAACACGGAGTGGTTTTGTTTGATGCGACTTTTGTTTTTTTTCAATTCTCCGAATTGTCCATCTAATGTGTCGGTCAAATTGATATAAATATGATCCATGGCTTTCTTGTTCCATTCTTTTTTCTTTTTTGCAAGTACTTTCGATTTGAATCGTCAAATCATCTTCAGGCGGTATTAGTTTTAGTGTCTTTACTGTTGTGCTCATTTTTGAATTATAACGGCAAGTAGTTTATATTTGAAAACGCGTCTGTAAAGTTGAAATGTACATGAGAGCGTGATGGCGCTCTACACAGACGAGAGATTTAAAGTTTGACTGTTTAAACCGTTAAGAAATTGATGACGTTAAATAAAGTGCATACAATTCAAACGCATAACTACCTAATGGCTAAGAATTTGGTAATGTTAATTATTATGCTAGACACTTTAAAATGTTGCGACTAGTTTCATAATTGACATTATTAATTGTGGGATGTTTAGTTTTTATGTAGAGGGTTTCGAGTATTTTTAATTTTTTGATATTGGTATCATGGTGTATTATTTTGTTATTGTTAACAAGGATGTTTCTATATTAGGAGGGGGTGCAATTATGTTTTTTTAGGTGTTGGCATATAGAGCTAGTGTCGGAGAGATTGAAAAAATTAAAAAAATTGAATTAAATTAAAATAAAAAAATTAAATTAAAATAAAAAAGTCGCATCAAACAAAACCACTCCGTGTTATTTAATAATGTTTGCCTAAATGAAAATATGCTGCCTAAATACACACAATTTAAACTACATGATGCAGCCGCACAACATGAAACGGATACTTGGAACTTCAGACTTAACTTAATTATGCGACAAATTGCCACCGCCCAAGAAGTTATTACCCAGCAAACCTCTGAAATTAACAAACTTGAAAACAAACTTAAGAATACTGTCACCACTGATCAATACATTGTAATCCAGCAACGCCTCACTGAAATAATTAATAACTTCGAATATTCACACAGAATCACTATCCAAAAAAAACTGAACTCTCTCTACAAAGGCTCCATCTTACTTCCGAACAAAACACAGAACTTTATTAACTTATCTGACCATGAACTCACCGAACAACAAAAGGAATTTCTTAACATCGGACCTAACTGCCATTTATTTGGTAGATACAACCACCAAAATAAAAACGCCGAAATCGAACTCCTTTTTGAAAACATCGTCAAACTGGAAACCGAACGACATATTACTACACATCCCAGAATTAAGGATTTACTCAAGGCTGAAGCCATAAAAAACAAGTACGATAAAAAACAAAAATCTACATCAATCTTAACACATAATTTAAAAAAAGCTGCACATGAACTTCAAAACCATCCAAACATAATTGTTAAAAAAGCAGATAAAACGAACATCTATGTCGTTCTCAACAAATCAGACTATTACACTAAATTACAAACAATTTTAGATGACCATTCGAAATTTAAACAAATTAAAAGAAACCCCATAGATAAACTCAAGACACAAGTAAACAAACTTATTACAGCCAATAATGCCGTAATTGATAATGTTAAACTCCCCAAAATAATTGGAGATTATAAACCCGGTTACTTGTACAGCACTGTAAAAATTCATAAACCAAACTCTCCTCTTCGTCCAATAATTTCTCAAGTCACTACCCCCATATATCAATTAACTAAAACTATTAATGATCCCCTTATTTACCTAGTAAATATAGTGTAAAATCCACACATGAGCTCTTACACATACTGCATACCCAAAAAAACAGATAATAAAATTACTGCATCACTCGACGTTGAAAGTCTGTTTACAAATGTCCCTGTATACAAAACAATTGATATAATTATTAATAACATATATAATAACCCATCCCTCCCCCCTCTAAAAATTGATCCTGAAATACTTAAAAAATTATTATTAATTTGCACCACTGAAGTTCCTTTCCATGACGATAAGGGCAACATATATACCCAAATTGACGGAGTTTCTATGGGATCTGTCCTTGAACCGACCTTTAGTAATTTCTACATGGCCGACCTCGAAAATAAAATATTTAATTTAATCACTAAACCTTCCATTTATGCCCGCTACGTTGATGATATTCTTATTTTAGTAAATAGTATAGATGAAATTTAAAAAACTACAAGATACTTTCCAAAATAATTCAGTTCTTAAATTCACTCATGAGCTTAATGTTAACAATAAAATTCCGTTTTTAGATGTTCTCATTGACTCCAACAGTGATGCATTCATCACCTCTCCCTATAAAAAACCTACATCTATTAACACCTGTATTTTAAGTTTTAAAAGTGAATGCCCATATAGATATAAAATTGCTATGATCAAAAATCTATTAAACCGTGCAAAATTAATCTCCTCATCCAAAAAAATATTTTTTAATGAATTAAAAAACATAAAGCAAGCTCTAATTAATAATCAATTTCCCAATTATATGGTTGATGAACAAATAAAATTAATGATTAGAAATTTAGATAATCCTACTAATGATAAGCTAAATAATTCCCACTACATAAATCTATTCTATTGTAACCAAATGCATCCAAACTTTAAATTGGATGAAAAAGCTCTTAAAAATATAATACATCGCTATATATCCCCCACCAATTCTGATGATAAAATACGATTTATCATTTATTATAAAAAAATGAAAACATCAAACTATGGTGTTAAAAATAACACTTCCCAAACCAAAAATACATTAGGAAGAACCAATGTAATATATCAGTTCCAATGCCCTATGGGAGAATGTATCTCCGACAACAATAAAAAAACTAATTCTTACATAGTGTTTCACTTCCACAACACTATCCTGAAGACTCACCCTACATCTCTCCGACACTAGCTCTATATGCCAACACCTAACAAAACATAATTGCACCCCCTCCCAATATAGAAACATCCTTGTTAACAATACCAAAATAATACACCATGATACCAATATCAAAAAATTAAAAATACTCGAAGCCCTCTACATAAAAACTAAACATCCCACAATTAATAATGTCAATTATGAAACTAGTCGCAACATTTTAAAGTGTCTAGCATAATAATTAACATTACCAAATTCTTAGCCATTAGGTAGTTATGCGTTTGAATTGTATGCACTTTATTTAACGTCATCAATTTCTTAACGGTTTAAACAGTCAAACTTTAAATCTCTCGTATGTGTAGAGCGCCATCACGCTCTCATGTACACTTCAACTTTACAGACGCGTTTTCAAATATAAACTACTTGCCGTTATAATTCAAAAATGAGCACAACAGTAAAGACACTAAAACTAATACCGCCTGAAGATGATTTGATGATTCAAATCGAAAGTACTTGCAAAAAAGAAAAAAGAATGGAACAAGAAAGCCATGGATCATATTTATATCAATTTGACCGAAACATTAGATGGACAATTCGGAAAATTGAAAAAATAAAAAAAAGTCGCATCAAACAAAACCACTCCGTGTTATTTAATAATGTTTGCCTAAATGAAAATATGCTGCCTAAATACACACAATATATATATATATATTGATATAGATATATATATTGATATATATATATATATATTGATATAGATATATATATATATATATTGATATATGTATATATATATTGATATATATATATATATATTTATATATATATATATATATATATATATATATTGATATATATATATATATATATATATATATATATATTGATATATATATATATATATATATATATATATATATATATTGATATATATATATATATATATATATATATTGATATATATATATATATATATATATATTGATATATATATATATATATATATATATATATATATATATATATATTGATATATATATATATATATATATATATATATTGATATATATATATATATATATATAATAAAGATATTTTTTCATAAAATATTTAGAAAACCTTGCGCAACGCAGATTATTTGTTTTTAAAATAAATTATTTATTCATCTCAAAAACATTTTTTTTTTTTTTATAAACTTGAGTACTTTCGGTAAATCTACCATCTTCAGAAGAATATTTCTTCTTTTTCTTTTTTTTCTTTTTTTCTCTTGGTTGAGACATTCTCGTGGCCAAGTTGAAAATCTGTCTAGGTGTTTTGACGAAGTGAAAAAAGTGTTGATATGGCTGTGTGTCACGTGGTCGGCGTGGAAGGATACTTTGAAAAGTCACACAATTTGAAGCGTTGGGTGGGTGGCAATAATAAAGATATTTTTTTATAAAATATTTAGAATATTTATAATATTTTATAAAAAAATATCTTTATTATTGCCACCCACCCAACGCTTCAAATTGTGTGACTTTTCAAAGTATATATTGATATATATATATTGATATATATATATATTGATATATATATATATATTGATATATATATATATATATATATATATATATAGAATATTTATTGATTGATGTCTAATACCTATTGTTAAAATTTCACAAAGTTATCTGAATTTTCACAAAGGGCTTCCACCCGCTCTTTGCCCCCCTTTGCATGAAATGAAATTAGACTAAATATAGCCAACATTACGACCCCTTACGCCTAGCAACTGTGTTCCAAAATTCATAATGATAGCTTCATTAGTTTAGGATTGAATCCTGTACATACAAAAATATAAACATATACACACGCCTAACTTTATATAAATAGAGATTATAACCTCTCACTCATTGTAGACAGATACTTTGGTTAGTATTGTATGTGATGCATAGTTTATTTGCATCATTTCTTTTGTTTGGACTACCATTCTCATCTTTGTTGTTATTACAACGTTTTGGCCGATATAACCTCTGACCTTCAGGTGCATCTTTTCGAACTCGGGAATCTTTATATTGAACTTGGGAATCTTTATATTGAACTTGGGAATCTACACGAAATTTCAAACAGAATCCTTTATTTAATCCACAGAGATAGATTGTTCTTGTTCTGTCAGCCATGACCAGGTAGACGTGTCAAGTAATTTTTATTTTATTCTTAGTTAGTATCGCCTGTGGTGAGGATTGAACCTTCAATCTCCAAAAGACTGTCATCTAGAACTGATTGTCGTTCAACGCCGTTATACGTGGTGCAACAGGTCATGGCTGCCGGAATGAGAACAATCTACCCTCATGGATTAAATAATTAAATCATAGGTTTAGTTCCAAATTCTGTACTAATTCCCAAATTCGACATCAAGATTCTCAAGTACAAAAAGATTCACCTGAAGAAGCTCTGAAGTTACACCAGGGGTTTTTACCCCGCCTAATAAACCGGTATCGTCCGGGCCTTCGGGTCTGGATTTACGCCGGTCTATTGGTTGTTGGTCCTGTGCAGTTCTAAGAAGTGCACCCTCCCAGGCTTTGCCTCCCCTCATTGGGGAGGAGTAAGTTTATTGCTTACTGCCTGAGGCGCCCCTACTGGGGAATGCCGACGGGGCTGCCCAGGCAATTTTTAAACAGCCAGAGTGCTCAAATTCTCAAGCGCCGATTCTTTCCCACTTTCTCGACCTTGTGTCACATCTTACCTTGTGGGAGGAAGATAAATAGAAACATCCAAGATGAGAATAGTAGACCAAATAATCCAAATTATCAATCCTCATCTCAAAAATGTTGAAACATAATAGCGTAATTTCCTTTTTGGCCTCCATTATGTCATTGTTCATCTTTCTTCTTCATCATTTTCTTATGATTATATCTGTACTTTTACAGAGCAGCCGCTAATAAATTCCTGATCAGTGCATTTGTCTCTTGGAGGGAATACATTGGAGAACTCATTAAATGCTCGCCCGTCCCTCAGACCCCCTCTTAGTTTCCATTTTCTTCTTGTTTTTCTCATGTTTTCTTCGTGTCTATTATGAAAGAAAATGAGGCCAGTTATTGAGACATGAATCTCTTTTGTGGACTTTGTACTTATGCCACAGAAACAATGATTCCGCTTTTGGGTGAATGCAGTTTTAACAATTGATTTGATCAGGAAATTGTTTGCAGTTCAGGGAAAAATTGAAATGAAACAAAATTCAGCATGGAAGAATTGTTTTAATTGCAATTTGCATCGTATTTCATTATCGTCGTCATAGTAGGGGGGAATGTCAACATGGTAGTGTCAAAACTACTCTGCATCGTATTTCATTATCGTCGTCATAGTAGGGGGGAATGTCAACATGGTAGTGTCAAAACTACTCTGCATCATATTTCATTATCTTCGTCATAGTAGGGGGGAATGTCAACATGGTAATGTCAAAACTACTCTGCATCGTATTTCATTATCGTTGTCATAGCAGGGGGGAATGTCAACATGGTAATGTAAAAACTACTCTGGATCGTATTTCATTATCGTCATCATAGTAGGGGGGAATGTCAACATGGTAGTGTCAAAACTACTCTGGATCGTATTTCATTATCGTCGTCATAGTAGGGGGGAATGTCAACATGGTAGTGTCAAAACTACTCTGCATCGTATTTCATTATCGTCGTCATAGTAGGGGGGAATGTCAACATGGTAGTGTCAAAACTACTCTGCATCATATTTCATTATCTTCGTCATAGTAGGGGGGAATGTCAACATGGTAATGTCAAAACTACTCTGCATCGTATTTCATTATCGTTGTCATAGCAGGGGGGAATGTCAACATGGTAATGTAAAAACTACTCTGGATCGTATTTCATTATCGTCATCATAGTAGGGGGGAATGTCAACATGGTAGTGTCAAAACTACTCTGCATCATATTTCATTATCTTCGTCATAGTAGGGGGGAATGTCAACATGGTAATGTCAAAACTACTCTGCATCATATTTCATTATCGTTGTCATAGCAGGGGGGAATGTCAACATGGTAGTGTCAAAACTACTCTGCATCGTATTTCATTATCGTCGTCATAGTAGGGGGGAATGTCAACATGGTAATGTCAAAACTACTCTACATCGTATTTCATTATCGTTGTCATAGCAGGGGGGAATGTCAACATGGTAATGTCAAAACTACTCTGCATCGTATTTCATTATCGTTGTCATAGCAGGGGGGAATGTCAACATGGTAGTGTCAAAACTACTCTGCATCGTATTCCATTATCGTCATCATAGTAGGGGGGAATGTCAACATGGTAATGTCAAAACTACTCTGCATCGTATTTCATTATCGTTGTCATAGTAGGGGGGAATGTCAACATGGTAGTGTCAAAACTACTCTGCATCGTATTTCATTATCGTCGTCATAGTAGGGGGGAATGTCAACATGGTAGTGGCAAAACTACTCTGCATCGTATTCCATTATCGTCGTCATAGTAGGGGGGAATGTCAACATGGTAGTGTCAAAACTACTCTGCATCATATTTCATTATCGTCGTCATAGTAGGGGGGAATGTCAACATGGTAGTGGCAAAACTACTCTGCATCGTATTTCATTATCGTCGTCATAGTAGGGGAGAATGTCAACATGGTAGTGTCAAAACTACTCTGCATCGTATTTCATTATCGTCGTCATAGTAGGGGGGAATGCCAACATGGTAGTGGCAAAACTACTCTGCATCGTATTTCATTATCGTCATCATAGTAGGGGAGAATGTCAACATGGTAGTGTCAAAACTACTCTGCATCGTATTCCATTATCGTCGTCATAGTAGGGGGGAATGTCAACATGGTAGTGGCAAAACTACTCTGCATCGTATTCCATTATCGTCGTCATAGTAGGGGGGAATGTCAACATGGTAGTGTCAAAACTACTCTGCATCATATTTCATTATCGTCGTCATAGTAGGGGGGAATGTCAACATGGTAGTGTCAAAACTACTCTGCATCGTATTCCATTATCGTCGTCATAGTAGGGGGGAATGTCAACATGGTAGTGTCAAAACTACTCTGCATCGTATTTCATTATCGTCGTCATAGTAGGGGGGAATGTCAACATGGTAGTGGCAAAACTACTCTGCATCGTATTTCATTATCGTCGTCATAGTAGGGGGGAATGCCAACATGGTAGTGTCAAAACTACTCTGCATCATAATTCATTATCGTCGTCATAGTAGGGGGGAATGTCAACATGGTAGTGTCAAAACTACTCTGCATCGTATTTCATTATCGTCGTCATAGTAGGGGGGAATGTCAACATGGTAGTGTCAAAACTACTCTGCATCATATTTCATTATCGTCGTCATAGTAGGGGGGAATGTCAACATGGTAGTGTCAAAACTACTCTGCATCGTATTTCATTATCTTCGTCATAGTAGGGGGGAATGCCAACATGGTAATGTCAAAACTACTCTGCATCGTATTTCATTATCATCGTCATAGTATGGGGGAATGCTAATATGGTAATGTCAAAACTACTCTGCATCGTATTTCATTATCGTTGTCATAGTAGGGGGGAATGTCAACATGGTAGTGTCAAAACTACTCTGCATCGTATTTCATTATCGTCGTCATTGCAAGGGGGAATGTCAACATGGTAGTGTCAAAACTACTCTGCATCGTATTTCATTATCGTCGTCATTGCAAGGGGGAATGTCAACATGGTAGTGGCAAAACTACTCTGCATCGTATTTCATTATCGTCGTCATAGTAGGGGGGAATGTCAACATGGTAATGTCAAAACTACTCTGCATCGTATTTCATTATCGTCGTCATAGTAGGTGGGAATGTCAACATGGTAGTGTCAAAACTACTCTGCATCGTATTTCATTATCGTCATCATAGTATGGGGAATGTCAACATGGTAGTGTCAAAACTACTCTGCATCGTATTTCATTATCGTCATCATAGTAGGGGGGAATGTCAACATGGTAGTGTCAAAACTACTCTGCTAACAGATTTCTGGTGAAAATCCAGGAGTTGGTATCAGGATCCGTCTTCCTCTGGAACTACAAATCAATGAATTGTTTTTGCACTATTCCTTAGTGTGTTCTGGGTCAACATTCCTCGACTTTGCATGCAACTGCTGAGCTTTGCTGTTTCCGATGTCGGAGGTAAAAACCTGCATCCTTGCAGGTTAACAAATATCTCTGACAAACAAGGACAACTTCATGCAGACCAGACAATCCTGAGGCACGATCTTTGTGAGCTCTATGTATAAGTTCAACTCGTTTAACACTAACCACATCATCATCTGTTTTACATGTTGACAAACTTATCTTTATTTATCCCTCTTTTTCTCAAATCAATCCTTATCACTTCCTCCCATGTTTTCCTTTACCTTCCCCTGCCAACTGACTCTGCTTCCTCAGCTGTTCTTTCAATGTGGCCATACCATTGAAGTCTCCTGTTTTGCACACATTTCTCTATACTGTTAGAATTTAATCTTCCTTTGGGGTCATCAGATCTAAGCCTGTCTTTAAGACTCACATTAGACATTCATCGTATCATTCTCATATCATTACTCTCCACTCAATGGCTGGGTTTCACATCCATACATCATCACATTGTGCAGACATGCGGTAACACTCTGCTGGTTAGTAATGGCAGAAGTTCCCTGAACTTACTCAATCCACTCCTAACTCTTACAGTCACACCATTGTTATTTTAGTAGATTCCTATGAGCAGCGGCAGCTGGCAGTATTCACTGGAGCATGAGTGACAACAAGTCTTACTTCAATGTCCCAGCACTTCTCCGATTAGAATGGTCTTTCGTAGAGCACATCTTTCCACCAAGGCCAAACAGTTCACTTTAATTAAGTCAATCCTTCTCCAAAATGAAACTTACAGCCATATAACCATGATTTTAGGTATGTTCTCCATTTTCTGACATTATGTTTTATTTAAAACTAGTTCTACCTATCCGGTGTTCTTCGGAATTCATTGGTTGCACATTTTAAAATTGATTTAAAGTAAAAAAAATTAAATTTAAAAAATGCTCAATAATAACTCAAATAATGTAAGGGAGATAAGTGATATTTTAAGCTGTGATGATTTATCTCCCTTATATTATTTTATTCATTATTTAAGATTGTCGCCATCTAACAATCTTCTAACCAAAATAATCTTTTTATCAAACAAACTGAAGCCAAAGACATTTTGGTATTGTAAAAACATACGGGAATGGGAAAAAAGACAAAATCGTTAGGCATAATCAAATATCGATGTATCAGATGCGATGCTATTTGGGTCTTTTTGTAATAGAATACTTTTAGTCCCTTTTTCCTATGTGAACTGTCGCATGGGTGAATATATATTCCGTAACACTGCACTGAACATTGACCTTTGCTTCGGACTTTAGCAATTCCTCACTAACGCCTGTCTCTCCATGTTAATAAATCTTTCCTTCTTTCATTATAATATCGCGTTAGCTATTCCTTGTCTACCTGAATTACCACCTTGTTAATTGTACCGCTTTCGAAGTATACAGCAGTGTCGATGAGGATTCAAAGGTTACAACAAGTCTAAATTCTAAAATCTGACAAGATAACTTTATTTGTTAGAAGAAGATAATTTATTTTGTCTTGTTTTTCCATAATTGTTACCATTTCTTATTAATATACAAATTTATTTTAGTTCTCATATCAGTAGAGACTATCTTAAAATGTTCATCAATGGACATTTTTAAGGATGACTTAGGTAAAACATGAATTTGTCTACAATACAGGGCCGGAGGGACAGTTATAAAAGGGAGGGGATTCTCCATTGCACCCAGAATGCCAAATATGGGAATAAATTCAATATCTTGACTAAAAATGATCGTCTGATAGTGGTTGAGAGCTCGTTAGAAGCGGAATAGAATTCTCTTGGTGATAGAAAAAGAAAAGTTTCACGTGTTTTGCTTCGGGGTGTCGATTTTTTGGAGAAGAAAATGAAAGTCCGTGAATATACCTATAGAATAGGGACCTTTAACAAAAACTCACCCATTTCGCTTGGTTTTCGCCAAATTTTAGATAAAATTGATTGTTGGTCTTATATTATAATGATGACAATATAAGACCAACAATCAATTAATAGATAAGCTAATTAGATAAAACACATGCATATCAACTTAATTATTGATGACCGTAAAAGTGGGGGGGGGGGCCAAGTCAAAAAGTGAGGGGGCTTGAGCCTCCCCCTGCCCTCCCCTCATGCCGCCATCCATGCAATAAATATTGTAAAGTTTTAATATTACATATACATTTTATATTTAGCTGCACACATGTTGGGAATATTTCATTCTCTTGGCATGAGGCCACCATTGTTCATTGTTCTGTGTCTTTATTGTATCAATGATAAAACCGCATGTGTCGGAAAGAAATATACAGTTGACATATGATATCTAACATCTAACGTGTATTTACAGTTCATTAATGCAATATAATGAGACTGACTGGGCATGAAAAGACATGTACATGGATGAACAATGTGAAAAGACATGTACATGGATGAACAATGTGAAAAGACATGTACATGGATGAACAATGTGAAAAGACATGTACATGGATGAACAATGTGAAAAGACATGTACATGGATGAACAATGTG
Source organism: Sepiola atlantica (assembly GCA_963556195.1). Classification (NCBI taxonomy): domain Eukaryota; kingdom Metazoa; phylum Mollusca; class Cephalopoda; order Sepiida; family Sepiolidae; genus Sepiola; species Sepiola atlantica. The sequence continues at coordinate 68,579,344 of OY744538.1, forward strand.
AAAAGACATGTACATGGATGAACAATGTGAAAAGACATGTACATGGATGAACAATGTGAAAAGACATGTACATGGATGAACAATGTGAAAAGACATGTACATGGATGAACAATGTGAAGAGACATGAACATGGATGAACAATGTGAAAAGACATGTACATGGATGAACAATGTGAAAAGACATGTACATGGATGAACAATGTGAAAAGACATGTACATGGATGAACAATGTGAAAAGACATGTACATGGATGAACAATGTGAAAAGACATGTACATGGATGAACAATGTGAAAAGACATGTACATGGATGAACAATGTGAAAAGACATGTACATGGATGAACAATGTGAAAAGACATGTACATGGATGAACAATGTGAAAAGACATGTACATGGATGAACAATGTGAAAAGACATGTACATGGATGAACAATGTGAAAAGACATGTACATGGATGAACAATGTGAAAAGACATGTACATGGATGAACAATGTGAGCCGCAACAATGAAATATGAACATGAATTCTACATAATAGATACAATGTCCCATGTTTAATACACGTATTATTCAATTTAAAGAGTAATAATGAAAACGCATGTTGCATGGTGTAACAACTTACATGTTCTCACATGGATGTCTTTCAAATAGAGCGTGGACTAAAAATCGATGAACAGTAGAAAGAGGGTGAAACCTCATTTTGATTCTCGACTACATGGAGGGGGAGGGGGGGATACCAAATCACGTGACCATAACATCCACTGGTGTTCCAGCCAGTAATCTCCAAGGGAAATAATTCTGACCCGTACATTATTGTACTCAGAAAGAAAAGAACCTTAACTCAAGTCACGCTTAAAATTCCGACATTAAATAACCGACATAAGAAATGATGCTGTGAAAAAGACAAATGATAAAGCAAAGCAGTTGAAGAGGTGGCAGATTGGAAGCTGAATGACGCGGAAGATCGGGGTCAGGAAGTTACAATTAAAGACTTCAAGTATAAATGCCGTTCCACAAATGGAAGCATTAGTGTGAGCTCTGTGTTGATGTCAGGAGAGAGTATGAGGCAAGCCATCGACAAATAAGTTGCAGAAGAGTAGAGGTGGGGTGTACCATGAGTGTATCCTTTTTATTCCAATACAACAAACTTGGATGGCAAAAATTGATGGCCATACGAAAACAAAAATAGTTTAAAAACCGAGGGATAAATGCTTATGTAAAGAAAATATGTTTCGGAACATTCTGTGGCTTCAGAAAAAAGAAAAATACAGTTCTGCCATGGCCTTCAATGAGTCCTGACTTGAATTCTATAAAAAAATATATGGCAAGAATTGAAAATTTGAATCGATCAAATAAATCAGGAATTAGAATGTGTAACTATTGAAGAATGGAAGAAAATCTCAGAAAAGACTTGTTCAAATTCCATCAAAAATTGAGAGGCCATGATATTAACTATTAATATTGTGAAAATTGTTAAATTTTTTAAATTAATTATACTGTGCTAATATTTTTGTTTTTACATTTGTTTAATTTTCTTTTCATATGCCAGCATGTAAAACGGACCTGAAACCAAATATGATGATTTAGTAAATTTAATTTATCCTTCTCAAAATTGAGTTTTTTGTTCCTTTTCTTTGTACTCAATAACATCTAAAAAGTCTAGCATCATGAGTATTAAAATCTAAGAAATGTGTCAAAATATTTAATATTCGTGGTGTACGAATAATTTCGTCAGTGACTGTACATACACATACACACATCTACTAGACACCATTCTCGCGTGTCTTCAGTCTCTCTGTACAAGGTTTTGTCAGTACAAACAGACATGAGGATACTTCACCCTACGAGTAAACCCTGACCAAATATTCAAAATAGCATTGTATTTGAAGCCCAAATAAGATCCCCTCGACATGGCTATACACTGGTTCATATGAGGAATGGTGCACCTTCTCCTAGTGATGTTACTTCAAGTAACAGAACTTAGCTGGATCCACCACCAGACCAGATGAATTCTTGTCCTGAATTCAGAAAAGACCACAATAAAGATAAACTATAACATAATTAAGTGACGAATTCAGGGGAGAGGAAAATTAGTCTTCACTGCTTTACTAACTCAACGTTTGAGATATAAAGTAGAACTTCAATGGAATATTCAGATATCTATGTATCTCATATAGAGATCAAGTGTTAGCCCCAGAAATGGGTCCATTGATTTCTGAGAACTTACTGAACTAAAATTAAAACAAATATATATATATTTATCAGGTTGTTTATAGTGGTCGTGTGGGCTAAAGCGTCGGAATTTGAGTTAAAAAAATGTGACTCGTGTTCCAGGGTTTTGAATCCTGTGACTGGTATGAATAATCATCTCTCCACTGACGATTCCCGAAAGGATGAAATGTATGTAGATAAAAACAAATATTTATAATTATTTGTCGCCCCCAAATCTAGGCTGGGCATTGTAATGAGTAGTATTAACAAAGCCGTCATCGTAGCTCTAATGCATGTTCCTTCAGCAGTTGAACACGCTTGACGACGGCTGCCTTTAATAGGTTTAATCTCTCACTGATTTATCAGGTTGTTTATAGTGGTCTTGTGGGCTAAAACGTCAGAATTTGAGTTAAAAAAAACATGACTCGTGTTTCAGGGTTTTGAGTTATGCTAGCGGTATGAATAATCATCTCTACACTGACGATTCCCGAAATGATGAAACAAATATTTATGATTATATATATATATATATATATATAGTCTCGGAAGTTTCTCAAACATTAAAACTATATAAAAAAAAAAAAATTTTTAAAAAAACTTATAGTCTCAAGTCTTCCAGTGGAAAATCACTCATGTAAGTCAATTTATTTTTTACAGTTATTATATTAGTTAGTTTCTAACACTATTTTAAGGGATCATCAGTTGTTTACCATGAAAAACTGTTTCGGGAATTTATATATATATATATAATAAAAAATTAAAATGAGATTATCTTAACACTTTAGTGCAATTTTATGGCAAATCTGATCGTCAGAGTCTATTTCTATTCCACATGTCTGTATACATATGAATCCGAGTTTAAACTTGAGCTCACATTCAAATGTATACAGACATGTTGGATAGAAATATACATTCAATGATCGAATTTATCATGAAACTGCAATAAAATGCTAAGATAAGCCCCCTTTAATTATTATTGTCATAAAGCTTTATCTGAATGGATATCAAGCCCGTTATGTGAGCAAGACTTGGATCAAATCTGTTCAAGATGTTAATTTTTTCATGTTATTGATATATATATATATATATATATATATCAGTTTCTTTCAACCTGGAGGGTAAACTTTTTATGAGCACTGATGAAGTCTTCTCAAGAAAGATTGATGTTTTGTATACTTTGAACATTCTATATATCATAAAGATGTATGTGATTGAGGGAGGCTGAAACAATTGTATACAAATAAAATCAATGAATTTCAATGAATTTATGAAGATTGTTCCCTACATTTACTGGGGTTTACATATTATTGAAAAGAAAATTATTAGAGTTCTAATTCTGCACTATTGAGCTATACAGAAATCTTTATGGTATAAAAATTCATATTTAAAAACTTTAAATATAAATGCACACACACACACACACACACACACATACATATCAGAAAAATGAATAAAATGATCAGAAAAATGAATAAAAATTTGGTCACTGGAATGTAGCCTAATATTGTTTATTTATATATGCTCTGTTGTTATATGTTAATAATCATCGAGCTTTTACTTTGAAAAGGTTGGTCTATAAAAAAATAGAAAGTATGTGCAAAAACATATTTTCCCATATATATATATATATATATATATATATATATATATATATATATGTGTGTGTGTGTGTGTGTGTGTGCGTGTGTATATATATATTTAAAAATTAGAAGGCTGTAAATGTTTTAAAAGAATTTATATTTATTTTGCATATTAATTGCCCTACAAGTGTTTTTGATGTGTCCCCTTTTCAGGCTATAATTGTTATACTCTCTCTCATTCTCTCTCTCCTTCTCACATTCTCTCTCTCTCTCATTCTCTCTCTCTCTCATTCTCTCTCTCTCTCTCTCTCTCTCTCTCTCTCTCTCTCTCTCTCTCTCTCTCACATTCTCTCTCTCTCTCTCTCACATTCTCTCTCTCTCTCTCTCATTCTCTCTCTCTCTCTCTCTCTCTATATATATATATATATATATATATATATATATATTTTTATTTACTCCTCTCCAGGAGTTAGGCACAAGGCCAGTTTTATCCTACTCCCACAAGTAGGATGTGACCCAAGGTCGGGTCGGAAAGTGGGGGTTGAAAAGTCAGCGCCCGAGAGATGGGCACTCTGACCATCAAAAATTGCCTGGGCAGCCCCGTCGGCATTCCCCGGTAGGGGCGCCTCAGGCAGTAAGCAATAAACTTACTCCTCCCCAAAGAGGGGAGGCGAAGCCTGGGAGGGTGGACCTCCTAGAACTGTACAGGACAGACCCATAGACCGGCGTAAATCAAGTCCCGAAGGACAAGACAATACAAGTCTATGGGGTACCTAGCAAAAGAACCATATATATATATATATATATATATATATATCAGTCTCTCTCTCTCCTATAATTATTCTGTAAATTTACATTATTTAAGGTTTCGGAACATTTGTAGTCATTATTCAAATATTTCTTAAAACTTGTTTTTAATCAGCCGTGGAATTTCCACCGGCACTGATGTGGCTATTCAAAGACATATTTTTACGTCCTCTGTTTCCATGGCTTTGATCATATTTACCATACATTCTGCCCGATCGAAGATACAATAATTGACGAAGGTAATCATGACGATAAGCCGAGTCGGCTTAAACTTTCCAATCAGTACGAACGCACTACTAACAAGGTAGAAACCAGCGTTATGGCTATTTTCTTTTGTTGTCATTTATTTTTCCAGCATCTTGGCGAGATTTTGCTTTCAGTGCTATTGAGGATCGGCAGACACGGACATACAGTGAAGAGAGGATGACATCAGACGTCGTTTGTTAAGCCGTGTTCGATTTAGCAATCATGATAGGCCACATATGTTTTAAAAGAGAAAACATATTGAGAAAGAAAACAAAGTATTTGTTTCTTGTAGGAAGTCAGGGAAAGAAATAATACGAGTTCGCTATGAGAATCGGTAAGATTACAAAGAAATAATACGAGTTCGCTATGAGAATCGGTAAGATTACAAAGTAAGAAAGTAGAATGAAGGGAGAACGGATAATAGGAATAAAAAAAAAAGAGATCATAAATGGAGGGCAACAAAGGTTGAAGAAGAAAAGAATGACAACCATAAATCGAGAAGGTAAAAGACATAGCGATTTCATTATACGGACAGGTAAACAGACAAGAAAGTAAATCAGATTTCCTTGCGATTTGAGATTCACATGATCAACAGCTATTTACTTACTTCTCCACGAGGGCAAAGTTAAACACGAGGTCGATTTTTAAAAAAAGGGCACTCTGGATTGGCACAAAAATAAAAATTCCCCCAGTCAAAAACGACTTTTCCTTCACTGACCAAGGACAGAATAGGTTTAGCATCAGAACAGTTATTTATCTTCCTCCCACAAGGTAAGATGTGACACAAGGTCGGAAAGTGGCATTTGATAAGTCAGCGCCCGAGAAGGTGAGCACTCTGGCCTACAAAAATTGCCTGGGCAGCCCCGTCGGCATTCCCCGGTAGGTGCACCTCAGGCGATTAGCAATAAACTAACCCCTTCTCAAAGGGTGAGAAGGCAAAGCCTGGGAGGGTGGACCTCTTAGACAAACCCATAGACCGGCGTAAATCAAGCCCCGAAGGCCAAGACAATACCAGTCTATGGGGTGCAGTATCCATCGGAACAGATACTACACTTTGATCTTGGCCATGGCAAGTAACAAGCAAAATAACAAACAAGATAAAATCCACAGTTTTATAAGTATATGTAGCGGACAAGTTTACCCTTCGGTGCTCCAAATGAAAATGCTTAAAATCGTTTCTGCGCACACACTCGCCTAAATTAATAAAAACAAATAAAAACATTTTGAGCCAATCAAATGCATTTCTCTGAATTTATCAAATTTGCCTGAAGGCATAAAAAGCCAGATTTTTCTTTCAATAACCAGTTTGAGCCCCAATCCACGACAGAGCTTACATCTAGTTTACGCCAGCTCCCCTCGCCCCTCTGTCGGTCTTGGGAAGGCTATTTCTCAACTCACGCACACACAATCATACATGTATGCACTCTGACACTAACACACACACACACACAACGCCTTAACTCTTTCACACTGTCATCTGCTGATTCACGCTGATTGAAAACAAACACATAAACACATCCTTTTTAATATTGTAACATTTCACACTGAACTTTTTTCAATGAAAACAAATGAACAGTAACTTTCAATCAAAAGTATTTTTTTTTAATTGAATGGGAAAGTTTTGAGTACGACTTTTCTGACCTGTAGAAAATTCACAGCCCTTAACTAATTGACTCAGACTTCCTAATTATCTCAGCTAATGAATCCCTCTTGTTCTGCCAGGATTCTCAAAATATGAACAAACATTCTATGCTTTCCTATCTATGTAAACTTCCATTTTTTTTTAAATATATGAAATATCTCTTTAGTGAAATTATGCTTTTGGACTAATTATTTTTGTTTGTGTTTGTCATATTTTCCTCTCGCTTCCACACACTAGAGTATTATCTAAAAAAATGTTTTCCTAAAATGTTTCTCTAAAACCGGCTCTTCTCAAAAGATCTCACCCCAAAACTAGAACCCTAAGAAGGGTCCGCCAAATATATATAGATAGCTAGCAGGGATAGTCGGTGTTTCCCAGGATCCTAATTTTCACAAAGTATGTAGATTACAGGAAAAAAATAAAAGTAAAACAAAATAAACTGCATATTTTAATTTGAAATGTTTAAGTTCATTTTAGGACAATATTAGAGTAAAAATACTTATACTAAGATGCGGTTTGAACTCATAACCTCTGCCTCTAAGTACGGCATGCTAACCAATTGAGCCAGCAAATATATTCACTCTCTCTTTCACAGTCGAATTTTGGTTAAAACTAGTGTTGAGACGATTAATCTGAATTGAGAATCGAAAAAATCAGAACTTTTGGGAGTATCGAAATCGGTTATTGGAATTGGAAAAAATTTCAGCCTAATTTCCAATTGCAAAAACGATTCTTTTAATTTTTTTGTTTAAAACTTATTTTTCCATTGCTGGTACTAATGATAAAATGATAAATATTTATTGATTTTAAACTACCAGTAAAACTAAAATTTATAGATCATAATAACAAATTTAGGTAAGAATGGCACCAAAAAAAGTAGTTCGGTAAAAATTGCACACATGAAAAATATAGATGTAAATCTTACTATGAGTTTATCAAAATCTTGGATACAATACATAAAGAAAATTATTTAAAAGTAGGTGCAGACTCTCCACTCAATCATCCCCACCTTCAAAATGAAAATAAAATTCTACTTTTTTAGACGATTTTAGAATCAGAATCGGGAATTTAGAACAGAATCAGTAATTGTATCGGAATCAGGAAAATTATATGAATCGTCCCATCACTAGTTTCTTTCTGTCCCCCTTCCTCTCTCTCTCTCTCTTTACTTTCTTTCTCTTTTCTCCTGTCAGCTAAAGGCAACAAAAAAAAGGTGAAAAAGAAAGTGGATCCTTCTTTTTCACTGGTGAAGATCAAATACATTATCTGTTATTAAATTAGTATCCAGTAATTTGAGTAACAGTATTAGGACTTCTGACTGTGAGGATAAGAACTCCTCCGCCTTTATTTATGACTAATAAAAATTAAAATATTGATGAGGATTAAATATTAAAATCGCTGACATCGATTGAAAATAACATTTCTGTTTTTAACATCACAGACGAATATTTACCTTATATGACTGATGAAACAGATTTTTGTATGTAGCTTGTAGTAAATAGAAAATATGGGGGAAAACCTGACTTTACTTTATATATAACTAGTAGAATACCCGTCCCATGACGGGTATTAGCAATAAATATAGTATTAGTTTTAATTTTTTTTTTCTTTCTTTGGGAGTATAGCATGGTTTCGGTGACGCTGGCCCCCTCCTAAATGGTATAGTTTTTTAAAAAATAATAATTTTCCCACATTACATACCCTGTTGCTTAAAATACATATTCCATAATTCATAATGATAAGTTCAATAACTAAGGATTTTACCGCACACCAATTCTTTTAAAACTGTATTATTTAGTATAATTCAAAATTTGATGTAGAACAATTCTGTTCTTCATTAAATTTGTTTGTATCTAACTTGTTTTATGTTTTTTGAGGGCAGATGCAAGTTTGAGTGGGTGCACCCCTAAATAGTAAAGTTTACAAAAAAAATAATGTACCCATGTTACTCACCGGGTTGCTGAGAATATATATTCCAAAATTTATAATGAACGGTTCATAAAAAAATTAATTAAAAAAAAATGTTAACATTTAAAAAAAAAAAAAAAATGTGGTCACCATATTTTTTAGAATATACAGGGTGGTAGCTAAAAAAGCGGGAAATTTGAATTTGTAAATTTTATTGTTTAAATTTTATTTTGTTTAAATTTTATTGCATCAGACTTATTCACTTCTTCGATTTGCACAGACAACATTTTGAGCATCTGTGAGCGTATTATAATATTAGTCTTTGAAAAAGTTTATAAAAGTTATTCGTTGTAAAAATAAATTACAGTTTGACAAATTTCCTGCTTTTCTAGTGACAATCCTGTATATTCCAAAATTCATAATGATCTGTTCATTAGTTTAGGAGATTACTATGTACATAGATATATATATAAATAAATACAAATACTTAACTTTATAAATATAGAGAGAAGATATTAATGCAGTGTCTCTGCCTTCCTGTCTCTTTGTCCATGTCTTTGTAATTGAAAACAAAGCCCTATACCAAGAACAAATAACTTTTCTCAGGTAAAATTTTACAAGGACTTCAATGATGATATAAATTTTGTATTAATGTTTTTTTTTACAATATTGTTAGGCCTGTGCTGGTGCTGAACAGCCATAAACAGCAAAGACAAGGTTTTACTTTATTTAAAAAATTTAAACATAGAAATAAAGATGATAATATGGGGTTGAGAGCTGGGAGTAATGTTAACAAAGGTCTTCATTTATTTTCAGCAACACCAGAGGGAGAATAAATGTTTAGAATCTCATTAAATTTGCATAATTCTCTGATTATTGGTTATTAAAAAAAGTAAATATTGGTTTGTTTACAAAGAGTGATCATCAAGTGAGGGATCCTCCATCCTGAGGACCCTCCCCTCCACCCCATATCATAAATTGGGGGAAGGGAAGAGCCATAAGACCCTGGCATCAACACTGGAGTTACTCCAAGAATCAGCTTTTAAGTTTAATTCACAGAGCATTAGTATGATGGAGACTTACCCTGCCAAAGCAAAAGGTGGAGAGTTTGTGGACTTGGTAAACTTGCATGGTGAACTTCAGCAGAGTTATGGTGAAATGACACAGTGCATTCGTCATTGATCCAAACGGGACTAACTCAAACACAAGATTCCTGTTTCTCAGGCAAGACTGAGGAGGTATAAAAAGAAATGGTTTTTGGTTGAGGGGGAGTTTCATCTCTGATACTTGTGCAGACTAGACCAGTGATTCATCATCATCATTATCAACCTGTTTGTTTTGTTGAATCAAGTCACAATTAATCCTCTGCTGAGGGTCAGTCCTGATTGTCTAATCTCGATCTAAGTCTTCCCCTCCATTCTTGTCTTTGGTGAGGCCTGACGGAATCCATACCCATGGCTTTCCTATCACGTTTGGCCACGTCCTTCCAAGACAACTTGGGTCTGCCAGTGGTGGTCTTCTCTGCTGGCACATTCAACTGTCGGACTTTAGCAATCCAGCCACTGCTGCACTCAACATGCCCCAACCAACGCAGTCTGCTCTTCTGCATGATGTCCGCGAGGCTTTTCAAGTTGACGTGTGCGAGTAGAGACCCAAAAGGTATGCTTTGTTCAGGCCTCACCAAACTTACCCATTTGACCATTGCCTTGTCATTACGGTGCAATTTCTTTAGAGAGAGAAAATGAAAGACAAAAAGGGAAAAAGGAAAAGGAAAGAGAAAAAGAAAGATACAGAGGTAGAGAGAGATTCCAGTTACAATTAGTAATACCATAATTGGTCGCTTGTGTTTAAAAAGTTTTTTTTAAATCATTAGAGTTCTGTGAGATGCACAAAGAAAAATGTTTTGTCTTACCTCCCATGAATTCCCAAACAGCAGACTGTCTTCAATCGCACACTGTGCCAAGGCCAATAAATTCTCGGTATCTAGATGTTTCTTTTTCGGACGTTGAACCTGGAATAAAAGTTCAGGATGGTCTTTCTGAAAGAATGGGTGGCAATATTCATAAACCATTGCAGACCGACTATTAATGTTGGGCAGTTCTGTACCAACATCGTTACTGGCACAATCAGTTTCCATGTCATGACTATTATTATTCTCAAGATTTATACTGTCGTGGGGATCAAGACAGGTGTAGAAAGAATCCATTTCTGGGGTAATTAACCCATTGCTTGTCGGATGACGGAGCTTGCTGTGGGACATCTTGCGGAAACCATACATATTGAGCTGTCGGACAAAACTCCGAAAATGTTTGGTTTTGAAGGAGCCTAGAGAATTTGCCAAACCTCCTTTTCCAGCTTTCGAGGAGGAAGAGTTGCCGAGGTATTGTTTTTCAAAATCCGTTTTGTTGATACAAATTGCACACCCATTCTTGTGCCAGGAAATAGCGCCCGTCTTACATTCGTTCGTGATGCGCCACAGTTTCACCGGAAAACGGCTGAACATACGTCCGCTGACCGTCTGCTGAAGATCTGGGAAGTTTTCCATGCTCACTTCTTTAGCTCGGTTTGAAAACATTCTTGCAGGGCTGCAAGTGAAAGAAAGAAATAATTTCTTTTTGATAAGAGTACAGAATAGTTAACACTTGAGAACTGGTAAATCAAAAAGAACACCAACACATAATTTATATAAAACTCAGTGGAATGAAATTCTCTATTGAATTGTTAGATTTTTTATCGTTTAAAAACATGTTCAAAATCGTTTACACACGAGAATTTCATTCTAATGCGTTTTATATAAATTATGTTGTGTTTTTGGTTTATGAGTTTTTGAGTGTTTAGTATTCTGTATTTTTACCTTCTTTTTAATCAAACAGAATCAACAAAATCATAAACTGCCGACACATTCATAGAGTGAGATCATAAAGAAAAGATAGAACTTTCTCTAGTTCATCATCATCATCATATTCGGTTTAACATCCATTTTAAATGCTAGCATGTGTTGGACGGCTGTAAGAAATTGACTTATTAACTAACCTATCTCTGACCAGGTCTTTATTATCCCTCTTTCTCGCAAGTCTATTTTTATCACTTTCTCTCATGTTTTTCTTGTTCTTCCCCTTTGAACTGAACCTGCTCCATCCTGTGCTCCAATGGTATCATCATGATAACAAAACTTCTGAACAACCTCAATAGCTTTGCCATCCAGATATACTTTCCCACATCTGAGTTCTCATCCATCTCCATTGTCTTACATTTCTGGCACACAAATTGGTTATCCTCTCGAAACCTACCAGTAATTCCACTGCACTTCCTGCTTACAAATACCACAAAAAACCGAGTTGCACCAGACTCCCCTTGCACAAACTAAGCAGGGGAACTTTCTTTTTTCTGGGGAGCTTTCCAACATTACAACTACTGATCATCACTTTGACCTTGGGGTACTGGTACAGTTTGTGACCCAGACTAAGACCAACTTTTCGTCAGCTGTTTATGTAAACAGCCTGAAGATGCCGAATGAAAATGACCCAACGTCAGAATCAAAATGAGGCGACACTATCAAACAGGAAAAAATAAAGAAACAGCATTTAAAGCAAGTTATGTAAAATTTTATTTAAAAATATTTATTTTTGGGAGGAAGAAAATATAATCAAACAACTGCCATAATTTTCTGTTTTTACAAGACAAGAAAACTTTTTTTCACAAGAAAATTATGATTTGTTTAATTATTATTTTTTGTTTGTTTTAATGAATTGTTTTTTTTTGTACTGATATAGATTTTGAACCAGACCGACTAGGTTAGGGTTAGGTTAGGGTTATAGTAAAGGTTAGGGTAAAAAAAAGAAGTTTTCTTTACATTTTTTTTAGGGTTAGGGTTTAGGGTTAAAAAAAAAGAAGTTTTTACATTTCTTAAGAGTTACGGTTTCCGAGAATTTTTTTTGATTTATTTTTCAATATTTTGTAGATTCTCTGTTGGCGTTAGCGCAGACAAATTTTACGATTTACTCAATTCACAATTGAAAATTGTCACCTGCTGTCTCGTAATCGGATTGGATAAATGCTTTGTCAGCTTCCGGTTGTTTATGTAAACAACCGGAAGATGCCAACGAAAAGTCGGTTTTACAAAGATGCCAACGAAAAGTCGAACTTTACCAGTACCGGTCTTGGTAACATTCATCCTCGGATCTTTACTTTCCATAGCATTTCTCCAATTTTTCCTTTTCTACTACAACGGTCAAAGTCGGTTAATTGTCTTATGACACCAAGCTCGAACGAGAAGAGCCAACAACTACTAAATCTATATGCAGAACTGATCTCCTCTCTAAATTCTAAAATAATTGTTGATTTTTGTTTTCTTTTGTCTTTTGTTTTTCTCCAAGTTTTTCGGTGTTCACACGTAATTGCATAAAAAAAATATAATCTCATTTTGGGGATGTGGGACTGGAGAGGGATTTAGCTGGGAGTTCTTATCTACAATAACTCCAAAATGACATTAAAAAATAATAAGCTTTGGAATTTTTTAGATGAGGGTTGACAATTCATAGAAATTGGCATATTCGGACTACTGTTCTCATCTTGGGTGTTTTTATCACGTTTCGGCCGATGTAACCTCCGACCTTCTTCAGGTGTACTTTGTCAAACTCGGGAATCTTTCTGTCGAACTCAGGAATCTGGACGGAATTTCGAACAGAACCCTTTATTTAATCCACGGGGGTAGCATGCTCTCGTTCCATCTACCACGACTGGGAAGAAGTCTTCAGTAATTCACAATTCTTTGTATCACCCACACTGAGGATTGAACCTTCAACCTTCAGATGACTGTCACTTGAACTGAATTATACTTAGTACTATATCCACTGCACCACGGGAAATTCTAGTATGAATTTTGGGAGCCGTAAACCTTTTCTTGTTTTTGATCTAACTACTTATCACTATAGATCACTACTTATCTATTATTTATAATTATAGGTTCCCATATTTTATTGAATTATATACTAGGTCTGCTTAGTAAGTCATTGTCGCCTAACATATGTGCTGCTTCTTTGAGTCGTCTTACTCTCTACCGTTCTTCTCTATCTATAATTTTTACTTCATCCCATAAGGGTAGATGGTTTCCCTTTTCTTTCCATATGTGGTCAGCCATACCCGACTTTTCGATTTCGGCTTTCCGGTGTTCTTCTAGCCTTACCTTTAGTGGACGACATGTCTCACCTTTGTATACTTTTCCATACTTACATGGAATCGCGCACACACAGTTCTTAGTCATGACTTTTTCCGTAGGGGGTTTGACTCTCACAAGATGCTTTCGGAGAGTTGAGTCGCTCCTGAATACTATCTTGATGTTATATGGATTACATATTCTTTGGATTTTTTCCGACAAGCTCCTCATATATGGTATACAAACTGTGGTGAGTTCTCGGGTGGTGTCTTGATTTGTTGGAGCTGATGTCATGCTCTCTGGATAGTTGTTTCGGTGGAGGGTTTCTCTTAAACTATCTATTTTCTTTTGATATGTATCGTTGTTACTACATATTGTCTTTGCTCGATGTTGTAGGCACAGAACAATTCCTTTCTTTACATTATATGGATGGTGGGAGTTTAAATTTAGATATTGTCCAGTGAAAGTTGGCTTTCGATACACAGATGACCTAAACACCTGGTCAGTGCGAGTTATCAGCACATCTAGGAAAGCTAATTTGTTGTTTTGTTCTTTTTCCATCGTGAACTGTATAGATGGGCGGAGAGAGGTCACATGGTCCAGTAATATTTGAACGTCCTCCTGGTGAAGCCAGAGTATGAATGTGTCATCTACATATCACAGCCACATTGTTGGCTGTAGTTGTGTTGATTGTAACGCTATTTCCTCGAAGTATCCCATGTATACATTGGCCAATACTGGGAACAATTGTGAACCCATAGCTAGACCTTCTTCCTGTCGGTATATATCAGATCCCATCACGAAGTATGTGGTTTCTATGCAGAAGGTCAACATCTCCATTAGATTATCAATTGGGATACAAGTGCGTTCCTTCCGCCCCAAATAAAATCTAAAATAACGTTTTTTTAATATTTCTTTCAACACGTATTCGCTAGGGTGCGATTCTAAGTGGCCAAAAAGTGGGTGCTCACTTTACGTATAACTTATATAGGAAAGTGATCCCCCACTCCTCCTAAAATCTAAAATAATAAAAATTTTAATTATTTTTTTCATAGCGGATATTTGTGATGGCTGTTTACATGTAATTTGCAAAAAAAAAGTAGAATTTTTATTTATTTAGAGGGAAAAATGTGAGGGGTGAGATTCAGTGGCCAAGAAATGGGGGATCACTTTACGTATAACTTATATAGGAAAGTGATCCCCCACTCCTCCTAGAATCTAAAATAATAAAAATTTTAATTTTTTTTTTTCATAGCGGATATTTGTTATAGTTGTTTACATGTAATTTGCCCCAAAAAGTAGAAACTTTTTTTTTACCACAAAGTTTATACATTTCTTTAAATATTTTAATGTGATTGTGAAACAGCAGACGCACCAAATGTTCTTCTTAAAAATTAATTAATAATTAATTAACATGAAGAAAGAAAAGGTAGAACCTGGATTTGAGATGATTTTTCGATTGTGTAGGTTTAACCGTCCTAAATTCACCTTTCAATTTGGTACCGTCCTGCTACGAGAGGTTCTTCAAAAATTCCGCCAAAATCTAAGCGGTATAAAATTACGAGGAACTATTTTTTTGATAAACACCGCTTGTCAATTTCCGATTTCAAACCCGGAAGCCGTCACCAAGTAGACTTTTTCTCTTTAAACCTTACTCAGTGTGGGGATTTTGTTTTTTGTTTTTTTTTTTTTTCGTTTATTTGTTGTTGTTTTTTAACAGTTTAAAGGATCACCTCCACCTCCCACTTAAACAATTCTATAAAAAATACCAAAATAACTTGTTTGGAAGTAATGTTAAATTTAAATAATTTGGGTGATTGAAATAGGATTTAACCGACTAATTTAAGTTTATTTAATCGTTTATACAAAAATAGTATTATTATTATTTTTCTAAAATGATTCAAATTATTTGACCTTCAAAATAATGAATTTGTTTTGATTTGATTTTTTTATTAAAATTTGTAAAAATAAATAAATATATTGTATAAATTGAAATGCAAACGATTCTCTTTGCTTTAATCTCATTATTTAAATACAAATAAAAAACGTGTCCATTTCTTTTTTAACTTCAATTATTCGACTTTTTGACATTTTTGAACACAAGTTATTTTAATCCGTTTCATGTCAATGTCATACGGAATTTTAATGCTATTTATTTGCTAGGAAATGTTTATAAAGATTACAAAAATTTTAATAAAAAAATTAAATTAGTTTAAACAATAAAACAAGTGAATTTCGTAAAATGTCAAAGACATGTTTGCCAGCTCTTTATAATAATAAAAAATATTCAAACAAAATTAACCAAGTTTTGTTCCTGTTAATATTTAGATAGATAGATAGATAGATAGATAGATAGATAGATAGATAGATAGATAGATAGATAGATAGATAGATAGACATACATTGGAGAAATACTGGCTGGGATCAGTGTAGTATCTGTTCTGTTCTTGGTTGAAAGAGGAGAAATCTAGATTAATTCCTATTTCAGTCACCTAAATTATTTGGAGTCAAATGGGTTTCGATATTACTCTCGTAAAACAAATTATTTTTACTTAGTCTTAAACCATGTTTTAGTAAACACACACATCAAAAAACATCGTACACGTGAAACGTCGAAATGAAAAGTTGCCAGTAAAAAATATAGTCGCCATCTTTATAAACAAGTCTAGAAAGAGGCTAGCTAAGTAAGACGATAACTCAAGTTTATAAATTTCTAAAAGAACAGCGTTATTAATTTAAGTTATTTTTCTTCCTTAGCTAACATTTTTCTCGGCGTATTTATAAAGATGGCGACTATATTTTTCCGGCTTAGTTTTCATTTCGGCGTTTAACATGTACAATAAAACTTGCTATAACTTAGTGTTTTAATGTTTGCTTTTTTTAATTATTATTAAAACATGATTTTAAGTTTTAAAAAATAGTTGTGTGGGTAGTAATGCCAAAACCCATTTCATTCTAAATAATTTACGTGACTGTAACAGAATTTAAAGGCGTATCAGAAGTTTTAATTATAAAGTTTTACATGAAAAAGATTTTGACTTTTTAAAAATTATGACCGTTTGGTGCAGGAGAGACAGTCTATTGATTGCGGCTTGCTGTTGTGAATTCGGAATAGCGGCATGCTAACTACAGGACTTCTTCTGATACGCCGGGTTTAAACAATGAAGATCTGATTATTCCACAACATTTGAGGGTAGGGGGGACCATGCCCCACCTAATCACCTGATATATAATTCTTATCGCTTAAAAAGTGAAATTCGTTTCAGATGAAGAAACTTAAAACGGCGTTGCTTCAAAAGAACATGGCATCCATGGAAAAAAAGACAGTTAAAGTTCTGAGCAAAAAATTACTAAAAAAATGGAAAAAAAGAAAATGCTTTTAGTTGTATTAAAGTTAAAATTAAATAAAATAAAATAAAATAAAATAAAATAAAATAAAATAAATAAATAATAATAATAATAATAATAATAATAATAATAATAATAATAATAATAATAATAATAATAATAATAATAATAATAATAATGATGATGATGATGATGATGATGATGTTGATGAAAATTATGATATTAAAAGAATATTCACGTGTAACGAAGAGAAAATGTATTTATAAAAAAAAAAACAATAAAAACAGAAAATTAGGACTAGTAACTTTTCCATCAGGCTCAATTGAATCCGCCATCCCTTAAAAATACCTCCCTATTTTCCAGATTGGGAAGTACTGAGATAGATAGTGAACATATTTATATAGATAGTAAAAAGTAACATATTGCTATAGATAGACAGATAAATAGTGACCATTTTTAGATAGATAGATAAATAGATAGATAGATAGATAGATAGATAGATAGATAGATAGATAGATAGATAGATAGATAGATAGATAGATAAAGCGAGATGAATGGAAACATATTACAGATATAGAAATGAACAACAGAAATCGATAGCAAAGTAAACAAATATAGAAATATACATAAACATTAATTGAAGGGAGAATTAATTTTAGCAAATAATGAAAAAAATAGACATTTCATACTTTTCTTGTTTTCTCTTTTTCTTCAATTTTCTTGTAATCGAATTTTTCTTTCTATCGAATTTTTTCGACGCTGATGAGGTAATTCTTTTTTGCTTAAATATTTTGGAATATTTCTTTTCTTTTCACTTTTTCTTCTGTTCTTTTTTACTTTTTTCTCTTCTCTTTCACTTTCTTCTTCTTCTTCTTCTTCTTTTTCCGACTATTAAAAAGAGAATGGATTGTTTTTCGTTCTTTTGTTTATATTTAAAAGAACAAAGAATTTAATTAATAATGAAATCCTGGAATCTTCACAAGACACGAAGAATTGATTCTTTATATAATAAATGTTTAATAAATAGTATTTATGTTTATGTAAAGAAAAAAAAAGAATATTTATAGACTTATTCAAATAAGTATTTTTAAAATAATGTAATAAATTTTACCTTAAAATGTCTCAGATTTAAGAGAAAATAAAATTTTAAGGGGAAATTTACAATAAATTCAGAGTTGATTTCTTTCTTTTTCACATTTATTTTTTTCTTTTTCTTTTTCCCCTTCTTTTTCACTTTCTTTTTGATTTTTGAAGGGCCTTCTTTAAATAAAAGAAATTCTTGTCAGATTTTCAAAATCTTGTCAAAAACTGACTTGATCGTTGATCAATAAATATATATTTTTGTAAATTAGTTTTAAAATAACTGTTTTAGGATTTAACATTAAATAATTTAAAATATTCAAATGTGCGCCTCAAACGTGCCCAAACGCTGCCGTCATTTTTGTTTGCGTTTATTGTTTTGAAATTTTCGTTTAATTTTTTTTTTTTAATTTACTTGCCATTTATGAACAACACATCATTGAAAAAAAACTCTTTAAAAGTACTTGTTTAATATAAGGACCATGTCGGCTTGGATATTTCCGTAAATGGGGGGGGGGGGGGGGTGTAGCAGTAATAAATGAGGTTTGTTTTGTAATCAGTGGGACACTGATACGCATTACAAAGTAAACCTTAAAAAATACTTTTCCCATAAAAGACAAACATTTTTCCCCCAAAAAAATACTTTTCACAGAAAAGAAAAACATTTTTCCTAAAAACTATTTTTTGCAGAAAACCTTTTCCTTGCAAAGCAAAAACTTTTGCTTAAAAGAATTTGAATTCTCATATTTTGTATTTTTGTTCTTTCCCATTACTACACTTCTTTGTTTTTCTGTCGGCTTTCGGCCTAAGCAGGGGGTTATGTAGCAGCCATAAATGAGGTTTACTTTGTAATGCGTATCAGTGTACCTGTGAGGTGGTTTGGCCAAATGTTGGCCAATCAGCTCGCAGGGCTCATTGATATTATTAGTTCCCTAAAGGACTACTTCAGCCCCTTTAAGAGATTGCAGACGATCGCCATACGGTTCCCTACCACCAGCCAATCGCTTCAGAGAGACTCCTGCGAGCAACGAGGAAACACCTCCTGTCTCCTTGTCCACTGGACGCTCACAGCACCTACTATCTTTGCTTGAAGATGTTTGCTGAAAGACCTCCTCGAGCCCTAAGACCTTCTTACTTTCCTCTTCCACCTATACCAAACGGTATAGGTAACCTTTTTGAATAAACCCTTTTCGTTGTTATTGTAAGTAGAGTTTTTTGTTGTTCTTCATTTCGTGACTGAAGCATAGATAAAAGGACAACGTCGCTTCCTTTATAAAGCAACGATAACCAAATCGTTAGAACGCAGTATCTATTCTGATATACTACACTTAATCTTTTCTGTCCAAATCCAGAGTGCCTCTGTTTGCGGAACTGGATTTTCCCACATTAAAAACCGACCTTGTGTCTTACTCTACCCTCGTGGGGAGACAAATAAATAGAGACATCTAGTTTGGGAAAATTTTTAAGTGTAGTTTCTGTTCTTAAGAAGAGAGTCCTCCTCGACTGAGACAATTTTTTATTTTTTGTCCCAATCCAAAGTGTTTCTTTTGGGGGTGCTAGATTTTCTCCACATTAAAAATCGACCTTGTGTCTGACTTTGCCCTTGTAGAGAGTCAAGTAAAAAGGGATAAATTACATTTTAATAGTAGCCTTCGTGCTAGAATTAAAGTGTATTGTAGTATGATAATAAGAATATCAACTCCTGATTGGATAAAATGCTTAATATTAGGTCTTCTTTCAGCCAATCAGAAGTGTAGGAAAAATACTATTCCGCGACATTTTAAAAAAAAAGAGACGTTACAATATTTCACATTTAGTGCTGGGAGCCGATCAAATTTGTATAAAAACCAAATGCATCAGTTTCCAGCCTCCGTCTCTCAGTTTCTTGCAAATCTGCCACAAAGGAAGCATGTGGCAAAAATACTCGGCCTGATGACAGCCGACAGGGCATACAGTGAGAAACTACCACAAACTTGTGAACACACACAGTCACATTGACTTTTACCGCTCGGCCTTTTGGCCAAGATCAAAGTGTAGTTTCTGTTCCGATGGATACTAACTACACCCTATAGACCGGTATCGTCTTGGCCTTCGGGTCTTGATTCCACCGGTCTGTGGGTTTGTCCTGTGCAGTTCTGGGAGGTCCACCCTCCCAGTCTTTACCTTCTCACATTTTGAGAATGGTCAGTTTATTGCTATCGCCTGAGGCGCCCCTACCGGAGAATGCTGATAGGCGTTGGCTTTAAATGTCACAAAGACCCCCCGACCCCCACCTTCCCCCTTCCACAGTGGGCTTTCATGCCTAAGGGTGGATACATTCTGGGAATATAATTTTAATTCCCTGAATTAATGTTTCCCGGGATGTATTGCCCTAAATACAATCTGTTCCGATGGATACTGCACCCCATAGACCGGTATCGTCTCGGCCTTTGGAGCTTGATGACGCCGGTCTGTGGGTCTGTCCTGTGCAGTTCTAGGAGATCCACTCTCCCAGGCTTTGCCTTCTCACCTTTTGAGAAAGGGTTAGTTTATTGCTAATCGCCTGAGGCGCCCCTACCGGGAAATGCTGACGGGGCTGCCCAGGCAATTTTTAAAGGTCATAAGTGCTCTTCCTCTAGGATGCTGACTTATCAAATGCCACTTTCCGACCTTGTGTCACATCTTACCGCTGTGGGAGGAAGATAAATAACCTGTCTAAAAAACCTTCCATGCAATGCATCAGCTTTTTGCCCATAGCAGGCACTCTCACACTTACTACAAACCTCGACACACGGGGTCCATGCAGGAGAAAACACATCTCACCACAGCACTCTTTATTTTAGTTATTTTTCCAAGTTGTTTTCTGTTGTCAATAAAACTGAATATTTTTGTATGCATTGCTTTGTCATTCTTTTGATATTTATTTTTCCCTCTGCAGTATTATTCGCCGAAATACTGGATGAAACTGATTGCTATAAAATTCTAATTTACTTTTTAAAGTGCTGAGAATCTAACTTTAAGTCAATATTTTAATTTAATGTTTTATTTATTGTTTTTTTTCACCAAAAATTGTAAATTTTTTAAAAACATTGTTATACTCAATAAGAGCTTTATGAAAGAAAAAATAAACTTTGAACATTTTTTTACACACAAAAAACTTTTTTTAACAGAATTTGAGGAATTTAACAGCCAAAATGTAAGATTAAAACATACTAGTCAATAATTTAATAACAAAGTGTAAACAAATGGCGTCCATCGATTAATCTTTTATAAATATTATTATTTATATACATAAACAAGCAAGTACAATTTTTTTTCAAGACTAGAACTACAATATAAGATAGGTGAGATTGTTGTGCCCCGATTATAACTCGGCACTTCTAATAACAAAACCGGATGTTAACCTTTCAACAGCTTCAGCACATTTGAATAATAGATACAATTTTGTTTCTCTTCGCGCATCTACCTGTCCGCCAACCAATCATGTGACATCGGGGCAGCATTATCAGCAGCATTTGATAAACCTGTATAAAACAAGGACGTTTTTGACACTTGCCAGTTACTTGGGGCTTTTATTTACATGCTTACTGTCAAAGCAAGATGTGACACAAGCCTGGAAGAGGGAGATAACCTGCTCCTTCAATGGAGCACTCTAGCTGGGTACAAAAATATCCCAAAATGGACCCATTAGAATTCCCTGGTAGGGACACCACAGGTAATCAACAATAAACCAACCACTCCTCAAAGTAAGGAGGGACTGGCTGAGAAGGTTCACCTCCTAAGAACGAGCTGGACTATACCTTATCCTAACAGAAGAGGGTCTTGTACTGCAAAGTAGTTCCTACACTATCGGATTGATTGCCAAGAACAGACCCCGGGCTTTTATGAAAACAGCCAAGGGGCATCTCTCAGCCTCACGTTTAGATGAAGTGGCGATTGACTACAAAGATGACGATGACAGCAGCAGTCGCAGTATCTGTTCGAGCGTGATCAATGACGTAGGACATACCTTGCAACAACAGCACAACATCAACAGCAGCTCTGATGATGATCTGCAACAAGAGCAACAGCTCCGCTCCCATTCAATGGTAACCTACAATATGCAGCACAGACCTGGCGACAATAGCACAACACCAGCTTTGTACCCGCACCAAGGCTAATGACCTTTGCTACATCCCAAACACAGCTGTACGGATAACCATCATCATCATACACTGTGACAAGCAGGCCTTTAATCTATTTCAAGATGGCTGGCGACCTTCCAATACTGCCACCACCATCACAACCATCATCATCATCATCATCATCATCATCATCATCATCATCATCATCATCATCCTCCTCCTCCTCCTCCTCCTCCTATAGTAGCTCTGTTCCTATCCACTAAAACTAATAGCAACGATCCTGCCCTCTATGACTAGCAGCAGTTTTTGATCCTGTCCACGACACTAGTATCATCATCATCATCATCATCATCATCATCATCTACTTCAGCAGCTTTTTTATAAACATATATCTTTTTTTAATGAAATATATTTTGTACACCAATGTTGTCTCCCTTTTGTTGTTGTCACGTACATCACGCCATTTTATTATTTTTCTTGTGTGTGAGAGTCGAGGTACACTGGACAATTGACCATCGGCATCTGTGCCACCACTCACGCTACAAGATATTTCAACGGTCTATATACTACAATTGAGCTGAAATCTTAATCTTAGTTGTAAAAAAAGAACCATAAACACATGTTTTCAAACACATTTTGTTACGTTTTATTAAAAATGAGGTGTCAAAAGTATTTGAATTTAATCTTCCGTTTAGTATTAGTCTCTAATCCTTTTTAACCCTAATCTTATACAAAGAGAAACAGATACAATCTACTCTGCCCCCCCCCCTCTCTCTCTCTCTCTCTCTCTCTCTCTTTCTCTTCAAGCAGCTCCAACATGTAAGGAGTGGTCCACTTGCCGTTATTGCAGTAGAATATTAAGTTAAATAAAATCATTTTAATTAGGTCAAATAATAAAATTTAAATCTGATTAAAAAACATTAGTAAAAGTTTACCCTGTCAGCTTTCTTTGGCCTTTTGGCTAAGATCAAAGTGTAGTATCTGTTCCGATGGATACTGCACCCCATAGACTGGTATTGTCTTGACCTTCGGGGCTTGATTTACGCCGGTCTATGGGTCTGTCCTGTACAGTTCTAGGAGGTCCACCCTCCCAGGCTTTGCCTCCCGTCTTTGGGGAGGAATAAGTTTATTGCTTACTGCCTGAGGCGCCCCTACCGGGGAATGCCGACGGGGCTGCCCAGGCAATTTTTTATGGCCAGAGTGCTCACCCCTCAGGCGCTGGCTTTTCAAACCCCACTTTCACGACCCGGCCTTGGGTCACATCTTATTTGTGGGAGTAAGATAAAACTGGCCTTGTGCCTAACTCCTGGAGAGGAGTAAATAAATACCTTGTTAATGGAAAAATAATAATGAGATTCTATTTGTGGGGGGGGGGGGGGATACCTGAAATTTAAAAAAAAAATTTAATCGGGATTCACCATTTCACTCTGGCTGGCTACAAAAATAACCAAGAACAGACCCGTCGGAATGTAAAATGATCACAAATTCTTGACCACATAGCATAGGACAGAATGAGTAACAAATTTTTGGTATTTTCAAAATGTCCGCCATTTTTTAATTTAATTGTTTTTTTTCTGAACTACTCGTATATTTTAGATTTTTTTTTTTTTAGTATTGTCACCATGGATTTAAGATAGCATTGAGGTTAATGAAGAGGATGTTTTTAAGGGTTTTCAGCAGAAACAAAGCAAACCCATTAAAAGAAACTTCTTCATTAGCCCAAACACTAATTTCAGGATGGCAATACGAATTTAAAAAATGAGGTGTCAATAGTAGAAAATAATCTAAAATATATGAGTAATTTTGAAAAAAAATTTAAACGGTGGCCATTTTGGAAAAACGAAAATGGTTGTTCGTCAGTCTTATGCTATGTTGGTCAAAAACTGGGTGATCATTTTATGTTAAATTTATATAATGAAGTGAACCCCCACTCTAAAGTCTAAAATGTCTTCTTTTTTAACATTTCCAAGTATTTCCAGGGTGTTGACATGTAATTGCACACAAAAAAATAGTATTTCATTTTTATATTTTCGTTGACAGCATAGGGGCAACATTTTACCAAAACAATAATGATTGGTCACTTTATGGTATCTAAACAATGGCGTCCAATATTGAATTCGATATAGTTCTTTTCATTTATGTATGTCATGGGTATCTTCTCAGTAAAACCATTGTGACAAGTAAAATGGAAAAAAAGGCGCACCAAAAAAAATGTTGCCATTGTTGGAACCAGTTATCTTCCTTTGGGATAAATTATTTTCTAGGACAGAGTTATGGCTCTTCTATTGTGATTTTTATCCATTCAAATAAGGGACGAAATTTCGGGTCCGCTGTATAGGAAATCAAGTCTTACAAAACAAGTCACGTGGTAAGAAAGAAGAACAAACAACGACATAGTTATATCGATATTTCATATAACTTAAAAAGAAAGGAAAGATGAGAAGAAGAAAAGGTTGTTGCAAAAAAAGGTGGTATTTTTGCAGACTTAGCTTTTAGTTTTGTCCTCTTAATCATTCAGATTGTTCTATGTGGTTTTGGTGGGAGAGCTACGTAGATTTGAAAGAATTTGAATATGGAGCTTCAGGGTCGCCTATGTGCATGAACTACACACAGTAAGACATGCCAGATAGGCTGCTAGATGAAGGCAGCAGTTTCTTGACCATTCCTGTAAGCAGCAGGAATGGGAAAGAGGCTCAAAGGTTTTAAAACCTGCTCACGTGGGGTGTGGAAGATGTTGTAAATAGTGGTCTATGATTGGTTGTTTTACATCCAATCACAGGGTACTTATAAAATGACTCTGTTATAATAATTTTTTAATACTTGATAAAAAATACTTGGACTCTCTGGACTAAAAAAGAAGACCCTAAATGTTGTGTTGAACAGAAGACTTTGTAGGAAACTCTAATACAAACTCGTGGTTGAGAATTAAGACAAGATTTCTTCCTTGTTTGCTGGTCAGATGCATTACAGGTAAGATTGACTTTGTGGCACTTCCCCTAATAGAAAAGATGCCATGAAGAAAATGTAAGTTTTCACATTACCCTTTTGCATGAATAACTTTACTATTAAGAAATGAAATGTCTTTGTCGCCTCACGGTTTTTTAATTGTCTTTGTCTGAATTTTAGTAACACTCCACATGCTCTTATACCTTACTTGTCTCATTTACTGTTATCATAGTTTGTTGTAGACCAACTATTAATACATGAAATGTATTTGTTTATCATTGTGTTTTAATTTTCTTTTACTTTCTGACACATGCGATATTGTAAACATACTGCATAGTGAATTTTTGCAACACTCCACGTGCTCAGAAAATTAATTTAAATTATCTACACACACGTTGATAATCTTAATAAAATAGAATACTAAATGTTCTAATTGTACACCATTGTAAACTTCCAAACATTATTAAAAAGATTTATCTGATTTAAAAATTATCAAAAAAATGGAAAAATAAATAATTGTTCTATCTTCTTTTAAAATATTTTTCTAACTCCTTGCATCAGCACAAAAACTGGTGTGTTCAGATTATTAAAAAAATGCTCATCTGAAAGCGGCGAATATATTTTTTTATAAAAAATTGCCTGCAATGATGTAGTATTGTTATCAGCCTAGAAATCGAAAACAAAACAAACAAAATATACAACAAATAACTTTCATCAAACGCAAGAAAATTTAATTTTCTATCGACCTGCATAGTTTTACAGTTCTGAAACTTTTTGTAGGTGTTTTTTTTTTACTTTAGAATTTCTATCAGAGTATCGAAGGCTTGTAAAAGAAATTGGCTGGGAGGATGTGATCAAACGTGATAGGAGAGCCTTGGGTATGGATTCTGTCAAGTCTAACTAAAGACAAGAATGGAGGGGAAGACTTAGATCGAGACTGGACAATCAGGCCCCACCATCATCCGAGGATTAATTGTGGCTTGATTCAACAAATAAACCAGTTGATGATGATGATGACGTTCTTCTAACTTATTTTGAAATAAAGAAAAACTTTAACAGTAAGTTAAAAATATACCGATCGGTCGAAAATTAAATTTTAATGCGTTTGGTGACAGTTATTAGTTGTATTCTTTTATAATTTTCGATTTCTCGGTTGTTATTTATAAGACATAAAAGCTAAAAGCCACATCTGATGACAGTCATATTGGATTGTTATACGTTAAAGAGGCACGTATAGATGTAATCTAATATTGAAAAAGAAAAACTTTAAAACACTTTCGCAATATTAACACTATGTAGGTAGGTAGAAAATTAAATTTTCTTATGTTTAGTAACAGTTAATTGTTGTATATTTTGTTAGTTTTCGATTTGTCGGATGTTAACTATACTATATCTTTGCCACAATGCATTCTTTATAAGATGGCGGGTCGAATTTATTTGTTAAAAACTGGCTGTATCTACCCGGCGTTGCCCGGGAGTCTTTTTGAACCAAATCTCAGGATTTATCAATCTCACTATCTCTTCTCTTTTATCATTGCTTTTTACACTTTTCAGCTCCACTGCATTCACTTGCTTATCCTGTTTTGGTGAGTGAGTGAGAGAGAAAGAGTACACACATATACTCTTTCTCTCTCACTCACTCACCTGTTCATTTAACCAGTCACGTAATTGCTTTTAATACTTAATTAGTCAGCACTGTCTCAGCCACAGTCCTTCGGGACCATACAATTATTTTTTTATTTCTAGAAACAAGAGGTAAGTATTATTGAGTATATCATATATTGTACAACTATAAATAAATAATACATATACATGATCTCTTCTGTTCCTTTCAGCCCCTTTCTCATAGAAAAGATGTTTCCATGGAAGGTGCTCGACTGAGCTCCAATCACTGATTCCCCCTTGTAAGACATTCACAGCAATAACTCATCTGACTACCACAACTTAAAAAAATTCCTTTCTTCCACTGTGTGCCTAGCGTCAGGCAGAATTTCCACGAACAGTTTTTTTTTCTGCAAGGGCTTCTCGTCTGTCTAACAAATTACTACGGGACTTCTTCATAGCAGATTACGACATGGTCGTCTTCAAATCAAATGTCTACAGATTCCTGTCATAAACTATCTCGACAAGTATTCTAACTTGGTATACTCCACTAATCATTCTCAATCCTCTCATAAAGTTATTCATCTCTCAACTGACAATCATTCCATCTCAATAACACTTATTCTTGAGTAGCTTTTGGCCTGGATAAGTAGTGACCCATTTAATAAAAGCATTATTGAAAATAAATAGAAACTTCCATAGCACCTACTGATGATCTGCCCTTGGATTTGGGGAATATTTTTTTTAACATAGTTCACGCCAAACAAGGCAGGCTGCCACTATAGACGTAAGGGGCTACTGAGAATAAGGGTGTAAGTTTTGGGGGGTCATTCTAAGTTGGGAGCTGTGCAGCGACATGTCTGTTTACATTACATTTAAATTTCTGCATGTCGGTAGAGTCAGGGAAACAAGGAGCGGAGAGGGAGTTCCAAAGGCTGGCAGCACGAGGAAAGAAGCTATTGGAGTAGAAGGCTTTCCAGCATCTGGGGACCTCCACAGTGAATTGATGGGATGTAGCTGATTTTTTGAGTTGGTTAAGTGTAGTTACGTTGAGGGGGCACTAGAGCAGCAAGTTCATCAGAGCACATTCCATTGAAGTACTTGTAAAACAGGCACAAGGATGCAACATTGCGGCAATGAGATAGGGGCTGGAGCTTGGTGGATAGTGAGGGACCTATTAAGTTGATGACTCTTTTTTAGGCCTTGTCTAAGAGGGAGAGACTAGTGGATGATGCACTAGTCCAGATGTGGCAACAATGCTCCATGCATGGGCAGATGGTGGCTTTGTAGAGATATAGAATAATGTCAGGTGTGAGAAGTTTACTAGCACGGTAGAGGGAGCCTACCTTCT
Source organism: Sepiola atlantica (assembly GCA_963556195.1). NCBI lineage: Eukaryota > Metazoa > Mollusca > Cephalopoda > Sepiida > Sepiolidae > Sepiola > Sepiola atlantica. The sequence goes on from OY744538.1 coordinate 68,607,319, forward strand.
TTGCAGCAGCCTTGCCAATGTCTTCAATGTATTTGTTCCAATTCATGTTATCTGTGAAAGTTAGGCCGAGGAGTTTGAATGATGAACTCCCAGGTAGGGTGTTATTTACCATGATAATCAGTGGTTGAAGAGGTTTCTTGTAGTTATTGCATGAAAGGAGCTTTGTCTGCGGCATTAAAAGTTACCATCCATTTATGACCCCATTCCACTGCAGCTTGAAGGTCATTTTCTAAGGATTCAGTCACTGCCTCGGATATGTGCGTGTCCGTTTTGCCCACATGACAAGAGTAGAGTGTGGTGTCATCAGCAAATATACCTATCTCAGACTCAATGTTATCAGTGAGGTCGTTTATGAAAATCAGGAACAGTAAAAGTTCCAAGAATGGATCTCTGGGATACACCAGCATTTATGTCATGTTGCTTAGATGAACGGCCATCAAGACCAACCTGGATCTTTCTTTTGGTTAGAAAGGATCTAATTATATTAAATATTTGTCCAATAATACCATATGAGTGAATTTTTAGAAGCCATTTATGCCAGACCTTGTCAAAGGCTTTGGATATATCAAGCGCTACCGCCCCAGCTTCACCTGCCTTGTCTAGTGTATGATATATACGTTTAGAAATGACCGTTAGGATATCCGCAGTAGATCATGCTTGTCTAACTCCATACTGACGGTCAGAAAAAAGTTTAGCATTAACTAGGTCTATCGCTAGATTGATTAAGGATTCAAAGATTTTAGCAAAGATCAGGAGTAGACTGATTGGGCGGTAGTTCTGAGAATCAGTTCTATCTCCAGAATTCTTGAAGACTGGTACCACAGAGGCAATTTTCTATAGAAGCAAGATTCAGCAAGGCATTTGTTGTAGAGTTTGGAGGAGACAGGGGCCAGTTCAGCAGAGCATTTTTTTTATTACTATTACTGGTATAAGATTAGGCCCACAAGCTTTGGAGGTGTCAAAGTTTTTTATGATGTCCCTTACCTGAGATGGGGTGATGACCAGGTTTTCAAGTGTGGCTTCGGTCTGCAATAGGAATTTAGGGAGGGGGTGGGTTTGCTGAGTCCAAAAGGGAGTTTAAGGTGTTACGCTGAGCAAGTATTTCAGCCTTATCAGTTGCCGTGCAGACGACATCATTGTGGTTTGATAGCGGGGGAATCGTTGATTGACTATTGTTCACCACACTATTGTAGATTTTTCAGAAATCGCGAGTACCTAGTTTCTGTGACTGAATGCGTTTTCTGGTCATCTCTGTATACCTTCTCTATGCTTCACTTTACAATTATTTCTTGACTCTATAAATTTCTGTCTATTCGCAGTTGACTTATGGCGGCTGAATTGATGGAATGCTTGCTGCCTCTTAGCAATAGCAGCTGCACATTCCGAGGGGAACCATTGAGGAGAGTGAGGTTTGCTGAAGAATTTTTGCATAGGGACATATGCTGCAATGCCTGCTTTGACTCATTCGGTTAACTCATTTGCACACTGATAAGCAGGGAGTGATAAGGTTTCACTCCATGGAGCGTCACTGATGTGATCTCTGATGGAATCAAAATCAGCCTACTCATAGTATCTTGTCGTCTTGAGCTCATCAGCTTTGGGACGAGTTTTTAAGGGTGATATCAATCATTACCACAATGTGATCAGCGTTCCCCAGCTGGCTATGGGCATTCATCACACAAGCCTCTGGCAATGAGGTCAAGAACAGGTCAAGAAGTGAGGCTTGCTGGTCCACAAGATCAGGGAGGCGGGTCGAAAAAGTGAAAGTCTGTGAGAGTGAGTGAGCTAAGGAGAAATTAAATGTAGAGTTACCAGCTGCATCAGTAAAGCTAGAGAATCCCAGCCAATCATGATGGTGTGAATTAAAATCCCCAAATACATGTATTCGGGCATTTGAGTCGAGTGAGAGTGCTTTATCTATGCTTTCAGAGACAGAGTTATGCAGGATACAGTCCTGAGTCGAAAGAGAACGGTATAAGAAATATAAGTAACTAACGCTGTGATGTAAGGTAAATCTAAAGCACATGTAGGCTTGGTCATCTGAATCTAACCCATGTTCTCTAGTCACATAAACTCCTAGCCCGTGCATATGTTTGTCAGAGTCTTTATGGTAAAGTGGAAGGTAATCAGTCATGTCAAAGTGATGAGAGGAGATTGAGGAATAAAGGTTTGTTTCACTTAGTGCTAGAATATCCAGGGAGCTTGTCAGGAGAACGGTTTCTCCATCGTTGATGTTGGTTCTAAGTTCCCGGATATTTGTGAATGCTGGTTGTCTGGTTTAGGGTTAATAGTTTCAGTTTCGGATAGGAAGTCAAATATTAAATATAATGTTAGGCTTTCTCCAGGAATATGCTAGTAATTCCCTAAAGTTTGATTGAAATCGAACCTGAAATGGCAGAGCTTTAGCTGTATGAACGGCGCAAAGGGATGTACAATAAACACTGGTTGAATAGAGGGTACAATTTTATTTTACCAGTGCTTTTTGTAAAGTCGCTTCTTTCTATCGCTCCAAACACTTTCTCACACCTGAGACTATTCTCTATCTCTACAAATCTACTATCAGACCTTGTATGGAGTACATATACAAGTACGAGGATTGCAACAGGAGCCAGAAAAATTTATTGGACTAGCAAAAGGAGTCTACAACCCAAACGCTTGTAAGCCAATCCCTAAGGCAGATAAAAACACTGATCCTTGTAGTGATGTGTAGAGAACCATGTGACAAACAAATAAAAGATGTTTTAAAATGGTCCGTACACAGGTGGCTCTATGCAGCATTCCCGGTAAAATTAAATAATCAAGTTGGTTCTTTGATATGAAAGGAGCCAACATTTATCTAAGCGTTAAACAAAAATTATACTTCTACAGAATTGAATCGAACTGGGTTTTTTTAACCCCTAACCTGGTCATAAACTAACGCTAAAATAACCCTGAAGCTAAGTTTTAGGTTTAGTTCAGCAAAAGTTGGTTTAGTTCGGTTCAAATTCTGCAGAAGCACCTAAAAATGTATTATTATGTGATATGGTTTATTTTCGTTAAATAAAGTCTAATTTAAAGGTTTTTAGGAGTAAAAGATCCTAAAAGTTTGGTTGAAATCGGGCCTAAAATCGTGAAGCTTTAACTGTTGAGTGATGCACGGACAGACAGACAGACAGACAGACAGAAAAACAGGTGAATTATTAATCGGATTATCATGGGTAGGTAAACTAAAATAAATTGTTTGGAACTAATTTCCCAACTGTATTAAAAATTAAAAAATTAACGTCTAGACGGCGATTCCGGCATTCTCGCTTATCACCCAGGACTAAGAGTGAGTAATGGGTTTAAAAGTGAAATATTTCAATCTGACTCCTGTATACACAATACACGGCAGCACTTTTACCCCCAGCCCAGGCCGCCTACCGCCGCCCAGCCCCTGGCGCCAGCATTTTAGCTCACATGACTCAATCGTAGTCACTTATGAACAGAATAGTCTTCCGTATTAACAATTAGCATATATCCCCCCCCCAATACATTATTTTTGTTTATTAATTATTTACCTTACGAAATAGAATGAAGATTGATGGATTTTCCCTTCTACGTATATCCCCACTGAAAAAATAAATGTTTCAAATTCTTTAAGATCAGTGCTCTGAAAGTAATTGAACCAATTTTCTATTAAACAAATTTTTAATACTGCACTTTGTTCCAAGCCAAGAAGCTAAGAAATGTTGTTTAGACCTTTCATATTTGTTTTATGAATGTTTCAGATAAAACACACCCAAATTCAATTTTCACGAACGCGGTAAACATCGTCGTTCGAAATAACCTGTTTCTCAACCATTAAAACTATATAAGGAAAAAAAACAAAAAAAAAACATTTTAGCATATATTGCTAATATACATTTTTTTTGTTTATTAATTATTTACCTTATTAAATAGAATGAAGATTGATAGATTTTCCGCAAACCGCCGTCCAACCCCTGCATATATATATATATATATATATATATATATATATATATATATATATATATATATATATATATATATATATATATAATGGTAAAAATCTAGAATACTGGCCGGCCAATGACCGGGTAACCTGGCTGGGCAGTGACAAAGTGTGCCAGCAATAAAATAAAAATTGTCCTGGGACGATTTAATACAACCAAAGAGATGATATATGGCCACTTAGCAAATAGGTGTCAACACAAATTTGAACATTGCAAAAGGTTTGATAAACATAAGTGAACTCCGGAATGTCAGGTTACCCGGTCATAAAGTCTTTGAAATTAATGGAATCATTTACACACACACACACATATATATATATAGTGGCTGTCTGAAAGGCTTGGGTGTAGATCTTCAAGCCTGCCAGACTTTTACAGACCATACCACACACACACACACACACACACACACACACACACATATATATATATATATATATATATATATATATATATATATATATATATATACACGTGTACATATATATATACATACACGTGTGTATATGTATATACATACACGTGTACATATATATATACATACACGTGTGTATATGTATATACATACACGTGTGTATATATATATAAATACATACACATGTGTATATATATAAATACATACACATGTGTATATACATACACATATGTATATCTATAGAAATACATACACATATGTATATATATAGAAATACATACACATGTGTATATACATACATACATACATACACATGTGTAAAGATATACATACACACATGTGTATATATACATATATATATATATACACATATATATGCCTGGTGATACCAGATCAGGCTGCCCTGTGGCTCCCTGAGACGAAATTCACCTACATTGACGTTTTTTTTTGTTTTTTTTTGTAAAACTTAATTATGTTCTACAAAACCAAAAACAAAAACAACAGCCCCTCTCCCTTTCTCCCTCCCCTTTTTTATTTTTATTTTTCCTACCCTACTCCCGGTCCTGGATATGACCTTAAACTACATCCGATGGTGAGATCCGGCTTACGGACTTTGGGGAATGTGGAGCCTCCTCTTAATTACCATTGCTCCCAGGTCCACCCTGACCCGGAGTGGTAGTACCTGTTAGGGTCCCAACTATGGGTTAAATAGAAACAGATATTAAAAGGGGAAAGAAACAAAAAAGAGAAGAAAACAAGACCAGATTCGGCATTAAATAACCCAAAAAGGGTTGATATGCCGTAAAACAAAACTACCAAACCAAAAACCCTGATTAAACATTTGAAGATATAAAGAACTTGAAGCATAAAAACTTTCACTATAATGACCAGATTCGGCATTAAATAACCCAAAAAGGGTTGATATGCCGTAAAACAAAACTACCAAACCATACCAAACCATATATATGCATGTGTATATACATATATACATAAATATACATATGCATGTGTATATACATAATCATACACACACATATATGTATACATAATCATACACACACGCATATATATACATATACATAATCATACACACACACGCATATATATACATATACATAATCATACACACATACACATATATATACATATGTATATGTACATATATATATGTATGTATAAACATATACCTATACATGTGTATATACATACATATATGTCTTTATATATATATATATTAATACATATACAGGTCTATATACACACATGCACATATATATGCATATACACATACATACAAATTAATCCTAAAATTGCAATGTATTATGCCAAATTTATTGGATTTGAAGTAATGGTACTTATATTTAAGTTAGTTATATCAAATAAAACTAAAAAATCGCACTGAACAAAAGAAAAACAACAAAAACAATGACTACAAAAAGAAAAAGAAAAGCAAGAATTTTCTTCAATAAATGTTCTATGAATATACTGAAATGGCAAAAAAAATCTTTTCGGTGAAATTACGTACTTAAAGAAAGCGTTAGCGTTAGCGGATTTCTGGAGATTTTCTTTCCGATTTAGTGGGTTTGGAAAATCGCTAGTAGGTTTATGAAAAGTGGGTCATTGACCGGACGGTATTGTAGATTTTTACCATATATATATATATATATATATATATATATATATATATATATATATATATATATATATATATATATATATAAGGTGAGTCAATGAAAAATAGTGGATCTGTTTACTTGAAAACAGGAAGAAATGCGTTTTCTTAATATGGCTAATTTTGTCTGATCTCCCCTCTAAGGACTAAGGACTTGGGTGGAATCTTCGCCGTTGGATTTTCTTGCAGATTCTTCTGGATTTACCAATTACATTTGAACCCTTTACAACTTGGATCTCCGTGTTTGGTGAATTTCATTTACACACCCGTTTGAACTTTTAAAACTTTTTAAAAAGAACTTTTTTAAAAAAGAACTTTTTTTAAAAAACTTTTTCCAAATTTTGAATTTTGACTGTTCTTATCTGTCAACTTATCAATCACTACTCCCTCTGATGATAAGATTTGATCTTTGAAAAGCCGTGCTTAAGGAATACAATTGAAAGAGAAGAAGAATAAATATTTTTTTATCTACTAAATGCTCCTTGTTCTGAACAACTGAAGATATTGATCTGTTTCCATTCACAGGTCTAACTATTTTTCATTGACTCACCTTATCTTTGCTCTATCCAGTATATTGAGCTTTCCTCATCTCACAATAGGTCTAATTCTCTAAAAGTTATCTTTTAGTTATAAACCTTCATATATATTATATATATATATATATATATGTTATCGCGTTCGTGAAAATTGAATTTGTGTTGCAGTATCTGTTCTAATGTTGCACTTACTTTATTCTGTCCTCGGTCAATAAAGGAGAAGTCATTCTAGACTGAGGCATTTTAATTTGTTCCAATCCAGAGTTCCCGTTTTGGGGAGCTACATTTTCTCCAGATTAAAAACCAACCCTGTGTCTAACTCTGCCCTAGTGGGAAGGCAACTAAATAGGAACGACAGAGTAAATGGTAAAAGTTCAGAATAGTTAGCAGTCGAGAAATCATACACATATACGCACATACACTCATATACATATATATAGTATATATACACACACATATATATATATATATACATACATATATCTGTACATATATACATATATGCATGTATATACATACATGTACACACATATATATACACATACATATACCTGCACATATATGCATATATACACACATATATATACACATACGTACATACACATATACATACACACAAATATATACATTCATATATACACACATTTCAGCGGTAAACAATTTTTTTACATATTTATTTCCGTATGTTCCAAGAATTCCACATCAACCAAGGTTTCCTTTAACAATTTCAGTGGAATACTAAACTTTGGATTATTTATTTGTGAAAAAATGTAAAATATATATTTTGACAAATTAGGCACTATGTCATCAAGTGTTGGGGTCGCTGGTCCTGTCTTGGATGACTCTTTTTTGGCTATCCTAATCTTAGAGAAAAATCATTTCAGTCAGCACAATACTCGATTGGCCATCTACTTTAAATATCCCTAAAATGTTGATAAATTTAATTTTATTCATAACTCTAAATCTACACTCTGATTCTAGGTTGAGGGCCGAGAAAAATCTGTGTCATTATTAAGTCAAGTGTGTCTATTAATCAGATATATTTGGAAAACCTTCAAAAGATATCAGATATAATTATGGATTTTTGGGGTTACTATTTGAGAGATAGTTTAGCAGTCCTAAGTATTAAAATTTTTCATAGATTGAAAATTCATTTAATTAATTTCAGAGCACTAAGTTTAAAGAATTTAAAACATTTATTATTTCAGTGGGGATATACTCAGAAGGGAAAATCCATCAATCTTCATTCTATTTCGTAAGGTAAATAATTAATAAACAAAAAAAATGTATTGGGGGTGGGATATATGCTAAGTGTTAATAACGAAGAATATTCTGTTTATAAGTGACTACGATTGAGTCACGTGAGCCAAAATGCTGGCGCTGGGAGCTGGGCGGCGGTTGGCAAAAATCCATCAATCTTCATTCTATTTCGTAAGGTAAATAATTAATATACAAAAAAAATGTATTGGGGGTGGGATACATGCTAATTGTTAATACGGAAGACTATTCTGTTCATAAGTGACTACGATTGAGTCACGTGAGCCAAAATGATGGCGCCGGGGGCTGGGCGGCGGTGGACGGCCTGGGCTGGGGGTAAAAGTGCCACCCCATAATACACGACACCAACCAACATCTACGGGATAAATTATTAGCACGTGTAGAGAACACACAGATAGTCGTCACGCGTCAAACGTGAACTGTATACGCATGCGCTAGTGAATCTTCCGTCTTCCTGAATCCTGACAGGTACAACCGTACAAGCGATTCACGTGCAAAAGCGAAACTCTCCTCCAACTCCAATACTTTCTCTACTACTACTCTTCCTACTCGCTTCTCTTTATTTATTTACACCCCCCCCCCCCGGACCACTTCCTGTGTTCTTCAGTCTTTCTTCTTTTTTTTCTAATATTTCTCTCCCTTTCCTCGTCTTTTTTTTGGTGTCTTACCACTTAAAATGAAAACACCTTACTGTCACTACTGTAACACTGACTGACTTTCTGAAAACTATTTTCGATATTATTGTAGATTAACACCCTCCGCTACTACCCCCCTCCAATAAGATTCTACTTCTCTTAGGCGATTACGTGTGAACACACTGAAAAACTTGGCGGAAAGAAGAAAATAAATTTTTTAGAAGTTACGGTAAGGGATCAGCTTCGCATATAAATTTAGCGTAAAATAATACCCCATTTCTGGGCCATTCTGGTGTTTTAGGGCAATTAACTATTTTTTATGGGAGATAAATCCTGTGCGTTTTACGGAGGGGGGGGGTACTTTATAGGCGATTACGTGTGGTTTTACAATATTGCCACTCGGGCTTAGGGTTAGTGGTAAAAAGAATTAGTTTACTTCCCTAAAAAGCTACAATAGCCCAGAAATGGGGGATTATTTTACGTTAAATTTATATACGAAACTGATCCCACACTCTAAATTCTAAAAAAGATTTTTTTTCTACTTTCTGTCAGGGTGTCCACACGTAATCGCCTATGAAAAAGTAGAATTTCGTTTTTTGGAGGGTGTGATTCAGCGAGAGTGTTAATCTACAAATAAAAAAAAAACACTAAGTCGTAGCAAGTTTCATCGTACACGTGAAACGCCGAAATGAAAACTAAGCCAGAAAAATATAGTCGCCGTCTTAATAAACAAGTTTGTAATTTTCTAGTTAAAGATCAGTAACACTAGAATTTTGAGTTATCGATTTCCTTAGCTAGCCTCTTTCTCGATGACGACTATATTTTTCCAGCTTAGTTTTCATTTCGATGTCTCACGTGCACGACGACGATAAAAAGTTAACTGACTACGAAGTTAAAAATTTTCTAAAATTTTTATGCTAATAAATTATGGTATTTTTTTTACTATCACACCCAACAAAAACAAAAAAATACAAAAAATCAGATTTCACTTTTTTGGTGCAATTACATGTAAACGGCCTGAAAAAATATCCGCAAAAAAGAAATAAAAATTATTTTTTTAGATTTTAGTGTGGGGGATCAGTTTCCTATATAAATTTAACATAAAAGGAGCACCCACTTACTGGCCAGTTAGCAGTAAATGGAGACGTGTAAATAATCGTAACCTTCATTGCGATATTTTGGGGGCTGTTTACATGTAATCGCCCCAAAAAGTAGAATCTAATTTTTTTAGGGGATCAACTACGATGGTTGTGATAGTAAAAATTTACATAAATTATAGTTTTTTAATTATCATTTTTTAATTATCATTTTTATCATAAGTTAAATATCTCTACGACGACGACGAGTCTTCTGTAAAAAGATTGCGCATAAAGTATGTACGACAGTGACTTGACTTGACTTGGTCCCTTAACCCCCTCCTGGGTTGTAGGGGCGCTGCACCAATGAACTCCACACCAGCTGTCTCCACTTCTGACGGACATGGGCAATGGACTGGGTTGTAGCGAAGTTGTAGCCCGTCCACTCTTTGATGTTGTCCGTCCATCTTTCGTGTTGTCTACCTCTCCTTCTCTTGCCTTGCACTGCTCCCTGAAGGATGGTTTTGGAGAGACCACTGCCCCTTGTCACCATACGATCCAAGCTTTCTTTTTCTTACAGTTGTCAGTAAATCTTCGTAGTTGTTCAGATTTGCGTTGATGAGCGCGCGAACGACAATGAATGAATCTTTAAAAAATCTTTGTTATTTATTTACTTCCACAAATAAGTCATTGTCAGTCAGTGACACATATGACACCATGACAGGATGGTGTCTAGTAACTAGACACCATCCTCGAGTGTCTTCGGTCTCTCTGTACAAGGGTTTGTCAGAACAACTTAACATGCGGATACTTCGCCCTACAAGTAAACCCTGACGAAATATTCAAAATAACATAGTATTCGAAGCCGACTCAACACGGCTATACACTGGCTCATACGAGGAATATAACTTCTCCAAGTAACGTTACTTCAAGTAACAACCCCTAGCCGGATACTCCACCAGACTAGATGAATTCTTGTCCTGTAATCCCGTAAGACCAACAGACCACAAGAAAGATATACTATAACATATTTAACTTGTCAATTGGGGAGAGAAAAATTAATGTTCTTAAATTATTTACTAACTCAATGTTTGACAGATGGAATATTTGAATATCTATGTATCTCATATAGAGATCAAGTGTTAGCCCCAGGAAGGGGCCCCTTGATTTCTGAGAACTCACACTGAAGTAAAATGAAGAAAACAAACAAACAGTGAAAGCACTTATACCGAAAAGTAAAGAAAACACGCAAATGCACACTTACAATTACACTTTAAGGTAAACATGGAGATTAGGTGACAAATTTGTTTTTCTTCAAAAAAGCGATATGCAGTAACTCAAAAAAAATTAAGATTATGACATGCTGAACGTATAGGAGTTAAAATTATTTTAATATTATGTATTAATAGGGGAAAAAAACTTTTTAAACTAGTACATCGGCTTATTTCCATGATTTCGGCATGATCGATAAAACTAAATGTAATGAAAAAAAGTAAAGTCTTTTAGTGAGTCATAAAAATAATTTATTTAAAAAATTAAAATATTTATAAAAATATTTTTGCTTCTTTTCATCAAACCTACTTTTGATTCCGTTTTTTAACGACTAATGTCGATCCGGTAATAAGCCGATAATACTTACAGATTTTTGCTCATTTAAAATGTGTTTTTCTTCAGATTATGTACGTAATACTAACTTGATTTTAACTCCAATACGTTCAGCATGTCATAATCTTTAGAAAATATACCATTTTTGAGTTACTGCATATCGTCTTTTCGAAAAGAAAAAAAACGAAAAAACTATCTATCAGCTATTCTTCATGTTTAACCAATTTATTTATTAAGGCCGACTAAACATATATCTCCAATTTCCAGGGACAGTCTTCGTTTTGGATGACCTTTTGCCAGTTAAAACTGTCCACGAATGTCCCCGGTTTTAGCCAGGATTGAAAGCTAAAAATTCATTGAAAAAAATAAAGAGCATTTCTAAGGCCATTCTTTATGAATCTGTGGGAGAATTAGAGAGAGAGAGAGAGAGAGAGGGTGGGAGAGAGAGAGAAGGGGAGGAGAAAAAACGGAGGAAGAGAAACGGAGAGGAGGAGGGCTACTATTAACTTTAGGCATGGCCATTCCTACTACAGGCCAGGCAATCGTGCAACTGGGGTCTTTTACTGGGGGCCATGTGAATTTTCTGGTGCAGATCCTTTTTTTCTTTTTAACCACAATATACAAGTAATGATCTTTTGATATAAGTACAAATTCTCAAAAAAGACTCCAACATTGAAATAAAAATTCTTCATTGAAATATGCATTTGCCTTTGTTTATTAAAAATTACCTGTCTCTTCATTTATAGGAATTTGTCAATAATTGTAAAATTTATCAATTAGCTCATTGTGGTTCTTATTATTTGGTATGTAAAACACATAAAAACATCAAACTAATCTCACAGAGGAATTTTACCTTTGTTTGCAACTTCTATATCGAATATTTAAGAAAATTCACATGGCCCCCAGTAAAAGACCCCAGTTGCACGATTGCCTGGCCTGTAGTAGGGATGGCCATGACTTTAGGGGATTTCTAAAAAAATACGGCTCGGCACTATATCAAAATACCTTATCTCTCTTTGTATGAAGTTAGGTATGTGTAGATGTTTATATATTTGTATGTACAGGGTTCATTCGTAAACTAATTAACCGATCATTATGAATTTTGGAGCACAGCTTCTAGGCGTAAGGGAGCGTAATGTGAGCTATATTTAGTTTAATTTAATTTGAATGCAAACGGCATAAAAAGGGGATCGAAGCCCTTTGTAAAAATTCAGATAGCTCTGATTTTTGTGAAATTTTAACAATATGTATTAGACATCAATTAATAAATATTCCCTAAATTTCAGTTTCCTTGAAGTATTTTAAACGGCTTTTAGAGAGTGTAATATGGGCACAATCTTCCATTTAAAAACTCAAATTTTGACCATTAGACACCAATTAAGCAAGATTCCCTTAATTTTAGACATTTTCTATAATCATTTCTTTAATCAAAATTATGTAATGGATTTTGATCAAAATTAGAATAAGGATTCTATACATAAGGTTTAGTATCATTATACATATTTTGATTTTAATCTTCGTAAGGGGACATAAAAGTGGTGCAAAACTGTTCTACTCAGGGATTTAATTTTACCCGTCCTGGAACGGTTATTCTTCTAGTTATTGTATAAAAGAATTATATTTGATTTTTTTTTTTTGACAAAAAATGTGTAATATAAATTTAAAAAAAACAAAAACATCACTATAGCTGTTTGATCCTGAGAGGCCATTTTTTAACATGGCCGCGTCTTTGATGCCTTATGGTCGAATATATATTTGGGGGGGGGGGGGCAAGTAAAATAGACTAGGCAAGTAAATTACGATTTTATTTCTGGACTAAAAATACAAATTTTAAGTGCAACAATCAATTTTTCTCCGAAATGTGTGCAAAATACATCTATGTCAAGAAAGTGTTCTGAAAAAAGAAAAATTCGACCATACTACATCAGTAAACAAGAAACAGCCATGTTTAAAAATGGCCTCTCACGGTTTCTCAAACAGTAATAGTAATGTTTTTTTTATTAAATTTGTCAAAAAACTAGCATTAAATATAATAGTTTTGTAAAGCTAACACATATTTTATATCCTAACTTTTTCGTTTTAATGAACACATGCTCAGGTCTTTCCCTAGCACGAGGCCACCATTTTGTGTTTTGCATTGTCGTGGAGAACACAGACGATGGTCGGAAGAAAGAAAAAAGGACAATACTGAAGAAACAATATAGAAACTATATAAGTTATCTTATCTGTGTTGAGATGTTGGTCACAAGGGGGAGACACAGGGTGAAGATTAAGGCATACACTTTAAAAGGAAGCGTCAGATGAAGAACCTCGTTAGACACGGAGAGAGGAAGCAGATGATACCTGTAACAACAGGTTGTCTCCATGAAAAGCCTGAACTAATACACAGAGAAGTACACTACATGCAATTTCAGACTTCGATGAACATTAGACTACTCTAATCCCCTAGACACTAAACAACTAAACCCAATTTTCTTTGGAGTATTTTAAAGGGTTTTTAAGGAGCATATGAGCAAAACCTCTCATTTGGAAATTCAAATATTAAGAGTCCACATAGGAAAGAGAAATGATAGGATATTCTAATCAAGTAAGGTTCCCTGAATTTCAATTTCTTCCTAAAACACCTTAGCATAAACCTTAAATTTTAGACATTTTCTCGAATCAAAATCATGTGATAGATTTTGATCAAAATTGGAATAAGGATTCTAGACATACGGTTTAGTATTTAATATTTTTGGCACTAACCCGCTAAACACAATTTTCCTTAGCAACTGTTCTTTTTCAGTTTTTACTATCCAGTTTATTTGTGCAGAAACCTTTTTTTGTACTAACTTGTTTATTTGTGTGTTTCATAAAATTGACCAATCGGGTGGTCGTAAAAATCCCCAGAAAAGTTGGATTTACATACATATTTATTCTCATACAAACAGTTTGTTGAAGGCAAATGTAAAAGGACTTACGGAACGTGTAAGCTGGTACATGATATAATATACACAGGAGAACAAAAGACATTAGTATCAAAGAAAAAATACATTACTGTACTTATACAATTCTTCTTTCGTGTGAATCAGATGATTCTGGTGTTGGCATTAGTTTCTCCGATGTTTTTCTAGTTAGAAATCTTTCTGGAAAGACATCGGGTACTTACGGGAAGGACCACGAGAAGGTTGCCAACATCCCTTAGTGAAAGTGGTACTGTGGAACCGACTGGATTCGAACTTGGAACACCCAGGTCTTCAGTCCGTGTCGTTATCCACTTAACCACCGTCACCTCCCTACTTATACAATTGATAAAGACACATGTTGCCGGGGTCGAAGATAGAGAAGATATGCACGAGCAATGGATAAGTAAATGTCACTTACTTTGTGTTGGGCTGTTCTGGGAGTCTGTAAAAAAAAAGGCAATATCAAAAGAATATCAAAGTTTATTTATATGTCTATTTATGAATAGGGTGTTTTACATCGAAAATTCAAATTAAAATAAATTATATTTTATTTAAAAAAAAAACCCACATCATTCGTTTGGCTTCTAAATTCTTAATATTTAAATTTCACGATGTTTCAAAGGAGAGACTATATTTTTATTTTTATATCGAATTGTTAGAACAACTAAAAGTACAGAGTTTATAATAAAACGTTGACCCCGGACCCCAGATGTAACGTTATTGTGTCCCAGGACATCGTACTCTTGAATGGAATGTCATTTCTCTACTGATGAAGACTAGTAATGTTGAATCGTCTTCGCTGGTCAGTCCTGAACTCCTCCCATGTTGTGATGAAGATCAGAAGGGTCCAATGTGGTCAGCAGTTTGACATCATTCTGGTTAATGGAAGCACATTTCATATAGGAACAAAATCAAAACAACTCAGTTACTCTTTTAGTAGAGAAGGGAATATATATGTATTATCGAGAAAAGAATACATGAATAACATCAACTTAGTATTTCGAAATCAATTCTTCACTGTGTCTTGTAATTGTCGCTCCGAGTTAACCTGAGGGTTTTCGTTAACTCTAGTTGAAACGTTGAGCGAGTTGTTATGCGGCAAAGAGCTTATTTAGAAATTCGAAGACTCAATCGCGAGTCTATCTTTCCTGTGAATTCCCAAGGTAATAGGAAAGGAGTCCATTTGCCACAAAAATGCAACTCGTTATATTGAGGCTTAAATCCAGCAAGGCAATCCAACGCTGCCTGGCACCCCCGATTCCTTCTTTTTCATGCGTATATCTATCATTGCTATTCGTCTATTCAACCATCTTCCACGACCACTGCCATCTCCTAGCTGGCCTTATGTTAAACTTTGAGAGGTAGAACGTAACATCATGGTAGGCTATGAGTCACAAAGACATCGAAGAAAAGACAAGAATAGAATGGGGTAACAATAATACGTGCGTATTGCATAACTTTTATTCTCGGACTGAAGATACAATTTTGAAAGAACAAATTTGGCGCCTAATTTTCATGTCACGTGATACCTCTGCAGCACAGTAATTATCACGTAGTGCGGTGATCAGGTCGATGGCCTTATCACCACTTGGTTGAGTGGAACTATATTCAGTTGACAATTCAACACCTTATCTCTTTAGTAACAACATTGGACGTATCTTTAGCAATTTGCTTTCTTTCTCTTTTCGACTTCAAAACCAAAATTCATTCGATTTCGTCTATCATCATTGTCAATTTACCACTGTAACCTCTTTAACTTGTAGCTGGCCGATGCTCGTCCGTTAATACTGTTTTCTTGACCTTCTGACCTTAGCTAACCCCATAATCTCGTATCAACAAGTGCACTCTGGTTTGACTATGAGAACAGATTTAGACATATATCTTTCCCCCCCCCCTTTTTTCGTTTATTTCTCTGTCCCTCAACTAAACCTTTTCTCTGATTTAAAAATACAATTCTAGATTGTCAATAGAATTTCAATTGTGCTTTTAGAAGTGTAACGTACTCACTTTTTCCCTTAAATCCTTTCAACACTCCTTTGGGGTCCAACCACCTTACCACAATAACAGTTCAACTATTTAGATGAAGACAGTCTTATTTTGTCTGTATGTGTGTCGACTTGGATGTGAGTGAGTTCGTGAGACTATGTGTATAAGCTGTTGCTATGTTTAATAGTCCATGACAGTCTCGTGTCATCTGCCGAGAACCTATAGTCTAGCAGCCAAGGCTAGATTTGGTTTTTCCGGTATAGAGTCTGTGCAGTAGTTGATAACACTGTGTTGTGGCTGACAAGGGTTCACATGGCAGGTTGAGTCTCTCACTGCTGACTGTGCTTGGGCTGTCACTTAAATAGCCAATGCTAGCAGGTACTCGGCTCCCAGAACAAGTCTTTCTGATTGGTCCAGTTTCGGTAACCAATCAAGATTGATTATTTTGATAGAATTGACCAATCAGTATTGTGTTTTAACTAATGAACATCAAATCTTTTATAGAGATCGTTTTTCTATTGCTGTTGTTGTTGCTAGAAAACCACCAACATCAAGAAAGGACTGCAAAGTCTCATTGGTAGCTTTATAAAAAACAGCAGACATGAATGTTGTTTAAAAGTATCGACTTTCGATTGGACAGCAGCTTCTTTCAACCACTCACAGGTACAAAAGTATTCACCTGTGAATTTTACATGTAATATAAAAACAAACACCAGTGTTTATTCTCTCTTTTCCAGTTTTCTTTCGGACTTTACACACGTGAATACGTCCTGAAATCTAATCTAGGCTTCTGGGTCGTAGGCCCATCACAAACTCAACAAGAAACATTCATGAACCCACACACACAAGTTCATACACATACTTTCACATGAATAAAATAAAAGGCAAGCAAATATACACACACTCTCTACAATGCTTAACTAATTTACACACACTGTCACATGCAAACTCACATGGTGACAGGTGAAATAAACAGATCTACTCAACTTCTTCTTACTAACTAAATACCTCTTTCTTCACTTGGAACGTTCTAAGAGTCTCTGAATTCTGATTCATTACTGTTACACCGGCCGTTCTAACAGAAGAGAAACTACACCGGTTCTCACTATAAATAGTGCAAGTCACCAGAGTCAGGAGAGAGAGAGAAAAAGGACAGACTTGTAATTGTCTAGCCAAGTGCCAGTCAGTTTCCTTACCTTGTACCTTTTATGTTAATACACTTGTTATCTTAACCCAACCTCGACTTGACTTCTTCTTTTTACTGTTGGACTACTTCACAACAATTACCAACTCTTTATTTTTTTTGTCCTAACAAGTTGTCAGTGAAATTAATATATTAATATATTTTTGTATGTCATTTTTTTCTTTTCACATTGCCTTGGTTTGTATGCACCAATTCCTCAAAACATAATTACAATCAAATCAGGACTGATACATTTCGATAGATTTAAATATTCGAAGTCGGTTTTTTACTCTGTCAAGGCATGAAAGGGTGCTCTGAGCGGCACCTCCCCAGATGTGGCAACGTTGCTCCATCTTAGGACGTATTTGACTTTTATACAGGTAGAGGATTGTGTAAGGAGTGAGATACTTTTGGGAGCAGTAGAATGATCCAAACATTTTTCCAGTTGTCTTAATCTTGAATTTCTATAATGTTAATGTTATTTTAAATATAATACATGTGGAATTAATAAAAAAAAAATGGTCCCAATTTCGATGAACCTCATTTCTTAGTTTTCTGCAATAAGGTTTGAACTGTGACGTGTCTATAGGAGTTAATCCCCGCATGGGCTGAAAAACAGACTCCTATAATATTTTGTAACAAAACAGTCATCAAACGAAAAGAAAAAAATAGCCCTTCCATAAACAAGAAGAAGATATATTTATTTAAATGGCCTACACTGTTGGAAGGTGAAGGCTAAGACACTGTCACAGTGAAAGAAGTAATAAAGTAAGAAAAGGTCGGGTGTCCAAGTTTTTCGAGCAGTGTATCTCCCAGTGTAGAATAGCTTTATTCGGGGTCAAGTTGACCGGGGTGAGAGAGAAGACGTCTTTCTTCATTAGTGCGTTGGAGCTCTCTGACTGCTGTCTTCAAAGTTTCAGTTGAAATTAATAGATCCTAGAGTCTGATTGGTCCTAGTGTGACCAAATCACCTCCCAGGGTCTGCTTTCCGCCAGAAGAAATGTAAATGTTTATGACTGCTACATGCCCACTCAAAATCAGTCTTAAAACTGATCACATAGCGTGCAGAGTTCTCCTTTAGTCAATCCTGGAACAGGTTTAATGTCTGAGAGCTTGCTCCATCTTGCTGTTGTAGAATAGGAAGACAAATTCTCATCCTAACATTTAAAACAACTTTATTAAATCATCTTCGTTAACATGTGAATAAAAGGGAATGAAACATAAGGGTGATAGTGAATGAATACGTTGATGAGTATAATTTATTTACTCCTTTCCAGGCGTTAGGCACAAGGCCAGTTTTATCTTACTCCCACAAGGTAAGATGTGACCCAAGATAGGGTCGGGAAAGTGGGGCTTGAGAAGTCAGCGCCTGAGAAGTGAGCACTCTGGCCATTAAAAATTGCCTGGGCAGCCCCGTCGACATTCCCCGGTAGAGGCGCCTCAGGCAGTAAGCAATAAACTTACTCCTCCCCAAAGAGGGGAGGCAAAGCCTGGGAGGGTGGACCTCCTAGAACTGCACAGGACAAACCCACAGACAGGGGGAATCAAGCCCCGAAGAACAAGACGACACTGGTCTATAGGGTGCAGTATATATCGGAACAGATACTACACTTACTTCCTAGCCAAAATGCCAGGTACGTTGATGAGTATGAGCGAAGGTAAAAGGTTAGAAAGTCCACATGGGGTTAAATAAATGTCCTATTAGTAGGGAAGAAATAAGGGTTCATATATGAAGGGTAGGATGACTGTCCTGTTTGTAAGGAAAGGAAAAGAAGTTCATATATGAAGAATGTGTATCCGTAAACAGGTGTGGAAGTCAGGCCATGTTCATGTGTGTATGTAGGGTGTGTTGCATTAAGTCCACGTGTGTGCAGCAGAAGTAGCCATGTTGAATCCTTGGAGCTTCTTGTCGAACCCCAAAGCTAGACGGCCCGGGATGATTTCTGCTGCGTTCCAAGAGAGACTTTTGGGGGTTGGTCTGAGCAACGTTGATGAGTTGTTGTCTGTCCAGGAACGTGCAAAAGAAAGAGGAAGTAAACAGTGTGCTATCCCTTTTAAAATCTCTCATTACATGCTCAACTCGCATGAGAGATGGCCCCTGATTGGGCAAGCCAGAAAGGAAGTTAAATGCTTTCATCAATCAGCGCCGAGCTTAGAAATTAAGCACAGATTCAGAAGATAGATGACAAAGAAAATGTCAAGCACGAAAAATAGACATTAACAAACACTTCTAGCAACTGCACTTTCTTGCAACATTATTTCAAAAGTCTTTCACATCAGAACCTGTCTTAATAGCCATGAAAGAAACACACATACACACATGCATTTACCAATGCTAAACTTGTGTTGATTTACAAAATCACACATTGTTTCTACTGAAATGGCCTAACGTTAATTGCATTGTGATTGTTAGCCGAAATCTGAGTAGGTGTAGTCATGAAGATTTATGAGAATATGTAAGCACAGGCATTCATCAACTGAAAACGTGCACGTTTTTTTGAAGAAGTGATGTATGGTTCATTGTACCATCGAATATCAAGACGCAGATAATCTAAAAAAAGTTCCTGAAATACATATTTGGTTAATTAACTCCTATTTCAGTCACGTAAATTATTTAGAGTTGAAAGAACACAGAATGCCAACTCTCAGTATATTCGTCTTTTTCGTGTGTCGGATTATTTTCTTCTTTCTTCTCTTCACCAACAAAATATAAGACGTTCGTTCTTAATAACAGCAGCAGCAGTACTCGCCCCAATTCAACTATCTTTACAAGGCCACCATCGGCCCATGCATGGAGTAATGTTGCCACATCTGGGCTGGTGCACCAACCACTAGTCTTTCTCTCTTAGACAGGGTCCAAAAAAGAGTTGCTAATCTAATAGGTCCCTCACTATCCACCAAGCTCCAGCCCCTGTCCCATCGCCGCAATGTTACATCCCTGTGCTTATTTTACAAGAACTTCAATGGAATGCGCTCCAATGAACTTGTACCTCTGGTCCCCCGTCGATATAAATACACCCGACCAACTAAAAAATCAGTAAAATCCCATCCATTCACTGTGGAGGACCCCAGATGCCGGAGAGCTTTCTACTTCAATAGCTTATTTCTTCAAGCTGCCAGCTTTTGGAACTCTCTCTCTGGTAAAGACATGCAGAAATTTAAATGTAGTGTAAACAAACATCTTGCCACACAACTCCTTTAATTTCTTGCACCTAATCCACAGTAGATCCTTGATTTTTTTTTGATTTTTCTTTTCATTTTCTTTCATTTGCTGGGGACAGGGCATTCTTCCAAATGCCATACAATCACCAGCTATTTACAGACTCCAACCGAGAGCTCTTTTCGGGATTCTGGCTGTTCTCTTGAGTGAAGTTGTTTGGATTTCTCTTGCACTTGGTTCACCAGGTATACTTGCCAAATACTTTTTCAAGTTCTTCTTCATACAGTATGCCTTGTCTGGGGTGAACTCAAGTTAAAAAAATTTTTTAAAGTGGCAGCCCAAAACGAAATAATGTTGCCGACGACACATGCGAACGATGTTAGCTGCATGGCTCCAAAAAGATCTCTCCCTCAAGCAAAATTGTCACTCTTTTTATTCAGCTCTTTTAGACTGCCAAAAGCGCCTATTTTGCATAATCATGACGGGTGCATGCTAGTCGTGGCCGCTTATCCCTTAGTCTCTCCGCACCATCACTACAGTTCCTTAACATCAATAGACATTTATATTTAAAAACTGGCAACGTCTGAGAACATGCTAGTTCTAATTAATCAAAATTTAAGTAGTCTGGTTAATGTATTGATTTACTCCTCTCCAGGAGTTAGACACAAGGCCAGTTTTTATCTTACTCCCACAAGTAAGATGTGACCCAAGGTCGGGTCGGGAAAGTGGGGTTTAAAAATTGCCTGGGCAGCCCCGTCGGCATTCCCCAGTAGGGGCACCTCAGGCAGTAAGCAATAAACTTACTCCTCCCCAAAGAGGGGAGGCGAAGCCTGGGAGGGTGGACCTCCTAGAACTGCACAGGACAGACCCATAGATCGGTGTAAATCAAGCCCCGAAAGCCAAGACGATACCAGTCTATGGAGTGCAGTATCCATCGGAACAGATACTACACTTTGATCTTAGCCTAAAGGCTAAGCTGGTTATGGGAGTTTATAACCAAAACACTTGTAGGAGTTTTTTGACATATTTCCATTCTATGGACGTTTGGCGCGAATGAGGATCTCACAATATTAGGGTATCATTTTGGGACAGAACAGATACTACACTTTGATCCTAGCCTGAATGCCAAGAAAATGTATTCTATTTTTACGTAACTGCGGCATTAGATGCAATATCAAAAATTATTCTGTTTTGCATTTCATCTTCAGCGATTGGGCGATTCCAACTTTTAAAAAGGGGTGTAGGGTGATAACGTACATACGAATATGAAATTGCCTCAACGTATGCAATAGTTGTAACATGTTTAGCCCCTTTTCTTTATTGGGGGCCACGTTTCATAAGACTAAAAAGAAACACTTTCCCTCCTTCTGATGGAGAATTCTCCTAGCATTTCCAGATACATCTTTCGCTCACCGGCTGCTTTACAATTGAAGATGCAGAAAAACACAAAAAGAATTCTCATTGCTTACTTTATTTGATGTTTTCTCATACTCTTTTTTTCATTTTCTTTTTTTGAGTGGGGGGGGAGTCATCGAGCCCCCCCCATCCCCAATGAGAGCAAGTGCCGAAGACGTTTTGCTATCCAGTCACAAAATTTGCTCCAACATTTTCTTATTCCCTAGCTATTTATTTGTTTGCTTTTGTATCTATTCAATTGTTTGTTTCCTGCATATTTAACTAACTGAAAAATCACTTTTGTTTACTTTTTAAATCTCAAAATATTGTATTCGAATTCCATCAACACATTTTTCATTAAATTTCAAAACATAATCTAGCATACCGGATAACGTTGAAGGTCGTAATGGTTGTTCAGTCAGGACAGAAAATAACATTCTGCCTGTGAGAAAACGTTTGGAGGGTCATTACAAACTTCGATGTGCGAGTAGCCACAGTGATTCAGTGCCAAGAAGCTTTGATTGAGTGCATTCTAAATGATTGATCTGTGCTGAAAACACATTTGCGATTATTTGCATACGCATTAAGTGAGACAAAATAACAAACAAAAAAATCTTGGAACACAAAGCAACATATTCAGCATATGAAACACAAAATATTGTGGCTTAGAGGTCGAGCTATTTTTAAGTGGGAAATCCTATAGAAACGAACACGAAAGATGTTGTCATGTGACTACCGTTACTTACGCATTTGAGGCTGGCCATGATGTATTCAAACTTGTATGTATCTTTGTATATAAAACTAAAAATACAATTTTTATCCGGTGGTCAGGAAAAAAACATAATCATTTTCGCTTTCTTTCTTATGGAATGATTAGTTTCAGTTTGTCATGTCGACCTTGCTTTTGATTCAGTGCTCCTAACAAAACTGAATGTTGGATCCTTGAACACGTTAGCGCATGTGACAGAAACTAACACATTTGTATTGTTACTGAAGCCAACCAATCAGATATTATCAACGCATTATATCAGCAGCAACTTGAAAGGCCATATAAAAAAATGGGTGTGTTTCTTCACTTCAGCCTTACAGATGGGGCTCGCCCCCATGTTTGCCTAATCGCAACCCCAGCAACGGAAGTAGCAACCTTTTCCCCTCAAATCCCTGCTAGACGGAACAGTATTTTTCACTATGATGACAAACGCACTAAGGAACAGCAGTTTTGCCCTCTTCTTCTACAGCATGTCATCAATGACTACCATCATAATCACTATCAACACAACAACTAAAGCAGCTATCGACCGATTCATGCATCATCATCATCATCATCATCATCATGCATAATCATCATCAACATTTGCTGCAGCTTGTTCTCTGGTCAGTCAAAGTTTTTTTTATAGCAGCTATACGTCAATAGCGACAACTTCCAGCAGAAAGGACACTTCAGCCAAGATAACCATCACCACCATCCTATGGTAACGATCTATCATTCTTTTCCTGTTGACTCAATGAATCATGAACTCTTCTTAACGGTCCCATATTTATTTCTTTGAAATGAAATAAATCCCACCTTTATATTTCGTTGCACACACGAGTTTGTTTTTTTCCTTCTTTGCCATTTTTGTCTGTGTCTCCTTTCTTAGTTGTAAGATTGATCACCAGCAAGCGGGCCCTGCAACAAGTTTACACACAAATCAATTTTGTTTTTACGACTAACGATTAGGAATGAATTAAGTTTGCTCAAGCTTCTCTCCTTTCACCACCAACGCTCAGATCCTTGTTTTGCCTCAGTTGAAATGAATGGCTCTCTCCTAAATGAAGTTCCTTGCCTTGATAAGCTCCTAGGACTGACTTTCACTCCAGATCTGAGATTGAAGACTTATATCCAATCTGTTGCTAAACTTGCTGGAAAAATGGTTGGATCTGTAGAATAGAAAGACAAAGTTTCATTCTAACATTTATAGCAACTTTTTGGCCATCTTTGTTAACATATAAATAATAGAGGAGGTGTTAGTAAAAGAGAATATGTCCATATGTAGGATAAATGTCCTGTTTGTAGGGAACATAAGAAGAAATGTTTTTAGGAAGAAAATCCATACATACATATGTTTAGTTAAAGGCAGGACGAGTTCATGTGGGGTTTGTAAATATGTATGTGTGTGTGTTACAATGGTATCAGTTCACGTGCGTACGCTGGTCGCCATTTTGAATATGGGAGTTTTTTTATCAACGCCGAAGTCGGTTGCCCAGTGGGTTTGGTTTGCATCCCAAGAGAGAAGTTTTGTGATCGCACTGAGCCACGTGTAGAAGTCAGATAGCTATGCTAGCTTGTGGCTAAAACGAGAAAGAATAGTGGTGAGCACTCCCTTTTATAAACTCTGGGACCTATCTCTGTTCGCATGAAAGATTGTTTCTGTTTGGGCAAATCAGAATCGAAGTTAAACGTTTGCTCCAATCAGCGCCCAGCTTAGAAGTCAAGCCAATCTTTGAAGCATTGTTAATGGCGGCTTGTTGCTGCTGCTGCTGCTGCTGCTGCTGTTGTTGCCGTTTGTAGTACTACTGCTACAGATCATTCTACCTCTTCAGAAAATACCTGACTCCTGGTGCAATTCTCTACCTGTATAAGAGTCACATACGTCTTAAGATGGAGTATTACTGCTGCCAGAGCTGGGGAGCTGCACCACAGAATACTTTCTTGTCTTGAAAGAGTACAAAATCGGAATGATCTCTTGACATTTCTTCCCAACAGCCCTTTCTCGCAGAAGAGACGTTGCTCATCTCTTTTTACTCTATTATTAGTTCTATGGAAGGTGCTCGGCTGAGCTCCAATCTCTGGTTCCTTCCTGTAAAACATTCACATTTTCCTTTCTTCATCTGAGTACCTAAAACCAAACTGAACATCCATGAACTAAGTTTATTTCCAAGAACTCCCCATCTTTGGAACACATTTTCACAGGACTGCTTCACTGCAGACTACAACATGGTTGTCTTTAAGTCCAATGTCAGTAAATATTTGTCGAGCCGTCTTTTCCTTTCTGTGTGAAATCTCTAACTCACTATTCGCAGGGACACCGAACAAGTAGTCCAATGGAAATGTATCACTCCGCGAAGCGATTTCATTGGTCGATAGACCAATCACTCAGCGTAGGTTTACTTGCTTACATCACAAGAAAATAGTTCGTCACAAAAATGTAACTGCTACACGAGTTATGTAATCTTCTTTGCATTTATACAGCTATATTAATCACATGTTTTTATTGAGTTTACTCTTTTATATCGTTTTGTACCCACGATACGAAATAGAACTAATGCTTTTTTTTTTATTAAGATGTAGTTTGTTGAGAAAGAAAAAAAAGACGAAGTGATTTTTTTAAATATAAAAAAAAATTTCTTTCCTATTTAAAAAAAAAAAAAATTTTAATTTAAAATTTATTTTTTGTATTTAAATTTTTTTATTTTTTATATTTTATTTTTTATATTTTTAATTTTTATTAAAAAAAAAAGAAACTGAAAATGAAAAAATGTAATGCTTAATGCACGGTTTATTGTTAGAACGATGTTTTGTAAGAATGCAATGGAGGCACACACATGTACACGTGGTCGTATACACGAATCTAGTCGCGTGCTCGCACTGAGAGAGAGAGAGAGAGAGAGAGAGAGGGGGAGGGGGGGGGGAGAGAGAGAAAGATCGATAAAAAATGAGATTTTGGGGGCTGATATCGAATAATGATTTTAAATTATGATAAGATATCTTAAATAAGAATAGAGTCATAGTAGCAGTTATTGATTTCAATCTATCTATCTATCTATCTATCTATCTCATGTTTTCTATCCATCTCTCATAGATAGATAGATAGATAGATAGATAGATAGATAAGATAGATATAGAAGTGATTGAGATCAATAAATGCTACTACGACTCTATATCTGTCTATCCATCCATCCCGTGTACTCTATCTTTTCTCTTCATATCTCTCTCTCTATCTACCTACCTATCCCTCTATCCGTCTCCCCCTCCCCTCGCTCTCTTGTGTATTCTATCCAAATCTATCTGGGGTGCGTGATTGACCTAATAAACAGAATACCGTCGCGTACTGTCAAATTACTTCAACAAAAACTCAATCGGATATACGGTTCTTTGATACGACGCTAGTGGTACGTGAGACTGAGAAAAGTCGTTCCCTTTGGGTTTTAGAGCACAAATGAACCACCATACTTGACTTTTACCATTGTATACTTTAATTCAAGCCAGAAATTACTTTCTATTCTCCAGTTAAAAAAAAAGTTGAAAAATTATTTTCAAATTTCGAAATGTTCTGATAATAAACTCATGTCAGTCATTTTTACATCTATTAATCTCTATATTATTAAATTTATAATACAACTTGGTGCTTCTGCTGTGTTGTGTACATATGAAACATTTTCGTCTTTAATTTAAAAAAAAAAAGGTGGCTGGAAAGGGGAATGGGAGAGAATAAAAAACTTTTGTCAAATCTGATTTTTCCAAAAATGCAAGTTGGAAATAACCAATTTTAATACACACACACACACACACACACACACACACACACACACACACACACACACACACACACACAACACTCGGTGCTGTTTGGCACTGATTTTTTTTATACTTTAATAAAAAAAATCAGATAAAAATTCAGACGATACGTTAAAATCAAACAAAAATTCAGACGATATTTTTTAATTAAATAGATTTATTGAAATAAATTAAACATCAAATAACAAACCATTTTTTTTTTTAAATACGTAATTGAAATGAAGTTTAAATGAAAAATAATAAATAAACAAGTTTCAATAAATAAAAAATACATAAGTGAAATGAAGTAACGTTTAAATTAACTAAACATGTGAACAAAAAGTTTTGGTGCTTATGTATCGTAGGGGCGAAAAAAAATTTTATCTTTCATTTTGAAGAGTCAAATAAGGGGGAGATAACTCGGTTTATCTGGAAATGGGTTTTACTATTGTAATAATGTAAAATAAAGTTAAAACAATGTATACGTAAAATGATACTTTAGGAATAAAACAATCACAACGCTTTATGGTATTCGGCACCAGTGAAAAAAAAGAAAGAAGATTTATTAAAATAAATTAATTATCAACGAAGAAGAAGAAAAAAAATAGAAAAGTAGGTAAATAGAAGGGAAACACATGAAACAAGGGAAATAAAGTTTTTGAAATAAATGAAAGTTTTACACCGGGTAAAATTCTGCAATTTGTTCGAAAATTAATCTGTGCGCTTGCAAGAAGTCTATCAGTTTGCCATTATCTCTGGTTAAATATAAAATATCTTGCAAGTTCAGAGTGTTAAAATCCATTTTAAGATAAACGGGGATTGAAAACTTTGAGTTATCTCCCCCTTATTTGACTTTTCAGAATTAAAGATAAGTGTGTTCATGTGTGTGCGTTTTCTCACAACTACAAGAATTAAATTAATATTGTTTTAGTACTTGAATATTTATTAAATTTAACTTTCAAAATCCTATAAAAAAAATAATAACTTATAAGAAAAGGCGGTAAAATAGAATGTATCCACTTCATCATGGTTGCCGTTACTGAAATCGGAAATTGCCAACTGGTGTTAATAAAAATCCCCAAGTATATTTTAGGACGGATTTTTCTTTTTGGCAAATAATATTTTGGTTTCAACAATTTTTTTAATTATTAACAAATAATAAAACCAAACTGCTTTTTATAATTGGAAATTAATTTTTTTTTAATTTTGTAGATATTTTTTAAATAAATAATCAAATCAATTTTTCTTTTATAATTGGAATGTTTTTTTTTATTTTGAAAATTAAAAAAAAATAGTTTAATTATTAGTTATTAACTAAATATAATTATATTACAAAGTAACAAACAATTCTTAATAAATAAATAAATAAATTCAAACTGTTTTTTTTATTAATGATAAAAATAAAAATTCCGTCAAAAACTATGCGGCCTAAATTAATTGGTGATTTTTTTTTATTAACACCGGTTCGCAATTTCCGATTTCAGATACAGTGACCATGATTAAGTGGATACTTTTTATTTTACCTAAAAGACACAGTTATAAAAAGTAAACAAAAAATGAAATTAAAAATAAAATAGCAATTTGTATTCAATTAATTTTAAGCTGTTCGAAAGCTAAATTTTAAGACTGTTGCAGGGTCCAATCACCGGAGCGGTCGGTCTTACAACTAAGAAAGTGGACACAGGCAAATGTCAAAGAAGAGAGGCTAAACGCAGATGAACAGTTTAAAATAAAGAAGTTTATTTTACCATAAAGGTAATAACGTGAGAAGGAAAACTGAAATAACATGGGTGACGTCACTGGAAGCAGGAAAGGCTGGTATGACAGGAACGATGTCACTAGTAGTAGGAGAGGCTGGATGGATAGGAATGAGGTCTGGATAAGCTGAGTTGGCAGGAAAAAGATATCTGAATCCTGGAAAGCAGGAAATTCTGGATCAACAGGAACGACGTCTCTGGTAACAGGAGAGGCTGGATGGATAAAAAAGAGGACTGGATAAGCTGAGTTGACAGGAAAAAGATATCTGGTTCCTGAAAAGCAGGAGATTCTGGATCAACAGGACCAGGAACCTAGGCAGCTTGGGAAGTCGTCACACAGGGTTTGATGTGGATGTCCCTGAGGTGTAAGGATGTGACCCAGTCCATGTGAACGTGGCTAAAGGCTGGATCAGCAGGAATCAGGGAGTCGACAGGAACTGGAAAGGCAGGATGTTGAAGGAGCTGGAGAAGCTGATGCTGGAACGATAAGCAGGCGCTGCTGGAAGAGAGCTATGGAAGGAGTCGCTGGAGAGAACTGGAGCAGGCGTTGTTCAAGAGAGCTATATGCAGGAGCCGCTGGAGAGAAATGACGCAGCATTTCTGGAGAGAGCTATAGCAGAGGTAGGAAATGTTGGAGTAGGCGTTGCAGGAGTGAGCTGGAGCTGCAGGAAGCTGGTGCAGGTACTGCAGGAAGTTAATACAGGAGTGAGCTGGAGGAAGCTGGTGCAGGAGTCAGCTGGAACAGACGCTGCAGGAAACTTGTGAAGGAGTGAGCTAGATCAGACATATGGAGCAGGCGCTGCTGGAAGCTGGTGCAGGAGTGAGCTGGAGCTGGTACTGCAGGAAGCTGGTGAGAGGAAGGCTGAAGTCAGGTGGATGGAGCAGGCAGCAGCAATGTTGAAGGTTTATAGAATTAGTAGTTTGTGTTAGCCCTGAAAAGAGCTGTTTGATTGCTGCTGCTGTTGTTGTTGTCTGCTTCAGCTTCGACGACTGGTTCACCCTATTACCCTCTTTGGCGGAAATAGGCTGTATCTATGTAGAAGAAATGGGGTTACTGCTGCCGATCTCATGAAGCAAACAAGTAACCAAAATTAATTCCTGGTCAAATTTATCACCGTCAAAACTAACTGGAAAGTTTGTTGACCGCGTTTACATACTATTCGGCCAGTTTTCAGATGCGTGTGTTTTGTATTAGGGTGAGAAAGCGATGTTTGAAGTTGGAAATGCTCGGGTGATGGTAAACATAGAGCAATGACCAAAAACAGAGTGGAGATTTACCACGGCTGCTGCTGATGACACTCCAGAGGAAAAATACTGGGGCAGGTAGTTGTTCTGGAGTCGTTTGTTATTTTTAGGAGCGGTGAATGGATACCGCAACAAGATGAAGATAAAAGACGGGAACTGGACAAGGATATGTGCATTCGTTTGTGTAAGTTTTCCTTCGGACATAAATCAATTGAACAACACCTTGCACCGACAGGTAATAATTTTATGTAGGAGAAACATAGGAACAATAAAATAGGTAATACATAGGGCTGAGTATAAACTGACAAGATGAAATAAATAATTTCCTGGAGTTTGTAGATTCTCTGCCATCGGCCTGGCAGAAAACGCAGGATCACATCTTGTCTTGTTGGGAAACAATGTCGAACTGGTTCATCACGCTGATCACGTGATTTGGGTTTGCGCCAAATAATGATTTATCGCGTGAATCTTGTGCAGTGAAGAGTACACTTCCGGTCAATCATGTGACCGCTACAAATAGTTCAGTATTTATTTTTTATTTTTATTTTTTTAGTTCAATATGTATTGCTTTGCAATTAAATAGATAAAACTAAACTATTTTTGGATTATTCAGACTACTATTCTCATCTTGGATATTATATTCACAATGTTTCGGTTGATGTAACGTCCGACTTGCTTCAGGTGCATCATGTCGAACTTGGAAATCGGTAAATTTGTATACTTACACTACACTCTGTTTTCCGCCCCCCCCCCCCCAAAATGAAATTTTACCTTTTTAGGCGATTACATGTGGACACCTCAGAAAAATTTGGCAGAAAGATAAACAAAACAAAAAAACAAACAATTATTTTAGAATTGAGAGTGAGAGATCCTTCCCATATAAATTTAACGTAGAATGAACCTCCATTTCAGGGCCATTCTAACAGTTGCATGAGCGAACTATTTCATATCGATGTATGTTAGCTTTAACTGAAATGGTAATTCGGCTTTGCGCATGTGTAATCATTGACTCTTTACTGCGTATGCATATGACACGTCAATGTGTAGTGAAATTCATACGTGTCAATAAATTTGGTGCCAAAGACAATATACATCAAGCCAGTTCCCGGTAATCTTTGGAGGATCTGAATCTGTCATCTCCTCAGTTTTTTAATTGCAAATTCCAGTACATGCCCATCCTTACAGTGGATGAGTAAATTTTGTACGAGACGTCTACAAATTCACCTCGACCCGTAGTTCCTGAGAATCATCAAAGTACTATCTTTTCTTCCTTACACTGACTGACTCACAACGGAGTCTCTACCTCGATGAAACTCATTTCAGCCCGGTTCGTCTGGCCCAACATTAGATGCGAAATCAATGCTTGGACCCGTTCCTGTAAAGCCTGTCAAAAATCAAAGGTACACAGACATGTACGAGCCCTACTAGAAACGTTCTGCACCCCTGATGCTAGATTCAAACACAAACACATTGATTCGCTTGGACTCTGGCTGGTCAGTCAAGGTTATTCTTACTTACTGACCTGTATTGATCGTTTTTTATGGTTGCCTGAAGCCATCCCACTAAGCGATATATCTGCTGAAACTGTAGCGCGTGCCCTTATAGCATGCTGGATTTTGTGTTATGGTGCCCCAGCAACAATTACCACTGATTGTGACAAACAATTGGGATCTGGCTATTCCAAGAACTATCCAAAATACTAGGTACTAAACGTACTAGGAATACTAGTTATCACCCAGCTAGCAACTGAATGATCGAGTGCTTTCATCGACAATTAAAAGCCTCATTACGTGCAGCTCCTGATCCACAGTGTTCGATGGAGTACATTTCCATTGTTCTCATTGGCTGTCGCTCTGGTATGAAAGAAATTTTGAGATATTCCTCAGCTGAACTGCTATACGGTACACCATTTGCATTAACTGGTCATATGTTCACTCCGCCAGATTCACTCATACTGGAACTCTATGTTAACAGATTAAGATGCTACTTCAGCAGTTTACCACCCATGAACACTCGTCATCAAAGCATCAAATCAGCTGACCCTAAGGAGATTTCATCATGAACCCACGTGTTTATTAGGAATAACTCGGTTAAATCACCACTAACACTACCTTATTCCGGTCCATATTGTGTACTCAAACGTAATAAAAAAATTTTTTACTCTGGATATTGGAAGGACTAAAGAGATTGTGTCGGTCGACAGACATAAACGAGCATTTTTGGACAACAACACCCTGGAACCCCATGTTCCACCCACTATGGTATTGCTTGAGTTAAGTGATATAGTCCATTCAGATAAAGCCCAATCATGTCTTCTCACTCGTTACCACTACACGTTCTGGTAGACATGATCATTGGCCGAAAAAATTATGCAAGACTTTGTATATCTGAACATTTCCATTTCCTAAAGAAATGAATTAACCCCTTCTACAATGTTACACCTGCATGTGTAACATTTTTGAATGAACCATTTTCCACTTTTGAACACATTAATAATTTTCCATTTTTCAGCAGATGAACATTTACATTTTTCAATAAAAGGACTTTTTAGTAACAGAACATTTTTCACCTTTGAGCAAGTGAACATTTTCCTCTTTTCATCTCAGAAAATTACATTTTTGCTTCTTTTTCAGCAAAAGAGACATTTTGCTACTGCCAACATAACGAAGACATTCTTGTTCAAGCTTATCAGTCATATGCTCTATTTTGGCATTTTTCATGTTCTTTCTATTGTATTATAATGTGCTGCTACTATCAATAAAGTTTCTTTTGTTTTATCAGCTGAAAGCCTAAGCAAGAGCTTTTGTAGCAGTTGCATGAGCAAACTATTTCATATCGATGTACGTTAGCTTTAACTGAAATTGTAATTCTCCTTTGCGCATGCGTAATCATTGACTCTTTACTGCGTATGCATATGACACGTCAATGTGTAGTGAAATTCATACATGTCAATAAATTTGGTGCCAAAGACAATATACATCAAGCCAGTTCCCGGTAATCCTTCTCGCCGTCAAGACGCACACTTATCGTGATGATCTCACTCTTCTTTAGCCAAAGACAGACGAGATGCGAACTCCAGGATATTACATTATCTAACTGCCATGAGTCAGCCGATTGCACCATCCCTCTTTTGTTCCTGTGTTCCCGTAAATAAATATTAACATCTATCTAGTTGTGGAGACATTATTTATTCCAAGGAAGAATGTAACGGAGAGCGGCCGACTGACGTAAATGCAGACACTTGTCGGCACCGTTCAAAGAGGCGTCTGGTATGCTGTGTGTGTGGGGCGAACCCGAAAACGCTCGCTGACGACAAAAAAGAAAGAGGAGTGGGAGGAGAAAGGCGTCAGAAAGTCAAATAAGGTTTTTATTTGAAGATCTGGGCAGCGTCGTCGAGAGAGAGATTTATGCAAATTCAATTGGTTTGCATGCGTCACATTTTTTTTTGATAAGAGAAGGAAAATGAAGATTCAGGCAGAGATGTGGAGATCGTTTTGAACGTGGGATCGTAAAGCGAACGAAAGGAGAGAATAGTGCTGGATTTTTTATGTTGGACTGAACAACGTTTTTTTTTTTATGTTGGGAGAGAGATATTAACATTCATTTGGACTTGATTTTGGTGACACCTCTGTTTAACTGTTCCGATACTATTTCTTTATTTTATCTACAAGCTATTTCGGCCGTAACATGACCAACAGGCAATTCGACATTCGTCTGATTCCAGAATTTAGTGGAACTATTACTGACCTTCCAATAGTGGAATGGATTAACCAAGTAGAACTTGTTGGCGAATTATGTGAGTTTCACAAAATAGCGCGAGTTATTCCCTTGCGGTTAAAAGGGGGCGCTCTTGCTGTGTATCATACGGCTAGGTAAGGAACAGAGGGCAGATGTAAATCAAGTCAAGCAGGTGTTGATTACTGCATTTGCTACTGATTCATTTGTGGCGTATGAGGACTTCATGACGCGACGGCTACTACCTAGAGAGACTGTAGATGTGTTTTTGACGTAGCTTCTAAGACTTGCCCTCCTTGTTGGGGAGACACTTCCAGAAAAATGGATGGTGTGCGCCTTTGTAGCAGGACTGCCGAGCCACATAAGGCAACATCTCCGGGTGTTGTCGAGAATGGATGACATAAGTCTAGGGCAGATTGTAACGACAGCACGGGCTATTATGGCGGACGATAAGGAATTAGTAGTTGTGGCATGTATACAACCGGTTCAGTTTAAAACTAATCAAACATCACGCACTGTGCCGGCTAGTGGTAGCATTATGTGCTATAAATGCTCTGGACCAAACTACTTTGCAAGAAACTGCCAGTATCAGTATGATGAAGGGCATACTGGCCCCAAATATCAATCACGAGGAAAGATACAAAGTTACAGATGCCAGAAGATAGGCCACATTGCATCTGAGTGTTCAGGAAATGAAAAAGGAGGCGAGATATCAGTGCCGGTCTCTCCTCAGTCAATTTAAGAGAGGCACTCCCTACTGTTGAAGTGTGGATCGATGGAAAGAAACGCAGAGCACTGGTGGACTCTGGATGTTCCCAGTCTATAGTAACTGGCTCAATATTTAATCCCTGGAATTGTCGGAGATCGAACATTATGACCGCTGACGGTACAACTATCCATAGTCATGGCGTTAGAACCATTTTGTTGGCAATAATCGATATGAGCTCTGTAAAGGTCGATGTCTTGGTCGTACACAGTCAGCTGTTAGGTTTCGACATGTTACTTGGGATGGATGTTATCAAGATGCTGGGTGGGGGTCAGCATTGACCAGTCTGGTGAACCCATCTTTTACAAAACAGGTCCACATGTTTGCGTTGCGATCATGATAGAGGAACCCGATTTTAGCGTCGTGTTTGACGAACAGGCCAAAGTGTGGACGGTGTCGTGGAAGTGGTCAGGTGATCAACCATCTGGTAAACTCAACAACAGAGCGATATATAGATAAATTCGGTTTATATTTTTAATTTAATAAATACTGGATGAATTTGCGTAATTTTTGATGTAAAGTCTTCTTTTAAGCTACCACGTTCCCTTAATGAGAGGGTGCGATCCAGGGTTACGCCAAAGTAGACAATGTGGGATTCTCAAGTTG
The DNA here is from genome assembly GCA_963556195.1 of Sepiola atlantica. Lineage (NCBI taxonomy): Eukaryota > Metazoa > Mollusca > Cephalopoda > Sepiida > Sepiolidae > Sepiola > Sepiola atlantica. Next base: position 68,641,843 of record OY744538.1, read on the forward strand.
TATTCTGGACCACGTGATGTTTAGGGGTCGGTTGGTCTCTCGGTACCGGAGGTGAAAAAGCACACTTGAATGTTTGCAGGCTTTGCATGTAGGTGGTTAATCTCGTAGTAGAGGAGTAACTCATCTAAGGCTGAGTTGAGGTTAGTTTTTACTGACTCAAAAGTAATCTCTGAGTTTGCTACGCAAAGGTCGTAAGCATAGATGAACCGCTCAGTGTTATGGCTCATTGATTGGTCATTAGTGTAGATGTTGTACAGTAATAGAGCCAGCACACTACCTTGAGCTAAGCCATTCTTTTGTTGGCGCTAGTGTTTGTTCTTTAGGGTAACATAAAAGCGCCTATCTTTTAAAATGGCTCTGATTAAGTCTGTGAGTGGCAGGTCTTTTGTCAGCTCCAAGGAGGAGGCAGTGGTTCACAGTGTCATATGCAGCAGACAGATCAACAAAGACGGCTCCCGTTACCAGTCCTTTCTGAAACCCATCTTCGATGGCTGAGTGAGATTCATGAGTTGGCTACTTGTGGATTTCGCAGGCCAGAATCCTGCTTGTTGCGGGATGATGGCTGGTTCAGCAACTGAGGCCAATCTGTTGAAGATTAGGTGCTCAAAAAGTTTAAACAAGTGAAATAGAAAGGAGATTGGGCAGAAAGTCTTTGCATGCGCTGGATTTTTGCCAGGTTTGAGAAGAGCGATTATTTTGGTTTTTCTCCAGATCCTTGGGATCCTTCTTGTTAACATGCATTTGTTCATGAACTCAAGGATCCATTTTCGTGTCAAAGGTCCAAACTGCTTGATCTCCTCTGTGAAAATATAATCTAGACCGATGGCTTTGCCAAACATAAGGGAACTGATGCTGATATCGAGCTCTTTAAGTAAGAACGGTTCAGTCATTCCAGTGCTCTGGAAATATTGAAGTCGGTCTATGTTGGGTCTTTGCTGTTGTTATATCCACATATTTTGCTCCATAAGGCAAGAAAAGAAGAATAGGGGACTTGTTGTCACATGTTTCCCTACCAAAATAATAATGAAATTCGCCAGGAACTACACACACAAAAAAAGGATTGACAACGGACAGTCCTGGCAGGCAAACAAACAAATGATTGGTCAACCAATAAAAAGAGAGAGAGGCTGTTGCAAGGGGAGTGAGGGCACGAAAAGAGGAAAAGGAAGGAACGCGAGGAGACCGGATGAGGGCAGCAGGCGAACAGGACGTGAAAAAAAAGAAAGGGATTTTGACAGCTCACCCAGCAGCCAAAAGCAAAAATAATTATTATCCCCTTTCACAAAAAAGGGATTCTAAATTATCAACCTGAAAGGTTACAGTGACGGAATTACAGCTGTTATCGAATCGGATGGGGAGAGTGATACCGCATCCGTCCAGATCGACATTTTTTAAATATCTATTCCCCAGCCGACAACTAACGATTTCCGACACAACCCCAGGGATTGACAGAAGCTCTCTCAGCCAATTAAAAATAACTTTAAAAGTACGTGTCGGTCAAAGGAATTTCATTTGTTTGTTCGTCAAAACTCTGAACTTGCAATTGCCCATTATTCCTTTCTTGGAAATATCAGCCGTCTCGGTTTTCGCAATTCCAGCTCCTTTATTAAGAAATCTCCGAGAAAGGAGAGGAACTGGTCTTTTGGATTTTAACAATTAATAAAACCCTTGTTAGGTTGAATATGACCGTTTTATTGTTCTTTGCAGGCGTTTTGTTATTTATGTTTATAAATTGAGATTATAAAGTTTTGTTGTCCCCCTTTTGTCAGTCTATTAAAACCAACAAAAAAAAGAGAAAAAACATCTCACGAAGAGTAGTCTTAACATGTGACTTACTCGCCCCCTCCCCCCCAAAAAGGAACAAAGGATATTGAGGCACGTTAGGCGAGAGGGGTAAGGGGAGAGGATCTCAACATTTCGCATTCGTGACATCGATGTCTGAATATTCTCATTCGTGATATTGACATCCGAATGTCTCATTTGTTTGGAAGTGAACTTCCCGTTGAGTACCAACTGATGTGCAACTTGGTTGTCAGTGATGGTGTACTGCTGTTGCATTGGAATTGATGGATCGTTGCTGAATTTCTGGATTACGCTCCATGCCTTTTTACTGTTCTTCGTTATATCAGTTTTCTCCAACAGATTTTGCCATTTCCGTTGTCGGCTTTCTGATAGGGAGGTCATGAGTCTCTCGCCTACTTCGATGGTACTTTCAGCAAAGGGGTCAGATTCATAGAACTGTTGGTATTGCTCATATAATTTGCTGCTTTGGGCATCGAGTCCAGGTAAGTATTGAGTGCGGCAGCCTCTTGGGATGTTCTTCCGGGCTGCTTGGCGCACAAACCTGGTGAAGCTGTCATAGTTTTTGGGGTCTGTTGGGAAATGGGCAATCTTCCTTTCAAGATCCTCTTGGAAGCCAGGCCAGTTCGCTTTCTCAAAATTGAATCTTCTTCGAAATGGAACTGTGGCTGGGGTAATTTCAGCATTGACTGTGATGCCAATGGGACGGTGTTGTGTTTTGGGCAGTGGCTCCAGGACCAGCTTTTTGCTCAATCCGGTGATACTCTGGTTGGCAAACGCAATACTGGGATTATACCCTGCTTTTGATCGTCTGCTGTTGAATTACTTTAGTTTCTTTGCATCGTGGATCAGATTAAGCTGGTTAGTTTCGGCCCATGCTTACACTGCATCTCGATCCGCATTATTTTTAGCATATCCCCATGCCAAAACCTAAGCTCGGCATTGAACAACAATGTGGGAAACTGTCAGATGACCACATGCTTCAAAGACATGCAAAGAAGAAGCTACCACGTACAGATAGCTAAAGAAATGTATAAACTTTATGTACTTACGAAGTACATAACAAAGTTCATACATTTCTTTAGCTATTTAGTTTTAAAGAGAAACCTAACATGTCATTGGGAAACTATAGAAGCACCAAATAATCTCCAATTTCCGGGACATTGTAGCTTTTTTTTACCACAAACTCTTGTCCGAGTGGTAAAAAAATGCTTTGAAATTGCATTTTTTGTCTTTGTTTGTTTCTTCCAATGGAAAGTTGTTGTTTTGTTTTAACTATTTAACAACACTATTCATTTCCATTTTAAAACAAATTTTCAAAAAGTTGTCGTTTCTGTAAATAAAGATCAATTGTTGAAAAAAAAAAAAAATAAGTTGAGATATGTTATCTCCCTTACTTTGCCACTGTAAAATTAAAAAAATACAAAATGTAGACCCCCGTACCAATGTCACGGAATTTGTTATTTGGTTACTGCCAGAATACGCTAGAGTGGTCCGGACATGGAAGATCATTTTACGTTAAATTTATATGGGGAAACTGATCTCTCACATGTTTTGTTTTCGCCAAGTTTTTCACAGAATCCCCTAAAAAAGAAGAATCTCATTGAGGATGGGAGAGGTAGCGGAGGACTGCTTATATTGAATAATACTCGAGAAGGGGATCTTTATGTCGAACTTCAGAATCTATACGGAATTCCCAACCGAACCAGAGGTCGGAGGTTACATCGGCCAAAACGTTGTGAGAATAGTAGTCTGAATAATCCAAATTATCAATCCTCATCTAAAAAATACCAAAATAAACTGTTTCTTCTAAAGATGTTAAACAGGGGAAAATAAAATTAAAACAATTTATGTGTATCCCCTGCAGTACATTTTGAAAAGGAACGCGTGAGCCACTAAATGTATTAGCCTGACAAATTCCTTAAGGAATGAAACACAAAAGCTCACAAGTATATTTCTATACTACTAATAAGCTCTACTCGTGTATAGAAAAAATATATACGTAATATATTATCTTATAATATCTATATCTATATGAAACTAATATATGTATTAACACATGTTGACATTGATTCCCTCCCTTTAAACTCGTCTTGACAATACCTATCTCTCTTTTTGGTTCTTTTTTAACTCTCCTCCTACCTTATCACATCGTCTTCCTCTATCTACTACCCGCATCGTATTACTCTCTCTCTCTTTCTCTCTCCAACTCCCATCATTCTCAGTAGTGCGTAAGTGGGTGCGGTGCTTTGAACCAACAATCAGCACGAGGATCGACGTAAGCAACTAAGAAGCGGTAACGCGAGGAGCGGTAAGAGATAGATAATTTTGAATGGGGTGAAAGTACATCCTCCCCTTCCGCCTACCACATCAATAAACATAACAACAACAACTAAAATTCCGCCATGATGATGAACTGACCAAAGTCAGTTGCCTTGTTTTTTTCTCTCTATCTCTCTTTCTATATATATATATATATTTTAAATATATATATATATATATAAAATTGCTTGTATACCATATTGTTGTTATTACTGCTTTAAAGACCTAAACAAGGAAGAAAAGTAGTTTAAAAAAGCAAAGAAAGAAAAAGGAAAGTAAAAAAAAGGAGAAGAAAAAAAAAGGGGAAGGTGGTTGTGGTTTTATTTGTTTCATTTTTTTTTTATTTAAACCGACCAATACACAAAAATGGCCGGCAATATGGGAATGGAGCAGCTTATTCCGATAGTGAATAAGTTGCAGGATGCTTTCGCCAGTCTCGGCGTGCCTATTTCTTTGGATCTGCCACAGATCGCCGTCGTCGGAAGCCAGAGTGCTGGCAAGAGTAGTGTGCTTGAAAACTTCGTGGGCAGGTTAGTAAACATTTTTATTCAGAAAATTCTATTTCCATGCATAAAAAGAAAGAAAAAAAATCACTATATACGTCGTTTCATTATGTTCCCTTCCGTATTGTCATCTCCGCAGTTCCGGTTTTTACAAACAACCCTTTGACAATCAATCAATAACACATTTTATTTTTAGAAATTTCTCCGTAGGCGTGTAATATCATAAAACAGTAGTCGTAATTTATATACACACATATTGCATATTCTATTATGACATACATAAGTATACTAATTATATCTAAAAAAAAAAATCATATATTTAGTATGTTTTTGTTCCGGAAGCTTACTTTTAGAAGTTCTACTTTCGGATTTCGTTTCATTGACACGGTTCTGATTTCTCTTGCTTTGATGTATCTTTTTTTTTTTGTTTTTAAACTCGCACCCCTAAATACCACTCAAATGATTACAGATCTTTTTTAAATGACAGAAAATTTACTTATATAAATCAGTTCTGATAGGTGCTCATGATGACTGTAAAATTCGGTTACTAGTTACAACATACAAAATAAAACTCTGGTTCCTAAAACGGAAAACGAAACCTTTCTTTTTTTTTCATTTTTAAATCTTAATTATTTTCTAGTCTTGTTTTTCCAGTCATGCGGATAATTTGTTGACGAAATTGACTTTTAATGGTTCCAAAAAATCTATTGTAAAGTTAACATTTATAAAAATGTCAATGAAATGTGTAGGTAACCTGTTGATGTACATAAGGAGGGTTTACAGGAAGTTTGCAATGCCACTATCAGCAAGTCGCATGTTGCTGTGAATAGTAGTGCCAGGGATAAATTGGTGAATGAAAATCAAAACAAAAAAAAACAAGATGCCCTTCATTAACCCTAAGTCCGGGGGGAAATACGAAAAACAAACAAAACCGGAAACCATGCACGCGCAGTGGGCGTAACGGGACCGTTAAAAGTCAATTTATACAGTTTCTTATTGTAAATTGCTACATTTCACGCAAGCATGTTATTTGTTTCTGAAGATGAATATTTCATCAAATTTCGTATACCAAGTTACAAAGGCTACAATAAACCACGTCGAAAAAAAATAATGATAAACTTTGTGACTGAAATTATAATTTTTAAGATAATAAAACTAGAAAATAATTACAAAAAAAAACATTTACAAAAGAATAAAATGCAACTATTGTAAATATATCAGTAACAATAGAATAGATCTGAAAGTGTTTTGTTTGTTTGTTTCGTTTCAGGAATCCAGGTTTCATTTTGTGTTGTAAAAAAACTCATTACCAAAAAAAAAAAAAATCACTATAAGTCGTTTCTTTATGTCTAATTTCCTTTCTGTATTGTCATATACGCGGTTCCGGTTTTTATAAGCAACCCTTCGGCAATAAGTTTTTGTTTTTTAGAAAATTCTCGTTACGTGTATGGTAGTCGTAAATATAACAATATACAAATAATTGTATATTTATTATGACATGTATAGTATTTTAATATATATATATATATATATATATATATATATATATATATATATGCTGTTATTTTTTCCGGAAGCTTGACTAACCAGTGTTGTGTATGCTTTGAGCGTCCCAAATTCCTTTCAAAAGATGTCAAATGCGATTTGTAGTTTTAAAATTACACTGCAATTTAAGATATAACAAAGTAAAAATATTCATGAATATTTAATTTAATCTAGATTCTTTTTTATTCAAATATTTTGTTTTAATATTGGAGAGAAAAAAAAACAAGGGGAAATAAACTTAAGTGACAGATACGGAAAAGGACAATTAAAAACTTGTTATATATATGTATATAACAAACACTTTCTCTTAAAAAAGAAAATATATTGAATGAAATATTTATATTTTAACTTTGTTACATCATAAACTACAATGCAATTGTAAAAATCATAATCAATATCGTTTTTTTAATGAATTTTGGACGTTGAAACCGTACAGTACACGAACAAGATACGTTTCGAATTTCGTTTCACTGATTTGTTCTGATTCCAATTTTTGGATGCAACTTTTTTTTATTTTCAATCTTTGAAAACTCACTTTTAAATACCATTCAGATATGTTATATATTTTTAATAATGACTACTTAAACCGAATACAAGCTACTTAGATCAATAAATTATATATATAAAAAAAAAACGGTTAAGAAAAAACAAAAGACTATTTTTTAAACGCAGATTATATTAAAAGAAATCCTTGTTCACGTGCACCCGCCCTTTTTTAAAATGATTCATTTTGAATCTTCGCCTTGTCTAACTTATTTTTTCTGAAATTATTACTTAAAAGTAATAATTAAAAAAAGCATCCTCTGAATACAGAAGATGTAAAGCTTATTATAATAAAGAAGTTAATTATCGGGATGACAATAGCACTTAGGCATCAGATCGGTTTTTAATGTTGAGAAAATCTAGCTCCCCAAGAAGGTGAACTCTGATTCGGGCCAAAATAAAAAAAAATGTCTCAGTCTAAAAGGATCTCTCTTTCACTGACTGATGACAGAAGAGGTGAAATGTAGTATCAGAACAGATACTACACTTTGCTCCTAGCCCCAAGTTCTCGAGTCTGTCACAATATTGGTGACAGTAGTTGTGCATTTACCTGCCTCCAGACGAGGGCTAGATGTTACACAGGATCGAGTTTAATGTGGGTCTGTGCGTAGCCATCGTAAAGTGGCAATTTCTGAACGCCACGAGGGCGCTCATGACTGGTAACATAAACATCTACTTTTACATAAACATTTCCTGATTCGTCGACATTCCACGCTGAGGTTACCTCAAGCGATAAACTCATACTCACTTCTTTCGGAGGAGGTAATGCCTGGGAGGATGGCTCTTTGAGAACTGAACAGCACTAGTTAGGTTATATTATTACCGTATTGTTTGGTCATTTAATTATGAATTCAAGCACATTGTTATAAAACTGGAAGTAATTAGATTAAGATAATGTTGTTTCAATGGCAGCCATCTTAGAGCTGAAAAGTTCAAGATAACCAAATTTGTATTATAAAATAATGACCTTAAAGAGATATCCTTCTAAACTGAAGCAATTTAAATTTTTGTCTCAATATAGTGCCCCTATTTTGGGGAGCTAGATCCCCCCCCCCACACACACATTAAAAATCGACATTATGTCTAACTCTTCCCTCGTGGGGAGGCAAGTAATTTAGGACAACTAAAAATCGCAAGTATTCAATATTAAGCTAATTAAACTCTTCAATTACAGATTATATGGAGAAATAAAATTAAACTTATTTAAAAATGTGCATCCTTCCCATTAAGTGACTATAAAGTGGGGGTTCGTTTTGATTAAGCAAAGCTTTGTCAACTGATCCCTTTTTGTAATATTTTTGTTTCTTATGAGTAGTTGACTATTCACCTTGTTGTTTTTGTATAAAAAATGTTGTCGATGTAGGTTACATACGAAAGTTATATTTAGAATGTAAATAATAAAAAAAAACTTGAATGATCGGTGGTTTCGCTTCATAAACTAGTAAGTAAATGTTTGGGTGGGGGGTGATGATCATAAAGTCGGGGGGGGGGGGTATTTTATTTATATTGATTAAAATTTTTTTTTTTAATATAGATCAAACGAGTTTGTGTACGTTTTTAGCGTCACAAATTCTCCTTTCAAAATTGATTATTCGATTTGTAATTTAAAAATTATATTGAAATTTAAGATGTTGTTATAAAGTAAAACTAGTTATAAAGATTTAATTTAATATCGATTCTATTTATTTCTTTAAAGAACTTTCTTTTTTTTGTCTCATAATTTTACCAATTTTAAAATTTGTATCTGTCACTTAAGAATTAGGGTTAGGATTAGTGTCAGTTTTTTTCTCCCCCCCCCATTGAGTTTTCTAATATTAAAATTAGCGAAATAAAATCGATATTAAGTGATTTTTTATAGAATCACTCTCTTCTCCAAACAGTTTTTTGTTGGGGAGGGGCACCCGAACTTAGGGTTAGTGGTAGGTTTTACGTTGCTGAAAATGTGTTTTGAGGAGGGGGGGGGAGGCGTTGCCAGTGATTCTATAAAATTACCGATATTAAATTAAAGAAGTCTGATTATTTCTAACACCGACTAAAATGTCTATTTTAATTTATTTACGTTTGCCTTGATTTAATGTCAATAATTCTAGAATAGAATGACAAAATATTTTTATTCTTTCAATTATCAGATAACAATTTATTTGTCGTCTATTATAAAAAGAACTAATAAAAACGTTTCGAGATTTTTTAGATAGGGATTTATGGTACTGATACAGCTCTTGAACCAGACAAAAACCGAACTGTTTATTTTTTTTAACCCTAAGCTAACCCTAATCGGTTTTATGTTCGGTTCAAAAGATGTACAGTACCGGATTTGTGTTTGAATTATTCAGACTACTGTTTCCATCTTGGTAGCTATATTCACAACGTCGTTTTGGCCGATGCAACCCCCAACTATCTTCAGGTGCATCTTTTACGATCCCGGGCACTTGTACGGAATTTCGAACTAAATTATTTAAACTACATTGACTCATGGCCTAACATTTGATAGCGTTGTTTAGTAATTTGTTTTAAATGACAGTCCCTATATACTTGGGTAGAGTTCGACACAAGGTCGGTTTTTAATGTGGGGAAATCCAGCTCCCCCAATAGGGTCACTTGGGATTGGGACAAAAATTAAAAAATTGCTCCAGTCTAGAGGACAGAAAAGATGAAGTGTGGTATCAGAACAGATATCACACTTTGCTCCTTACGAAAAGGCCAAGCAACTTTTAAGTGACTTTCTTCTGAAGATTTACGGTTCGATCCTTACTACAAGCGATAATAATTAAGAATAACAAACTCTACTACCCAATCATGACTGACGAAATGAGAACAATCTCCCCCCCCCCCCCGGATTAAATAAATAATAAATAAATTAAAGTTTCCAAATTCGAAAAGATCCACCCTATAAAAGGTCACATGTTACATCGGCTGAAACGTTGTTAACAATAACAATCAAGATGAGAATAGTAGTCCGAATAATCGAAATAATGCGAACTAATAAAACGTTCAATATCGTCTTTTAAATGACGTACCTCGTACCACAAGTTGTTTTGACGTATAAAAGTCGGGGATCAATTTAAGTATTTGATTTCAAAATGGATTACACCCCGATTTTATGACCACTCATTGTAGAAAAGTAAAAATATTAAAAATAGGTGATCAATTTTATCTATTTTTACAAAATATATTTGATGACAACTCCTTCTTTCTTTATAGTTAAGTATTTTAAACCAACATGTATTTTGTGTGTTAATTTCAAAACGTTACATTGTTTCTATTTGTCTTGTCCAGAAGTTCAAGGTTCGAATCTGAGTATTTGCTACTGCTTCACTGCTTCAGTTTGACATAATTTATTTTGACAAGTGCTTATAATAGATTATGTTTCTCAGTAAACATAATAATCTAATTATAATTATTAATTATAATTTAACTAAATAAAAAAGCAAATTTTGTTTATCAACGTAGTCGTTTTTTCTTCATAAGTTTGTTTGTTTTTTTTTAATTAAAATATTTAAGGTCATACCCGATTGTCGTAATTTATTTTCTTTGTGATTTTATTTTCGTTTATTTTAGTAGTAGTAATAATAATAATAATTAATAATAATAAATAATAAGTTAAGTTAAGTTATAATACTTCTTTTTATTTAAGACTTACAATTACGCCCCTTTGCGTATTATTTGAATTATTCGGCCTACTATTTTCATCTCAGCGTTTCGGCCGATGTAACCTCTGACCTTCTTCAGGTGCATCTTTTGTTAATATGACGACCGCGATGAGAATAGTAGTCCAAATAATCCATATTATCAATCCCCATCTAAAAAAAAAAACGAAACCTGGCTTTATTTATTTTTGTCTCGTATTTTAAAATTTAATTTATTTTTAACCCAAATCACGCCAGTTACTACATTGTACCTGGTCTTCTTCTTTGAAGGTTTCGTAATAATTTTATAATTATTTTTCTGTTTTCGTTTATCACACCCTCCACATATATCAGTATACAATACATAAAAAATAACTTCTCTTCATATAAAAAGCTCTTTGAATAGTGAGAATGTCATTCATGTCTTTAATAATAATCAAATTGAAATATGGTGTCGTGTCGGTAGATGGGGGCGTTACCAATACTAATACATTTCATTATAAGTTTATAATATAAACTTTATATTGTGCTGTTTCATTATTTAAAAATAAATACATGAGTGAGTGAGTTCTGTATTTTGAGAAATTTATTTCTCATTTATGAAATTGACAACTTTGTATTTTTATCTTTTCAGTCTTCGGTCAGTGAAGGAGAAATCCTTCTAGATTGAGGCAATTTTTATTATCGCTCCAATCAAGAGTGCCCCTTTTTGAGGGGAGTTCGATTTCCTTACTTTCAAACGACCTTGTGTCTAACTCCGCTCTCGTGGGTAGGCAAGTAAATAGGAACTTTGTATTTTAATTAATTTCTACCCCCCCCCCAACGCAACAATTCATAATTATGAAATGATTTTTTATAGCTTTTATCTTTGAAAACAGTTATTAAGAGTAAATAACAAAATTCAAGGTGTTATTATCAAAGTGAGAAATACGTACGTACACACGTGAACTTGTTTCATAATTTTATTAATATAAAACTAAAGAGATTTGTGTCAAGTAAAATCAATGTGAAAGGTGAAATATAACTCGTCTGATTTAAGTAATATTTTAATTTTAGTATTTAAATTTTTGTGTGACGTTAAAATAATGGAATATAATTAGATGGTAATAATTTAATTTAAATTGTTAAAAAAAAATTATGAAGTATTAATGTTCATTTGAATTTAATTTCTGACCGATTTTTATTTAAAAAAAAGATAGGCACATCTCATTTGATGTTAATATCCCAGTAAGTTTCCTATATCTATTTCTAATATACATTTGATATCTGTCCGTCTGAAGACGAATCTATTAATTGTACTATCTTTTAATGCTCAATCCAATTTACTATACTATTTCAGACTAATGCCCAATTCAGGAGGGGATAGTGCAGTATCTGTTCTGTGGTCATGAGACCATCCTCCCAGATATAGCTCCACCTTGGGGGATAGTGTAGTATATGTTCATCCCTCATGATATCCTCCCAGGCATTATCTCCTTTTTTGAGGAGGGGTAGTATATGTTCATTCGTCATGATACCATGCTCCAATGCTAGCAATAATAATATTTCTTAATGTTTATACTTCATCAATTCAGTCATCGTCAACTACTTTTGATGTCTTTTGTTTTTTAAATATCATTTGTAGATATTTATTTTAATATTTTCCACACCGATGGTCATTTAATTTTGACCAATTTTTTATGTTAGTTAAGTAAAATTTTAATTTTTGCCCTTAATTAAATTTTTTAATATGTACTACAGGACCGGCGACACAGTTATAAAAGTGTGTGTGTGTGTGTGGGGGGGGGCTCTCCTAAAAAGTGTGTGTGTGTGTGTGTGGGGGGGGGGGGTTTAAACACCTGCATATATAACTTCATTATTGATGACCGTAAAGTGTGTGTGTGTGTGGGGGGGGGGAGTCAAAAAGTGTGTGTGTGTGTGTGGGGGGGGGGGCTACAGCCCCCCCCCCCCCCCGCCGTCCATGTACTAATCTCTATCCTTAAATTCGTTATTGTTTAGTAATTCAATTATAAATTCAACCAAATTCTGATAAAACTATGATTAATTTTGTTATGGTAATGTTTGAATCTTTATTTAAAAAATTATTGAAAGGAACTTATAATAAATAAGAATTTACGAATGAATCGACGGTTTAAATGCTTCCAAATTCCTTTCAAATTTCGAAGAGTCACGAAGTAACTCACTCATTTTTCCCAACTATTAACAAAAGATAAAAATGGCTACTTGTTTACGAAGAAACAGAAATGCATACTGGTGGATTTAATTTCGTAAAAAAAACCGGATTTTTGAAACGTTTTATTTTTTGCTATTGTATTTTTAATTTCCATAAATAATCGATTAATTACGTAGAGGCGTGAAACGCACAGGTACACAGGAGAAGTGGTGACAGTTTTATTTATAGAAATTGTAACAATTAGATGTGTCAATTTTGCTAGTATCTCCATCTTTCTTGAAACGGGACAAATACAAATATTCAGTTACATTTTCCTTTGCCAATTTAAGTAGTTCCGGGATCCGAACGGAGAAAAGATCAACGTCTATTTCCCATTTGTGACTTCCTAAGAGTTCCTTAAAATTGAAGTTGCCTCCTAGATTTTGAATCCCTTTTGAAGATCGAATCAGAGTGTAGTATCTCTTTTGTCCGTTCTCGACTGGATCAATGTTTATTTTTGTCCCCAATCCAAAGACCTCTTTTTGGGATCTAAATACCTCATCTTTCCTATAAAAAAACAAACGACTTTTTTCTTTGCAAATGAATCGGAAATTTACCTGCCAAGCCTTAACTAATTTAAACTGAGTTACAGATTCCTATTTATTTGCCTCCCCACGAGGAGAGTTAGACACAAGGTAGGTTTTTAATGTTGGGGGGAAATCCAGTCGCCCCCCCCCCCCCCAAGGACCACTCTTGATTGGGGCAAAAATAAAAATGTTTTAGTCCAGAAGGATTCTTTCACTGAGCTTGTACAGAACAGTTCCTACACCTTGATCCCAGCCCGAAGGCAAAAAAAGTTTCACATATTTTCATTAAATGAAAAAGTCCTTCATAACGCTAGTTTTCAGCCCAAATTACTTTATTGTTATACGTTTTAAAGACTTTCTTAAATCTGTTTTCAATAATATATTAGTTCTAATATATATATATATATGTACATGCCATGACAAAACGTGAGTGTTGTTTTCCTAATTATTCTGGATAGTCCAGTAGTCGTGGCTCTTGTCTCCAACGCACGGCTTTGCTCGCCTCACATGATTATGTGGATGTTATTGTTGTAGTCGTATGAGAAATGTAAATTTATTATTACAAAGTTCAACCTATTTTTTTTTTCGTTGTTCACATTTCAAATATGGAAATAAAAGTGATAAAATGTTCAATGTATATCCACTCTGATTTCCATAAAGATTTTGTTGAAGGTTATGTTTGATTCCTTTCACGGTGTCCTTGTGTCATACTTGAACATAAATTTTCATTATAAGGCTACTATAACTTTGTTTATAATATTAACTATTAGCATATTTGGGATCAGTTTTGTTATATATATCTATATGTGTGTGTGCGTGTAGTGTTTTCTTTAATCAGCTGACTTTTTTATGTTATTTATAGCATTTCCAGTTTTCATACTGTTAGCCTTGTAAAATTTACGATCCATAGTTAATTATTAGTTATATTAGTATCCAGTATTATTATACTACTAATAATTTATTAACCAGTATTATATTGATGATTATATTATACAGAATTTTTTTTTTAATTATGGAAGTTGCTCTAAAAAAGGCATGAAGCCACTTGATGTAAGGAGCTAAAAAAAACCCAAACTACTTCAAGGTCAAAAACTAGCCAAGTGTTAGATCGATAGATTTCGACCCAGAAAACAGCAATTCTTTCCCCTTTGCCAGAAACATCACTCATGGAATGTGAGGGCTAAAAGATAAAATAAGGGAAGCGAGAGTTACGAGGCTGCTGAAAGTAAACCCAAGGTCCAATATGACGATGAATTGTAATGGTTATTATCATATGTCATATGTCAAATGTGTGCAAAACTTTCCAGCCCTTTTAATATAGTAAAGTTAGTATTTAATTTAATCTCTCCTCTCCTCATGAATGTTGACAACGTTTGCAGGTGTTAACAAAGTAGCAATTTTGTAGATGTTACATGTCTCTGTCTACTTGTCTCTCCATAAGGGCAAAGTTAGACACAAGGTCGGTTTTTAATGTAGGGAAAATCCAGCCCCCCCCCCCAATAAAATAAAATATGGCGCTCTGGATTTAGACAGATAAAAATTGCCTCAGTCTAGAAGGATGTCTCCTTCACTAACCGAGAACAGAAAAGATGAAAATTTAGTATATCAGAATAGATACTACATTTTGCTCCTAGCCAAAAGGCCAAGCCACTTGTTAGATGTCTGAGTGACTTTATTATGTGTATTGTTAGATCTATATTAATTCATTGTTTGCCAATTATCTTTATCGTACTATTAACAGTTAATTCTGGTCCTACCAGATCAGGTTGTCTGAAAATACTGGCTTTCTGACCTAAAAATGCACCAACTATTGATGTTATTGTTTTTTTTTTTTATCCCTTAAAATTCAATCATGTTCTGCAAAGCCAAAAACAACAATTTTCCTCTAAAAACAACTAGATCAAACACCATGAATAAATATTTGAAGATATAAAGAACTTGAAGCATAAAAACTAAAATGACCGGATTCGGCATTAAATAACCCGAAAAGTGTTGATATGCTGTAAAACAAAACAACCAAACCATTAACATTTAAGATCTATAAAATGAGTAGTTGATACATTTACACAAAGTGACACTAGTATCATAATGCTTTGCTCTTTATAAGTTTAACTAATTCACGGAGATTAGTCACTATCGTTGCTTGTTTGTTTTCGGTAGCTCATTATCCGCATACGAACGAATTGCATATTATTATGACGGTTGTCACAAATCACTTGCTCTAAAAGATCTCGACTGAGCTCCAATCGCTGGTTCCCTCTCCCTATAAAATCTTCACAGCAAAAACTCGTCTAGCTACAACCACTGTAAATTATTTTTCTTTTCTTCCTCTGTGTACCTAAAACTAAACGAAACTTCCATGAACAAAGTTTCTTTCCAAAAACTACCTGCCTATGGAACACAGTATCATGGGACTGCTTCCAGCTTACTACATGGTAGTTTTCCAGTCCAATGTTAACAAATTCTTGTCAAGCCATCCTTTTAAATAATCAAATTTATATTTGATTTAACGTCTGTTTTGTGGCTCCCTGAGACGAAATTCACCTACATTGACGTTTTTTGTTTTTCTTCTTTTTTTTTTTTTTTGTAAAACTTAATTATGTTCTACAAAACCAAAAACAAAAACAACAGCCCCTCTCCCTTTCTCCCTCCCCTTTTTTATTTTATTTTTAGAACTTGAAGCATAAATCTTTTACTATAATGATCAGATTCGGCATTAAATAACCCAAAAAGGGTTGATATGCCGTAAAACAAAACTACCAAACCAAAAACGATGATTAAACATTTGAAGATATAAAGAACTTGAAGCATAAAAACTTTTACTATAATGACCAGATTCGGCATTAAATAACCCAAAAAGGGTTGATATGCCATAAAACAAAACTACCAAACTACTACCTAACGTCTGTTTTACATGCTGCCATACGTTGGACGGCTTTAAGAAATTGACTTCCGAACTAACCTATCTCTGGCCAGGTTTTTATTTATCCCTCTTTCTCTTAGGTCCATTTTTATTACTTCCTGCTGTTTTCCTTGGCCTTACCCTATGAATTGAACCTCCTACCCCAACTGTTCTACATCTACTAAGCCAAGAACTCCCCATTTTTTTCAACATGGCAATACCATCAAAGTCTGCACACATTTCCCTATATTGTCCAGATTTAATCTTCCTCTGAGATTATCAGATCTAAAACTATCTTGAATACTCGCATTACACATCAATCATAGCATTCTCATATCATTTGTCTCCATGCAATGCATGTCCTCCACCCTAACTGGCCAGGTTTCATTTGTCTTTCAACAAATAATGCAGCCAGATATGTCGTGTGATTGAGTTCTGCCATTGATATGGAGGCCGGTACCAGCCTCTTAAGGACAGTATTAACTTTATTTATTAGGGCATGTGTAAGCTTGAAGTTTTAATTGTAGCCCCCACTTCCGCAATACTATTGCTGAGGCCCCTCGCTCTCTCTTTCTTTGTCTCTCTCTTTCTCTTTTTTATTAAAAAAATAGCTGATTATATTTAAAAAAACAAACAAATGCTACATAAATCTTGTTTTAAAAATTATATTTGACAAATAGCGGTTGTTGTTGGAAAATGCATGGATGGAGTTGTTCCCAGGAGTTGTCCATGACTTTGAATTTGTTGATTTCCTCTCCGGTCCTCTCTTTCAAATTCTCATTAATTTCCTTTAGGTATTCTGCAGGAAAAAGTCACAAGGACTTAACTCAGGTGACTCAAGCAGACATTGCCACGTCTCTCTTTAAAGGGAGATCAAATGCATAGCCCCTTCATTTCTTAGTCATCTGGAACACAGCAGACAAATTTTCACCACGTAACATATGTCTATCATCTGTGAAGTCTAGATTTTGTTAGCACTCAGAGTTGTAGTGTAGTGTCTTTCTCTACAGTGGTCCTGGGTATGACCTTAAAAGACATCCAGTAGTGAGGCCTCCATTAGGGAGCTGTGAGGAATGTGGAGTTGCCTCTTAGTTGCCATTGCTCCCAGGTCCGGAGTAGTAGTACCTGTAAGGACCCCATCTATGGGTCAAATAGAACCTACTGGCGCTACCAAATCAGACTGTCTGAAGTTATTGACTTCCTGACTCAAAATGCACCAAACATTGATGTTTTATTTTTTATTTTTCCTTTGCAAAACTCAATTATGTTATGCAAAATCCAAAACAAAAAACAATTAATTTCCCTCCCCTCTTCTTCCCTATCCCCTCTTTCTCTCCCCCCTTTCACTCAATCACGCACCATTAATCGATGCTTGAACATATAAAGAACTTAAAGCATAAAAACCTTCACCAAAATGACAACAATTCAAAATACCAAAGCTCTTAACTAATGACTATAAATGACCCACTGACTTAAGACTCAAATGAAAGATATTTCCTTTTACATTCATGGTATGAAATGACCCTTAGGGTTGATGTGCCATTAAGCAATATCTTACCTTACCTCTCAGCAGTGGTCAGCGATGTGTAGCAATGTACATACAGGGTATTCGAGACAAATTTGACACTTTAAAAAGGAGAGAAAAATGTCATATCTTGGCCAATAATTGCTGTATTCTAAAAATTCAAATTGCATTGTTTACAGAATATTTTACTGAATATAGCTCACTCAAAGAAGCTGCTCTGAGCCTGCATCACAGCCTCAAACCTGGAACATGCGGTTTTCACTCTATCCTTCAAGCGACGCCTGAACATCAGTTTGATTCTAGCAATCAGCTCGTTCTTGGTGTTGCAGGTGGTACGATTGGTGTCTTTTCCATGGGTTGCAATCAGGTGAGTTTAAGAGTCGGATGTTGGGACTGAAGTCGTGGAAGTTCTCAGACAGCCACTTCTGGGTTTCCTGGAGGTGTGACACACGTATAGCCTTCCTGCAGCAATCCTCTCCGCCCAGTGCGTGACCAAAGTGGATAGCAACTCTATATAGTCATCTGAATTGAGTTTGTGTCCCTTTTCGTAGATGGCAGCATGACATGGTCTTCTCATTTTAAAACACACCAAAAAACCATTTCAGTTTAAGGGAACTTGGTGTTTATGACGTGCAGGACTTTGTGCGAACTGTAGGCTAGCCACCTGTTCTGCGCATTATGCAACTGCCAATGAGACAAATTACAAGAGCCACTCAGTTTGACAAGGCTCATATTTTAATTAAGCCGCAATCCTGCCAGTCATCCAAAAGAACGCAATTCTCTACTATTCTTTTAATCTCTGCAGACTTGACCAAATTGCTAGTTAAAAATGTATTGCCGCAGTTAGCATACCAAATTCATGACTTCCCTGTTTCAAAAGAAAAATGGCAATCCTATCCTGTCACTTTCCATCGTCACGGTTGAGGCCTACTGGTTTGACTTGAGAAGGGAACCCAGCTCTATTCTGGTGGTATCGTTTGTTGCTGCAAGTCTTGGAAAGCGACCGGCACTATGACAAGAGATTGGATGCAGTATGACAAGAGATTGGATGCAGTATGACAAGAGATTGTATGCAGTATGACAAGAGATTGTATGCAGTATGACAAGAGATTGGATGCAGTATGACAAGAGATTGTATGCAGTATGACAAGAGATTGTATGCAGTATGACAAGAGATTGGATGCAGACCAAACTTGTAAATGGAAGTGTCACATCTGTATCTGTGATGGTGACATAATTTGAGCCCAAGGTGTATCACAACTCACTTGAGTGCACTCATGATCTAGAAGGGCACTGTGCTGCACCAGACTCAACTACTTCGCTGCGATGTAGGTGGGTAAGACTGCTGATCCAGAAGAGTGAAATTGTTGTCCTAGAGATTAAAAAGAATTCTTATTTCGGATAATCAATTGCTTTGACAGCATTTTGAAATCTTAGAAAATTATATTCTTTTCGTAAATTAGATTATATTTTATCATTATTGAATTTCATCAATAGTTAGGTGGGGTGAGTGGGGTTAAGAATAAAAATGGATTCATACCTTTCCCAAGAGAATTAGAAAGTTTCATTTTTGCACAGCCATTTATTCACTATAAATTAGTATCCCAAACCGAAATTTTATTTTCATTATATCTAAAAGCTAATCTGGTCACACAGATATTTGCAAAACATAAACAATGGTACCAAATTTATTTTCGTAGCTTAATTAGCTACCAAATTATGACTATTCAAAGTTTGGTTGAGATTAGAGTTGCCATCTTGTGTTCTATTAGTTCAGAAGCCAATTTTCAGAGTGTATAACTAAAAATGCAGGTTGCAAACAAGTGAAAAATCCTTACAAATGTAATATCACCTTGTGGTAAATAAAAATTAATCGTTATGGAAGCAATAATTATTAGATCACGCTTAGGAGAGTAGAAAGTGGACCTTGGGTTTACTTTCGGCAGCCTCGTAACTCTCGCTTTCCTTATTTTGTCCTTTAGTTCTCACATTCCATGAGCGATGTTTCTGACAAAAGGGGAGAATTGCTGTTTTCTGGGTCAGAATCTATCCATCTAACACTTATCATTGGCTAGTTTTTGACCTTGAAGTATTTTTTTTTGTTTTGTAGCTCTTTGCATCAAGTGGCTTCATGCCTTGTCTGGAGAAATTTCCATAAAAAAAACATTGAGCATCCCATTACCTCTTGAATAAACGTGCAAAAATGACATGGAAGTGCAACTTTCACTGTTTGTATAATAATCATTTCAGCAGGTAACACGTTGAATCTTCATAGCACAGTAGAGATCAAGGTAATTTTTTAAATCAGAAAACTCACATTTGGACCATGAAAAAACAGACAAAAACACTATTTGATGAGGCAAAAATTTATTTCACTAAAGTTTTCAACTTGGATTTTATTTTGTGAAAGCCAACCTGTATTTTGCTTTTGTTGGTCTAGAGAATCTTTTGACAGTTTATGGAGAGGCTGTCTGGAGGGCTTTGCGTAAACTAGAGTGGTTTGTGAAGGTTAAAGCTGTCACTAAATGCTGTTAATTCTAACACGACTTTGTGTTAGAATTAACAGCATTTAGTTACAGCTTTAATGTTTATGGTGGGGCACATCAGGGTTCTGTACCGAGTTTGTTGCTTTTCATTCATGTCTTAGAAGCATTGTCCAGAGTTTCATATGAGTTATCCAGAAGAGATTCTGATTTAGTATTGGCCTGTGAAACAATGGAAGACCTAATTAGAAAGTTATGGTCTGAGAATGAATGTTACAAAAACCGAAGTGATGATCAGTGGTTGTAGTGTTGGGAAACTTCCAAATCGAGGAAAGTTCCTCTGCTCAGCTCATAGAAAGGGAGTCTGGTGCGATTCAATTTTTGTGGTATTTATAAGCATTGCGTACACAAGAAGTGCAGTGGAATTACTGGTAGGTTAAGAGAGGATAACCAGTTTATATGCAAGAAGTGTAAGATGATGAGTGTAGATGAGAACTCGGATGTGGACAAAGTATATTTGGATGGCGAAGCTATTGCAGTTTTATTAGCTTGGTGAAATTATTGGAGCACAGGGTGGAGCAGGTGCTAGTGTGATTGCAAGAGTTAGAAGTAAGTCAAGGGAACTTCTGCCTTTACTAACTAGCAGAGCGTTACCACTATCGAACAAGGGAACAGTCTATCAGACATGTGTATGCAGTGTGGTGTATAGAAGTGTAACGTGAGGGTTGAGGACATGATACGATGGATGTGTAACGTGAGGGTTGAGGACATGATACGATGCATGTGTAACGTGAGGGTTGAGGACATGATACGATGGATGTGTAACGTGAGGGTTGAGGACATGATACGATGGATGTGTAACGTGAGGGTTGAGGACATGACACGATGGATGTGTAACGTGAGGGTTGAGGACATGACACGATGGATGTGTAACGTGAGGGTTGAGGACATGACACGATGGATGTGTAACGTGAGGGTTGAGGACATGACACGATGGATGTGTAACGTGAGGGTTGAGGACATGACACGATGGATGTGTAACGTGAGGGTTGAGGACATGACACGATGGATGTGTAACGTGAGGGTTGAGGACATGACACGATGGATGTGTAACGTGAGGGTTGAGGACATGACACGATGGATGTGTAACGTGAGGGTTGAGGACATGACACGATGGATGTGTAACGTGAGGGTTGAGGACATGACACGATGGATGTGTAACGTGAGGGTTGAGGACATGACACGATGGATGTGTAACGTGAGGGTTGAGGACATGACACGATGGATGTGTAACGTGAGGGTTGAGGACATGACACGATGGATGTGTAACGTGAGGGTTGAGGACATGACACGATGGATGTGTAACGTGAGGGTTGAGGACATGACACGATGGATGTGTAACGTGAGGGTTGAGGACATGACACGATGGATGTGTAACGTGAGGGTTGAGGACATGACACGATGGATGTGTAACGTGAGGGTTGAGGACATGACACGATGGATGTGTAACGTGAGGGTTGAGGACATGACACGATGGATGTGTAACGTGAGGGTTGAGGACATGACACGATGGATGTGTAACGTGAGGGTTGAGGACATGACACGATGGATGTGTAACGTGAGGGTTGAGGACATGACACGATGGATGTGTAACGTGAGGGTTGAGGACATGACACGATGGATGTGTAACGTGAGGGTTGAGGACATGACACGATGGATGTGTAACGTGAGGGTTGAGGACATGACACGATGGATGTGTAACGTGAGGGTTGAGGACATGACACGATGGATGTGTAACGTGAGGGTTGAGGACATGACACGATGGATGTGTAACGTGAGGGTTGAGGACATGACACGATGGATGTGTAACGTGAGGGTTGAGGACATGATACGAAGGAAGTGTAACGTGAGGGTTGAGGACATGATACGATGGATGTGTAACATGAGTCTTAAAGACAGGCTTAGTTTTGATAATCTTAGAGGAAGATTAAATCTGGACAGTATAGGAGACTGATGGTATGGCCATGTTTAAAGAATGGATGAGAGTTCTTCGGTCAGTAGATGTAGAACAGTTAAGGTAGCAGGTCCAGTTCATAAGGGAGAGCAAAGGCAAACATGGGAGGAAGTAATAAAAATGGACTTGAAAGAGATATAAATAAAGACCTGGGCAAAGATAGGTTAGTTTAGAAGTCAATTTCTTATAGCCGTCCAAAACTTGCCAACATGTAAAACGGACTTTTAACTGAATATCCTGAACTAAAAACCCTGTATTAAGCCCACCAAACTGACAAGTGTCTCCCTTTTCTTTAAGATGCGACTATCTATATAACGAAAATGGTAAGAAATATATAGCTTGTCACCTAAAGTAGTAACCTAACTTAAAGTAGTCTGAAAAAACAGAACAAACTATTAAAGACACAAGGGAAATAATTGCACACATTTATAAAGAGAAAAGATTAATTTTTGTTTCCATCAAAATTTTATCAAAGTAACCCCCAAAATAATCGAAGTATCTCAAGTTGAAATTGAAGGGAATTTCACACTGAAAACTAGGCTGGTTTGTGATACATGCTATAAGCTCCTCGTCACAAAGACACCCTTTCAGAGGTTATGTATTGTTTCTTAAGACAGAAACAGACCAATATGGGACAGACACTGAATTATATTTCATTTTATATCGAATTCTTTTTACTATATTAATCGTGTACGTATCGTCTTTTCATTTTTTTTTCTATTCTTAAATTCGATCTTCCTAACGTCAATAATAAAGTATTTCTGTGTGCATAAACTGATACCAGTTTTAGATTTTAAAAAAATCTATTCATTTACCATGTATTTATTTTTGAAAAACACATTTATTTGGAAAACAATAGCGTCACTGCTGTAACCGTTATCTGTAAAGTGTTGGACAATCCCATCTCTACTTAGTATTCTTGCTATATTAACATTTTTTTTTTAAACCCACACTGAGACAAAACTCAATACTCTAAATTTAATTGGCAAATAAAGGAAAATACATTGTATTACATTTTAATTAGGTTAATTACTTTTGAGACAAAACATTTGATGTCAGCACCATAAATACACCCTCCTACAAAGTGAATTTTAAAGAAAAGAAAATTTCGTATTCTCTAGCATCCCATTCTCTGGCCGTCGCTCTGTGTCCACCCTTTCTCTGGCCGTCGCTCTGTGTCCACCCTTTCTCTGGCCGTCGCTCTGTGTCCACCCTTTCTCTGGCCGTCGCTCTGTGTCCACCCTTTCTCTGGCCGTCGCTCTGTGTCCACCCTTTCTCTGGCCGTCGCTCTGTGTCCACCCTTTCTCTGGCCGTCGCTCTGTGTCCACCCTTTCTCTGGCCGTCGCTCTGTGTCCACCCTTTCTCTGGCCGTCGCTCTGTGTCCACCCTTTCTCTGGCCGTCGCTCTGTGTCCACCCTTTCTCTGGCCGTCGCTCTGTGTCCACCCTTTCTCTGGCCGTCGCTCTGTGTCCACCCTTTCTCTGGCCGTCGCTCTGTGTCCACCCTTTCTCTGGCCGTCGCTCTGTGTCCACCCTTTCTCTGGCCGTCGCTCTGTGTCCACCCTTTCTCTGGCCGTCGCTCTGTGTCCACCCTTTCTCTGGCCGTCGCTCTGTGTCCACCCTTTCTCTGGCCGTCGCTCTGTGTCCACCCTTTCTCTGGCCGTCGCTCTGTGTCCACCCTTTCTCTGGCCGTCGCTCTGTGTCCACCCTTTCTCTGGCCGTCGCTCTGTGTCCACGCTTTCTCTGGCCGTCGCTCTGTGTCCACGCTTTCTCTGGCCGTCGCTCTGTGTCCACCCTTTCTCTGGCCGTCGCTCTGTGTCCACCCTTTCTCTGGCCGTCGCTCTGTGTCCACCCTTTCTCTGGCCGTCGCTCTGTGTCCACCCTTTCTCTGGCCGTCGCTCTGTGTCCACCCTTTCTCTGGCCGTCGCTCTGTGTCCACCCTTTCTCTGGCCGTCGCTCTGTGTCCACCCTTTCTCTGGCCGTCGCTCTGTGTCCACCCTTTCTCTGGCCGTCGCTCTGTGTCCACCCTTTCTCTGGCCGTCGCTCTGTGTCCACCCTTTCTCTGGCCGTCGCTCTGTGTCCACCCTTTCTCTGGCCGTCGCTCTGTGTCCACCCTTTCTCTGGCCGTCGCTCTGTGTCCACCCTTTCTCTGGCCGTCGCTCTGTGTCCACCCTTTCTCTGGCCGTCGCTCTGTGTCCACCCTTTCTCTGGCCGTCGCTCTGTGTCCACCCTTTCTCTGGCCGTCGCTCTGTGTCCACCCTTTCTCTGGCCGTCGCTCTGTGTCCACCCTTTCTCTGGCCGTCGCTCTGTGTCCACCCTTTCTCTGGCCGTCGCTCTGTGTCCACCCTTTCTCTGGCCGTCGCTCTATTTCTCTAATAATAATTATAATCTTTTATTTAATATTAAGATGTATGAAACAAACACTTAAAAGGGAGCTATGTTTTATCTCTCACCCAAATCATCCTTCAATTTTTAATTTAACAAAATACATATGATTAAAATGGAACAAAAAAAATATATCAAATGTACGGATTCAAGAAAAAAAGAAAATCGACCATACAACAATGCAATATCTTTTACTAAAAAATAAAAAATAAAAGCAAAACACACAAAATAAGGTCAGATTTACATACATCT
The DNA here is from genome assembly GCA_963556195.1 of Sepiola atlantica. Classification (NCBI taxonomy): domain Eukaryota; kingdom Metazoa; phylum Mollusca; class Cephalopoda; order Sepiida; family Sepiolidae; genus Sepiola; species Sepiola atlantica. The sequence continues at coordinate 68,666,480 of OY744538.1, forward strand.
AAATGTATATAACTTCACCAGGAGGAAACATACAAAAAGAGAAAGAAATTAAGTCATTTCAGACCAAACACTGAAGCTGTGATCGTGATAATGATAAATAATAATACCAAAAACCTTGTGTGCACAAAATTGTAAACAGCCAGAGTTCGAATCTCACATAAGTCTAAAGGATTTTTTTAACTTGACACGTGTTCAGAAGTTCGAAGTAAGAAACATAAAATAAAAAAACATTACATAAATATTTAAAAAAAACTAAATCACTTTTTGTTTTTTCTTGATAATCTGCAAAAGTAGACATAAATGGTATTCAGAGTAAATTATTTTTGCTTAAAAACATAATTTCTAATGTTTTTATTAGCAAAAAACTATGTAAATACATTCATCGTAGTTACTTACTCTCTTATGCAAATACTAAGTGGCATAGTTTTTTACTATGAAATTACCAATATATTTCTTTGTATTAGCTATAAAGTGATACAAGCTAGGTAAAGATAAAATTGATACACCCAGATACTGTAACGACACTGCTCAAGGAGCAGATATCGACTGATAATTACTGAATATTTGTTTCCAACTTTTTGAACGAGTGTAAAGCAATATAAAGATGTGAAAAATGAAATTTTTCTGTTAGTGTTGAAAATGTAACTGGAAGTATTTCTCTTTCTATTTCATACATCGTAATGTAATATTTTCAATGTAATGGACAAAAATCAATTTTTATATAAACGCACAAATATTATTTTAGTCAATACATTGTATTGAATAATAGTTTACTAGTGTTCTGTAATGGGCAAAGCCGACCCCCCCCCCCTAAGTAGACAACAAAGAATCGGATGTTCTGTACAAAAGCCTTGAACAAAAAAGGGAGATGCAGTGAGACTGATTCGAACTCTCAACCTATGGGTTACAAATGATTCGTCATTTGTAGTTCCATATAAGTTGGAGAATGAAAACTAGTGTCCAGGTCATCTTGTTGTGAGAGAGATTTAGCGACAACAGGTGTTTTTGTTCGAGGCAGTGTCGCTTAGAAACACGTAGCTTTTGGTCGTTGTGTAACTAAATATATTTTACTTGGGTACCATGAAGTAAAAATCCACAAAGCAGAATCCTATTAAAACTTTTTCACTACATGCACAGATAGTGTGATTTGGGGTCAAGTAAAAATTGCCTTAGTAGTTGGTAGAGATGGGCAGTTTTACCGACGAACAGCTCATCCCCCCCTCATTAGTATACCGGAAAACAAAGATTTTTCTTTTTCAAAACTGTATGGTATAGTGCTATTATGAAACGGCCAAATTCAAGGAAACATGGAGGAAAAAGTCATTCCAATTTTAATAAAATAAATTTTTATCAACATTTGTACTATTAGTAAGAGGAAAGATTGAAGAAAAAATATTATACATACATAGGTATTTAATAAGGATGTATACAATGTGGAAAAAAACAGAACGGTGAAAGGAAATTAACAAAAACAAATAATTGAAGACAATATATGCAATATTTTTCTTTGAAAACTTATCTACTTATTTTTCAGGAAATTTTTCACTTACTCCGTGATGGTGGAAAATATTTTGATATTTCAGGGGAAACTATCCTCTTTTCAAAAAACGGACATTCTTTCCGTTTACACAGAAGAAACATCCCAAGATGTCCTGTTATATTTAGATTTTTTTCGCATTGCATACAGTCTTATTAATTATATATATATATATATATATTATTTACCAGCAACGCTTGAAGTAAACTACCATACCCTTTTATTATACAAACATTTAATGAGTATTATTTTTATTAGAATAGATGATAATAATAAAGCTCTGAAATCTATTTGTTTTCATTTTAGTAATTAAATATTTTTCAAATGAAAAAAACGCGCAAATATGTAATGACATCGCATGTCTGTAGTAAATATTTGTTTTATTCAGAGAGTAATCTCGGCTGCCGTGCAAATACATTTTGAAAGAGAAGAGGTATAGTTAGTTTTGACAAATGTTACAACCCTGCAACATTTATCTCTCATAGTCGGTTTAACGTCCCTTTTTACATGCTAGCATATGTTAAACAAGTTTTAGAAATCAACTTCTAAACTACCATCTCTGGTCAGGTCTTTATTTATCCGCCTTTCTCTCAAATCCAATGCTTATCACTTCCTCCCATGTTTCACTTGGCCTTCTCCTTCCACTGATCCTGCTACCTCAACTGTTCTATATCTATTAACCCAAACACCCATTCATTCTTTCAATGTGACCAAACCAAAAAAGTCTCCTGTTCTGCACACATCTTCCTATACTGTCCAGATTTAATCTTCCTCGGAGGTCATCTGATTTAAGCCTGTCTTTAAGACTCACATTACACATTCATTGTATCATTCGCATATCATTTTATATCATTGCACCATTTCCATCTGGGTTAATATTTAATCTATATAATAATACGTTAAAGCATTTTGTGTTTGTACGTACATATCACTTTCCACACCAATTTATTTTAATAAGCTTGTCCAATTGCCGAATATGAAACGCCAGGCAAAAAAAGCAATTGAAAATGTACTGGTGTTAAGGTAACACTTTTGACTTTACCCATTTTAAAATGAATTGTTCCATAATCTAATTCTGTCTCTCATCTTAAAAAACTTATCTTTTCCATTCTTTTTACTTTAATGACAGTTTTGGAGCATTTTGGCTAAGATCAAAGTGTAGTATCTGTTCCGATGGATACTGCACTCCATAGACTGGTATTGTCTTGGCCTTCGGGTCTTGATTTACGCCTATCTATGGGTCTGTCCTGTGCAGTTCTAGGAGATCCACCTTCTCAGGCTTTGCCTCCCCTCTTTGGGGAGGAGTAAGTTTATTGCTTACTGCCTGAGGTGCCCCTACCGGGGAATGCCGACGAGGCTGCCCAAGCAATTTTTAATGGCCAGAGTGCCCACCTTCTCAGGCGCTGGCTTTTCAAATCCCACTTTCCGATCTTTTCACATACTCCTATTGTGCGTAGGTGTTGAATAAATACTTTAATGACAGTTTACTACTCATCGAAATGTTACAATTTTTAAATAAATAAGATTCATCATCGTTTTATTTACTTAGATTTTAGCTGACAATGACAATTATTTTTACGAAAGAAAAAGTTACAATATTGTTCTGTATATTATTAAACTTAAAATACATGTATTATTTCCAGAGATATATTAAGATTAACAGTAAATTATACTGATAATGGGAGATGGCGGTGGTGAAATGATTAACGACACTGACTGACGACCTGAGTGTGCGAAGTTTGAATTTAGTTGGCTCCATATCATCACTTTCACTTATGGATGTTGGCAACCTTCATCAGGTCCCTCCTGAAAGTACTCCATTGTAAAAAAAAATTGGGGAAAACAATAACAAATTCAAATCTCTAAAAAAACTCATACCGTGCTGATCCATAAAAATTTATTTTTCTACGAGTCGATGATGAAAATAACCATGGAATTTCCATGAGGTTTCGCTAGTGAGAATAATATTCAATTAGTTACTGGATAAGTTAGATGTAATTATTGCAAACATATCTTTCCAAGAACTGCAGACTTGTGGAGTTCTCTTCCTGCTGACTGTTTTCCTCCTACCCATAGCCTGGGTCTTTTCAAGATTAGGTCAATAGGCATCTTGTCTTTGCAATAATCATCTTTCGTTCTTTTAGCTCCTTACCTCAAATGGCTTCATGCCTTGTCTGGAGCGATTTCCATAAAATAAAAAAAACTAATATACATTTTTTTTTTTTGTTCGATAATCAAGTATTCTCTTTACTCATGGCTTCATCTCCAGACTTCTACAACTAACTGCCTGAAAGAATTATTTATTTATTCCAATAGATTGTTTGTATCTAAATTACATTTCTGATTTCTTCATCACAAATTTTTGAAAATAGGGAAACTTTTTATTTATTTATTTTAATTTCCTCACATCTTTGTGGTGTTGTTGCTTGGTTTGTTACTTTATTTTGGAAGTAGAAAGTGGACCTTGGGTTGACTTTCAGCATCTTTGTAACTCTTGCTTCCCCACTCCTATCTTATGCTTTAGTCCTCACATTCCAATAGTGATGTTTCTGACAAAGGGGGAAGAATTGCTGTTTTTTTGTTTTGAGTGAGTGGTATGTATTTATTCTTCATAATTCAGCTGTCAATCTATCCATCACATTAATCCTTATCCCGGCGTTTTTTTTTTCTTGATAAATGGTGACATTAGTAAAAAATAAAAAATTAAAAAAAAATTGTCGCTAAATGAGTAGATCAAATAAATGCACTCTAAGAATATCGTTTTTTGTTTCTTTTCTGTCATCTGATAGTGATGAAAATCTAGGTCGGACTCTGGTTATCTTGACCTCTAATGTTCTACTTGCCATATGGCTGGTAGAAATGACAACAGTATTTTGAAATCTTCAAACTTTATTTTAATCTTGTTTTGAGGATATATGATTGATCTCATGGATACCGTTGCAACTTGTGTTCAGTTAATCGTATACAATAGGTGTTTCTCCTCAGATGTGGGGAGTCGAGTCAGCAACTTTTGTAGGAATCAGTGTCTGAACTTTTTTTTTCTTGTTTGTTTTCCAACAAATTTCCCCACTAGTTGAGAGTGAGACCACTCCCTCCTCTCATCTCTGTACTGTTTCTACATTAAATAACAAAGTTTTAATTTACCTCAAAACAGACAAACTTATCCTTTTATATTTCTTATTCCTGACGCCTTGAGTGGATAAAAGCAATATGTTAGATATATTTGATTAAAAAAATAAATAGATAAAATAAATACATTTTTTAAAAAATTTGAAATTGTCGAATATTTATACTGAACAAAATAAGCAATAACTTAAAAGTGGTTACATTAAACCTGTTGAACCGTCTGTAGAAAAAAACAAACTTAGATTAGACATTGTACAAAGTAATCAATCTACTAATAACTATGCAGACTAGATCTTGTGCGTCTATATGCGTTTCTCGCCTATACGTGAATTTGATAAATACACATTAAATTATTATTTTTTCTCTAAGTCTTCATCCGGTCAAAAACCAAAATGTCCACTTATTTCATTTTATACTAACTGCATATGATGATGAAATCAGCATCTACAAATAAATGTCAGGAAAAATGGATGGGTATATAAAATAAAATTTGTTTCTTAAAATTAAAAAGCAAAAGCAACTAGATTTTTTTTTTTTTAATGGAACTCTCTCCAAACAAGGCATGAAGCCACGATGTAAGGAGCTAACAAGAACGAAATATTATCACAAAGACAGGAGATGCCTATTGGCCTTAGTCTTGAAAAAAAAACAAGTCTATAGGTAAGAGGGAAAATAGTCAGCAGGAAGAGAGTTCCACAAGCCTGCAGTTCTTGGAAAGAAGCTACTGGAATAAGAAGCTGTATTACAATGAGGTACCAAAACAGTGAATTGATGGAGACCACTAGACCAACAAGTCAAACGAGCTGGAACAAAAGAAGTATGGAATAGATGACTCAATTCCAAAGAACACATGCCATAAAAGTACTTATAGAAAAGACTGAGACTAGCAACATCACATCTGTGAGAGAGAGAGGGAGTGCAGAGAAGAAAGGGTAGGGCCAATCAAATTACTGATACGTTTCTGCACCTTATCAAGAACCCTCCAATGAGACAGAGATTCACCAGCTCAAATATGACAACAGTACTCCATACATGGTCTGATAGTAGATTTGTAGAGATAGAGAATAGCCTCAGGTGGGAGAAAGTATTTGAAGCAATAGAGAGAACCGACTTCACGAGAAGCAGAAAGAGCAATAGACCTCAAGAAAGATTTGATTAGAGAAAGACCAAGAAGTTTCAGAGTCGATTTCTCAAGAGCAGAGCCATCCATGAGAATCTCAGGAAGAAAAGGGACACGCCTATGATTGAAAGAGACAAGCTGAGTCTTAGCAGGATCAGCCATTTTGTACCCCAAGTCAACTACTAGATCAGCCTCATATTTCAACTGATCCAAGGGTGATGGGCGAGAAGCAACAAGGGAAAGTGATATCATCATCATAGATGTTTATTTTTGAATAATATTCTCTGAAAGATCATTTATATAGAGGCCGAGAATAGAGTTCTGAGGAACACTAGCATTGATAGGAAAAGAGAATGAAGAGAATGAATTAATTCAGACTTTCATATTCTTTGCTTTTAAAACAAAGAATATCAAAGTCTGAATTAATTTCTTGTAAGAAATGGTTTCTCTTGAAGTGATTACAATATAAATTGGCAAACAAGAATCTGGCAAAAGTTTAAATTCCTGCTTCGAGGCTACATTTTTTTTTTTGTACTTGCATAGTTGATTAGTCTCACTAACTTTGGCAACCAAATGTAGCACATTCTAGAAATGTGGACATTTTGTACTAACCAAGGTTGGTCAGTTCTTGAAATTGGATAGCATCTGTTAAGTAATCAGTTGTAATCTTTTTTATTTCTTTGTTTAAATATAATATTAAAGATAAAAACATTATTGTGAAGTCTGTTTTTTTTATTTTTGTAACTAGCTTACCTATCTCTCATTACTGAGTCTTTTTCTTTCATTCCTTTTTTTATTTTTTATTTTAATAAATTACTTTTTGATAGGAATTTGAAAGTTAAATATAATTACAGTATTTTTATAAAGTATTTTAAAGCCAAACATGAATTTTACATTCAACTGTTAAAATGCTTTGAAATTTCTTTCAAATTTTTGATGGATCACAAAGTAATTAATTTTTTTTTTTGTCAACTATTAACAAAGAATTACAATTTACAAATAAATCAAAATGCAGTTTAGTGAATTTAATTTCGTAATTAAATAATTAAAATAAAAATAGGATTTAAAAGAAAATTACACTATTTTTTTTAGTAAATAAAAAAAAAAGTCTAATGCAGACATGCAAGTGGTCACACAATCTTATTAATATAGAGATTTTCTTTTTTTCCCCTTAGTTCCCTACCCTCTTTTGTCCCCTTCTCCCGTTTTTCTCTACCCCTCTTTTTCCCTCTTCAAAAGTTTTTTCCTGTTTCTACTGGAGGTCATTTAAAGCTAATAATTAATTTTAATAAAATCTAAATTTCGTAGGAGTTGTCAGTTATTTCTGTAATATTTCCGATTTTTAATTTCAATCAACATTTCATTTACTTTTGATTCCGGATTTAATCTTTCTGATTATTGGAATTTTGATTTGATTTTATCAAATTGGTGCGACGCCATTTAATTCAAGCCACTTTCTTTTTTTTTTTTCTATTTTTTTTTTTTCTTGATTGGGTAAAGGACAAAAAAAAACAAAAAAACCCATGCCATTCCATAATGATATTGACTTTTTTGTCTTTTTTTTGTTTTCTAACTTTCATGTGAAAGTTAATCAAAAAGGCAATAGACACTGATGTATTTTGTTCTATGTGAACTTGATCAGAAAAATAGAATGGAATACATTATTAAGCACTCTTTCACATTTTGCCATTAAAATCTTTATCTGATCTCTCTCATCGTGTCAGATTTTCAAAGTCGGACTCAAATAGCAACACATCTGACATATTGAATCAATATGTCAGATGTGTTGCTAGTTTGAATCAAGTATCAATAATTGATACTTGATTCAAACTAGTTTATTTTCGTTTTTTTTCCCTTCCACTATCTTATTGGCATCAATATATTTTCGTTTCAGAATTTAAAAAATATACTTCTTTTGGTTAAAAAAAAATTGTTTGAGTGGAGACATTTTCTCTTACTCACCGAAACAGATTAAAGGGAAGTTATTGTGTTCAATTATACCATTTTTTTCAAATGGAAAATTCAAAATGACTTCTAGAATCGTTCAGTTATTTTAGATTCTTTTTAGATTACACCTACATTTTAGGAATTGAACTCAAACACTTACCATAACACATCACTCAATAAGTTCCGGTCCAAACTAATAAAATAACATCTTTCCAAGCAAAATTCGACTTTATTCATCAACATAGTTTCCCTTGAGGGTAATACTGATTCCAATGCTTCTCTAACAATTCGATGCTTTTTTTTTGTAGGATAATTTGTCTTTGACCTCAAAGTTTCTGATATCATAGCCAATAGTTTTTAGGGGCCAGAATAAGGTGGCCGCGGAAACAATTTGAAGTGCGATTTATGTAATTTTGCCATCATTGTGATGGACTTGTGACCCGGTGCATTGTCTTGGTGAATGAGCACTTTTTTTCTTCATTTGTGATCGTTTTTTTGACGCTTTCTTCCTTCAAACGCACCAATAATGCAATATACTATTTGCTATTGATGGTCCTTCCTCTCTCAATGTAATCGGTGAACGAAATATCTTGCACATCCCAAAATACAAAGGCAAAAACCTTGCCTGCTGATGTTTGCATCTTTGATCACTTTGGACGGTTTTAACCAGCTGCGCCCCACTCAGCTGGCTGCAGATTTGACTCCAGAGTGAAATGGTGGATCAATGTTTCATCCGTTGTCACATATTGAAACAGATGCAAACAATGCTCTTAATCATCGACCCCGTTGTTGTTTTTGATTGACTGTGAGCAAATGTGACGCTCACTTTGAACATACCTTTCTCATTGACAAATAAGTGATGTAAAACTGTTCTGTTCCGAGGGGAGGGGGGGATTATTTTTAATAATCCTGGGACAGGTACTGTGTGTGTGTGGGGGGGGGTGTACGTACGTATAGTCTTTCATCTACAAGGATGAGTCCATATTGTCGGACGGCTTGCACACATTGTTTCAAGTATATAGTACATTATAGAAAGCATTACCCACTCCTTGCACCTGATTCTACCAGATCAGGCTTCCTGATCTAAAATGCACCAAACATTGATGTTATTGTTTTTTTTCCTTTCCCTTTGAAAAACTCAATTATGTTCTGCAAAACCGAAAACAATTTTTCCTCTACAAAACAACCAAACTAAACACCATAAATAAATATTTGAAGATATAAAGAACTTGAAGCATAAAACCTTTTACCAAAATGATCGTATTCAGCATTAAATAACCTGAAAAGGGTTGATATGCCGTAAAACAACCAAATCAAACCTGATAAATAAATATTTGAAGCATAAAACCTTTTACCAAAATGACCGGATTTGGCATTAAATAACCTGAACAGGGTTGATATGCTGTAAAGCAAAACATTACCCACTCCTTACACCAGGCAAGTAATGTTTATACAGGTGCACGTTGTATGACAGTAATTGTTCACATGTTTCAGAGCTTTTCCTTCTACCAAGACTTTACTCTACTAGTTCACCCATAACTTGGAAGGAAAGATGGATTCATACGTTTATCAAGGGTGTTATTAGTGAAAGTAACCTGATGGCTCCAATGCAATTTGAACATGGCACCAGAGTTGCGGAATCAAAGGAAGTTAACATTTTTGGAAGGAGTCCAACTCATAGGAGTGCTCGGAGTCGTATTTTTTAAATCTCCCAAAAATCAATTCGGTCAGAATATTGGAATACTTTAAGATAAGTGGTGGGAGTCAGGAATTTTTAAAATCTTAGAAGTCAGTTGGAATCAGACCTTATACCTTACGACTCATCAACTCTGCATGGCAGCCCTGCATAGCTTTATCATATAACCAACCTGCTGTATATAGATAATACCGCAGTGGATTAGACTGAACATCTTAAAGTTCCGTTTTTAATCTCGGCTCTTGCCATCAACTTTTTTTTTTGTTGGGGGGAGTGGTTATTTAATATTTTTTGATACTTCATTGTAATACAGCTTCCTATTCCAGTAGCTTCTTTCCAAGAACTGCAGGCTTATGGAACTCTCTTCCTGCTAACTGTTTTACTCCTACCTATAGTCTTGGTCTTTTCAAAACTAAGGCCAATAGACATCCGTCTTTGTGATAATATTTCGTTCTTGTTAGCTCCTTACATCAAGTGGCTTCATGCCTTGTCTAGAGCGATTTCCATTAAAAAAAAAAGTACATCGTTTAATCCCAGCTAAAAGAACATCAAATAAAGTGTCAAAGCCAATAGAAGATGAAAGAATTCAGAGAGTGTGTGAAAAATAACTAATATATGACATTGAGAGATCACGGATCTGCCATTGTCACTGTCGATTTGGTATCGCTATTGTTAAGAGCAGGAGAAAAGTAAAAGATTATAGATTAGTACCTTCCAGTTTTCTAGTTTTGATTTCTATGAATAATTGCTTCTCGTCGGTATCCCAAATTAAAATTTTATTTTCACTGTATCTAAAAACTTTTAATGCGATCACATAGATCATTACAAAACATAAGCAATGATGCCAAATTTATTTTGATAACTCAATTAGTCAATGTTCAAAGTTTGTTGGAAATTAGAAAATTTGCTTTCGTGTGCTATTGGTCCAGAAGTCAAATGTCATAATGTGTAACTAAAAATGCAGGCTTTGAACAAGTGAAAAATCCTTACAAATTTAATGTCATCTTGTGGTAAATGAAAATTAATCATAATAGAAGCAATAATTATTAGATCAAACCAGCCTAAACATTGGACAAAATCCCATTACTTCTCAAAAAGATACAAAAATTACATGGAAGCACAACTTTGACTGTTAATATAAAATTCAATTCTACAGCTAATGCATTAAATCTTTGTAATATGTTTATATTACAGTAGAGATAAACTAGATATTTCTTTTAATGGTAAATTGATAAAAAAAAAACCTGAGATTTGGACCATGTAAAAACACAAACAAAATTTGATAATAAGGACACAATTTAATTCATTAAAGTTTTCAATTTGGATTTATTTTGTGAAAGACAACTTAAAACCCTATATTAATCCCACCATATTGATGAGTGACCCTTTTTCTTTAAAATGGAACTATTTTTATATTCATAGAGACATAATATAGTGCACATGAAGTCGAAAATCACCAATAAGAAAAAAAAAAAAACGTTTGTCACTGAAAATAGTTACCTAACTTGATGTAACCTGTACAAAAAAAAAATTAATGATTCAAGAGAAAGAATTGCGCATTTATGAAGAGAAAAGATTCAATTTTGTTTACATTCAAAATTTATCAAGATATCCCCCCTCCCCCCAAATGAGCTATCACAGTTTGAAATTGATGGAATTTTACTATATTTATCCATTTTTGTACACTAAGCCGACTGGTTTGTGATACCTACTTCTAGAGTTGTCACTTTCTTGCAGTTCCTGCAAGTAAGCTGGTGTCAAGAATGTCATGCTTGGTGTTCTGTTGGATGCCATTAAAAAGCTGAGGATTGGGAAACTTGGGATCTTCTTTCTAGCCTCAGGCCTACATCCTGGTGAGTCAATGGTACATGCAGCCTCGTCTCTAGAGGCTGAACAATCAAAAGAATAAAGCATATTTGTTATGACAGCCACAGAGAAGATATTATGAGCAACTTGAAGTCTCTTAACGTAAACTGTTTTGACAGTCTTCTTCCCAAAACTGCTTTTAGCATTGACCTTCCTGATGTTGACGGAAATATACTTATTTATATGCAATCTATATTAGAATTGAGGGTTTTCTTTTTCTTTCTTTTTGTCTGTCTCTCTTATAGGCTCCCAAACTATTCGACAGAATTGTACCAAATTTGGCATAACGCATCTTTAATATGCTGGATGTGTCATAGGCAAGTAAAACTGTTGATACTGCTGCTGCTAATACTAAAAATATATAAACTTAGAGGCTGCAACACTATCGGTCAGAATTGCACCGAAATTGGCATGAAACTGCCGTAGCATGCCAGATGTGTCATGGGATTTCAAATTCTAACGCTTTTGCTGTTGATGATGATGATAAACATTTACTGATTAAGAACTATTGATTAATATTCCATGAAATTTAGCATGAAGCACCCTTGGCATAACAGGTGTGTCATAGGGTTAAGATTATTTATAATCCTAATATTGCTGTTATGACTAATAGTAAAAGCAATAAACACTTATTTGTTCAAAACTATTATGGAATTTTGCATAGAGAGCCCTTGGGATTATGCTTAAAGCCTCAAACAGTGCTAGACCAAGGCCATCCCTATAACAGGCAGAGATCTAACATTTTTTTTTTTTTTACCAATTTTTTAGCTGCTAAATACTTCACCCTCATTGCTCAGAAAATTTAATTCTGAAAGGGGATTTTAACCAATCAAATTTATTTCAGCCGAGATTCTGTATTATATCATAAAGTACATTTGGATTATAATTTTGTGAGTATACTGTAAAATGTCAATTGAATTTTATTGAACAATTTTTTTCACCATTTATTAAAAAAATAATTAAAACAGTAGTACATACTGTTAATTTCTTAAGCCAAATTTTCTATTTAGTATAAAACTAAATAGAAAATTTGGCTTAAGAAATATTTTGGCTTAATAAAATATTTTGTAAAAATTTCATGTCAGTCTTTAAGGTTTTCTTTCATATTGACAGCATTGTTTATTAAAACGGACGTTAAACTGAATAGGATGATGATGATGATGATGAATAGATCTTAATTGCATTTTGTAATTAAATATTTATTATTCTACATTGAAGTTCTTTTGCTTATTTGTCCATGTAACTTTACAGAAATTCCCTATCTCGAATGACAATGTTGATTGATCACTATTTATAAAGTTGGGGCATTTATCGTACTGACAGTGAGATTAAAAACTCCAAATTCATATTTAAAATAAAAGAATATTACCTATCTAATATACTGATCATGTGTATGTTTCTGACATACTAAGGTTAAGTAATTTACATATGGCTCTGCAAAAGGGCACTTCATTAATTCACTATTTATTATTGTTGAATTCTAATGCGATGATTATTTTATGTTATTATTATACATAGTTTTATTTTTGCATATTTTTTTATATCATGGATAGAAATTTTTCATTTTGGGTGAAAAGAATCTTTCTAGTCAATTTACACTGGGAGTTGGGATTCTTGATGTTCCTCAATTTTCTCAGGCAATGCCGGAACACAGGTCTTGCTACTTTAATATAAGGAAGAATAAACTAATATTTATTTAAAATAAATAATTCAATTAAATTACTTTTTGTGTCAGTGTAAATAAAAAGTCAGGGGGAGGGGGGTGCTAATTTTAACTTTGGTCCACCCTGAAGTAATGTCTAACATGGTTACAAGATTGTACTATTACTATTACATATTCTGGGTGGAGCATGACCCACCCTGGCTTGTGATCTAACGTAAATTTCTCAATTTTCTCATCTGCATTGTCTACGTTCCTTTTCTTTTACTCCTGTCTATAAAAATCTTTTTTTATAATGTTAATGCTTTTTAAAAACATTTTTGTATATTTAAAATTTTTTTATTGTGCTTCTAAAAACGCAAACTGAATGGACACATCTCAAGATCTTAAAACATATCCTAAGATGGAGTACTGATGTCACATCTGGGAAGGTGCCGCTCAGAACACTCTTTTTTGCCTTGACATCGTACAAAAGCGACTTTGAAATCTAGTGTGGTCGTGAGTGGGTGAGTGATCTCTTCTGTTCCTTACAGCCCCCTTTCTCACAGAAGAGACTTTGCTAGTCTCTCTCTACTCTATAATTATTTCCATTGAAGTTGCTCGACTAAGCTCCAATCTCTGGTTCCTCTTTGTAAGACATTCACAGCAAGAACTCGTCTTCCTACCACAACGGAAAATACTTTCCTTTCTTCCATGTGTCTAGCATCAGGCGAAATTTCCATGAACCAAACTTCTTTGCAAGAGCTTCCCATCGGTGAAATGCAGTATTATGGGACTGCTTCCCTGCAGATTACAACATAGATGTCTTCAAATCCAATGTCAACAAATATCTGTCATAAATCTTCTCTGTAAGTAATACAAACTTAGTTCATTCAAGTAATCATTTTCAATCCTCTCATAATATTCTTCAGCTTTCAACTGACAATCTATCCATCTCAATAACCCTTATCCTCAAGTGGCTTTTGGCCTTTATATTTCGTGACTCATTAGTAAAAAAAAAAAATTGTTTGTGTTAATCTTAAAACAATCAGTATCCCTTTTTAATTTGATTTTACTACTACTACCAGTTCCCCAGAAATCTTTTTTATCCGTTGGTTTTGTAAAGTTTTTAAAAATCAATTTTGTTCCTTTTTATTTCAAAGTCTTTACATGTTCATAATGAATTAAATCGCAAAATTTCAAATATTCTTTTAATTAATTCAATTCTTCATGAAGCTAATTAGAGAAAGAACAAAAATGTCCATGCAAGAAAAAAAAAAGAAAAACTGTTTCTGCTGTTGGTTCATTAAGGCTTATCAAATAAATGGCCGTGTTAGAGAGAGGTTAACAGGTGCTAAACAGGGTGACTTTGTCTTTGCTTAAACATGTCATGTTGACTTGAAAATTATAATTGCACAAAAAATGACTCCGTTTTTTTTTGTGTGTGTTGCTTTATTTTCTCAGGCCCCCTCCCCTCCCTTTTATTGTCTATCTCCTCTTTTTTTGTGTTTCTTTTCTGGTGTCTGGCCCCTTTGTTTTGCGTACCTTTTGGTGTCTATCACCCCTCGTTTGACTTTGTCTACCCTGAGTCATTCTTTTGTTTTCTTTTTTTTTCTTTCTTGTTCTACTGTTCCTCTTTGTTCTATATTTTATCTTTGTTGCCCCCCCCCAAACCCCCCCCCCCAAAAAAAACATTAATTTTACTATTAAATATATATAAAACATTTATTTGCTATGAGAACCAGATTCTTTACACAAAATAATTTTACTTTGATATTCAAAGTTTTCAGTATTTTTGTCAAAATATTAAAGTTAAAAAAAAACAAACTCTAAGAATTCCCGATATCTAAAAGCCAATAAAGTGAAATGAAAACGGTAATTTAATCCAATCAATCTTCTGCTGAAGTGATGGACAGTGAAAAAGAATTTATCAGAGGTAACAAGTAAAATATAAAAAAAACAAAAAAACTAAAAAAAACAAACTATTTGTCACAAATACCATTCTCTTTGCCATTTACTGTTTTGCTTGGCATTTGTCATTTGTGGCATTTTGTTGGGCAAGTCCTTCCATTTAACCAAAGGAGAAGGGACAATATCAATCTGTTGTCTGTGGTACCCAGACACATAAGAAGAACCGAGGGAGGGTTGGGATTAACTTTAGTGTTTTTGCAACTGTTGCATGACACTTCTCTGTCCTCATCCCGGTCTATTAAAGATGACCTTGTGAGATTTGCCTCTGTGTAGGGAAGTGAATGAATGGCTATTTTGTTGGGCTTGTGTGGGTGTCAATGAAGACCATAAAATCTTTCAGGATAGCCCCCCCCCCCCATCTGACTGAGGAATTGCAGGAATGTTAGGAAATGCCGTTGACACCTTTTGACCTACTCTTTATCAAGAATGGGTTAAATCGTGTGTGTGTGTGTGTTGATCAGTTAAGCCCAAAGCCATCCCTATAATATAAGGAGAGATCTAACATTTGGGGTATTTTACTGGAAGCAAGATTTGAGGAACATTTTTTTTAGCTGCTAAGATTTCACTCTCATTGCTCCAAGAAAATTTCATTCCGAAAGGATATTTTGATCCATCAAATTTATTTTCAGCCGAGATTCTGTATTTTATAAAGTACATTTGGATTATAAGTTTGTAAGTATGTTGTAAAAACTTCCTTTTCACCATTATTAATTAATAGAAAAATGAAAACTAGGTCATACTGTTTTAATTTCTTAAGTCAAACTTGCTAGTTAGTTTTATAGATTTTGGAAAAGTTTCATGCCATAATCTTTTTTTATAGTTTTCCTTTTCATATTGACAGTGTTGTACATTTAAGAAATACCATTTTTTTTGCCTTTGTTTATTCAAAGTTACCTGTCTCTTTTTATTTGTAGGAATTTTTCAATAATTGTCAAATTTATCAAATAGCTTACTGTGGTTTGTATTGACGATGTAAAACATCTAAATCATCAAACTAATTTCATATGCAAATTTTTCTGTTTTTAACGGCTATATTAATTATCTAGGAAAATTCACATTGCCTCCAGTAAAATATCCCGTTGCATCATCGCCTGGCCTGTTATAGGAATCGCTTTGCTTAAACCCCATTAGAAGGTCTAAAAAAAGATTGAAATTTGGTCCGGTTTTGACAATCGGCATCCTTTTGGATGATTTCATTCTCCGTCATGGAAGACCCCTTCATGAGAAAAAAAGATAAATATTATAAGCAGCGTAGGTAGTTCCTACATTTTATACTGTACAAATGATGGCTTTCTGAGCTCCAGGCCACTTCATGGTGCAGTTGAGAAGCACCATGTTTAATTTTCAGAGATTTTTGTAGGAAATTAAGTCAACTATATTTGAACATACATAGAATAACATTCTGATCGATTGCTGAGTATAAAAAGATGTGTTGAAAGGTAAATAAATGAAGATTTATATGTGGATCTTATTTTTGACCTCTTTCTTTTGTTTTGTTTAATACTTAGCAAACATCTTAATTACTTTGTTTAATACTTAGCAGTTTCCACAACAAAAATATGCATTTTCATTTGTCTTTCAACCCATTTTATCCTCAGGTATGGGTCAGAATACTATTCTATGTATTTTCAAATACAGTTGACTCAATTTCTTTAAAAAAAAATCTCTGATCAAACATTTGTCAATAGGCCTCCAGTCGTGCTTCTCAGCTGCTCAATGAAGTGTCCTGTAGTACAAGATGACATGGTACAAGTAGTTAGCAGACACATGTCTCCCATGTATATTTGTTGACCTTCCCCTCTACTCATAACTCTAACTCTGTAAAACAATCATTTGGAGATGAGGGAGGGAGTTAATTCTACCTGATTTCATGTTCTTAGGTCTCATAGCCTAAAAGTAATTAGTGGACACGGATGTCGTTTTATTTTTTTTGGGGGGGGGGGTATGTGATTCATCTAATAGATTCATTTGGTGACAATGGAATCAGCGATGTCTGACTTAAAATCCAATTGGATGTATTGTGCCTAATTATGCACTTATACTGTTAAGGGAGTCTGGTGCAATTCAATCTTTTGTGATACTTGTACATTTGGTACACAAGTATCTTGGTAAGAAGAACCTGTATTTTGCTCTTGTGGATTTGGAGAAAGCAAGTGCTAAGAGATGCTGTCTGCTGGACTTTGTATAAATTAGGGGCAGGTGAGTGGTTGATGAAGGTTGTTCAATGTACAGAAATGCTAAAACTCGTGTGAGAATTAACAGCATATTTAGTGACAGCTTTAATGTTAAAGTGGGAGTATATCCGTTGCTTTTCCTTTGTGTCTTAGATGCATTATTCATGGAGTTTTGTACGGGTTCTCCGGAAGAGACATTTTATGTTGCTTTAGTACTTTCCTATGAAACAATGGAAGGTCTACAAGTTAAAAACTTGAAGGAATTCTATGGAAAGTAAAGATTTGAAAGTGAATGTTAGCAAGACCAATATGATCATCAGCTGTTTTTTTGGAAATCTGCTAGAAAGAGGAAAGTTCCCCTATTCAGTTTGTGGAAAATGAGTTAAGAGCAACTCTAATTTTTGTGGTACCTGTAAGCATTGAGTGCAGTCGAATTACTTGTAGGTTGAGAGGATTTAAAAATTTTTTTTTTTTTTTAAATACCAGTCATATTTAAAGTGTGCAAAGAAAACTTAACTGAGCATTGGTAAATCCTTTTTTATTTATTTACTTTTAACTTAGTTTACCCCAAACAAGGCAAGTTGCCACTGTAGACTTAAGGGGTTTGTGAGAATTAGGCTGAAAGTTTAAGAGGGTCATCCTAAATTGGGAGCTGTGCAGTGAGATGTTTGTTCACATTAGTTTTAAATTTCTGCATGTCTGTACAGTCGGAAACAGGGAGCAGGAGGAAGTTCCAAAGGCCGGCAGCACGAGGAAAGAAGCTATTGGAGTAGAAGGCTCTCCGGCATCTGGGGTCCTCCACAGTGAATAGATAGGATTTAGCTGATTGTCAGGTTGGTCGAGTGTATTTACGTTGAGGGGCACTAGAGCAGCAAATTCATTCGAGCACATTCCATTGTAAAACAAGCAGAAGGATGCAACATTTCGGTGATGGGACTGGGGCTGGAGATTGATGGATAATGAGAGATCTTAGATTAGATACCTTTTTATGGACCTTGTTTAAGAGGGAGAGACTATTGGATGGTGCACCAACCCAGATGTGACAACAATACTCCATACATGTGTGGATGGTGACTTTATAGAGATATAGGATACTGTCAGGTGTGAGAAGGTTTCTAGCACGGTAGAGGGAGCCCACTTTCTTTGCAGCAGTCTTGGCAATATCTTCTATGTATTTGTTCCAATTCATGTTACCTGTGAATGTTAGGTTGAAGGGGTTTCTTGTAGTTGTTGAAGGAAAGGAGTTTGTCTTTGTAGCATTAAATGAAACCATCCATTTATGACTCCATTCCACTACAGACTGGCGGTCACTTTCTAAGGATTTAGCCATTGTCTCGGATATGTGTGCGTGCGTTTTTCCTACATGATGAGAGTAGAGCGTGCTGTCGTCAGCAAATATACCTAATTTCAGACACAATGTCGTCAAGGAGATCATTTATGAAACTCAAGAAGAATAAAGGTCCAAGGATCGATCCCTGGTGTACACCTGCATTTATGTAATATTGTTTGGATGAACGGATATTGAGGACAACCTGGATCTTTCTTTTTGGATAAGAAGGATCTAATATTAAATATTAGTCCAGTAATACCACATGAATTAATTTTTATGAGAATACCTTCATGCCAGACCTTGTCAAAGGCTTTGGATATATCAAGCGCTATTGCCCTAGCTTCACCCGTCTTGTTCAGCGTATGGTATATGCGTTCAGAGATGACCGTTAGGATATTTGCAGTAGACCGTGCTTGCCTAAATTGATATTGATGGTCAGAAAGTAGTTTAGCATTAACGAGGTGACGAACAATCGCTAGATTGATTAAGGATTCAAAGATTTTAGCGAAGAGCGGGAGTAGACTGATGAGGCGCTAATTCTGAGGGTTAGTTCTATCTCCAGAATTCTTGAAGACTTGTACCACAGAGGCAATTTTCCAGCTATCAAGGAAGCAAGATTCAGCAAGGCATTTGTTGTAGAGTTTGTAGAGGACAGGGGCCAGTTCAGCAGAGCATTTCTTTATTAATATTGCTGGTATAAGATCAGCCCCACATGCTTTGGAGGTGTCAAAGTTTTTTATGATGTCCCGGACATGTGATGGTCAGGTCAGCAAGTGTGGCTTCAGTCCGCAATGGAAAATTTGTCAGAGAGTGGTTTGCGGAGTCCAAAGTAGAAGTTAAGGCGAAACCTGGGCAAGTAGTTCAGCCTCATCAGTTGCCGTGAAAACGACATCATTGTGGTTGGATAGTTGAGGAATTGTTGATTGCTCATTATTCACCCCACTATTGAAGATTACTATTACAGTCTTATAATGATTCTTGACGCTATAAGTTTCTGTCTATTTGTAGTTGACTTGTGGCGGTTGAATTGTCTGAATGTTTGCTGTTGCTGCTTCTGTGCAATAGCAGCTGCACAGTTCGAGGTGAACCATTGTCGAGGGTGGGGTTTGCTATACAATTTTCTCATGGGGACATGTGCTTCAATACCTTCTTTGACCCATTCACTTAACCTCATTTGCACACTGATCAGCAGGGAGAGAAAAAGTTTCACTCCATGGGGCATCTCTGATGTAATCTGTGATGGATTCCCATATCAGCCCGCTTGTAGTATCTCGTCGTTTTGAGCAACGGTTCATCAGCTTCAGGACGAGATTTTAGGGTGATATCAATCATTATCACAAGGTGATCAGCGTTCCCAAGCCTCTGGCAGTAAGGGCAAGAACAGGTCGAGAAATGAGGCTTGCTTGTCCACATGATCAGGGAAGCGGGTCGGGGAAAGTGACAGTCTGTGAGAGGGAGTGCGCTATGGAGAAACTACATGTGGAGTTACCAGCTGCCTCTGCATATAGCTAGAGAATCCAAGCCAGTCATGGTGATGTACATTAAAATTCCCAAATACATTTATTTGGGCACTCGAGTCAAGTGAGTGTTGTATCTATGCTTTCAGAGACAAAGTTAAGCAGGGTACAGTCCTTAGTCGAAAGAGAATGGTATAAAATATATAAGTAACTAACGCTGTGCTGTAAGGTTAATCTAAAGCACATGTAGGCTTGATCATCTGATTCTAGCCTATGTTCTCTCGTCGAGGGGATGGTGTTCCGAACATGAACTCCTAGCCCGTGCATATGTTTGTCAGTCTTTACTGTAGAGTAGGAAGTATTCAGCTGTGTCAAAATGGTGTGGGATTGTAGGTTTGTTTCACTCAGTGCTAAGATGTCCGAGGAGTTTACTCCGAGAAAGCTTTCTACATCATTGATGTTGATTCTAAGATCCCGGATATTTGTGAATGCTAGCCTCAAGGGTGGAGGCGAAGATGTTTTTTGGTGGGTGTCTGGTTTGGGCTTGTTTCTTTTTTTTTTTTTTTGCATTGTCATTTTGGTTTTAGAGTGGGGAGGGAAAAGTAGGTGCTTGTTTGGTGCCAATAAGCTCACACAACCAAACTATTAGTTGAGACTTGATCCATGGGTGTTGTGGCCTCCAGAAAGTCCACCGAGGATAACTGTAGGGTCCCTTTCCAAACAGCAGCCAGACAAGCTATCTAACTTGTACCCTCAACCTGTCGAATCAAGAGCATCCCAGACTAGTCATGTCAGACTTACTAACAAAAAATTTTCCACAAGGTGCCCAGATAGAAAGGCAGATGGCATTCATTGTCCTAGTCAGGAAACAAGGCTAAACACTAGGTGTCTTTGAGGTGTCCCTGTGCTAATACCTCTGCGTTTGACTAATACACAAAGAAGTGCAAAGGTCGGGCTATAGACAGAGCCCATCTACTCTTTAAACAAATTTATGTTTGCAAACCGTATATTTTGTTTGAGACTCAAGCTCTAGGAAAGTTGTCGATCAGGACTAAGAAGGCCTCCCTCCCCCAACGGTTTGCTGCTAAGACGTAAGTAGCACAGTTTTCCATCTAGAGGTATGACCTAGCAAGGTCTACGCGTTCACACTGATAGGGGTAATCCTGTCCCCATGTACTAGTTGAGTATTTCAGAGCCCCCGCAGGTATTAAGAAAAAAAATTAAAATTTCCATATATATATATATATATATATATACAGGGTGTCCCAAAATAATGTATACACTCTTTGAATCGTTATAATTCGTTCAATTTACTGATTTTGACTTGCAAACAAGGTTGATAGAACAGTAGAAGAGTAAGAATACACATTCAAAAATACTGACACTAAAATTAACAAAACCATAGAAAAATAACTTTTAATAAACGTAAAGGCTACAATGTTTAAAGCAAGAAACCTGAAGCAATTGCAAACAAATGGGAGTAGCAATTGTAGTAGAATGTGCCCAAGGAGTAAATGTTGCAGGACGTTTGTAGGTACAATTATTCACGTCTTCACTATATGGAAAGTGTATTGAGCAGAACGGGTTGGGGTTAGGGTGAGGGTTCATTTTATGAACATTCTGAAATTACCCTAAATAGCCTTTGTCTTTGTTAAAAGTTAATTTTCTATGTTTTTGTTAATTTTACTGTCAGTATTTTTACGTGTATATTCTTACTCTTCTGTTTGTGTGTGAATCTTGCAAATAAAAATCAGTAATTTGAACGAGTTATAACAATTCAAAGGGTGTATACATTATTTTGGGACACCCTGTATATATGTATATATATGCGTGTAGATATAAGTTTACACGTCACTTCCCAGAGATAACAGAAAATTGAAGATGGGTTCCCCTCTCATCAGTAAGAATAAGACGGAGGGATGGGGTATCCTTCTATGGGTGGTGAGACCTTTTTTTTTCTCCCCTCGTATTTAAGTTACCTCTTCTTTACAATCTTTTTTTTTTTTTTATTTAGTTAAGAACAATCGAAACGGGCATTTCTCCAGCCAATAGGGTGAAAATAAGGCACACAGAATAAAACAAAAATAAAATAAAAACAGAAAAAAAATACGATTAAATAAGATAAGTTAAAGTTAATGAAAATACCAGTCATATTTAAAGCGTGCAAAGAAAACATAACTGAGCATGTGTGAATCCTTTTAATTATTTTTTTAACTTAGTTCACCCCAAACAAGGCAAGTTGCCACTGTAGACTTAAGGGGCTGAAAGTTTAGAGGGTCATCCTAAATTGGGACAACCAGTTTATGTGCAAGAAGTGTAAGACAATGGAGATGAATGAGAACTCAGATGTGGACAAAGTATATCTGAATGGCGAAGCTATTGAAGTTATTGAGAAGTTTTGTTACTTTGGTGATACCATTCGAGCACGAGGGTGGTACAAGTGCTTCTGTGATTGCAAGAGTTATGAGTAGATGGAGTAAGTTCAAGGGAACTTCTGCCATTACTAACCAGCAGAGCGTTACCACTGTTGACCAAGGGAAGAGTCTATCAGGCATGTGTATGCAGTGTGATGATGTATGGGAGTGAAACTTGGCCAGTGAGGGTTAAGGACATTCGTTGCATGGAGAGAAATGATATGAGAATGATACGATAGATGTGTAATATGAGTCTTAAAGACAGGCTTAGTTCTGATGAGCTCAGAGGAAGATTAGATCTGGACAGTATAGGTAGATGTGTGCAGAACAGGAGACTTTGATGGTATGGCCACGTTGAAAGAATGAATGAGAGTTCTTGGGTTAGATGTAGAGCAGCTAAAGTAACAGGTTCAGTTCACAGGGAAAGGCCAAGGAAAACATGGGAGGAGGGATAAATAAAAAACCTGGCCAGAGATCAGTTAGTATGGAAGTTAATTTCTTTAAAGCCGTCCAACGCATACACAAGCATGTAAAACTGACGTTAGTTAAATCGAATATGATGATTTTAATGAGTTGTATGCCTCCCTTCCTTCTCAGCTCTGGGTAAAATAATTACTTATGATTATAATTGTATTGAATTGTTTACCATAGATGTTGTATTTTAGCATTAAATAATCCCCAAAAGGGTTGATATGCTGTAAAAAAACTAAAAAAAAACCCCCAAAACCAACTCTCTCTGTATATTGCATCTAGTGGTGAGAACCCGATTTGGGAGCTTTAAGGGGTGTGGATTCACCCCTCAATTATGATTTACTCCCAGGTCCATTCTGATCTGTCAGTGTCTCATCTATGGGTTAAATCGATTTTGGAATCTAGTGGGGGATGATCTCTTCTGGTCTCTACAGCCTCTTTCTCACATGTTGCTTGTCCCTATTTACTTGCCGCCCCACGAGGGCAGTTAGGTACAAGGTTGTTTTTTTTACTGTGAGGAAAATCCAGCTCCACAAAACAGGGGCACTCTAGATTGGGACAAAAATAAAATTGCTTCAGTCTAGAAGGATTTCTTCACCGACCATGGACAGAAACTACACTTTGCTCCTAGCCAAAAGGCGAAAGAAGTTGCTAATCTTTCTCTACTCTATCATTATTTGCATGAAGGTGCTAGACTGAGCTGTAATCTCTTGTTTCTCCTTGTAAGACATTCACAGCAAAAACCAGTTTTGCTATCACAACAGGGGGAAAAACTGTCTTAGCATGAAACAGAATTTCCATGAACAGTTTTGTTTCCAAGAACTTCTCATCTATGGAACACATTAGCACGAGACTGCTTTCCTGCTCACTACAACATGGTCGTCTTTAAATCAATACTTGTCAAATTGTCTCCATAGGTGTTCAAATGTTCTCCATTTCATTGATCATTTTCTGTCCTCTCATAATATTCTTCCCATTGAACTGACAATTCATGCATATTATTAACCCTTATCCTCAAGTGGCTTTTGGCCTTAATGAGTGGTGACTTATTAATTAAAAATAATCCGTTCAGAGTATGATATGCAGTGATATACATTTACAGCATGATTAACTAGTTAAAACAAAACCTGAATCAATATTTACGAAAAAAAAAAAAAACTTTTACCAAAATGATGGAATTCGGCAGAAAGGGTTGATATGCCATAAAACAAAATGACCAAAAAAAAACCAACCAACCACTCTCTCTCTATAATTTACATTACAAAAATGAGTAAAATATCTTTAATGTGTGACAGAAACATCCTATACCGATTATGCAGTATTTCTGTTCTAATCCTCTTTTAGGCAAATCGCTTATTAAATGTATTAGGACGACCTTAATTAAAAAAGCCGAGGGCTGTTACTTCCCAGACCTGGGATAACCAGATTCATTTTAAACCAACTTGGTTTATAGTTTGCTTAAAGGTATCTGTTTGGTGTGGAGATCCAGTTGAGGGTGAAAGTGGCTGAGAATTATCATAAAGTCAATATTTGTCCGTGGTTATCTTGCTGATCAATCGGGTATAGCATTTTTAAAGGCAGTCATCCTGGTCAGCCAATTGGATGAAGAGTGAGGAATGTTAAACTGGGATATGTATTATCCTTGTTAATTTCGGGATGAGGATAATAAATGCTTGCTTCGTCTGTGGAGGATGGATTAAAAAAAAAAGAAAAAAAAATCAAAATCAAGTTATCCAGTTTGACCTGTGATGTGTCTTCTTCCTTTCTACCCCCTCCTCCGACCCCATCATCCAAACTCAGCTGAGGTTGCTTATTGATATACACCTACGCATACATACATTTGGAAAGATGTGTACAAACTGTGTATTTATTGCTTCCTAATGCAGTTTTAAATAAGATTTCCAGATCTACATCTCCCCATCTTTTTCTAGTTTGCTCCATCCGTACTTGGTACATACATAAAAACATTGCTTATATGGTAATAGCAGGAAATCCGAGGTACTTGCAGTTGTACTAGTTGCAGCTGTGATACAAGCCAGAAATTGCAGCAGTAGCAGCCTCCGTGTGACGTGCACAAAAGCAAGTTAAGCGTAACCTGAAGATATTCCTATGTAATATAAAATGTCTTCCTAATCTCAAGGTTTTTACGCTTTAGAAATTAAACAATTTTTTATGCAAATGAGAAATTTATTAAATTTACGTACTTATTACTATCATTTACTTATCATTAGCAGACCTACCTGCCATTGCCTGTGTCTTCTATCCGCCACTCAATAATAACGACCAATGCATATTTATTTGTATATAAATATATATCCATCCCGTCACACAAAAGTAAGCAAATACTCCCCCACCTAAAAACAAACAAACAAACAAACAAACAAAAATGGTGGATGAAACTATTTCAAGTGTTTAAGGCATAGTAAATCAAACTATCTCCACCGTCTTAAATAAAATTGGAAATAAATCCTGTTTTCGTTTTTTTATTCTTTCTAAACCGATTTGTTTTTCTTTTTTAAACTTTCCAGTTTGAGACGTTTTCTTTTGTATTCATTTTTTAAAAATCTTCACCGATTTAGATGTTATTTATATCAATGTCAGTGTGAGTACACTTGTATTAAAGTAATAACAGTGATAAATAAACACTATTAATAGCATAGCTAAAAAATCAGACAATTTCTCTCCAGCAAATTTACGATATTTTTTTGCAATTGAAGTTCTTTACTATTTCTTTAAATAAATTTCACATGTATTTTATTATAGATCGAATAACCAACACAAAAATTTGTATTATATTTTTTGTTTTACCGTAACTTTTGAAATGATGTCGCCATATTATTTTGTTTATTTCTACATATTTTTTTTTTTTTAAGTTTTGCTTATATAAAGTTAAAATGTGTATTTAAAAAAAATTTTTTTTATTTATTTTTTTTTTGGCAAAAACTTGCTACGAAGATGCTGACTTAATATGCATTTTCTTGGGCCTAAATAGTCCAGTTTTGGAGTTTTAGCTGGGCACATACAGACTAATGAATACCTTTATTAATATTGTCAAAAATATGCTCCCTCTGGTTGCATATTTTTGTTAGTATATATGACGAACATATATTATACTGGTCCCTTTTAAAGGAGGAAGTAATACCGGGGAGGATGGTATCATGACAACAGAACAGATATTACACTGCCCCCCCCCCCTCCTCCTGAATTGAGCATTGAAAAATAGTACATTCTGAAATAGTATAGTAAACTAAATTGAACATTAAATGGCAGTAGTAGTAGTAGTAGTACAGTTTCTGATTCAGACAGATACTAAATCTCCATTTGTAATAAGTATAGATTAGACTTAGTTTTTGGCCTCCTTTTTAGTCACTAAAGACAATGGATACCCCCTGTAAGGATGCCTGCATTGAGTCTAAAGTGAATCAAGAATTGGACAATTCCAAACTGCACCTAGTCTTGACCGACATTGCTAAAGTTCACTGGTAAGAAGACCGGAGTGGAAACAATGCAGACTGGTGTTATTTTAGAATTTTTTGATTTTTAATTGTTTTTAACATAGTTCACCCCAAACAAGGCAAGCCGCCACTGTAGACGTAAGGGGCTACTGAGATAGGGTGTAAGTTTTGGGGGTCATCCTAAGTTGGGAGCTGTGTAGCGAGATATCTGTTTACATTACATTTAAATTTCTGCATGTCGGTACAGTTCAGCGAAACAGGGAGCAGGGAGGGAGTTCCAGAGGCCGGCAACACGAGGAAATAAGCTATTGGAGTAGAAGGCTCTCTGGCATCTGGGGGACCTCCACAGTGAAATCGATGGAATTTAGCTGATTGTCAGGTTGGTCTAGTGTATTTACGTCGGAGGGGCAGTAGAGCAGCAAGTTCATTGGAGCACAATTTTCCTTCTCATAGACTAGTTGGATACTCAAGGCTTGAGTCTACCCTACTATTTAATCCATAGCTGGAGGGAGGATATACGGGTTCATACCTTTTCCAAGGGTAGTAATGAAAATGATGCAGTAGCCTTGACAGAACTCTAACCCGTCATGCCAAGACTATGGTCCACACCTGTAACCACTGCACCATAACGCTTATTATTAATATACTTTTGATTGGATGTATCAGTTATTAGTAGTAATAGTAGTTTTATATCTCTCATCTGGCATGCCATGTGTGCTACATGCCAAATTGAGTACAATTCAACAGAGTATTTTTGGAGCCTACAACTGACCAACAAACAGGTGCACAACAGACAATCTCAATTATGATATAGATTCTCCCACCTTTTAAAATTTAAAATAAAAACGTAAAGTAAGCAGTTGAATATCTATTACCAATGGAGGATTGGTATCTGTCTGTCTGAAACCGAAACTATACTATCACTTCTATTAATATATAAGTGTACTATCTTTTAATGATCAATTTGGTTTATTATACTATTTCAGACTAATGTACTATCGTTCAAGGCTCAATTCAGGAGGAGGTAGTGTATCTGGTCTGTTGTCATGATACCATTCTCCAAGGTATTACCTCCTCCTTCGGGGGATAATGTAGCATCATGATACCATCCTACCAGGGATTATCTTCTCCTTTTTATTTGGTGGTGTGTGTGTGTGGGTGGGTGGGGGTAGCATATTGTTTCTAGTTAATATGAATATTGTAATCATTTTATTTTATAACTTTAAATAAATTTTTATTAAGATATTTGCTAGTACACTTAATGTGAATTTAGGTATTTTTTTCTTGTGTGTTTCAGTGTTATCAAAAATCAATAGTTCTCAACTAATTATAATGAGCCCGTTATACCGTGTGCTATTTCGTTGCACGTGTTCGATACTTGTCTATCTCTGTCTTGTGTGGGAGACATGAACAGACAATAGAAATTGATGATAAATTATGTATTCTCGCGTTCTGGCCACTATTGCAGAGGTGGAAGGAGGAAAGAATCTTGGATGAGGAATCGTGTTTGTCCACTGCAACCCTCTTCGGATAGAGAAACTCGTGTTAGCAATGGTTGGAGTCTTTCATAAATTTCTGTGCTCTTTTTTGTTTTTACTCCCCTCCCTTCCATCACACACTAGCTGTACTAACCTAGTGTTGCCCGGGAGTCTTATCTTCCTCTTTGTTTTGATCATTGCCTTTTCTCTTAATTAATTTCTTGTTAGAAAATACATGTTTGGATAAAGAATTCTACAATGGAAGGTTATTTGTTATTAAAAAACAAAAAAAAGGTTGTTTTGCAATTTTTAAATTTAAATCCCATAAATACTTGCGATTTCACTCCAAACAAGCCTAGAGGTACTTGTGATTTAAAAAAAAAAAAAAAAAAAAAAAATCTAAACAAATTATTTTGAAGCTTAAATTCGTTACATTTTTCTTCTAAAT
The DNA here is from genome assembly GCA_963556195.1 of Sepiola atlantica. NCBI lineage: Eukaryota > Metazoa > Mollusca > Cephalopoda > Sepiida > Sepiolidae > Sepiola > Sepiola atlantica. The sequence continues at coordinate 68,694,609 of OY744538.1, forward strand.
TAACTATTTTAAATACATTAATTGATCAATTTTTATTTTTTAAATTTTACAGATCCCGCTTATTCATATTTACACAAACAATATCTGATTAGATAATTTTATACACACACACACACACATGTCAAAAAAGATGATTATAGCATGCTTTAGAATCCGGAGCAAATAAAAATTTCCCAAGGACTTGGTTGCTGTTTTTTTTCTTTTGTGTATTGACATAACCTTGGGTGCCTGTGTCAAATGTAGATTATTTTTATTTTTTATTTTTTAATGGGGTGGACGGTTGCAGTTGATGTAGCATACTTAATCATACACCATTTCCAAGTACAGATGCTGTTTATATGTACAACAGAAGTAGAATGTGTGTGTGTGTGTGTATATATATATATATATATATATATATATATATATGTATGTTTGAGACCCCCACCCCCCCAAAAAAATTGTGTTTCAGACTATTACTATATATGTTGCCATTGAGAAAAGAAATTCAATGTTATTTCTTTCAGAAGATTCTAGATACATAAGATATGTGTAACGGGTAAACACAAAAACTGTATTTCATGTGTTTTTATAAAAAATAATTATTCAAGTGCCCTTCAATTCGAGCATTTTGAGAAAAATATGAAAAGTTTCTAATAAAGCGAAATTTCTTTCCCCTTTATGGCAGATCAAACACTCTGAGACTGTAAATAAACTCTATAGGGTTTATTTCTCACATTTAATATGGTGGCCAAGTGGTTAAGGATGTTGGATTGGAGTTACTTTGGTCTATGGTTCAAATTGTTCGATCGGCGGTACAGTTATATATAGCCACACCGATGATTGTTAGTGAACATGAAACATATGTCAGTGGATAATAAATATCTTTCTTATATATATATATATATATAAATTATTAATGACAATATATGTATTAGCATATACTATCAGTTCCTTTTACTTTGTAGTCTCCTTAAAAGATTCAGCTCGATGATTGTCAATTATTGAAAAATGGCGTATTAGTGGGTTCCCCCACGTGTGAGTTTTTGCTCTCTTTTCTTTGTTTTTTGTTTGCTTTCACCCAAAAATGAACCCCTGTATAGTGTAGGTTTTTTCAAAACACTTTAATCCAAGAACTTTTTACTCTTTGTGAATTTTTTCTGATGATTTTGTAGTGTTGCAGAGACGAAATTGGCATAAAAATGTTATTTGGCACAAGACAAATGAAACGGACCGTAAAAAATATATCTCACAGAAATGCCATGTTTTTTTTTTTTGAAATGTGAAAAAATAAAAATAATAAAATAAAACCATGGTTATTGGAATATAATATGAACTTATATATATATATATACCTTCTTTCCACTTGAAGCAAGGTTTTACATGAAGTTTATCAAGTCTTCAGTGGGCGTTATAGAATGCTACGGTATAGTGTACCAGACCCTAGAATGAGAATTTGCCATGGTTTAACCCGTGCTAGTATGAAATAAACAATGATAAATGGATTTAAGATCAGCCACATTTATTATTTACTAACTATATTTATTCGGTGTTGCCCTGAAGTAAAAGATTTAAAAAATGACCGACTTGTTTTAGAACAAATCGGAAATTAATTTTTAATTTCGTAATCAAATAATTTTATGAAACAGGAATTAAAAAAAAAAATTGACACTAATCAATGAATAGTAAAGAACAAATTATGTGCAATTAATGTGGTTAAAAAATTAATGGTTAAAAATAAAACGTTTTTAAATATGTAATTTTGTAAAATTCAAGGGAAATAACTCATGACATGATTACTTCACTTTAATGTTTAAGAATATTTGGTGAATAATGGAAAAATGTGTACATTAGTCACAATAAGTATTTCCAGGAAAAAATTAAAGTGAAATAAAATCTATTCATATCATAGTGGAAGGAAAACACTACAAAGTAGGCTAGTCCGAATAAACTATCAATATGTCAGATGCATTGCTGTTTAGGTCGGACTTTTAAAATCCGGCAAGCTAATTTTGTGTTTGATTGCTAATGTTATAAAGTTCTTATAGAAAGAATATTAAACCCTTTGTATGTGTGCAAAGTTTGACTTCATTCTCCAACGCACAACCATATATATTTAATAATACATATATATATATATATATATATCATCCACAGACAGTTTCGTTGTATCACAGCTCTTCACATTGTCGATTGCTCCATTTGTTTAAACAAAGACCAATGCATATACATTAGTGACAATTGGCTATTTTACTTACCTGAGAGCTCAAGGCAAGGGGGCATATGTAGTCATCGACACACACATATATATTGCACTGACTTCTTAAAACCACACCTGACCTTGTGTTTAACCTACTGGTAAGTAGGTAAATTAAGATATATATATACATATATATTTATATATATATATATCCAAGCAAGCGTTGTTGAACGTCACGGAACTTTCTCCTTTGTAAATCTTCTTTGTGAGGTTCTCAAACCGTAAAGCTATCCTTCTGGTTTCAGGTGACCGTCTGTAGAGTATTTCCCCGATTGTTCTTAATTCGGCCATTTTTTTTTATTTTTTATTTTTTTTAAATTTTATTCCCCCCCCCCCCCCCCCCCCCCCCGAGCGTTTTCGACTTTCTTAGTCGTCTTCAGGATTAGGTTTTTTAAAATAAGACTTGAGTTAATGTTTTATAGGTATCGTTAAGGGCGAATGAAAGAAAAGAGAGGGTGTGTGGTTGAGTTCATTTTATTCTATCGTTTGTGTATTTGGTTTTATTTATTTATTTTATTAATTCTTATTTTTACTATTATTTATTTATTATTTATTCCTATTATTACCATTATTTATTTATTTAATTTTTTATTTATTTTCATTTAATTATAGAATACTTTTAATATGTTAGTACCTGTGGTGAAAGCTATTTTGTTAATATTAGGCTGTTTAGTTTTAATGAATATTGCTTCTAGTACTTTAAGTCTGTTTATGCAGTTATTTTTGTGTATTATTTTGGTTTTAGATGTTAATATTTTCTGTATATCGGCCGACTAGTCTTTTGTTGTGTAGTAATGTGACATTGGTTGGCGCTGGTATCGGGTAAATGATAAGTTAGACGTCGAGAGTTGTTGTTGTTATATATATATATATATATATATATATATATAGCTTAGTATGTATTAGGTAAATTCATGGAAAAATGAAAGAAATTTCCTTGTAGGGTATTCACTTGTTTTTAGATAAGAATCAGGGTAATTAGTTTCTTGAGATTTTTTTAAATAAAAATTAATTTTTTATTTCGTATTAAAATGAGTTTTTAATTAATTTTAAAATGTCAGTTTCACAGCAAGGTATAACAACATTTTGTTACGAAACTCTGACGACATTTTTCAGTGTGGACCTATATAGTGCTACTATTTTCTTCATTCGTTCATTAACTTTTCACAATGGGCGTATATTTTAACAATTGTTTGTTTATGGGGTGGGTGAAGAAATTAAATGAGGTTGAATAAGGTTTCTGGTAGTTTGGTATCAAGAACAGTTTATATTGTCATTAATCAGATCTTTGTCCAAATGATCAGTGAATTCTGTAATTCTAAAATCACTGATATCTTCCACTCTATAATAAAGACGAATGTGTATTTATTAGTTTATAAATAAATATACATCCGTCCAGTCACACAAAAGTTAGCGAATAATAAAAAATGCCTTTTTCTTATACGAGGCGGTTGGATGAGGTGGCTTATTTCTTCAAGTTCTTACTAAAATCCCAGCAATGATGGTAACTAGAGTATTTTGTTCTGGTAAGTACTATAGAACTCACAGCAGATCAGTCGAAGACAAAAACAGATAAGGCTCTGTTTTGTTGCGCTCATACATAGAGGAGAGTTTGAATTACCTACTAGATACCATCTTCGAGTGTCTTCGGTTTCTCTGTATAAGGGTTTGTCAGGACAACCTGATATGAAGATACTTCACCCTACAAGTAAACCCTGACTAAATATTCAAAATAACATAGTATTCGAAGCCCAAATAAGATCCCCTCGGTTTGGCTACACATTGGCTTATACGAGGAATGGTGCACCTTTTAGTGATGTTACCTCAAGAAACAGTATTTAGCTGGATACTCGACCAGACTAGATGAATTCTTGTCCTGGAATCTGCTGAGACCACAAGAAAAGTATACTATAACGTAGTCAACTGGTCAATTGGGGAGAGGAAAATTAAAATGAATTTACTAATTCAACATTTGAAAGGTGAAGGAGAACTTTAATGGTACACTCGGATATCTATGTATCTCATATAGAGATCAAGCGTTAGCCTAAGGAAAGGAGAACACTGAAGTAAAATGAAAAAATAAAGGGACACACACACATACATACATATAGTTGAATATAAGAGACAACTCGTGTCTAGATATCCTTTCAATAGTCCGAATTATAGAGTTGGGCGGTTTTGAAATTTTGGTTTCGGTTTCGTTTTTTTTCCCTTAAAACCTCGGTTTACGGTTCGGTTTTTCGTTTTTTTTGGAAAAATTTTTTTTACTATGGAAGCTATTCATTCTCTTGTGTGATGATTAGTTATTATTCAACGTTTAGTTGAATTATGCCACTGTTTCGATAATTTTGTGACTGAATCATTCTCCATGATATGAATCATAACGATTCCTGCGTTATTTTGCCGGTTCATGTATATTTAACTAAATTGTTAAACATACAGTGACGCCCGGCACAATAATTATTTACTAATGTAAAGGGATCGTTATTATGCTGGTTCATTTTTTTTTAAAAACCTAATTGTTATGGCCTTGCGAAAGAAAAGGTAATGAAATAAATAAGGGCAAATATTTAAAAAACAATTTGTTTTCATCATCAGTTGTGTCGGTTAAAGAAATAAAATAAAATCGACCTGCCCTATTGTGTCGGTTAAAGAAATATCTGCTTTTAATACAAAAAACATTAAAAGTAAAATAATTAAATGAACGGAAATATTAGAGACAATTAGATTATTTAGTCGGATTTCATTTGCTGTAAAGCGTATCTGATGTAATTTCTTTACGAATTGCTGTTTGCAGACGAAAATATTGGGACCCCATTCGTACACCAGCATCTGAAATCCGGCTAAAGAATCTAATTGTCTCTAATATTTTCGTTCATTCAATTAATTTTTATTTTCAACTGCTACACATTTTAATCCAAGGTTGAATTGTTTTACAAACAAACATTGTGAAGCGGCAGCACTTTTTATACCCGCCACGGGAGCCAGAGATACCACGGGCACCAGTAGGTGTGGCTCAAATGAACCAAACAATCGCAATCATTTTAAAATAGATATTTTACCTTTATTATTAAAAAAAATACTATTTTTCTTTTCGGTTTATTTTTATTTAGTTACTTTTCATAATATAATTAATGTTGATGAATTTTCCCAACATTACTAAGTCTGCTCTCGATTTAAGTAATTGAAATTAAGGAAAGTTAAAGAAAAAAAATAAGCAACAAATAAATGTTACCAAAGGCAACATAAATTATTCTTCTACCTACCTGTATAAGTTTATTTGATTATTTTATTATTTATTTTGATAAATGATTTTTTAAATAAAAATAGATAATAAAATAAACAAATAAACTTATACAGGTAGGTAGAAGAATAATTTATGTTGCCTTTGGTAACATTTACTTGTTGAATTAACTTGTTAAAAATGTGCTTTAATAGGTGTTGCTTCGTAATCCTTGAACCAAAGCCAAACTTTAAAAAATAATGAAGTTATTAAGTTGTTGAATTAACTTGTTAAAAATGTGCTTTACAAAGGATAGATTTTAATGTAAAATTCTGATTTTCTTTATGAAGAAAAACTTCGATAATGTTAAAATATACAGAAAATCACTGGATTTAAACAGTTTCTATTTTAAAATGTTCTTTCAATGAAATCATAAAATAAGTCGTAATTTTGAAGAGTTCACTCCTAATCGAATCAACCAGAAGTAAAAATTAATTTTATCGTTATTTTAAAATATATTGTCGGTTAATAAAGTTTTAAATTATACAAAAAATCAATCAGGCAAAGTTTAATTAAAAACAAACAAAAAAAAACAATCAGGCAAAGTTTTAAATTATAAATAAAATTTCGTTTGATAAAGTTTTAAATAATACAAAAAAATTAATTTAAATAATAAAAAAAAAGTAATTTATAGTTAAATAAACAAGAGCCGGCAAAATAACGTAAGACTCATTATTGTGCCGGGCGTCACTGTATGTTTAACAATTTAGTTAAATATACATGAACTGGCAAAATAACGCAGGAATCGTTATTTTGCCGGGACCGGCAATATAGCCTATTCATAAGTTTTAAGGTGTTGACTGTTGTAATCAAAGTTCTGATACCTTTTCAACAGTTAACTCGTTAAAACAGTGACCAAAGATTCATGAAAGATTTCTGAAGAATAAAACTGAGTTTGAATATACATTCTATCTAATTCTTTAACCCATCAGAAGCTAAAATATAACTCAGAAATGCAAGAAATTAAAAAACGAAAATTTATTCAAACAAACAAAATAATTTTACAAATTAAGCAAAAATGATGATGAAAATGAAATATTGTGAATCAAATAGATTTTCGACATCATACGGAACGCGTTTGATTTTTTCTTTTTCATTTGAAAATAGTTTATGCTAAAAATACGATGTCATGTTGTCTGTCGTATTTCTCTTTTTTTCATTTGAAAATTCAAAATGTTAATGATAAACAAACTGTAAACAAAGATTTCTTCCTACAAGTCAATCAAACCCCAGTTTTTATCATATATTTGTTCAATCTGTCCCCTTACTAATATAACATTTTTTGGTAATATTCCATTTTATTCAAATCGGAAAATCTTTTCAACCGTGTTTCTTGTATATGGTGGCTTACTGTAGTAAAAACACAATACCGAACGGTTACGGTTTAAAAAAAACAAAAAAAAACTATTCGGTATGGAGACGAAACCGAAAAACCGCGGTTTTTCGGTAAAACCGCCCACCTCTACCGAATTAGCATCTTAGTTTCGAAGGGGAATTGGCTGATGAATTTGCCATAATTTGCATTTGTCTCCCAAGTACTTTCGGACCCATCTGGGTCCATCTTCAGGGGAATGAGGTTAATCATGTCTAGACTGTGTAGTATTTATAGAAGGTTTTTGGCGGGATTATGTACTAAGTACAAAACTATATTGGAGCTATAAATATTTACTTGGGAGACAAATGCAAATTATGGCAAATTCATCAGCCAATTCCCCTCCGAAACTAAGATCCTAATTCGGACTATTGAAAGGATCTACCAAACGATATCTAGACATGAGTTGTCTCTTATATTCAACAATACTTGCCTGCAAGAGAAGATGCTGCCTAGATATATATATATATATATATATATATATAATTATTTTGTTGTTTGTTTTTGTAACATAAAAGGAGTTTAAAAAATATGTCCTTTTGACATGCAGATAACCCGAAGATTACCTGACTTTATCTTTTGGTTATCAAAATAATCATTTTAAATGAGATGGCACCACAAACATTTCTAATCATTCCTGTAGAGTCTTGAGTATGATATTAAATTACATTTGGTGATGGGGCCTCCTCAATTTGAAATCTTTGGAGAGTATTGAGTCACGCTTTAGTTGTCATTACTTCCAGGTCCATTCTAATCCAGAGTGCTAGTATCTCTCAGGATCCAATTTATGGGTTAAATAGAATCTTTATGTTGGAGGACGGGAACAATACGAAAACAGATTACTGATTTCAGTGCAGCTTTTTTTTCTTTATCAATTATTGGCAGTGAAACAGATTTAGAAACGTTGATGCCAAATCATGATCACCAGAATTATTGATTGATAAGGTCGCTTCTATTATGTTTTGAAATTTTTGAGATAGGACTATATATTGACATAATATGTTGACAAGATACATTAATCTATAAAACGTCTACAATAGTTGAATATCTTCAGAACTTGAAGCATAAAAACATTTAAGAAAATGACTGGATTCAGCATTAAATGGTCCGAAAATGGTTGATGTGCTATAAAACAAAACAACTAACAAAGCCATGCCCATAGCAATACTGATTTTATTCCAAAGCTTTTCTGGTGATACCAGATCAGGCTGCCCTGTGGCTCCCTGAGACGAAATTCACCTACATTGACGTTTTTTGTTTTTCTTCTTTTTTTTTTTTTTTGTAAAACTTAATTATGTTCTACAAAACCCAAAACAAAAACAACAGCCCCTCTCCCTTTCTCCCTCCCCTTTTTTATTTTATTTTTAGAACTTGAAGCATAAATCTTTTACTATAATGGCCGGATTCGGCATTGAATAACCCAGAAAGGGTTGATGTGCCGTAGAGCAAAACTACCAAACCAAAAACGATGATTAAACATTTGAAGATATAAAGAACTTGAAGCATAAAAACTTTTACTATAATGACCAGATTCGGCATTAAATAACCCAAAAAGGGTTGATATGCCGTAAAACAAAACTACTAAACCAAAAACGATGATTAAACATTTGAAGATATAAAGAACTTGAAGCATAAAAACTTTTACTATAATGACCAGATTCGGCATTAAATAACCCAAAAAGGGTTGATATGCCGTAAAACAAAACTACCAAACCAAACCAAAGCTTTTATCTTATATCTAAAGTCAAACTACTTATATGGTTGATCGATAGCTTCAGTAACAAAAAACATTTCTGTTTGTGATTTCTACCCCATATTAGTGTGTTATAAAACAAAATTTTAATCCAGCTTGCTATTTTTCGATTTTAATATTTAGTCTTGCTTACTCAATATATGGCTAAGATCAAAGTGTAGTATCTGTTCCGATGGATACTGCACCCCATAGACTGGTATTGTCTTGGCCTTCGGGGCTTGATTTACGCTGGTCTATGGGTCTGTCCTGTGCAATTCTAGGAAATCCACCCTCCCAGGCTTCGCCTCCCCTCTTTGGAGAGGAGTAAGTTTATTGCTTACTGCCTGAGGCGCCCCCTACCGGGGAATGCCGACGGGGCTGCCCAGGCTATTTTTAATGGTCAGAGTGCTCACCTCTCGAGCGCTGGCTTTTCAAACCCCACTTTCCCGACCCGACCTTGGGTCACATCTTACTTGTGGGAGTAAGATAAAAACTGGCCTTGTGCCTAACTCCTGGAAAGGAGTAAATCATTACTCAATATATATATATTTTGTTTTAAATTAGCCATACATAGAGCAAGTTGTGAAAGTTTTCATTCTCACTTAGATCTGTTATCACTCCCACCCATGCACACTGTGAGTGGGAAGACGTTCTTGTTTTTTTTATAATCCTCAATTCAGATGCAAATCTCTCAAAAGTTCGGTATGTGTATGTTTATCTATTCATCTGTTTGTGTAGAATAAACTCTGAAACTAATTAACCGAACGTTATGAATTTTCGAACATGGCTTCTTGGTGTGATGGTAGGTAATGTGCGCTATATTTAGCTTAATTTAGGTTCATGTAAATAAATGTAACCATGGAATGTTTTACAGGAGAAACCAGCAAGAACTCATCTAGTTACCACAACTGCAAAAAACTTTCCTTTCATCGGTGTTCATAACATCCATCAATAGTTTCTTTCCAAGAATTCCCCATCTATGGAACACATTCCCATGAGACTGTTTCCCTACTGCTATAACATGAGTCTTCAAATCCAATGTTAACAAATATTTGTCATAAACCGCCCCCCCTAAGTAAAGTGTTCATTCCATTGATCATTTTCAATCCTCTCATAGTATTGATCATCATTCAACTGACATTAATCATTATCGAGTGGCTTTTGGCCTTGATAAGTCGTGATTTATTGGTAAAAAAATTTCTATAGAAGTTACTCTTTAGTCTTTACTGTTGAATGTAATGTTATCCGTTAATCCCCACCCCCGGGGAAAGTCGGTTAACACTGCTAGTTCATTATAGAAATAGATTCAATTACAGTTTAACTACACGATAAAAATAATCAATTCTTTTGGTTCACAAGCACATTTTCAATAATTGTCGTAATACTTCATTCATATTTTGTTTAAACATGTTAATGCATTGAATTAATTTTGTTTTCTTTAAATTTATTTTTAAAATAGATCTAAAATAACATTTTCTTTCAAATTAGATGAAAAACGACTGAATCAAGACAATAAAAAGAAAATGAACATTTAATTTTAGATGAAGATTTCAAGATTTTAAGTTATCTTTTCTTCATCCGGTTTTGGGTCTGGTGCTACCAGATTAGGCTGTCTGAAGATATCGGCTTCCTGACCAAAAATGCACCAAACATTGATGTTATTGTTTTTTTCCTTTCTCTTTGTAAAACTCAATCATGTTTTGCAAAGCAAAAAACAAAAACATTTTTCTTCTACAAAAGAACCAAATCAAACACCGTGAATAAATACTTGAAGATATAAAGAACTTGAAGCATAAAAAGTTTTACCAAAATGACCGTATTCAGTATTAAATAACCCGAAAAGGGTTGATATGCCGTAAAACAACCAAACCAATCATCCGGTTTTGGTATTTAGGATGCCGTAAGTATTCTAAACTTGGGTGGGCATCACCAGGCAACATCTAATGCCTGCTCTCCATACAGTCTGATCAAAAAGGTTAGCATTAGTCAGGTTGTACGCAGTCATATCACTTATGAACTACAGGCAAGGTCTTCCTCGGTCTACCATGTTCCCTAGTGGCCTGGATATCCAGGCATGTTTTGGAGTCTATGCAAGAGGTGGCATGCTGTACATGGCCGAACCACCTGAGATGCCGAGTGCTTTAGGTATCCATAATCGTACCAAAAAATCATAATCCGAAAATATAATAATACTTTTATTATGAAAATAGATAAAGGATATTGCTCAATCGCTGGACGAACTGTAAATCTCTAGATTATTTATTTTTTTCTAATAAATCCCCACTTATCAAGGCCAAAAGCCACTTGAGGATAACAGGTAATGAGATGAATGGATTATCAGTGGAATGATGAATATTATAGGACCAAAAGCGATGACTAGAATGAATAGAATTTTATTTCTTCTGAGGATAGGGTTATGGCAAGTATTTGTTGACATTGGATTTGAAAATGACCATGTTGTCGTCTGTAGGGAAGCAGTCACTTGGTAATGGTTTCTACAGATGGGAACCCCTTGGACAAAAACTCTATTCATGGAAACTTCACTTAATGCTAGGTACGTGGAGGAAGAAAGGAAAGTTCTTTTCTGTTGTGGTATGAAGACTAGTTTTTGTTGCGAATGTCTTATAAGGATGAACCAGAGATTGGAACTCGGTCGAACACCTTCTATGACGGTTATTAATCTAGCTCTAAATAATCTTGTTAGATGTATAACTTATATTACATATCTTTTCATATAAATCTACTGTAGTTTTAAAAACTAATAGTTTTAATTTAAATTACCTCCCTTGAAAATTAATGAACATAACATTTTAAGAAAGGTGCTGATAATTTATACATTTTATTAAATCACTTTAATTATTGTTTATATCGACAAGACTGTTGCATATATATATATATATATATATATATAGGAAAATAGAGTAAAATTACAAATGAATAACACCAAAGATGAATGTAGTATAAACTGTTTAAAAAATAGTTATGCAAATTAGGCATACATGTAACTGCGTTTGGTCTCTAATATCTTTTTCTTATATGTTAATCTTGAGCTAGTATATATATACAGTATTAATAAAAAACTGTTGTATTATTGACTTAAATAACAATGAATCGTTTTGATAGTAATATAGGTATGATAGAAGACTTTTGCATATATTTATTTAGATTAAATTAAAAAAAAAATCATACTGACCATTTTGTGTTATCATTATTTTGTCCAAGACAATAAGAAAACAGATTACTGATTTCAGTGCAGCCATTTTTTCTTTATCAATTATTGGCAGTGAAACAGATTTAGAAACGGTGATGCCAAATCACGGTCACCAGAATCACGGATTGATAAGGTCGCTCCTATATTGTTTCAAAATTTTTGAGAAGAGGATTGATAATCTTCATTTTACGTTGCTATGTCCCAACTGTTCTACGCCAACACCTCAACCGTAGGTTTCTGCCGTCTGTCTTGTTCTAGCAACATCTTAGAGGGTTCACACATACAGCTTGTCTCCAAGTGTGGGAATTAATCTATGATGTAATCCTCTCTGTCTGGCGGTGCAAACGTTTCGGTGGACAGCTAAGAACCTGGACAACATAAAGGAGGACTGGGCTGAGCTCTCCGGTCCGCATGTGGTCTGCCTTCGACAGTTGATTGGCGATTGGTTATCCATCTTGTAGCCTTGCTCACGACCGCTGTGCATGGGCTGCCATAGTTTAGGATGTGGTGCAGGCCAAGGAAGGAGCCAGCTCAACCCGACCAGAGTGAATACTGTTGCAATAACATTTGGATTATTACCGTCTTCAGGTGCACTTTCTTCAACTCAAGAATCAATAAACTCATGGTGCAACACATTAAAGTGTTGAGTAATAATTAGTTCTAAGTGACAGTTTTCTAGAGGTTGAAGGTTCAATCCTCACTAACAATAAAATAAAAATTACTTGAAACTTCTACCTGATCATGGCTGATGGGTGGAGAACAATCTACCCCCATGGAGTAAATAAAGGGTTTCTGAGTTTAACAAGATGCAGCTGAAGAAAAGGTTTATTATTACTTGGTTTCCATTAGCAAACTATAAATATTCTCCTTCCCCCTTATATATCCTGTTTGCATTAAAAAAAAAAAAATAAATAAAAAAAATCTTACAGTAGAAAAATAGTAAGAAAATGTAAAAGTAGTTAAAGGATTGTTTTGTATTTGTAAGAGTCCAATATGGCAACGTAGGTCTGTTCGTTATTCATAAAGAAGGCTTCTTGTATGCTTAAAAATGATGATCTATGCTTGTAGCATGTAATATAAATGCATGAAAGTTAGAATGAATGACATTTAACCTTGTATTATGATAAACAAATGTAAGAAATAGTTTAATTACAGAAATAGGTAGGGAAATGTTGAAACTTTGTCTCAAGGGTGTAAGCTCACTCTGTAAAGTGGCATAACAACCGAGATCTCCAAAAATAGAACTTGTACTTTTAGCTTTTGTAAGTATGGATGTCCAAAAAGACAATCAGAATATTGATGAATCTCTGTAAAAATCTAGGTCAACACATAAGGAAAATTGGAATATGTTTATTTACAGAAATATTTAATAGTGAAAATACATTAAATAAAGTTAACATCATGGAATTTTTTCATTTTTACAACTACTCAAATGAATGTTTTTTTACATATAATTTTTTTAAATTAATAGTAAAAAAAATAAAATAAAATTAACATTGAAGTTTTTCATTGCAGACATATTTCTTGAAGAAAATGTGTGTCCAAAAATATGAATTTAGAAAACTTAAATGAATGTTTTTTTTACATACAATTTTTTTTCATTAATATTAAAAAAGTTAATAAAATTAACATTGTAATTTTTTAATTTTGTAATTAGAAATTTAGTAATCTTATTTTTAAAAAAATCTTGCAATGTTTTCTTATGTTTATGTAACATACATATTTATTAAAAAAAAATTGTTTTTGTCCAAAATTTATGTATTTCTTCTGTGTTTACAAATTATTTATTTATTTAAACGAATGTGGATGTCATTTAGCGTGGAAAATCTAAAATACCGACAAAATGGTTATATGTGGGCATAAAAATCCAACGTACAATGAAATTGACGATATGTAGCGTGTACTGGTAGATTCACCGCCCCACGCGTTGTCATTGGCGGTCTCGGTTGTTATTAGTTTTTTATTGTCTTTTTGGACATCCATACTTTCTAAAGCTGAACATACAAATGCTCTTTTTTGAGGTTTCGATTATGCCGGTTTACCACTCACTCTTATAAAAAAAGGCAAAATGCCTCTATTCTAACAATATTCTTAGCCGTAATAAGTATTTTTCAAAAAGAAAAAAAAAATCACTATATCGGAGTATTTTCTTCCAGCTGAACACATTCCAAGGAAGTGGTTATTTTTTTTCTTTTTCTTTCTGTAAAGGTTTTTCTTCTGAAATTTAAAGAATATGAGTATGACACCACTCATACCATCCTTGTTCGACACATTACGTTGTTAAATAAATATATAATTGAAAATTATTGAATTTTTCAATATTGTCATTTGTTCTATTTACCTTGTCTCATCCCCAACAGTGTTTTTACCAAATTGCATTGTCCCCGACTTCAAAATTAAACTTCTTACACACTATGCACAATGCTTCAAGCAAACTACAACGTCCTTCTAATATATATATATATATATATATATATATATATATACAGGGTAGCGCAAAAGTCGCGCATTGGTTTGTTTAGGTGATAGAAACTAGGCTTTTCTGATAAATATGGTAATTTTGTTGCAGTAGTTTTTAAAAATAATATCCTTTAAATGGCCACCATTTTCGGCCTCACAAAGACGGGTTATAGTTAGGGCATTTTCCATTACACTCCTTAGAATAACTGGCTCTAGTTCTTGGATTTCATGTCTGATATTGTTTTTAAGCTCTTGAATCGTTGTAGGCTTGTTCACATATACCCTTTCCTAAAGATAACCCCAAACGAAAATGTCGGGGCTGTTAAATCTGGTGAACGTGAAGGCCAGTTAAAATCAGAAAATCTGCTAATTAAGCGCTCGCCAAACAATCCCGCAAAAGTCACACATTAGTTTGAATCAGTTGTTACTGATTCAAACTAATGCGTGACTTTTGCGCCACCCTGTATATATATATATATATATATATATATATCATATTTGGCTTTACGTCTGCTTTACATTCTTGCATGCGTTAGACGGATATATATATATATATATATTATTATTATTATCCCTTCCTTAAACCATGGCTTAAAATGTATGCATCATATCTTTATTCTACTGTTCCTTACTCTTGTTACATATACATATAAAAATACACACACACACACACACACACACACATATATATAATATTAGTTTTAAATAAATAATATTAAATTATTTTTACTTACATACGCTAGCATTTCAAGCTTTCGCTCTCATCGGTGCAGGGATGATAATTTCGGACGGTCGCACGGTTCGAACCCCTGCCACAGAGTCAACCTAGACTCTGTAAGCAAGCGCTGTAACCATTAGGCCATGGGACATTACCACATTCAAGAAAGGAATTTAAGTTCTATTTATGCGAAGGGCGACATATCAAGAAAGACTGACTTAGAGATTCTACAAACGTCGAAATATGCCTTATAGCTACGTGTCAGTTTATTTTTAACTTCCCAGAACAAGGCTGAACTTTAATCTTATTAAAGGGGCTTATAATATTAATTTTAAATAAATATTAAATTAGCTTTACCTACATACGCTAGTGTTTCGAGCTTTCGCTCTCATCAGTGCAGGGATGATAATCTCGGATGGTCACATGGTTAGGAATATATACGTCATAGAACAAGTAAAATAAATTTCTCGAACAAAAAAAGTTTTTTTTACTAATTTTGTACCCCTTTATATATATATATATATATATATATATATATATATATTTACGAAGAAATATAAAATTATTTATATCTACATGCCAGCGTTTCGAGCTTACACTCTCATCAGTGTAGGTAGCGATAATTTCAGATGGTCACAAGGCACAAACCCGGTTCAGTCAACCAAGACTACGCTTTCACTCTATCCTCGCAACCATCGGACATTATCACGTGATATGGAATAAATTAAGTTATATTTATGCCTAAATACAGCGATCTGTAAGCATCCGATAAAGAGGACTTAAAGATATATATATATATCTTAGAACCTCCTACTGCAGTTTCCTGTTAATACAAGGTTTAAATACTATTTATAAATCCTTCCAATTTAAACACGTTTATTTTCTTCTCTCAATCAAATTTAAGTAAATTGTTTTTTTTCTTGAATCCAATTTAATTTTAGAATAAAATTGTTAAAGAATTGAAAAAAAGAAAAATTCAATTAACAGTAGAAATTGTTTTGTGAGGATAACAAAGTAAATATTATGCCTGCACTTGCCTGAAAGTCAATTTCTTTTCTAACATGTAAAGATATCTTGTGGAATTTTAAAAGTTGGTCTTAAATAGCATTTAATTTTTGATTCTGACTAGCCAACTTTCATTTGTTATTGTTGTATCATGTTATTTGCGATAAAGTAACATACTTTGCTAAAATTTATTTAAAGTGAAATACTTAATCTGGTCCATCAGTTCAATAACATGTAGACATTTTTTAAAATCACCGTAAAAAGAAAAATCAGCTAAGTGGAATAACTCTTACTAAAAGAGTTACCCATAGCTTATTTTAACGTTCCTTTTCTTTTTCATTCAAGGTTTACTTACAATTATGTTTTCACATTCTTTTCTTTATAAACAAAAGCAAGGTTCACTTCATTCATAACAAAAAAAAAAAAAGCGTGGTTATAGAACATAGAACTATTTACAAAACCGGTTTGAATGTAATGGATCCCAGGCAATGCCGGATCGGGACAGCTAGTTTATTTAATCAGTTATGAAGTAGGAGGAAGTGAGATTTTGGAAGTAATCAGTCGGAGTCGGATTTTTAAATTTCTGACGTCTGAATATTGGAAGACTGTAAAATAAGGAACAAGAGTTGGCTATTTTGGAATTTTAAGAGTCAGTCAGACCTTACACATTTCAACTCCGCAACCCCGTATTTTATTTTTGTCCTTAAAAGTAATTATCTGTAATTTCTCTTCTTTACGTAATTCATGGCTTTCGTATTGCGCGTTGTGATCATAAGCGCTGTAAACGTCATTTATATTTTGAGAAATTGCATAATTGATTGTTATATAATGCATGACATGTGGCTCAACCGATACGCGGTGTGAATTATATTTTATATCGTTTATTTTTGTTGACGGCTTCATTGATTATTACACAAGTAGCAGATCTCGCAGCATTTCAGAAACCACTGAAAAATCCCATCGCCTGCCAAACAATTACAACCCCCTCCCCATATCTAGTAAAATACACTTGATTATTGGCATTGTTTTTTTACTAGTTTATGCCCGCTCCTTTTGCGGTATTGGTACACTACCTGGGTATGTCAATTTTCATCTTCATCTAGCTTCGACTGTTTTATAGCTAATACAGAGAAAAATAGTAAAAATTCTCTGGAAAAAAAAAAAGTATGCTACTTAGTATTTGGCAAAAAACACTAGAAATTATGTTTTTAATCAAAACCAATTTGCTTTAAACTAATGCTGACTACCCTTTACGTCTACTGTTTTTGCGGGTTATTAAAAATAAGGTCACTTAGTTTAAGAAAAAAAAAACTACTCATGTGATGTTTTCTGTTATGTTAATTTTTTAAAAATTTATAAAACATGTTTAAAAAAATCCTTTAAACTTACATGAGATTCGAACACAAGTATTGGCATTGTAAAAATTTTTTTAAAATTTATAAAACATGTATCCAATTTTAAAAAAATCATTTAAACTTACGTGAGATTCGAACACAAGTATTGGCATTGTAAAAATTTTTTTTAAATTTATAAAACATGTATCCAGTTTTAAAAAAATCATTTAGATTCGAACACGAGTATTGTAAAAACTACTACCTTAGTAATGTGTACTCTGCCTATTCTAATGATTGCACTTATATTTATACAAGACCATAGAATTGTTAGTAATTTAATTTTTCATATATAAATTGTCATTTCTGATGACCTAAAGAAAAACACACCTACTGTTGACTTTATTTAGAGTGGAGGATTTCTTTTTGACAGTGGTGCTTGTCTGATTTGCTATTTATTTTCTCGCCCTCCCCTCACCACTTGGAATGGTTCGTCTGGTGACTAGAAAAAGGCATGGTTTTTTACTTGCTAAATTTTGTGTGACTGGACAGATGTATTACATTTACTTTTATAAAAATACACAAATAAGTACACATTGGTCTTTATTATAAAGTGGAGAATTGTCCTTACTGTTATTTATTTTTTCTATGTTTCGGCTCTCCGGTTTTCTTCAGCTATACTTTTCATCTGCAGTGACATGTTTCTCTTCAATTTTTGCACATCTACTAAAACATAGTCGAAAAGTAAATAACTTGGTGAAGACGATCGGCCAAATTAAAAGCAGTGCAAATAATTCCTCTCAAAAATTCGTCCATGCGCCAGAAAGATAGCCTCATTCTGAATTTCCCATAAATGGGTATTGATTTACTCCTCTCCAGGAGTTAGGCACAAGGCCAGTTTTTATCTTACTCCCACAAGTAAGATGTGACCCAAGGTCGGGTCGGGAAAGTGGGGTTTAAAAATTGCCTGGGCAGCCCCGTCGGCATTCCCCCGGTAGGGGCGCCCCAGGCAGTAAGCAATAAACTTACTCCTCCCCAAAGAGGGGAGGCAAAGCCTGGGAGGGTTGACCTCCTAGAACTGCACAGGACAGACCCATAGACCGGCGTAAATCAAGCCCCGAAGGTCAAGACAATACCGATCTATGGGGTGCAGTATCCCTCGGAACAGATACTACACTTTGATCTTAGCCAAAAGGCCAAGTAGAACAAGTTTTTTTTTTTTTATAACTACTGCACAGAACACGGTCTAACGTTGGCCAAGAATAAATCCAAAGGAGATAACACAAATAATTCTGGCCTCACACAACTGATGAACACAAAATTGTTTAATTTTTGACATTACAAAACTTAATAAATAGAAAAAAATATAAACAATTCATCTTCTTGCAGCAATGGACGAATTCAAGAGAAATTCTTTGTAAATTAATTTATTTACTTATATATAAATACGAGCTGGCTTTGTTGGATCTATCTATCGATTCGCAAAGTTCTATACTTTAAATACGTGAAAGAAACCTTAATTTAAATTAATAAGCATTAACATATTGGTAATTTCGATAAAAATGTATTTATCTTTTACATGTGACCAGGAAAAGAATTTGCTTTTTCACTTGCAATTTATAAATAGATCGTAGCTTGTTGAAAATCAAGTTGGTCCTATTGTGTACAGTTGAATTTACGTGAAATAGGGCGTTTTGACTTTACCGTTATTGCAAGAAATGGACCTAATTTTTTAGTTTAAATATTACATATGTATTCTAATAAAAATAGAATAGACACTATACAAATTCAAACTTAAGAGTTTAAAATATTTTATTTTTTGTTTATCGTAAATGTTATTATTATATATTGTTTGATTTGCAAATATCTCTGCACATAGTTTAGATTTAAATATATCGCTAAAACGTTGCTATGAAGATACTAAATGAATTTTTTTGTCTAAATATTCTATTTTGAGAATTTTAGCTGGACACGCATATAGATTAACAGACAAATGCCCTTCATTAATATATATATACAGGGTGGGCAAAATTAAGGGTCCTATTTTTAAAAATTCATAACTTTTTTATTTATTGATTTTTTTTAAAATTTAAAAAAAAAAAAATTTTTTTTTTTAGAATAAGTAAAGGACCCCTTCCGAAGCAAGCATGAGCCGTATTAGCCCTAAGGAACGTACCCTCATTTAGAAAACATTATTTTTGCTTAAAAAACTCAAAACAGTGTAAAAAACAATACTTTAGTTTTTGTAAGTTTTAAGAAGTGTTTTTCGGCTAAAATTTGTTTTGTTTATTTCAAAAAATCTCGGAAGGGTCAGTCTACACACACATAAAGTTTGGTGAGTTTAACTTTTATTTTGTGGAAGTTATTCAAATTCAAGTTATTCAAATTTAAAGATAGGACCCTTATTTTGGCCCACCCTATATATATATATATGTATATATGTATATTTTCTTCGACCAGTCCATTTGGCATAATGATAAGAGTGTTAGCTAATTGGTTGGAAGACTAGGGTTCAATCATCTGTCAAGTCATATCAATGACTAAAAAAAAAAATGATACTTGATGCCCCCCTCCCCTTGCTTAACACTCAACATTATAAGGTTAGTATCAAGGATAAGTGGAGGTGTTTTCCTCCTCTCTATCTGTGTAGTAGTTAATGAAAAGTATCGACCCTTTTACTTTTTGTCTGTTATATATTTTAGAAGGATACTCGTCCCTGAATGGGTTCATAACCCAGAGGGTAATCCTTGGACCCTTTCATAAGTTCAAGGGATTTGGATCCGATATTTTCAAAGCAATCAAAAACATATTCCTATGATGAAAACTGAAAATAGAACTTAACGAATGTAGTTATGAGCTTGAAAATATTTCATTTTGTGCAATTAAGCTCCCATTGTTGGATGTAAAAAAAATAAAAAAATAGAATTTGTTTGAATTTTAGAAGTCTGTTTAATATGTGATATCTCATACCTTTAATGGAAGTTGGATAAACAACATACACAATATTTGTAGTCTCTTTGCATGGGATGCAAATGAAAAGTAAACCCTATATCAAGATCATAACTTTTCACAGATAAAATTTTCTGAGATATCTAATGGTAGTATTAACTGATGACGTCAGAGGAAGATAAACCTGAACAATATAGGGAGATGTGTGCAGAACAGGAGACTTCGTTGGTTTGAGCATGTTGGTGTTGAAAGAATGGATGAGAGTTCTTGGATTAGTGGATGTAGAACACTTAACATAGCAGGAGAAGATCAAGGAAAGCGTGGGAGGAAGTGAGAAGGATGAATATGAAAGAAAGAGATAAAGACTTGGCCAGAGATAGGTTAGTTTGGAAGTCAATTTCTAAAAGCCGCCCAACACCTAGCAACATTTAAAACGGACGTTAAACCAAAAGCCAAGCTGATTTCCATGATAAAATTGGTGGTCAAGCATCTCGCAAAGGTCATTGTAAAAATTGTGTACTTCAGCTCTAACGTTTTAAAAAAATATTTTTATCTACTTCTCTTTTTATACTTTGGTCTATTGTAAAATCGCATCTGGATTTTCGTTTTAAATCGTTGAGTAAGGAAAAACCTTCAGAGAATGACTGAAAATTGTGTCCCTTCCAATTTGCTTACACATATCAAAAGCTCACATGACCTGCCTCATCCTGAAAGAATAAGTAAAAAAAAAAAAAAAAAAAAAAAAAAGAAAAAAATGGCAGTGCCTAATTTTTTTTTCTTTCATTTGTCATTAAATAAAAGGTTAACAGGAGGAAAGAAAATTTAGGAGGAAGGAGCAGACTTTAACCATATACTCTGCATGAAATTTACCTAGTATTTTGTAAATAGCTTATTTACAGAGGTCAAAGGTTATAAGATTATTTCCATTCAATAATCGCTGGCTGTGTTAAAAATAAATTTCATTGAACAACAGAAAAAAAAAAAAATACAACTGTTTGATACCAGATCTTTTAATTTGCTGAGCATTTTCTTAATGGTTTTATCTGATTGTTTTAATATCTTGAAATATAACTTTTGGCAATAGCAACTTATGTAAAAAAAAAGAAGCCTTTATTCAGTCCATATACCGTTTTTGGTACCTTCAGACAAAAGCCAAGACCAAAAAAAGATGTTTTAACATCGTAGATAAATATTACAAACCAATTTTCTAATATTCTTCATACCATACTGCCCCCCCCTCTTCTATATCTATTATACTAAATGTGAGTTAATCCATGTATTTCCATAAGGGTTTTTTACCTATATACTTCAATAACAAAAAATGCATGCTAAAATATATTTAGGTCTGGGATTGAGTTGTTTTTGAAAGAAGTTTTAATTAACCGTAAATTATAATTAACTGAACAAGTCGCCTACCCCTCTTAGCTATCTATGTATTTCTCTTGCCCCCCTCTCACTTTTTTAATTCAACTGCTCTAATATTTCTTAATGTCTCTGTGAGCATTTAGAGAAAACGACTCTTTATTCGGCATCGTCATATAATTTTAATGTTTGTCTGTACACAACACAAACATGTATGTAAATTATAGGGCAAAATAATAAGTCTCTTTACTTCTATATACGAATAATAAAGAATAACAATAATACTTCGATATAATAACAAGAACATAAGTCATGAGATTGCATACCTCCGCCTGACAATGTAAGAATGGGCCAAGGTCTAATCTGGGGCTGGGCCTTACTTTTTAATATTGTGTGAAGCATTCCCTGAAATTATGCTATAGAAACTATCTCATGAGGTTCAAATTTTGCATGGTGATCAAAGAGCAAATTTGGAAAAGTCGGAAGTTCAAATTCTGTCAAAATTCCAACCGTGGACAAATTTTCAAGGTCATATAATATGTTGGACTTCATTGCTTACGATATAGACCAAATAGTGAGTCTTTATGATGACAGAATCAAAGTTATCACCAAAAGAGTAACTTTCACTTTTTTTCTTGACCTTTGACCTAGGTATCCCAAAATTAAATCAGTTCTAAGTTAGACCATGACCGATATTTTGACCAAGTTTGACAATTGGTTAAGTGATGTGGATGCTAGGCTGTACATATAGTGACAAACTTCACCGAAAACATAGATAGGTAATAAGGATAATATAGAAGTTGAGAGAATTATTTTTGGTTATGCAAGACGAATGTCTCAAAAGATATGTCACATTTATGAATTTTTGAATGAAATCAAAGTGGAATAAACAGTTATGGTTGTGACTCAACGGGTCATTGGTACGTCTACTCTCTATATAAATTAAAGTTCTTGTCTGTTCACCTTAGGTTTTGGAGATAGAAAACCCCATATCATATGTATTTTGAAACTACCTTATTTAGGATACTTGGATGAGTATATTTTCTTATGATCAAAGGGGTATACCATTGGGGGGGGGGGGACACTTGCATTCACACTTGATACCCATAAAAAAGAAAATACGTTTATCTTGATATTATTTACAATTAAAAATTATAGAAATTTTAAGGGGGATTCAGAGCTTGGCGCAGGAGTGCATAGTGGTTCTCATTAATTCTCTGAAAACGCCGGGTATGCCTCAATGGGGTTAAAGATTATAAATTCACAAAAATTTATTTCAACTAATGTCCCTTTACTTACACCATCTCCCACCTAATCAATGTTGAGTATATCTTTGGTCCTCACTCTAAAATTGAATAAATTAAAAGAAAAAAAAGTAATATGGTGTTATGGGTGCTGAGTCCCAAAAGACTGCATTCTCATTCAGTTCTCCTGCTACTGTAATATATATATATATCTATTTATATAAGGTTAGGTATTGTATGTTTATATATTTCTATTTATTGAATTCAATCCTAAGCTAATTAACCAATCATTATGAATTTTGGAACACAGCTGCTGGGTGTAAGGGTGGGTAATATAGGCTATATATAGTTTAATTTATTTTTATGCAAAGGGTGGGGGGAAAGAGTGGGTGAGTAAAAGCCCTTATGAAAACTAAGATGCATCTGATTTTTGTGAAATTTAAACAATGTTTTAGACCTCAATTAATAAATATTCCCTAAATTTCAGTGTCTTTGGAGTATTTGAAAGAGATTTTAGGAGGCATAATATGGGCACAACCCCCCATTTAATTATTCAAATATTTCAGATTTGTATTAAATTTGATCCATAGTCATTAGACACCAATTAAGTTAGATTTTCTGAATTAAAATTTCTGAAATTTTAGACATTTTCTACAATCAAAATCATGTAATGGATTATAATCAAAATTGGAGTAAGGATTTCAGGCATAAGGTTTAGTCGCATTATATTTTGATTTTATTTGTCGTAAAGGACATAAAAGTGGTGCAAAACTGTTCTGTTACAGGGGGGTAAATTTTATGTCATGGGATGGGTATTCTAGTGTGTGTGTGTGTATATATATATATATATATATATATAAAAACCTGGATTCCAATGACATTTTTATTCTTCAGCAAAGAGATTTATTTCAATTGCTGTTTCTTCATTTGTCCAGACAATGAAGGTTTCTTTTGGGGTCAATAAAATCTTTAATCTTCTCGAACAATGATTCATCAGAAAAATATCCCCAAAAAATTGAAACTTATTTTTGAAAACATTTTTTTTTTGTTGTTTTTTTTTTTGATCGACCCCCCCCCCCCCCCACAAAAAACAAAAACAAAAAAAAAACACGTCTTCACCTAAAGAGTGACACCATATATATGTCACAGGGTCAGATGAGTCACGAGTATGAATGCGAATAAAAAATATTTTGTAACAAATTGCTTAAAAAGTGCATTACAATGTTGTCTAAAAATGTATTTACATGCATGGTTGGTTGCGTATTGACCTTGTTTAGTGTTGGGTCAGAATTACATTCCAGGTGTTAAGTCATTCATGTTCTTTTTCTTAAGGTAATCTACTTGTTGATTTTCAGATGGCTCTAAAAGACTTATCTGACCCACAAAATTTGATGTGAACGGCAGGGCTGTTGAGTAAGAGTTGGAGTAATATTCATTGTTTTAGGGTCAGTTAAAACTCTTGAACCTAAAAAAAAAAAATGAAAAAAAAAATGAGGCTGGTGTAATCCTGTAGATTTCAGTAGTCTAATGTTTGGATTACTGATTTCACAGCATCGATACATAGTTAGATTGTGCTGAAGCCACTTTCTTGTTTCTTTTCTATGGCACAATACAGTTCTATTTCATGGGGTGCAGTTTTTTTTTTTTAATCAAATGTTTTTTATTATTTGTTATTCCATTCATCATTGTCAATCTTCATATTTTTTTATCATTCAAGTAACAATCCACCCATCTGATTAACTCTTATGCTTGAGTGGCTTTTGGCCTTGATAAATGGTGATTCATAAGTGAAAAAATATATACCAGTAGTGCATCTCCAAAATCACTTGATTTCAGTTGCTTGATGAGATGAATTTTTGCAGAGAGGCTTTTATTTTCTTGAAGCATTTTTGTCCACCAGGAGGAGGAAGAGGAGCATCATACATGATACCCCCCCCCCCCCCCCCCAAAAAAAAAAGAAACGCTACACATTTTCAAGAACCATCCGGTCTGGATCTTGATCTCTGGTGTTAATTTATCTTATGACATTCTTTCTATTCTGCATCTCTCATCGTCTCTGTCCCCACCCTCTATGCAGACTGTTGGACGCGTTGTGGGTGATGTCCTCACACCAGCCGTGTCTGTCTTGGCATCTTCCCATAATTCAAATTCTACAACAGGACATTCTATTTTCATTGTTTTTTTTTGTCTTGCTGTGAGATGTTGCCGGCATAAGAGATAAATCTACATTGTCTTACTGTGTTTACTAGCTTCTGTTTTCTCTTTGGTACAAACAGCAATAAGATTCGGTATTGTATGCATATTTGCTCCCCACTCTCTAGTAGAAGTAATGGTTTCCACTTAGCATAAAGCATTACTATTTGTTAATAGTTCTCTTGGTAAACAAATATAACAACATAATTTCTCTTGTGGTGAGTGAGATGGCATATTGGTAAGATGACTGACTATTGTACAAGTGGTTAGATTTGAAATCTCAGCTTGTCTAGCCACACTGAATAACCATGATATGGTGAAACAGCTGTTTGTGTATGATACAATATATATATATATATATATATATTGTTACAGAAGATCAAATCAACATGATACCAGCAGTTTCAAGCCAGGTGTTGTCTCAGAAAACGAAACGATACAACGTAAACATAATAAAATTATGCTCTTATCCAACAGAATGATCAATTATTTAATATCTTTCTACCAAACTAAACCAAAGATTATATATATATATATATATATATATATATATATATAAACTGTTTCATATATGTGTATTATAAGATAATATATCCAACCAGTTAGCTCATTGTAACAAAGGTCATCTTTAGCTTATCTGAGCCATTAAATTAAAAAAAAAAAAGCTGAAAGCTTTTTAAAAGAAAAAAGGGGAAATTCATTGTCTGATGGTAGTGAATAGAGGAAGTGGTAGAAATGTGGGCAATAAAATCAGTGATTATAATTGGTTGGAGTGGACACTGCTTAACGATAAAAAGGATCTTAAAATGTAAATCTACTTATTTTACATGACGTTTTCCTTCACGAATGAAAAAAATGTTTTTGTGTAGCTCACTTATAAGTATATTTGTATACTACTCTTAAGAATAAATTTTATCTTATCTTGATAGGTAAATGCTCAATATACAAGAAAGATCAGTAATATAGGAAAATGAATGATGAAAATAAAAATTGGATAAAGTACAATGTTTATTAATCATCAAATAGTTCAAACAAGGAATATGCACATAAACTTTTAATCTTTTCCTTAATCCATGGATTTTCAAAACTATACATGTGAGGAAATCAAATTGATAAAACAGCAAACTCATATTACTGTTTAGCACAGAATTGAAAATATGAAAAAAAAAACATTTTTTGAGCAAAAAAGAATTATCCCCACAAAAAGTAACATGTCCAGGAAATCAGAATTATCATAAAGCAGATGTAGCGTAAAAAACAGAAATCAAACCAGATAGTTTGTATTCTGAAAAGTTCCAGCTTGAATATTATGAGAGATTCAGGTCCGAAATAAAACAATTCAAGTTAAACTAATGGGACTCACTAAAAAGAATACAATTTTGTAAATCTCAGGAAAATATTTTGTGCAAATTTATCTATTGCCAAAAATATTCTCTCTCTTGGCAGAGCAAAAAAGTGATAGCTTTTAGTCTGAGTAAAAAGTCTAAACTTCTATGTATGTGGCATAGTTGCAATGCATGCAAATAGTAGACTTGCTGCAAGTGAGTAATATTTAACTAAGAGAAAAGAGACCACACAGGAAATTGGACATGTCTGATCTGGAGTTTGGGCCACCCGCAATTCCATTTATCCACCTGAGAAAATAATTTTTTTTCATATACAAGGGTTCCTGCGGTGGTTATGACCTACTTGAGGTTTTGTCAAAAATAATGGCTGAGACCTCCTAGGCATTAGGTTTTTGATGTTCATAGATTGGTAACAAATTGCCCATTTCAAGTAATCAGTTTCTGAGTGGTCAAATGGGGATGGACTGAGAAGAGAGATGGATGTAATCAGTTCTGGTGACCAGCTGTGAGCGACTGAGAAAGACCGGACATCTAGGATTTCTGGTCAAAAGTACATAAATATGTACTTTCCCAGATGGACAGGAGAGACCAGTTACTTGACCCTCTTGGCGTTTGACAGTTTGATTTTCTGAGGTCTGACAGTGAGTTGGGTTGGTGTGCATATCTAAGATTGCCCCTTGAGCTCTTAGTTAATGTTCCTTGGACTTGTGTTTTGATTTGGCCGGACTAAGATTTCTCATTTGCAAGCCTGTTGTCCAGTAGAAAATGAACATCATTGTAACCTGCAAAAGAATAAAACTTGTTTTAAATGGAAGTTGCAATTTTATTTAGAGGGAGAATTCTGCTGTTGCGACTGGTGTCTGAATCAAGCAATGCCGTTGGACCAGTGCAACAAGTGGATTATCACGGTCTGTGCAGTGAACGCATACAGCGCATGTTCACAACACCACAAATAAATAGGACCATAGCCATACTTTTTTCCCAGTTTGCCATAAAGGAGTTTCATTATGACCACTGTCAACTAGCTTGCCATCGGACAAACTGATATAACCTAACTACTTCAAAATCATCCTTTCTCCTAACATCAAAGGTGGTGAACTGACTG
This sequence comes from Sepiola atlantica, assembly GCA_963556195.1. Classification (NCBI taxonomy): domain Eukaryota; kingdom Metazoa; phylum Mollusca; class Cephalopoda; order Sepiida; family Sepiolidae; genus Sepiola; species Sepiola atlantica. The sequence goes on from OY744538.1 coordinate 68,722,159, forward strand.
TACAAAAAAACATCCCGCGCCGGAGTCTGTTTTTAACAAAACAAAGAAAACAATTGCTGACCACTGCAAAAATTGCTGACCTCCACAATGTCGTTAACCCTTATCCGCTCGTAGCTTTTGGCCTTGATAACTGGTGATTCATTAGTATGTAAAAGGTTTTATATTTTATATTTCTCAGCCTCCTTACCTCTTCTAACATGGATAACTTCTGAAATAAATTTTGTAAAAAAAAAAAAAAAAAAAAAAAATTAAATTGTCCTGACGTTTGCTGCTCTCTACCACCACTACCTCCACCCTTACACTACTCAGTTGGATCTTTCTACCACCCACAGAGGAGTAGTACTCAGAATTGTAGAATCGAAAGGTATAGAATTAGACTCTAATTCCTACGATTCAAAAATTTCTGGTTCCTAAGGTTCCAAAATATTCGACCCAACTCCTAGCATTCTTACAAGTCCGACTCCTTCCAAAACCTCCGACTCTGCAAGCTTGGTAGTACTGCCCATTCTTTATTAATCCTCATTTTAGATTTAGTGTAATTGAAACATCTTTTTGACTAGTTGGATTTATAAACCAGATAAGTAATTTGACAGTCGTATAAATTTTTCCTGAACATATCTGGTCATCAGTCACTTTTCGACATGAAGTATTTTTAACTTTCTCTGTTTCTATTATAAATCGTTTCCAGAAGTATTTCCGTCTCTCTGACTGTCTGGTCTGAAATTTCAACCGCTGCTTGTTTGATGCATACAAAATCAGTGTTTTTATCTTCTTTCTTTATCTTGGACCACTTCACTGTTCTTTTTCCTGTGGCAGAATATATTTATCTATATTTGAACAGATCAATTCCAATTTGGCTGGCTTCCTGATTCTTTCCATTTCTCTGGAGATTGTTTGAGAAGTAATCAGTGGCTCCAAGTCTGCCAGAAAGAAGTCTTGAATGCATACATTCTCACGTGGAAATGCTCGCTTTGCGGGCCTTATACAACTGATTTAGAAAGAAATGTTTTAGAATGTTTTCAATGCTAGTGCTTTTTAAAAAAAATATCAATTAATTCTTTATGCGATTTTAATATATATATATATATATATATATATATATATATATATATTAAGTAATATTGGTTGGTCGTCCATTTAAAGCATTGTTGGATATGTTAATAAAATTGATATGTAAGCCATTAACAATGCGAGATTAATTTATATATATATATATTTTTTTTACATTAATCTTATATTTCGGAATAAATTCCATCTTCAGAGGTGACCAGTTATTGAGTCATTTTTTTTTTTTTTATCAAAAAAAAAAAAAAGTTTGGTTATTCTTGTTATTGATAAAAAAAAATGACTCAATAACTGGTCACCTCTGAAGATGGAATTTATTCCGAAATATAAGATTAATGTAAAAAAAAAATATATATATATAAATTAATCTCGCATTGTTAATGGTTTGCATATCAATTTCATTAATATATATATATATATATTTTAACGCTTCATATAGAAGCTTTAAATTTTTGACATTTTCTATAGTCAAAATCACGTAATGGATACTGATCAAAATTTGAATAAGGATACTAAACATTAGATTAATTATCATAACTTGATTTATCTTCATAAAGTATCATAAGAGTGGTGCAAAACTGTTTTATTCGGTGTATTAATTTTACCATCATGGGATAGGTATTATATATATATATATATATATATATATGCTATTTATTTTATTTTGTTTATGCAGAAAGATTATCCATTATGTTGATGTATGAGAACTTTTTGTTGTCATTTTGATATTTTCTTTAAAAAAAGGATGCTTGATTGTTTATGAAACATTCTCTTTGATCTCTGTAAGACCCCCCCCCCCTCACACACACCTGAAAGAAAGAAAATGTGCATGAAAGTGCAAGAAGTGACGTTAAAGAATTGTCATAAATTGTAAGTGACAGGTGAAGAAAAATCTTTCATGAAACTGACAATTAATGAACTTTTAGATGGAAAACGAACCCAGAAATTCTCGGTTGAAAATTATCTTGTCACATAGTGGAAAATGGATTTTTCTGTTCGTTTTATTATTTAGAAAGAAAGATTGATAAAAGGAATAACTCAAAGAATAATAAATCTATTAAAAAGCAATTTCGTGGCAAAGGTGCTGCGCTAGAGATAGAATAAAATATCTAAAACTCTGTATGTGTGTATATATATATATATATATATATATATATATATATATATATATGTGTGTCTAAAGAAGCTTTGAGTCATTTTAAACAAAGAAAGAAAATGCAGTTTAAATTCCCAGGGATACTAAATCCAAAATATTGCAGACTTAGCACTTGCACAAGCCGACTTACGGCTGGAAAATTTACAAATACGAAAGGGGATTCAAGTATATAACAGTGAAACAAAAACAGGGTACCTTAACTTAAATTGTGAAATGTTAACCGGGGATCATCAGCTGTTTACTATGTAACTGTTTCGGAGATTTAAAAACGCAACAGTTATAAAATGTATGACTGGTACTGATAAAATGACCACTTCACCAAAAAACAAATTTAGAAACAATTCAGTTTTTATTTTACTATAAGTAAATAATAATGATAATAATAATGATACTACTATTAAAATACTACACTCAAGAACCATTCTGTCATATGGTAGTTAGCATATAAAATTATAGGAATAAAAGATGCATAATAAAAACAGCTTTTAAATACTTTTGATACCAGATCGGCAAATAGATAATAAGTTGTATGTGTGTGTCGTCGTATCAAAGTTAAACAGTTGAGCTAAGAGCCAAACTACCTGCAAATTTGGAATCAGCATCTTCGATTCAATGTCCTTATTGATGTTAGAAGTTCTTGAACCTTTTTTACAATTAAGTATTAGAGAATTAAATGTATGTAAAGATCACATAAGAAGCAAATGTTATGCCAGTTTTAGCTTTCCTTTTCCATGCTATCCAAACGACTATTTCAAATATTGAAGAGAAAAAATATTTGATAATACTAAAAGTCTATTGTTCTTGTATGTTTGCAATCAGCTTTCAGCTTTCCGGTTTTCAACATCCGGTTGCGCATGCGTAAATAGCATCGTCTTCAATCTGTTATTCCAATTCCGTTATTCTCTATTATGATTAACGAACGCATGAAATTTTTCATTCTGGAAATTTTTAAACAATTTCATTTAATTTCATCAAATAGTTTATTTGTTTTCTTCACGGCTAAAAACATTCAACGGGAGGACTTTGTAAAGTCTGTCGCAGTTTCAAAAAAACTCCCTTTTAAAAAACAAAAACAAACAGAAAAAAAACAACACTCATTATTAATATCAGCCATACTAGCGGTCGGTGAACGAAACCACCTCCCACTTTCCCTCTCATAGATTTCACCACTCCTACTCCCTCTGTTTTCGTTACGTACGCGAGAAAGCCTGTTGTCTCTCGGTGGCCACGGCTGTACCCCCTTCCTTTCTCAAATCGCCCTAACCAACCACTTATAATTCAGTAACTGTAATTTAAAAAAAAAAACAATTATAATAAACAGAACGACTCATAGAAATCTATCTATATTCTTTTTTCATTTTAATATACTTTCATAGAAATGCTTCTGTTATGTAAAAAAACCCTATTTTCTTTATGCCACAAGTGTCACGCTCATACATGAATTCCATAGCTAATATAACAAACTGACCCAACGGGTCACGGGTGGTCTAGTATTTGATAAATGTTCACTCATATATTTTTTTATTTCATATTTGTTTCTTTCTTTATTTTAAACAATCAAGCTATTTTAGATCTATACGGATAGGTAAGAAAAACAAAAAAACAATCCATATGCTGAACTCCTAGGTAGGTTAAAAAGACAAAATATTTTTATTAAATCAGTGGCCCTATGATTAAAGTGTTCACCTTAAGTTCCAATATTTTATGCCATAGTGAGTTTGAATCTCACGCTAAACGATTGTTGTTTTTTTTCTTTTTTTCTGGTATAGTGTTCCAGTTATTTTCTAGCCGATATCAATCATCATAAACCTTAATGACTTTTTATTATAATAATAAAAAAAAATGGATGAAAAGTAATTAATAAATGTTAATTTCTAGTCTTGGGCTATCAAATTTAAGAAAAGTTGAGAAAGTTGCCATAGACGTGTATGTCAGCTAGTATTTTTATAGATGTATTCTCACATCTCTAGGTCGATTTGTTATAGTTTTCACTGGTCTGTCATGCTGAAGTTTGAAATAATATTTTCATCAGATTGAGTAGCCGCACCTTAAAAATATCTTTATTTTTTTTATTTTTTGAATTTCTTTAAAGAATTGTCAATCTTTGATGGGAACTTTTAAAGTCTTTCCTGATTCGAAAAAAAAAATTCTCTTTTTCTTGCATAATTATGTGTATGCTAATCTTTTCAATGATTTTCTCTTTGTTTTCAAAATTCTTAACCAAATGTCATTAAATAAAAGGGTTATCATTACTTTTGCTCTTTAAAACTTGTAAATATAAATTTATATATCTAAATAAAAAAAAACAAAAACATAATTCTCTTCCATACTGGCATTACCTTGAAGACATTTACAATTGAATAATGTAAAAATAAGAGGGAACAGGGATGAAAGGAATGCATATGGAGTGAGAGGGTGGGTGGGGGATATTAAAAATGAAATTATTGTATTCTGTTAATAAAAATAAAATATACATATCCAACTATTGTGGGTAATGTAGTTTCATCTATTTTGTCTAATATATATATATATATATATACATACATACATATATATGAAATAATTTTTCGTGGTACAGAATTTTATAATGGTTTTAAATATGATAAACGGAGGCATAGCAGGTTGAGGCACTATCACAAGAAAAAAAAAAGGGGAGAGGAAATATTAAATACTATATTTACTCGTCGATAAAAAACTTTTAAAAAAGCATAAAAAAATAAGATCGACTAAAATTAACAGAACGAAGCTAAATCTCAAAGTACCTTTCGACCGACACATTGTCAAGAGAAACGTCGGCGAATATCGCTTAAAAACGGGGAAAAGAGTAACGTGGGGAGAAAAACTAAACAAAAAGAAAAACGGAGATCGAATAATGCCATTCAACCGAAAGGGAATAAATGGACATAATAGGCAAAGTTTTTTTTATTTTTTATTTTTTTTTTAAGAAGTCTCTAAATAAATCTATTTTGTGAGACAACTCTTTTTGCCTACAGAGCGACGGTTTTCGTATTGTAACACTCACTGCTTCCAACACCTTGAGATGGTGTTTGGAACGGGCCCTGTGTACAATGTGAAAACATCCATCTGAGTACGCCTCACCACACTTTTTATTGTCAATCAAGTGCTGTCCAATGGATGACTTTTTTTTTTCTTGTGATACTGCCTCGACTCGCTATGACTCCGTTTATCATATTTAAAACCATTATATATATATATATATATATATATATCTCAAGCTTTTAAATAGAATAAAGTCCTTTTTTTTTAAAAACCTTTCCACGTTACTCTTTTCCCCGTTTTTAAGCGATATTCACCGTTTCCCTTGAAAATGTGTCGGTTGAAAGGTACCTTGCGATTTTGTTTGCTAATTTTAGTCAAACTTTTTTATTCTTTTTAAAAGTTTTTAATTGAATGTCTTCCGACGATTAAATATATTACTATAATTTTCCTCTTTTTTTCTTCACTATGACTCCGTTTATTCTAATTAAAAGCTTGATAAAATTCTGTACCACAAAAAAATCTGTGTATATATATATATATAGAGAGAGAGAGAGAGAGAGAGAGAGAAAAATCGATGTCTGCTTGTGTGTTCCCTATAGAAAGAAAGGTTAGTAAATCTACATAAAATCTAAGTGTATTCTAATGTAAAATTTACCGTTTTGGTGAATTCTCCACACAGACGGATTTTTCCTTTAGTGTCTATTTTTGACAAAGGGAAGATTTTCCCAAAATATTAAATGATTCTTAATCATCATCCGGACAACACACACAGCTGACACCACATTTGCTGTAAGATTTTAAAGAAAAATAAATAGTAAGTCCCCCCTTCGGTTCATTCCAGCTTATATTCAATTTGGCATTCTGCATTGCCCATAACTTTCTTAATATATTTACTACAATTCCCAGCAATGCTTCAAGCAAACTACCATTCTTTATTAATAATGTTTAAAAAAACCAAAAAAAAAAACGAAAACTTCTCGCATTATCGTTTTGAAAGATCATAGTGGCCAAATTGTCATCTAAATGAAATTCAAAAGTTTTGTTGATTTATCACTCTTATATTAACAAAACAGCTTTTACTGTTATTTAAATCACTAATGCAACAGTATTTTGAAATACAATATATATCGTAGAGACTAACAGCCCAAAGACAACTTTGAATGCCTAATTTGCATAACTATTTTTTACAATAAATTAATGTTTGGTGTTATTCATTCGTAATTTTATTGTCCTATTTTTTCCATATACATTCAATAGTTTTGTCAATATTACACCATTAATTTAAGTGATTTAATTAAAAAAAAACGGATAAATTATTAAAACTTTGTTAAAATCTTTGCTAATTAGTTTTCAAGGGAGGTAATTTAAATTAAACTAACCTCAAAGAAAGATATACGAGGCATAAGCATAAGTTCAGAAAAAGAAGGTGACTGACTTCTCCCTCCTGTTAGCGACTGATGCCACATTTTTTTTGTTTGTTTATAAATTCAATGAAAAAATTGTAAGTAAGACAAAACAAAAAAACACGTACACACATCATTGTATCAAAATTACGAAAATGTTAATGTTTAACATTTATTCATATAAATAGATATTATCTATTTATATGGATAAATGCAAAAGTTTTGGTCTTGTGTTTACAACAAACTTATAAATAAAATGTTTAATATTAACATTTTGGTTTCAAGTAGTGAACTTTGCAAAGTGATAGCAAGTATATCAATATAATTGAGATAATTTCAGGTATTAAATCCAACCTCACTAAAAAAAGCATAATATTTTGCCATTATTAAGTCTTTTTCAAATGTGACCAAATCTATTCAAAATACCACCGGTTCAGATTGTACTCTTAATAAATTCTTTTCCAGATATAAAGAGGATTTTTAGCCAATCAGAAGCAAGTTATCTTCAGATTTTATGTCAGAGTAACCTCATTATTGACAGATGTTTTGAAGAGAATTTGGAAGAATGGCGCCCATAAGAAACTTACTGTGCATCAGGCACCACACCTCATGTTTTTTTCTAGGCATTTGTGATAATGTTACATGCTGTTTCGGTACTTGGCTTTAGTATAACTCTTTCGTCTTGCGCTCTGTCGTTCCATGTTCTATCTTTCTCCGTTCTCCTACTGTATGTCTATTTAAATATATTGCCTTCATCACAATTATGTCAAATGCACTCTTTGTATTAATTTCAATTCAATAGTTTTACGAATATCAATTGTTTTAGAACTTCAAAACCTAATTTTTTTTTAATTGTCCCTTGACTTATGTCATAACCCAGATCTAAATGCTAAAATTCCTAAACAAACTACGTTTTAATAATTCGTTTGACTTCATTTTTTTTTTTTAAAGTCTTTGTCACTAATTTATGCTAAATTATCCATCTATCCCTCTAAATAACTTTGAATACATATTGAATTATTTCTATTTACTGTTCATTGAAATAAAAAATCATATAAGGGAAAACGAAAACAAATTTAAACATTTTTTGAACATAACTAGATTATTACAAAGTTGAATTAATTCTATGAATGTGTGTTGGTGTGTATTCACTGCACAGACCGTACTCGTCTGCTCGTTGTGCTGGTCTAAAGTCGTTGGTCGATTCCGACACTGGTCGCAGTGCCAATTGTGTGGTCTCAGTTTTGCAACAGAAGAATTTTCCCTAGTTTTAAACAAGTAACAAAGGTTTATATTTTGGAGGTTACATTAATACTCTTATTTCTCTACTGAACAACAGACTTGCAAATGAGAATTCTTAGCCCAACCAAATTTTGCTTGGAGAGGCACACAAATATCAACTGCCTGTGAGATGCCCAGAGAAGCTACTGACTGCTCTGCCCATCTACTGGAATACATATAGATATTCTGGTTCTAGTGGCAGACTACCCAGTTATTTACTCGAAAAAGCTAATCTATGGGCGTAAAAAACCCTACTTCTTGGTGGGTCCCATATCTAGCTGGACATGATTTTTTTCCAAGTACTTTGCTCACAGCATGACCCCTCCCCTCGTTTAAAGAGACACTAACTTTCCCAAGGAGAAATTAAATTCTGAGTGGTCAACACTCCAGATCAGACATATTTCCAATTTCTTGTGTGCTTTCTCATCCCTTGGTCAAATCTCTCTCACTTGCAGCAAGCCTGTTATTCACATGCATTGCAAACATGCAACCCACTAAACATGCATGTTTATAATTCGTTCAGGCTGTAATGTTAAACGAATTAGAAACAATTCATTATTTATAAAATGACCATTACAATTATTTTTTTCTTTTACTGTTGTCAATTTAGTTATTTCGTTTGCTTTTTTCCAATCTTTGTTTTGTTTCAGATGTTTTTTTAATAAATAAAATTTACCTAAAATTTTTAGAGTTTTTTCTCACACCACCACAAACAGGATTTTCATTATTTTAAACTTTTCACCATTTAAATTTTCATGTTTTTTATTTATCGAAAATCTCTGCATTTTTGCATCAAAAAGTAAAACCTTGAACGTTGTGTATCTTAGGAGTTTGCTGTATTCTCATACACACTTAAAGAGTAGAAAGTGATTATTGATGGTTTCTACTGTGTCTCTAGGTTTGGTCTGCTTAATGGCCTAAATTGATACAATGTTTGTTTCCCCAAATTTGACCTCTAGATTTAAATTGATGTTAAGACAGGCATCTGTAAATGTGTTAACAAATCTGAAAAAGAGGAATGCTGAGAAGAAGCTAGCAACAGAATGAACGAGGAGAAAAACAGTTCCAATAGGAATGTGTGAAACTACTAGGATATGGCATTGAGAACACACGTGTATGCTATTGTTACTGCTGGTTTAGGATTTTGTATTAGATTGGGTTAGTGTCCAGGAGAGATGGAGAAATGTACAGGAGTTATTAAGGCCTTCCATAAAACACAAAACAAATTTCATAAATGCTTGTAAGAAAATTTCTGAAAAGTAAAGTGAATTATTCTCCCTTTGAAATGTAGAATATACACATTGGCACCAGATGTGACCATTTGACATTAAACCACACAAAATAATCTGATTTTCAAATTGTATTTGATAAATTCTATGAAGATTTTTTATTTTTTATTTTTTTTTTAAAATTTTTATTTAAACTTGTATTTGGATTCTCACTTCAGAAAAACGAAAGATCAAACAGACAATTTTTCTTTGACAGAATTTACTTTCAAAAAGTTTTTCTTAATTTTGTTATTGAATAATTCTTTAAAGTTCGATTTTCATGACCTTTTCGATGCTGAAGCACTTGCTGCTCAAGCATTGTAATTTACATTACTTCCAAAAGGAGTTTCATTTTATAAATGTGTTATCTCTGCCAGGATAATTTGTCAGTGGTGTTAATCTTGAAGTCATTGAATGTTTCGGGGTTTTACTAGTGTTGGAAGGTTTAATCTGAATCGGGAATCGAAAAATCAGAACATTTTGAGGTATCGGAATCGGTATCAGAATAAGAAAAAGTTTAGCTTAATTTCCGATTCCAAAAATGATTCTTTTAATTTTTTTTGTTGATGTTTAAAACTTTACTTTTTTATTGCTAGTACTAATGATAAATATTTATTGATTTTAAACTATCAGTAAAACTAAAATTCATAGATCATAACGAATTTAGGTAAAAATGGTACCAGAAAAAATCGCCCAGTATGGTATAGATAAAAATGGCACAAGCCGAGAAATAGTAAAAATAGCACAAATGAAAAATATAGATGAAAATCTTACAATGAGTTAATCAAAATCTTTGATACAATACATAAATAGAAAACATTAAGAAGTTTGTCAAATTAAAAAGAAAATTATGTCTACATTTAAAAGTAGATGAGGACTCTCCGCTAAACCCCCACTTGCTGAAATTCTACTTTTTTAGAAGGCATTTTTAGAATTTGAATCAGGAATTTAGAAAAGAATCGGTAATTGTATCGGAATCTGAAAAAATATTGGAATCGTCTCATTAGTCTCTACAACATCAGACTTTTTTTCCGGAGATCTAACTGGGAGCGATTGCATCTCAGCTAGTAGTAGTTCAGTAAAAGTTTCACTTTGATGTGCACTTTTCAGTTTCACATGTTGGCATGTGTTGGACAGCTTTTAGAAATTGATGTCCAAGCTAACCTATCTCTGGCCAGGTTTTTATTTATCTCTCTTTCTCTTAAGTCCCTCCTTATCACTTCCTCCCAGGTTTTCCTTGGCTTTTTCCTTCAACTGACCCTGCTACCTCAACTGTTCTACATTTACTAACCCACATACTCTCATCCATTTTTTCAACATGACCATACCAACAAAGTCTCCTGTTCTGCACACAGCTCCCTATATTGTGCAAATTTAATCTTCCTCTGAGGTCATTAGATCTAAGTCTGCATTTAAGACTCACATTACACATCCATCGTATCATTCTCATATCATTTCTTTCCATACACCGCATGTCCTCAACCCTCACTGGCCATATTTCACCTCCATACATCACGCTGCATACATATGCCTGATAGACTCTTCTCTTGGTCGACAGTGGTAACGCTTTGTTGGTTGTAATGACAGAAGTTTCCTGAATTTACTCTATCCATTCCTTACTGTTGCAGTCATATTAGCACCTGCTCCCTCCCTGTGCTCCAATGGTATCAATCTTTTGTTTAGTTCCTGCATAATCTTTAACTGATGCGTTGAAGTTGGACTTCTCCAACTCACTCGTTTTTTCAACATATGCCACTTGATCCATTTCGGTGTTACCTTTGTTCCCGGAGTACAACTGGTCTCTGTAGGGGTGCATCCTGATCCTGCTTTCGTCTCACCAGGGCTTTGACTTGTGTTGCAACTTACTATCTCTTATCAGTATTACAAAAATAATCTGCGTTCTTTTTGTGTCCTTGAACTTATTTCTGTTGGTTTATATTTCGGCGAACTGGTGAACTGGAAGAGCACAATTTTCTGATCCGTCTTGTGACCGGAGAGAAAAAAAGAGTGATCAAAAAAAAATTTTTTTTTTTTCCCTACACATACGTCACACTCAATGCCATCCCTATAACAGGCTGAAAGATCTAACGTTTGGGGTCTTTTACTGAAGGCAAGATTTCAAGTCAGTCAACAGAAATCTTTTTAGCTGCTAACACTTCACTCTCATTGGTCCAAGAAAATTTAATTCTGAAAGGGGATTTTAACCAATCAAATTCATTTCAGCCGAGATTCTGTATTATATCATAAAGTACATTTGGATTATAAGTTTGTGAGTATACTGTAAAATGTAATTGAATTTTATTGAACAATTTTTTTCACCATTTATTAATTAAAAAAAAAATTAAAACAGTAGTACATACTGTTAATTTCTTAAGCCAAATTTTCTATTTAGTTTTATATATTTTGTAAAAGTTTCATGTCAGTCCTTCAAGTTTCCTTTTCATATTAACAGTGATTCAAGAAATACCATTTTTCTGTCTTTTGTTTATTCAAAGTTACCCGTCTCTTGAATTTAGGAATTTCTCAATAATTGTAAAATTTATCACTTAGCACATTGTGGTTCGTATTATTTAGTATGTAAAGCATCAGACTAATCTCACGGGGGAAGTTTACTACTATATCAATTATCTAAAAATTTACATCCCCTCCAGTAAAAGATCCCAGTTGCATCGCCTGTCATAGGAATGGCCGTAGTCCCACTTCATCGCTTCACCTTGAAATCCGTTTTTTTTGTTTGTTTGGTAGTATACTCTGTGATTTAGATTTGTTTCTTATTTTAAAGGTTAATCTTATATTTTATTTTTCGTTTGCTACCATACCAGTTTGGAACGAGGCCACCTGTTCTGAGCACTTTTTGTTGCTTGCAATACGTGACAAAATGTAGCTG
>OY744538.1:68736718-68812481 GCA_963556195.1 Sepiola atlantica
TGTCTAATGACTATGAATCAAATTCAATGCAAATCTGAAATATTTTAATTTTCAAATGGGAGGTTATGCCCATATTATGCCTCCTAAAACCCCTGATAATTCAAATAAACTGAAATTTAGGGAATATTTTTATTTCTTCTTTAATTCGTATTGTTAAAATTTCACAAAGGCATCCACCCTTTTTTACCCCCTTTACATGAAACTAAAACTAAATATAACCCACATTTGGATCCCTTAAGCTTAGCAGCTGTGTTCCAAAATTCATAATAATTGGGTCATTAGTTTAGGAGTGAATCCTGTACGTACATATAAATATCACGCAGGATCAGTGAATCTATTGATGGCGACTTCGTTTCTAGAGCAAAAGCTCTTGACATATCAAAGGCTTTTGACAGGGTTTGGCATAAAGGTTTACTACACGACCTGGCTAGCTATGGACTATCTGGAAATGCACTCTCAACCATCAAATCCTTTCTCTCTGATAGATTTATAAAAGTAGCCGTTGATGAACAGAAGTCTGAGGCACACAGTATCAACACCGGCGTGCCTCAGGGTTCCATTCTGGACCCAACCCTCTTCCTGATCTTCATAAATGATCTCCCAAACCACATTCTAAGATCATTTATCGACATTTATGCTGATGACACAACCATCTACGGAAACACCTCAAAGAGATCGAGCCCCTGAAATGTGTGCAGAACAGGACTTTGTTGGATGAGTGCTTGAGTTAGTAAATGTAGAATAGTTGAGTGGGCAGGAGAAGGCCATGGAAAACACAGGGGGAAGTGATAAGGATGGTTTGAGATAAAAACCTGGCCAGAGATAGGTTAGTTTGGAACTCAATTTCTAAAGGCTGTAAAACACATGCCATCATGTAAAACGGATGTTAAACCTAACACGATTACGAAGTGACACTTATTTTACTCTTGTTATACCATGTCTGCAAAAGTTATGGCTCTATCGCGTTAAAACACCCGTTGAACCTGGTCCTTAAATGGGTGATGATTTTTGAATACCTGTTGCTGGAAATGTACTTGTTTCACCTGAAAAGGGTTGAGCTGGTTCTTTCTCTGTTCCGGACAGCAGAGATAGGTTAGTTTGGAAGTCAATTTCTAAAAGCCATCCAACACATGCCAGCATATAAAACGGATGTTAAACCGAATATGATATATGGGTTATTGGAACAATTCTTCCCGAACCAGTAGCTCCATATTATTGTTCGGCCTAGTCTTTTTTTCGTTAATCATTTTCTGGTCACATATGGTTTGATAGTAGTAAGCGATTTAAAGAAAAAAAGAAAACTTACATGTTTGTATGCGTAATTATTTGTTTACTTAAATCTTTTGTTTTAACTCTTTTAAAAAAATACTTATTCAATTTTATTAGTTTTGTGAAAATGTGTTCAAATAATGTGTACTCTTATCATACCTTTTTGAAACCAGCTGTTGAGTGATTATTCAATCTTCCCGTTCATCATCCAATCAGCCGTCACGGTTTTGTGAGTCACACTCTGCATTAAAATTATCTAATTTCAAGACATCGATATTGATACTACGGCCTGTAGAAATTTCAAGAAAATAGTTTATTCTTTTCAGCTTTATATAATTACCTAAACCTAACCGCCATTGCTCAGGAGTTTTTACTTTCATTTGTTTCGCTTTTTTCTTTTTAAATTGTATAATTACTTTAGAGGTTTTTTTATTTAACTTTTAAATTTATAAATAACTAGTTGTACCCTCTCTGGTGTTGCCTGGGATCAATTACGTCTAAATTTCTTGATTAAATATTTTGATTTAATAAGAAAGAAGCAAGAGAGGGGGGGGGGGAGAAACCTACGATAACTCTCTCTAAAAGAATATGAGTTATTCCTCATAACTGATTTTTCTTTTTAAGATTATTTATTTTCTTAAATAAATGATAGCAAAGTATGTTAATCCTTTTTGGTCCCCGATTTTATAAATCGGGGGACTCATGTTTTGAGGCATGTCCGTCCGGATTTTTCTCCGCAACCATCCATTGAATTTCTCTGAAATTTTGCATGAAGTTGTAACTTTGGTCAGGTTAGAAAGTGACATTCTCCGATTTTTGAAAATAAATCTGGTTAGCCCCTCCCCAGGGGGTCAAAAGTCCTCGTAATGGCAAAAAATGACATTTTTTGCTCCATAACTTTTCATCCATTCAATTTCTCTGAAACTTGGCCAAAATGTGGAGGCAATTGTTCCTAATAGAAAATAAGTATCGCTGACCTTGGGAAAAATTTGGTTCACGCCCCCAGGGGGTCAAAAGCCCCCAAAATGGCAAAAAATTACCCTTTCCTCCCATAACGTTTGATCCATCCATTCAATTTTTCTGAAACTTGGCCAAAATGTAGAGCCAATTGTTCTGGATATAAAATGAGCATCCTTGACCTCAGAAAAATTCTGGTTCGCGCCCCCAGAGGGTCAAAGGGGGGTGAAAAATGCCCCAAATTGCCCAAATTTATTGCATTTTACACTCGCCACATCGAGTCACATACAGAGGGGGATCACGCACGCGCGGCTTTTTATTTTTTATTTTCTCACTCCAAAAAAGGCATGTTGCCACTTGAACATGAAGGGCTATTGTGATTAGAGGCCAGATTTATAGGGAGAATCATAAGTGGAGGGTTGTGCAGCAAGATGTTTGTTCACATTACACTTCTACATGTTGATACAGTCAGGGTTGAGGGAGGGAATTCAAAAGGCGAGTGGTTTGAGAGGAGAAGCTAGTAGAGTAGAAAGTTTTCCAGCATCTGGGGACCTATACGATAAAGTGGTGGGATTTTGCTGCTTGTTGGGGATATTTATGTTGAAGGGGGTTTAAGTGCAGTAAGTTCATTGGAGCACATTCCATGGAAATACTTATAAAATAAGCACAAGGATGCACCATTGCGGTGATAGGACAGGATTAAAGTTTGTTCAACAGTGTGGGACCTATTAGATTAAAGACTCTATTTTTTTGTACCCTGTCGGAGACGAGACGTTGGTGCACCAGCCCAGATGTGGCCAGAATACTTCATTTCAAATAACATGGTATAATAAACAAATATACGGCATAATCACATTGACACACCGGTTCTCGTTCGATCACCAAAGTGATGTGGAGCCTGGCCAGTACCAGATGGGAACCCGTTTTGAAATGCTAAGTGCTGTATGTCATCTTTCCATGACCAAGATATATATACAGCTAGGAACTGCTTGTGAATTTGATATTCTCTGTAAACTTCCTCTCTCGGAAGAAAGCCAGCATACCCCGACCAGAACTAAATACCACACCAGCTATTACGATTCGTTTGTATAAAAAAATTAAGGTTGACCAATCAGAATCAAAGTTTGATTTGTCAGCTTAAATGCTATGTAGGTCCAACTTCTAAAATCCAGCCGACATCATTTTATGTTAGAAAATCCAGCCGACATCATTTTATGCTAGAAAATCCAGCCGACATCATTTTATGCTAGAAAATCCAGCCGACATCATTTTATGCTAGAAAACCAGCCGACATCATTTTATGCTAGAAAATCCAGCCGACATCATTTTATGTTAGAAAATCCAGCCGACATCATTTTATGCTAGAAAATCCAGCCGACATCATTTTATGTTAGAAAATCCAGCCGACATCATTTTATGTTAGAAAATCCAGCCGACATCATTTTATGTTAGAAAATCCAGCCGACATCATTTTATGTTAGAAAATCCAGCCGACATCATTTTATGCTAGAAAATCCAGCCGACATCATTTTATGTTAGAAAATCCAGCCGACATCATTTTATGTTAGAAAATCCAGCCGACATCATTTTATGTTAGAAAATCCAGCCGACATCATTTTATGTTAGAAAATCCAGCCGACATCATTTTATGTTAGAAAATCCAGCCGACATCATTTTATGTTAGAAAATCCAGCCGACATCATTTTATGCTAGAAAATCCAGCCGACATCATTTTATGCTAGAAAATCCAGCCGACATCATTTTATGTTAGAAAATCCAGCCGACATCATTTTATGTTAGAAAATCCAGCCGACATCATTTTATGCTAGAAAATCCAGCCGACATCATTTTATGTTAGAAAATCCAGCCGACATCATTTTATGCTAGAAAATCCAGCCGACATCATTTTATGCTAGAAAATCCAGCCGACATCATTTTATGTTAGAAAATCCAGCCGACATCATTTTATGTTAGAAAATCCAGCCGACATCATTTTATGCTAGAAAATCCAGCCGACATCATTTTATGTTAGAAAATCCAGCCGACATCATTTTATGCTAGAAAATCCAGCCGACATCATTTTATGCTAGAAAATCCAGCCGACATCATTTTATGTTAGAAAATCCAGCCGACATCATTTTATGTTAGAAAATCCAGCCGACATCATTTTATGCTAGAAAATCCAGCCGACATCATTTTATGTTAGATGAAACTAAGAGTCACAGGAAGTAAATCAGCAAACAGGCCAATTGAGAAGGGAGTGCTGGTTACATGAAAAATGAACAGAGGGGGCAAACTGGCGACGTACTTATTCCCTGCATTGTGATAAGGGAAGAAGAGAGTGAATACTAATTAAACATTTGCCCTCTCTCTATCTCTATCTCTCACTCTATCTATCTCTCTCTTTCAACATATGCTATCATGTAAAATGGACGTTTCTTGGTGGAGGCTAAAGTGACTTCTGTGTAACAGCTCATTGAACAGTAAACCTACCAGTAACTAATTTGACACTGTAACCATAGAGCCATAGCCTCTTTCTTTGTATGAGAAGATTCATTAGTTGAATGGATAGAATTATCATTTGTTGAGTGTTGTTGCTTCCTGACGGGAGGTCAACCAACAGAGAACCACACAAAACAGTGAATGGCTGTTTTGTGGCTGCTGGTGTTGTATTGTTAACATTTAGATTGTCAATTGTTTCTCTCCAAAATCTGCATTTCCGCCTCCTCCCCTACCCCTACATTTATCCATTCTGCACTCAAAACAGGTGGCATTCGCTTGTCGTTCTATATGTAAACTCTTATTTGTTACCCTGGAGCATCTTTTAGAATCATCATTTTACTTCAGGTCAAGAATTTCTATATTGCTGATGCTATTTTAAATACAATACACGTGAAATATATTTATTAAAAACTGTACCTACCTTTTTTAACTACATTATTTTTTTGTTTAAATAAGATTTTTTTAAAGTTAAATATAATTATATATATTATATATTATATCATAGTATCGTTTGGTCATTAAATTATAAATTGAACAAATTGTTATAAGACTAATTTTGTTAACTTTCAGTGGTTTTAATCTCTACTATTAGTAATAGAGATTTGGTATTTGTCTGAAGCCGAAACTATACTATTACTATCTTTTAATGCTAAATTCTGGTGAAGGGGCATAGTGTAGTTGACTATCCTCCCAGGCATGACCTACTCCTTGGGGCAGTGTAGTATGTTCGTTAGTCATATATTAGCTAGTTTATCTAATTATTGGATGTAAAAGGCTTCTAAAACTTTCAATCTTTTAATTAAATGAGGATTTGTGAAGAATTTTAAAACCAGAAATAACTTTCTATACAACAGTCTATAAATGCTTCCAAATTGCAAGAGTCACAAAGTAATTCATTTTTTTTATGAAAAAAAAATTTTTTTTTTTTTTTTCCGAACTACTATCAAAAGGGTTACAAACCAGTATAGAGTTCGGAACATAATGCGATACGGAAGTTGAAGAAGAAATGCTATATAGCATTTCTTCTCCAACTTCCGTTTCTTTGAGGAATCCATTAGCGACTATTTACACATTTCAAGTGCGTAAAACTAATTAGATTTTAACTCGAAATTGTTCCAAATTTGCTAATATTTAACAAAACGGAACAATATTTATCGCCTGTACACAATTTTTGTATCGCATTATGTTCCGAACTCTATACTACCTTTTAACCAACAAACGATTAAAAGAAACAACACATACAGACACACGAGAAGTTTTCGCACAATTTAAATATAGAGATTAGCCCAAGCTTTCTAATGATAACAATTATATAATTTTGTATTCATTATTGCTATTATCAATCACCACAATGATGAGCCGTGTGTGTATTTGTCTTTCTGTCCATCCAATTAATACCGGGCATGATGTAAGAGGTGACAATGAAATGGGATGAGAAGAAGTGGGAGGGGGAGAATAGAGAGGCTGATGTATTAAACACTAAAGTTCTCACCATCTAATGGCTGTGAGTTCAATCCCTGTTCACAACACTGCAATGGCACAAAAATATTTTTTTCTAAAACAATGTCTGAGAATAAACAAGTTACATATGGAATTTTTAAAAAAATTTCTGACATGTATATTCAATAAATGGAAATAATTGTCTTTTTGCCGAGAGACAACAGAAGTGAATGCTGTATTTGTTTTAATACTGGTCCCGCTATAGTCTTATTATAATTGAGATTTGGTGTGTGTCTGCAGTTAAAACATCGCATTTTTCAAAGATATTACAGGGGTTGTTTTTGGTTGACCTAATGGATACTGTCACAGACTATTTAATTGGCTGTTCCGATTTCCAAATCTTAGGTTTATTGTGGCCATTTTACACGATAATACTGTCGGTAATGATACAAACCTGCGATTTCCTCAATGTAAGATAAATAGCAACTTGCATTCACTTGACCGTATACAATAAATTGTTTTTACGATGTGAATTTTTCTTTTTGTTCCATTCATCTTTCTTAAAATATAATCAACACTTACATTATTTTATTTATTTTTTTGCCAACATTTTTTTGTTTCTACGCGTACTGAAGATTTACGCGAAATTCATGTTCGGTTTGCAGAATAAACTTCTCTTTATTTACTAGCTGGTTTTGGCATCTCACCGTCGCGTGACAAAGTTCACTACATGGAATACTTGAAACAATAATTTTAAATAATTAACATTTCATTCATAACTTTGTAAACATGAAACAAAGATTGATAAGCAGTAACATTTTTAATTCCGATACAAATTTATTCATCTTTTTAAATGTGACCGTAAAGAAAGAAAAAGAAAAAAGAAATTAATTTGCCTTTTCACTTGAAATTTTGAAATGGATCGCAACTTGTTGAAAATCAAGTCGGTCCTTCTAAATAAAGGAAGATTTGAACACAAATGCTAAATATTTACTGCATTAGACTTTTATCCGAGACGGAAGTTGCGCCATGAATGGACCGATACAGATTATGCAATCTATTAAACTAAGTTCACTCTGAGTGGAGCATTACTGGAGTGTTTTCCAATCCCAACGGTGTGTTCTCCTCGATTCCCATGGTTCGTGTACTTCATTGATGTGATAAACGGGTCCGGTTTCGGTACCGATATGGCAGTCAAAGCTTCCATTTCGTATTCTCTTCGTTGCTGTCTCAATAACCCACTTTTACAAACATAAAAAAAATGAAGCATCAACAAATCCAATTGGGCTTTAAAAATCTTTTGGGTTTTATTTGTTCTTCAGAGTATGCATGTAGGCACATACCCCCACCCCTCCCCTCCTTCCCCAGGGGAAAAAGTAATCAGCTATCTAAAAGCCCAACCGTTTTTTCTAGTGGCACAGACCAAAGAGACAGTTCTTTCTACGCATTTGCCACATCTACTGACTGTGTCCATTAAAGTCAGAACACGTAGCCTTCTTCTAATCTTAATTAGTAAATTGCACTCTACCTAATTTATAACCCTACGTGGAAATTTACCAGACTAATCCTCTTCGTACACTTGTCTCTAATATTGCTACATGTGTTAGCTTAGCTATCGGTGAAATAGCAGCTTGTTTGATGAATCATTTACAATGCATACTGTTTTGATAATATGACCTGAATTTAGGCAATAGTTTAGGAAACAACACCATCATTATTATTATTTTTATTTTTTTATTTTCCTTATTATTCTTGACAAAAGTCATCGTAAAATGATGTCCTAACACTTTTGCATGTTTATTAAAATAAAAAATTTATTCATTTACTTTTTTCTATATTTTCTTATAGGTAAGTGTCATTCATTATATAACAAGAAATGTTCCGATCGTCATTTTAATTTGGTTTCTCAAGTGTGATCCTCAAAAAGGTAAATACTAACATTTTTTCTTTTCATGTCAGTGTTTCTTCAATTTGGCTGAAACACTGCTAAAGCTCTCTCTTTATTTATATATATATATATATTTCAGAACATCGGTATCGTCGGTTTCAACTCCAAACAAAGGGAATGTATAGTTGGTCTCCTATACCGGACTCTCTTCAGCTTCTGTTTATGTCTAGTTCGGCATAGGAATCCAACTATAGGTCATCTTTGTTTGGATTTCTCTCCAATGTAGACCTTATTACAGTCTAGACAAGGAATGGAGTATATGCCAGCTTTGACATTGGGTGTTGTGTTCAGTTTAGATGTTTTGATTAAATTTATAATACTTGCAGAAGTTATTTGGGATATGTTTATGCCTAGTTTATTAAGTTCTGTGTAAATCGGGTTATTGTTGGAATTGGTTGGTAATGTTACTAGACTGTAATAAGGTCTACATTGGAGAGACGCAGCGTAATCTGGACAAGCGGATTTATGAGCATAAAAAAGCGATTAAAACCAACAACTTACTTAACGCCTTATGTGCTCATACTATGGAATATGGTCATTACTTTGACTTTGAGAAATCCACTTTAATCAAGATAATACACAAGTCAACACGTCGAATAATTGAATCTGCCCTCATAGCCCTTTCCACAAATAAAATTAAACAAAGAATGGGCTTCTACAATATCTCCCCCAACCTATCAAAAGCAATCATTAGTGAAA
Organism: Sepiola atlantica; assembly: GCA_963556195.1. NCBI lineage: Eukaryota > Metazoa > Mollusca > Cephalopoda > Sepiida > Sepiolidae > Sepiola > Sepiola atlantica. The sequence continues at coordinate 68,745,534 of OY744538.1, forward strand.
ACAAGATAATTCTAGACACCGGATGATTCCCTGAGCTTTAAATTAAATATCCTTTGGACCCCTTTCTGCTCTTTATTTTCTCCTCTTTTCCAATGCTACTTCTATGTATATTTGATATATATGTATGTATATGTGTTATATATATGTATCGATCACATTTATGTGCATATATATATATTTATTTCTATTTTTTTTTTTTTTTTTTTTTTTTTTTTTTTTTTTTGCATACCCTTCATCTCAACATGAACCCAACCACTATATATATTCCCCATAATTTACAGACTTTCTCGTCTTTTGTCATTTTTGTATTCTTCGTCCGCTCTTGACAAAGCCCACGTGAAATTTGGGCGAAGCGTTGAGCGAAAAGGTCTTCCGCTTTTCCATTTTTAATTTCATACCGTCGGATTATTTTTATCCTTTCATATACTCATATATATATATATATATATATATATATATATATATATATATATATATACTTGTAATATGGTGGGAAAAATCCCAGCAGAGTGCTCGATTAATTGAGAATCAAAATTAAGAGCATACTATTTATTTATGTTTTGGTACAGAAAATTAGTACAACATTAGTACCGTAAGTTTCAAGCTCAGAAGGACTTAACCATAAGCTGAAGAGAGCCGGATGGTTATGGTTCTTCTGAACTTGAAACCGACGGTACTAATGTTGTACTAATCTTTCTGTACCAAATGATATATAAATATATATGTATATATTTTGGTAATATTTGGTGTGTTACTTGCCTTGTACAGGTATCTGGTCTCCACCGAAAGAGAGTTTCTAGGGAATATCAAATTCGTATGTATTCCCCAGCTGCATGTATATCCCGGTCAGGGGAAATGACATACAGCGCCTAGTTTCCCAAATGTTCACCCATCTGGTACTGCCCAGGTTCAATGTCGCTTAACTTCGGTGTGTCAAGGTGATTATGTTGTATCAGAATTAGTAAAGTACAAACCAAAGAAATTACCTTCCGCTGCCATCTTGCTTTCTTGTTGAAATTGAAGTTTTGCTCTTGTTCTAAATTTAGAAATATGTCCCACAAACTGAGGATTTAATTTTCTAATCATATGCAAATCAATTCTTGCAACCTTTTTCTCTTGGCCAATAAAAATAAAATATGCATATTCCATCATATGAAATCTAGAGAATTCCCCGAAATATCCCGTTATGATTATAAAGAACGAGTTAACTCTGTTCTTGTGTCTCAAGTGAACATGCACTATAACTCCACCAAAGACAACATTTAAAAGTTACACATTTAAAAATTGTTTATTTGTTATAGGAAACTGCTGAGCTTCGACTCCTTCCACTAGTAATCTAAATGAATAAATGCAAAACTTTAAAAATTTATCACATCTGTATTACCATCAAAACGGGTTACTCTAATTTAAATCAATAATACATGCATAATACTCTTTTGAAATATTGTATATATATATATAGTAACAAGCAAAAGACCAAACACAAGTATTCGCTTAACTATTGCATAACTATTTTTAAACAATTTATAATAAATTCATGCTTGGTGTTATTCGGTTTTAATTTAATTGACCTATTTTTCTATATATATATAGAGTAGTTTTCTCGCTATTAACATCAATTAAAGTGACATAATAAAAAAAAAACCCTGATAAATTACTTTACGAAAAGTTTTTCTAACATCGCTTGCTACGAGGCATCAGCAAGAAGCGAAACTGAAGGGAGAGGGTGGCTTACATGCTCCCCTGCTCACTCGCCTCTCTCTCTTCCTCTCTCCCCCCCTTTCTCTATCTCTCTCCCTCTATCTCTTCAGATAGCCAGATAGTAATTTATATATGCTATATATTACTTATAGCATTTTGATTTTAAAGAGGGTGAACGTGTTTTTCAAGGCGCTGAATTAAAATGTTTCATTTCTTTAAATGTGCAAAAATCTTTAAAAAAAAAAAAAATCAAGTTAATTATGTCTGGTTTCACTATAATCTATATATTAATACGATAGCGTGTGTGTTCGTGTGTCACGCTTCCGGCAAAAGCTCTGCACATGCGTGCCGCACCTAGATTTTGAAAAACATTCAACTCGCCTAATTTTCGAAACATTTTCAAGTATTCCCTTTGGCGCAACGGTTAGCGACGTAGTATTTTTGACTTCGGCCTGACTGGTTTATAGTTCGATCCCAACCAACCTCTAAGATTTTTTTTCTACATTTCGAAGGAAAGGGGAAGAGAGATTGGGAGGGGACGACCGGGAAGACACATATTAATACAATAGCACGTGTGATTTTGTGTGTCATGCTTACATCAAAAGCAACGAGCTTCCAAATCTTTGTATGCTACTCATGAATTAGCTTGGCCTTTTGGCTAAGATCAAAGTGTAGTATCTGTTCCGATGGATACTGCACTCCATAGACTGGTATTGTCTTGGCCTTCGAGGCTTGATTTACGCCGGTCTATGGGTCTGTCCTGTGCAGTTCTAGGAGGTCCACCCTCCCAGGCTTCGCCTCCCCTCTTTGGGGAGGGGTAAGTTTATTGCTTACTGCCTGGGGCGCCCCTACCGGGGAATACCAACAGGGCTGCCCAGGCAATTTTTAATGGCCAGGGTGATCACCTTCTCGAGCGCTGGCTTTTCAAACCCCACTTTCCTGACTCGACCTTGGGTCACATCTTACTTGTGGGAGTAAGATAAAACTGGATTGTGCCTAACTCCTGGAGAGGAGTAAATAAATATTCATGAATTGGAGCCAAATTTAATTTAATCGAAAACATTTACAAAGTAAGGTTTAGTCGTCGAAATATTACCTTCACTAGAAATATTGTACATAAAGAAATTTTGTAAATTGTTTCATGTATTGTTCATTTTTTAAAAATAAATGTACAAGTCCAAATCTTATCATATTTTATTCAAACATGTATAGGTTAGGAACAAGATAATTAGTATTAAAAACATCATTTCGTGTAATTTACACGGGTCCCGCTAGTCACTACTAATTTAATATATAAATATTATGACTTGTCTGCATATTTTTCCTTGATCCTTTCTAGTTACCTGATTAATATTTTGAGTTTCAGGCTGGAACTGACAGATGAATTTGATGTACCCATTGTGTACCCTAGTACTTTTGGTTCCTTCCAAAGCCATCTTCAGAGGGTGGATATTGGGTAAAGAACATGTATTTTTAAATGTTTAGTAATGTCTTTAGTGGGAGCAAGTACGGCAAATTCATCTACCATTTCCAGCCTAAAACTAGATAATTAATCAGGCATCTAGAAAAGATCAACAATAAAAAAAAATGCAGACACAGACCATCTGTAATATTTAATGAAATATGCCTTCAAGGAAAAATGCTACCCAGATATACATAATTTATACTACCCCTAATCAGATATACATAATTTATACTACCCCTAATCAGATATACATAATTTATATTACCCCTAATCAGATATACATAATTTATATTACCCCTAATCAGATATACATAATTTATATTACCCCTAATCAGATATACATAATTTATACTACCCCTAATCAGATATACATAATTTATATTACCCCTAATCAGATATACATAATTTATACTACCCCTAATCAGATATACATAATTTATACTACCCCTAATCAGATATACATAATTTATACTACCCCTAATCAGATATACATAATTTATATTAACCCTAACCAGATATACATAATTTATACTACCCCCTAATCAGATATACATAATTTATACTAACCCTAACCAAATATACATAATTTATACTAACCCTAACCAAATATACATAATTTATACTAACCCTAACCAGATATACATAATTTATACTACCCCTAATCAGAAATACATAATTTATACTACCCCTAATCAGATATACATAATTTATACTACCCCTAACCAGATATACATAATTTATACTACCCCTAATCAGATATACATAATTTATACTACCCCTAATCAGATATACATAATTTATACTACCCCTAATCAGATATACATAATTTATACTACCCCTAATCAGATATACATAATTTATATTAACCCTAACCAGATATACATAATTTATACTACCCCTAATCAGATATACATAATTTATACTACCCCTAATCAGATATACATAATTTATACTACCCCTAATCAGATATACATAATTTATACTACCCCTAATCAGATATACATAATTTATACTAACCCTAATCAGATATACATAATTTATACTACCCCTAATCAGATATACATAATTTATACTACCCCTAATCAGATATACATAATTTATACTAACCCTAATCAGATATACATAATTTATACTACCCCTAATCAGATATACATAATTTATACTACCCCTAATCAGATATACATAATTTATACTAACCCTAATCAGATATACATAATTTAATAATGTAAACAACCTTTAATCGTAATTGTTTGTTAATTTTGAACAGAAACTAATCATGGAAATTTTAGATGTATAAAAGAGTAGCAAAAATGTGCTCCCACTGGTCGCATATTTTTGTGAGCCTACAAGGATGGTATCATGGTGAACGAACATATACTACACTGATTTCCAACTGAGGAGGTAGTGACTGAGAGGATTGTATCATGATGAACGAAAACTACCTCCATGCCCCCCCCCCCCCCCCCAAAAGAGAAAGTAATCCTGGTATCATGACGAACGAAAATATACTTCTCTACCCTAAAAGGAGGAAGTAAAGCTTGGGAGGATTTAATACTTGGGAGGATATTCCACACACCCTTAAAAAAGGAGGAGGTAATTACTGAAAGGACAGTGTTATGACAACAGAACCGATACTACACTACCTACCCTTATTAAAATAATAGATTCAGTCAGGGTTTGTTTTTCATTCATCTAAAAAGGCCTGGACATAAAAACATTTTTTTTGTTCCTTGGCCTTTTGTCTAAAATTAAATTGTAGTCTCTGTTGTCAGCATCCCGGCTACATCAGACGTTTTACTATCGACAAAACTATTGTGTATATATCAGAAAATATCACGATGCAAAGTGCAAATGTATATTACATAATATTAATTTATTATAAATTGTTTAAAAAAATAAATATGAAAATTAGGAGTATCTAAAACTGTTTGCAGATTACTATATATACTGTATGTCAAAATCTTTCTTGTATCACAGAATTAAATAAGCATAAGCCGTTTTGATGCCAATCTAGTTAGGATAGATGGAAAAAACGTTCACATTTATTTATTTAGACATATAAATAAATTGACAGATAAAAGATGTCATACTGTGATTTGATGTCAGTTTCGAAGCAAAGGAAAGCTAATACGCGTTTCTAGGAGAATTCAAAATATACTTAAAAATAATATATTCAAATTAAGAATACATAAAGCTGCTTGTGAGTGTTTGCAGATTACTATATATACGGTATGTCAAAATCTTTGTTGTATCACAGAATTAAATAAGCATAAGCCATTTTGATGTTAATATAGTTAAGATAGATGGAAAAAAACTTTTGCATTTGTTCATTTAGATGATTTTGAAGCATCAATACTTTTGCTAATTCTAATAATATAAAAATCGTTTTTCATTCACAAGGAAATAAAATAACTTTGTGATTGAAACCTGAAAAAAAGAAATATAAAATTTTCATGTTTGAAATCATTATTCCCAGGCAAAACCAGGTTTCTTTGCGAGTATATATTAATAAGAAATGATTACAAGTCATTTGTTTCCCCTGTTATGCATGTTTCATCTAAGACTCTTATAAGAAACATTAATAACAGGGGAAAAAATGGTAGAAGTATAGAATGTTTTTGTTTAGTTTTCCTCAATGGTGTTTGTTATTTGGCCTCGGGGAAAAAAGTATGAACAGAGATAAGTAAATCTAAATATACCCTGCTGCTTATCTTTTGTCCTTTTAGCCTCATCAATGAAATTGCTGTAAGCTTTTGGGCGGTACTTTACTCTATTTTGACCCCACGGATAAATCACAACTGATTTGCTTCTCAAAAGGAAAACGAAAACTCAAAAGATAAACCTTTTATATATATATATATATATATATATATATATATACACATGTCCACGAATCTCTATAAGAGGTTCCGTCAGTCTGTTAGACTTCAGTTTGAAATTGTATTTTCCATGGTTAACATAAAGATTGAATGGATGCATCTTGTTTTAGATGCGTCCAAACATCTCTATTAGAGAGGCTCTGACTGTTGGTCTGTCATGTCAACACTTGAAATGCCATTTTGGTCGGTCTGTCACGCCAACTCTTGAAATGGCACTTTCACGGGTCTGTCACGTCAACTCTTGAAATGGCACTTTCGCGGGTCTGTCACGTCAACTCTTGAAATGGCACTTTCGCGGGTCTGTCACGTCAACTCTTGAAATGGCACTTTCGCGGGTCTGTCACGTCAACTCTTGAAGTAGCATTTTTGTCGGTCTGTCACATTAAATTGATGTAGCAATTTTGTCGGTCTGTCACACCTATGTTTGTAACCACATTTTCACTGCTAAACTAATCTAAAGAATATGCCATTCTTGTTTTTGCAAATTGCTGACGTGATTTCCTCAAATCTACTTTTAGTTTAAACTACGTACTCGACATTGCCCAGGATGCAGTGAAGTCATTTTAGTTCAATTTTTATTTGGTTTCACATTTTTAAACCAAGTTAGAAAACTCCTATTATATTCTTAAATTTATGAGTATTCCTCCTTGCTAATCTTTATTTTTAGGTGATTATTTAAAAAAATGTTTCATATTAGCAGTTGTCTGGGCGGACTAAGTAATTTTAAAATAATGTGTAGTTAAATACGTTATTATATTGCCAAGAACACAGAACAACAATAAGAAATAAGAATTGACACGTCAGAAACGAAGTTTGATTTGTAAGCTTATATGCTATTTAGTTTTGACTTTAAAAAAAATCCGACAAGATAATTTTATATATTAGAAGATAAAGGCAGCATAGATTAAATTTCACAATCTAGTAAATAAGAATGATTTGTATGCCTGTGTGTATTCTTCTGTTATAGATTCTAAAACTACTGAATAGATTTCAGCCAAACTGAAGGAGTGCCAGATGTGAAGTTGAACTGGGTCAACCCTGAAGGTCATTATAAATCTAAAATAAGATCAACATTTAAAGGAGATCTCATGGGAGTGAGCCTCTAATCCAGTGTGTTATATATCCTCCACTCTATAATAAAGACCAATGTGTATTTATTTGGATATAAATTAATAAACATCCTGTCACACAGAAATTAGTGAGTAACCCCCCCCCCCCCCCCCACACACACACACACAAAAAAAACAGCTGCCGGACGAAACCATTTCAAGTGTTTAGGGGAAAGCAAATAGCAAATTAGACCTTCCCCTTTCGCCATCTTAAATGAATTTAGAAAGAAATCTTTCACTCTATTTCCATAATGAGACTTTTTTTTCTCTTTTTATACTGATTGAGACTTTTTTCTTTTAGTTTTGTTTCCAGTTTGAGAAGTTTTCTTTATTTCTTTTTTAACTTCACCTATAGTCACGTTATTTTATATGAATATTAGTACAAACACTGGTGAAGCATAATTATTTTTTGTCATTTGTGTGTGTGTAATATATATATATATATGTATATATTAAGAAAACCCATCCGAATGGGTAAAATTAATCTCCTGAACAGAAGTTTTGCACTACTTACGAAGATTAAAATCAAGATATAATGATACTAAACCTTATGTCCAGAATACTTATTCCAATTTTGATCAAAATTCATTACATGATTTGAATTCTGGAAAATGTTTAAAATCTAAGGCTAAAGCTTAAGAGGTCTTAAGAAGAAATTTATATTCACAGAATCTTGCTGAATTTGTATCTAATAACTATGAATCAAATTTAATGTAAATCTGAAATATTTTAATTTTCGAATTAGAGGTTGTGTCCATATTATGCCCTATAAAAACCCTTTAAAATACTTTAAGGAAACTAATATTTGGAAAATATTTATTCAATAATACCTATTAATATTTCACAAAAATCGTAGGTATCTGAATTTTCACAGTTTCCACCCCCTCTTTACCCCTTTGCATGAAATTAAACTAATATATATATATATATATATATATATTTATTTATATATATGAGTGTTAAAAAATATTTTTTCCCTTTACAGACATTAAAAAAAGAAAACTACACATTTTAAATTTATCTCTTAAATTTCTTTGAAGCAGTTGTGATATTCCTATTTGGTTTGAACATACTCTCTCTATATATATTAAAAAGAAAACCCCTTTGTTCTCTCAATTAAAAAACACAACAAAAACAAACTTTTAATCATAATCTCTATATTAATAAAATTATAAGTCAACTTCATGTGTGTCTATCTGCATGCATGTCTTTATCGCAACTACGAGAATTACATTTTTTTTTTTTAAATTACTATTATATTTCTGAAGTTTTTAGATGAGGATTGATTTGTATTTGGATGATTCGGTCTACTATTCTCATCTTGTTATTTTCACAACCTTTCAACTGATGTAACCTCTGACCTTCAGGGCATCTTTTGAGTTAATTTGATTCTATTATTGGTCCAACCGTTTTTTCATCTATTTCTAAATATAAATGACACAAAGTTTTAGACACCAAAACTTTTATGCCATTAATGGAGGCCAAACTTCACAAAATTATAAATTTTTTAAGCCCACAGCCAAATTCTATTTTTAGTTTTCCAAATTGTTGGAAAAAATTCTAGGTTATTTGAGCCATCCGTAATTATATAAGTTTCATTTTTAGAAATTAATTCGTCTTTTTCATGACAATTTTTTTTTATTGCGTTGATGCATTTTGGTATCTGACCTCCTTTCACTTACTAAAAGGCCCGAAGGTGTTTCAATATTAACATCTACTCTTGCTAGTACTTTCGATATAGCAAATTCAAAATGTTATTGTCCACTATTCTTTTCTGGTGTGAATCTGTTTTAATTTATTGCTCGTGCGATTATTCATTCTTTTTTTTGTTTACACGGTTTCAAATGCACTGCATTTCTCACTTCAACTGGAAATGTTTTTATTCTATTAAAAAAAAAATCGATTATGAAAAGCAATATTGCATTTCCATGGACTTGTATTCAACTACGCAAGCTGAAACATACACAATGCATGACCTACATGCTTATGAAATGGATTGCGACCTTAAATTAAATGTTTTTTATGTGTTCTTGCATCACTATAAGAAGCGTTTTCATTGGCTTGTCTCGCTGTAGTTTTAAAAGGCCTTTTCCATTGGCCTGTCTCGCTTCAGTTTGAAAAAGCGTTTCCATTGGCCCGTCTCGCTTCAGTTTGAAAAAGCGTTTCCGTTGGCCCGTCTTGCTTCAGTTTGAACAAGCGTTTCCGTTGGCTCGTCTTGCTTCAGTTTGAACAAGCGTTTCCGTTGGCCCGTCTCGCTTCAGTTTGAAAAAGCGTTTCTGTTGGCTCGTCTCGCTTCAGTTTGAAAAAGCATTACTGTTGGCCGTTTCGCTTCAGTTTGCTGTCAAAGAAAACTTTGAAAAGTTTATAAATATGTATATACGAGCAAATATATTCTCCCTCCGGTTGCATATTTTTGCTAGCCTGGGAGAATGATATCATAGTGAATTAACATATACTACACTGACCCCAAAAGTAGGAAGCAACGACTGAGAGGATGGTATCATGATGAACGCCCTCACCACAAAAAAAGGAGGAGTTAATACCTGGGAGGATGATATGACAACACAACAGATACTACATTAACACCCCCACCTCCCCCAAAAAACGAGAAGATAATCATAAAATGATGGTATCATGGAGAACGAACATATACTATACTGCCCCCCCCCCCCAAGAAAAAAAGGAGGAGTTAATACCTAGGAAGATCACCCAGAAAGTAATTCCCATGAATATGCTATCATGACAACAGAACATATATTGCACTTCCCCCACCCCTCACTACAAAAAGAAGGTAGTCCCTGTTAAGATGATTTCATGACAACATAAGATACATTATTCCTTCTCCCAAAGGAGGTTGTAATACCTGGAAGGATTACCCCCCCCCCCCCCCCACAATACAAAGTACGGTCTTGACAACAGAACAGATACTACACTACCTACCTCCATAAAAAGATAATACAATAATAGATTAAATCATTTTTTTTTCATTCATTTAAAAATGTCTACCCATAAAAATATTGTTATCGTTCCTTGGCCTTTTGGCTACAATCAGTGTAGTATCTGTTCTCAGCATCCCGGCGACATCAGACGTATCTGTTCTCAGCATCTGAGCGATCTCAGACGCTATACCATCAACGAAAATATTGCGTATATATAAGAAAATACAACAATGCAAAATTACAACTGTATATTACAGAATATTAATTTATTGGAAGCTTTTTATAAAATAAATATGCAAATTAAGAAGACCTAAAACTGGTGGGTGATTGCAGTCTACTATATATACAATATTTCAAAATCTTATTTTGTATCATAGAATTAAATCAGTACAACCTGTTTTGATGTTAATATAATTAGGATAGATGGAAAAAAACTTTTGCATTTATTCGTTTAGAAAAAAAATGTCATTGTGTCATGTGTTTTCTTGTCTTGTTTTCGACTGATGTGCATAAATATGTGTACATTGAAGTTCTCCACTTTACCAGGTAAGAGAGAAAAGAAAAACTAACAGCAGTTTGGTTTATTGAATTAAAAGGAGGAGACCCCCTCCCACCCACCACTCCTGGCATTTAACAGTAAAATGCCTGTATCCAGTTAACTACTGAATTCCCTGCAACCTGAAAAGAAATGAACAGTGTAAAATCCACATACGATAGAGATGAGAACTTACCGAGTTCAAAGCGACCACAATGTTTTGCTTGTTGGGCGGCTATTTACAATAGGATTTGAATGCAAATCACCAACACCTACAAAAAACTATGATTTTAAGCAGTTTCTTACCATAAAGAAGTTATGAAGCAACCAACTGTTCTTGTGAAATTAAGTTAATTAATATCATAAATATTCATTGTCTCATTCTCAATGTAGATACTAGCTATAAAGAAGATACCAATATAGTTTTTGGTTTTTGTTTGTAATTTGTAATTAGTTTTTGCTTTCTTTGTCTCATTTTTTAAAAATTGATTTTTAATTTTTTTTCTTGTTCTAATCAAAACATTGACCAATTTTTGATGTAATAAAACTGTTTTTGTATTATTTTGATCATTCGGCCTACTGTTCTCATCTTCAATGTTATTTTCACAACATTTTAGTCTATATAACCTCAAAGCTTCTTCAGATGTGTCTTGTCAAACACGGAAATCTTTGAACTCGGGAATCTGTATGCAATTTCGAACAGAACCCTTTATTTAATCCGCAGGGGGTGACAGCTTGTTCTCATTCCATCGTAAGTAATTCGTAATTGTATTCTTAGTATCGCCCGTACTGAGGATTGAAACTTCAACCGCCAGAAAACTGTCACTTAGAACTGATTATTATTTAGCACTTTTATCCGTTGTGCCATGGGTCCTTGTAGACGAGAACAGTAATCTGAATAATCGAAATAATACAAATTATTCATCCTCAGCTCAAAAATTCCAAAACATAAGACTGTCTGGTTTAAAACATGTTATTTTGTTTGTTTGTGAGTACCTGATTGGTTGGCTTACTCCTCTGATCTTTGTCTTTTGAGAGCTCGGAGCCCCCCCCCCCCCCCCCCCCCACCCCACCCACATTTAGTCCTTTATACTTTTGAACCTTTATTTGAGAAATCGTTCTCAGTGTGTTCTTCCTCTCTCAACTATATTGTCAGCTTTGGAAGTATTTTTGAAAATTTTTGTTTTAGTACTACTCTTTAAAGTTTGATCGTAAATTTCCTAATTTACCTAACTTTGATTGAAATAAAAACTCTGTCACCACGTTCGGATTCCTATAAAACCATTAGACACATCACAAATTAAAGGAACATCTAACAGATACATGTGATGATGTATTTGTAATGTCTATCCTTTTGGCTGGCTTTCTTTCAAGCAAATACAGCGTCTTTGACCATCGCAACTCACTTTCACTGATCCTGAGCGAGGTCACGCGATATGCTGTTAGATTGCCTCTGATTGTTGTTGCCCAACCTCTCCTCACTGTGACAGGGCGGTTACAACGTGGTAGTGTCAGAACTATGTCATCAGGAACTTTGGTTCCTGGTAGGGCCACCCAAGGTGGATTTGCCTGACACCCAGCGGTATTAGGGCCATAAACCCAGCTAAAGGGGATCTGATGAAAATTCAGGAAGTGACTGTTTCGGCGACCTTGCATCATTCTGTCCCTGCATTTGTCGATAATCTATGTCAAACTGGATGTTTGCTAGGGTAGGACTTGGGACCCTTCCCTTAATAAAATCCCAACGAAACTTTCTCATGATGTCTTTCCTAGGATATTTTAGAAGCAGTTTATTTTCTTAGATCATGGGGGGATCAAGTGCATAACACATCACCCTAAGTACTCTGAAGCGTTTTCTTGTCATCCTAACAAGAGGTGGAGAGTCAGTCGGAATCTGTAATTTTTAAACAATTCTGAAATCTGACTCTGAAGTCTGATTTTTTTCTTTTTAATTGACTCCTCACCTCTGAGTTCTGGGAGTCAGGAATAAACATGTCTGTTTTAAACAGACTCATCACCTCTTGATTATAATCTACCAGTTGCTTCAGTTATAAACTAATTTTAAAATATACACAAATGATTTTATTTTTAAATGAACTAAATAAACTTTGTTACCTTCGTTATCTAATTTATAAAGTTAAGACAATTTTTCCCCCGTAGCTTTTTGAAGAATAGGAAAATAACCACATGCATCACAGGCTACTAAACTCACCACTATATTACGCTTATTCACTCGAGCACGTTTTAGTAAATTTGTTATTTTTCTCCAGCTAACAATAAATATTACTTTTGGCCCACCATCTTCGACTCTCCTCAAAACAAACTTCATATAGGTGGTGGCAAAAACTTTTCCCGACAATATACTTTAGTACTAACACTCTCCCCATTGACACCGGGAACTAATAAACGTCTATTTTTTTCAAAAAAGTGTCCGTTACTATTTACTATTTGTCTGCTATTAAGTTACTACATAATACTAAACATTACGCACACATTTAATGGATGCTCCCGCTAATTCTGTTGATTTTCAAAAATATCTGATTACGTTACTTCTACCTATTACATATACATTTATACTCATTCCGGTTATTAGAGAATGCTATTAACAAACATAGTTCCTTGCAGTATTTCAACATTCAAAATGGTGGCTACAATTTCTTCAGCGACTCGACTTCCAAATTAAGTCAATATGCGTCAAGATACTCGACAGATTCTCATAAAGTTGACATTTTTTAACCCTACACCGTTCACATGCATAATATCCAAAAATTGGGAAAAAACATTGATTTCTTCGTATAGAAATGACTCAAAACATGTGACTGGTGAATCCTACATTTGGTCGCCTTATGGCTAATCGTAAAATAAAACACATGCCAGCTATTGGCTGGATTTGTTCAAATTACCTATTTTCCCATAGATTTTCTACTCACTTTCGTGGCCTAAAGGTTAGTTATGTAGATTTAAGACTGAGAGGTTAATGGTTCAATCCCAGTAGTCTCAAACGATTTAAAAATTTTTTTTTTTATACATTGTTAAACTTTTGCTGAGGGGGGAGGGAGGACTATGCGTCAGAATTTTTAAATTCACCGTTATTAAGTGGTACTTTGACAAGAAATCAATGTAACATGTAGTACTTTAACTATTGTGAATATCATCAATTTTTTTTGCACACACATGGTTTCTCAGGGTTCTGCAGGCCTCCTTAATTATATTTGTGTGTTTCAGTAGTGCTCAGAAGGTATACTCATTTTTCTTTTTTTCTTTTTTCTTTCCTCACAAAAAAATGAAATTTTTATACAAAGATAACGGGGAGGGGGATGGATTTAATAGGGCTCTGTAGGCCTCTTTACTTTTTAATTGTGCCCATTATCATAGATAGAGCGGGTGTTTAATCCAAAAGAAAAATTCAGAGGAAATACCGGTACCATTAGATAGGCAGGAAGACTACTACAACCGCGTTTCCTTCTTTCCTTCATTCCTTTCTTCCTTCTTCCTCCTTTCAACAATTCCAATTCGACAATTATTGTAAACATTAACATTGTCCGATATGACCTATTTGTGTTCGGTCAGATATTGACAAATTTTACTTCATTCTTTTATATTTCTCCCGGGCAACGCCGGGGAACGGGCCCAGCTAGTTCAAGATAAAAAAACAAAAAAGATTGAATTACATTTCCTTCATTTGTTTCTCATATTTTCACTAAATCTTTGAATATGGTCTCCTTTTTTTCCTGTTTTTTTTTTTTTTAATTATAAAAAAAAAAATTACATATTTTTTTCTTTATGGAAAAGAAAAAGTTAATTAATAATCATTTATACCAACCAACAGATTTTAATTATCTATATATTTAAACTGTCTCAAAAAGCGACTTTTAATCTATCTCCTCTGGTGACCTGTTAAAGTTAAGTATCCATTAGAGACAAGCTGCGCCATAAAGTGATCTGTAGTAAAGAATACGACAGGTCACTTTATGGCGCAGCTTGTCTCCAATACGACAGGCCACTTCATGGTGCGTACAGCTGAGAAGTATGACTGGAAGCTATTGACAAATGTTTGATTTTCAGTGATTTTTAAAGAAATTACGTCAAATATATTTGAAAATGCATAGACTTATACCTGAGAATAAGATGTGTTTGAAGATATATAAATAAATGAAATACGTATTTTTGTTGTGAAAACTGATAAGTATTAAAGAAAACAAAGAGATAATTAAGATTTTTGGTAAAAAAAAAAGGATCCACATATGAAGATTCTCTTTTCTACATGGATGTAGGGGGGGGGGTGCTATTCCTTTTCCCTATATTGGTCCACTTACCCTTGACATTCACCTTTAAAATGCATAGTTTTAAGCAAGTATCAAGTGCCCTTATGCTAAATGAGTCGGTTGCACATACATATATATAACATGAAGACGAATTTCAACTTGACTGCGATAAATATGTCTCAATCAAGAAGGATTAAACGAAAGAGAAAAAAAATATGCTTATACTTTTGACAAAGTGTATATCACCGAAAGTGCTCAAGTTTTTAGAATAAATAAATGATTTATTTTAAAAAACATAAAAATGTGTTGTCCAGGTTTTTCGAAATGTTCTCCTTATTATTGCCATTTAATCAACGCTTCAAGTGTGAACTTTTCATATGTAAATTAGTAAGTGCAAACGTTTTTTTAAAAATTTATCACTTCTTTATTACTATCAAAACGTGTTACTGTTATTTAAATCAATAATACAACATAATACTTTAACATACGGTATATATAGTACTGACGAAAGACCCATAGAGATTCATATATCTGTCTAATTTGCATAACTACAGTCTATAATAAATTAATGTTTGGTGTTATTCATTTGTAATTTTTTGTGTTATTTTTCCTATATATCTGCAATATTTTCGTTGATATTAACAGTAATTAAAGTAATAAAAAAGATGAATTGTAAACCCCCTTTTCTTAAAATAGGCTCATTTATTATCAAGGGAAATAATTTAAATGAAACTAATGTTTTACCTAGCTAGAAAACTATACCGATGAGGCAAAAGTGGTTTTATGCTGTTTTTTAAAAAATATTATTAAATGAGGAACCATTTAGCGTTAAAAGCTATTCAGTATTACGCATGTAATCTTAAGAAAAATACTTTTAAAATGTGTAAATATGCTAGAATAATCGAGATTTTAACAAATTTGAGTCTTACAAGGACCGGAAGTGTTGTATTGCTCAAGACGAAAAATGTGTTAAAACGTCTTTTTTTTTCTGTATTACTACGTAAGACTAAATTGATTTGAACTTCAAAAGGTTCTTAATGTCATAATCTTCAATATATATATATAATTGTCGCCTATACAGTAATTTTAATTGAATTTTGAAAAAAATTTGTTAAGGCCGTTGATCTCAGCATTTACCTCGAGTTCACAAGAGAGGGTTGACTTCTCTCTCTCTTTTCCCTCTCTCTCTCGCTCTTTTCCCTCTCTCTCTCTCTTTTCCCTCCCCCCTCTCCCCCTCTCTCTCCCCCCTCTCTCTCCCCCCTCTCTTTCCCCCCCTCTCTCTCTCTTTCCCCCCCTCTCTCTCCCCCTCTCTCTCCCCCTCTCTCTCCCCCTCTCTCTCCCCCTCTCTCTCCCCCTCTCTCTCTCTTTTCCCCCTCTCTCTCTCTCTCTCTTTTCCCCCTCTCTCTCTCTCTCTTTTCACCCTCTCTCTCTCTTTTCACCCCCTCTCTCTCTTTTCACCCCCTCTCTCTCTTTTCACCCCCTCTCTCTCTTTTCACCCCTCTCTCTCTTTTCACCCTCTCTCTCTCTTTTCACCCTCTCTCTCTCTTTTCACCCCCTCTCTCTCTTTTCACCCCCCTCTCTCTCTTTTCACCCTCTCTCTCTCTTTTCACCCCCTCTCTCTCTTTTCCCTCTCTCTCTCTCTTTTCCCTCTCTCTCTCTCTTTTCCCCCCCTCTCTCTCTTTTCCCCGTCTCTCCACCCCCCACACTCTCTTCCCTCCCCCTCTCTCTCCCCCCTCTCTCTCCCCCCTCTCTCTCCCCCCTCTCGCTCCCCCCCTCTCTCTTTTCCCTCTCGCTCTCTCTTCCCCTTTCTCTCTTTTCCCTCTCGCTCTCTCTCTCTTTTCCCTCTCGCTCT
Source organism: Sepiola atlantica (assembly GCA_963556195.1). Lineage (NCBI taxonomy): Eukaryota > Metazoa > Mollusca > Cephalopoda > Sepiida > Sepiolidae > Sepiola > Sepiola atlantica. Next base: position 68,762,279 of record OY744538.1, read on the forward strand.
CTCTCTCTTTTCCCTCTCGCTCTCTCTCTCTTTTCCTCTCGCTCTCTCTCTCTTTTCCCTCTCGCTCTCTCTCTCTTTTCCCTCTCGCTCTCTCTCTCTTTCTCCTCTCGCTCTCTCTCTCTTTTCCCTCTCGCTCTCTCTCTCTTTTCCCTCTCGCTCTCTCTCTCTTTTCCCTCTCGCTCTCTCTCTCTTTTCCCTCTCGCTCTCTCTCTCTTTTCCCTCTCGCTCTCTCTCTCTTTTCCCTCTCGCTCTCTCTCTCTTTTCCCTCTCGCTCTCTCTCTCTTTTCCCTCTCGCTCTCTCTCTCTTTTCCCTCTCGCTCTCTCTCTCTTTTCCCTCTCGCTCTCTCTCTCTTTTCACCTCTCTCTCTTTTCACCCTCTCTCTCTTTTCACCCCTCTCTCTCTTTTCACCCTCTCTCTCTTTTCACCCTCTCTCTCTTTTCACCCTCTCTCTCTTTCACCCTCTCTCTCTTTTCCCTCTCGCTCTCTTTTCCCTCTCGCTCTCTCTCTCTTTTCCCTCTCGCTCTCTCTCTCTTTTCCCTCTCGCTCTCTCTCTCTTTTCCCTCTCGCTCTCTCTCTCTTTTCCCTCTCGCTCTCTCTCTCTTTTCCCTCTCGCTCTCTCTCTTTTCCCTCTCGCTCTCTCTCTTTTCCCTCTCGCTCTCTCTCTTTTCCCTCTCGCTCTCTCTCTTTTCCCTCTCGCTCTCTCTCTTTTCACCCTCTCTCTCTTTTCACCCTCTCTCTCTCTTTTCCCTCTCTCTCTCTTTTCACCCTCTCTCTCTCTTTTCCCTCTCTCTCTCTTTTCCCCTCTCTCTCTCTTTTCCCTCTCGCTCTCTCTCTCTTTTCCCTCTCGCTCTCTCTCTCTTTTCCCTCTCGCTCTCTCTCTCTTTTCCCTCTCGCTCTCTCTCTCTTTTCCCTCTCGCTCTCTCTCTCTTTTCCCTCTCGCTCTCTCTCTTTTCACCCTCTCTCTCTTTTCACCCTCTCTCTCTTTTCACCCTCTCTCTCTCTTTTCACCCTCTCTCTCTCTTTTCACCCTCTCTCTCTCTTTTCACCCTCTCTCTCTCTTTTCACCCTCTCTCTCTCTTTCCCCTCTCGCTCTCTCTCTCTTTTCCCTCTCGCTCTCTCTCTTTTCCCTCTCGCTCTCTCTCTTTTCACCCTCTCTCTCTCTTTTCCCTCTCTCTCTCTTTTCCTTCTCTCTCTCTTTTCCCTCTCTCTCTCTTTTCCCTCTCGCTCTCTTTTCCCTCTCGCTCTCGCTCTCTTTTCCCTCTCGCTCTCGCTCTCTTTTCCCTCTCGCTCTCGCTCTCTTTTCCCTCTCGCTCTCGCTCTCTTTTCCCTCTCGCTCTCTCTCTCTCTTTTCCCTCTCGCTCTCTCTCTCTCTTTTCCCTCTCGCTCTCTCTCTCTCTTTTCCCTCTCGCTCTCTCTCTCTCTTTTCCTCTCGCTCTCTCTCTCTCTTTTCCCTCTCGCTCTCTCTCTCTTTTCCCTCTCGCTCTCTCTCTCTTTTCCCTCTCGCTCTCTCTCTCTTTTCCCTCTCGCTCTCTCTCTCTTTTCCCTCTCGCTCTCTCTCTCTTTTCCCTCTCGCTCTCTCTCTCTTTTCCCTCTCGCTCTCTCTCTCTCTTTTCCCTCTCGCTCTCTCTCTTTTCACCCTCTCTCTCTTTTCACCCTCTCTCTCTTTTCACCCTCTCTCTCTTTTCACCCTCTCTCTCTTTTCACCCTCTCTCTCTTTTCACCCTCTCTCTCTTTTCACCCTCTCTCTCTTTTCACCCTCTCTCTCTTTTCACCCTCTCTCTCTTTTCACCCTCTCTCTCTTTTCACCCTCTCTCTCTTTTCACCCTCTCTCTCTTTTCACCCTCTCTCTCTCTTTTCCCTCTCTCTCTCTCTCTCTTTTCCCTCTCGCTCTCTCTCTCTTTTCCCTCTCGCTCTCTCTCTTTTCACCCTCTCTCTCTTTTCACCCTCTCTCTCTCTTTTCGCTCTCTCTCTCTTTTCCCTCTCGCGCTCTCTCTCTCTCTTCCCTCTCGCTCTCTCTCTCTCTTTTCTCTCTCGCGCTCTCTCTCTCTTTTCCCTCCTGCTCTCTCTCTCTCTCTCTTTTCCCTCCTGCTCTCTCTCTCTCTCTTTTCCCTCTCGCTCTCTCTCTCTTTTCCCTCTCGCTCTCTCTCTCTTTTCCCTCTCGCTCTCTCTCTCTCTTTTCCCTCTCGCTCTCTCTCTCTCTTTTCCCTCTCGCTCTCTCTCTCTCTTTTCCCTCTCGCTCTCTCTCTCTCTTTTCCCTCTCGCTCTCTCTCTCTCTTTTCCCTCTCGCTCTCTCTCTCTTTTCCCTCTCGCTCTCTCTCTCTTTTCCCTCTCGCTCTCTCTCTCTTTTCCCTCTCGCTCTCTCTCTCTTTTCCCTCTCTCTCTCTCTTTTCCCTCTCTCTCTCTCTTTTCCCTCTCTCTCTCTCTTTTCCCTCTCTCTCTCTCTTTTCCCTCTCTCTCTCTCTTTTCCCTCTCGCGCTCTCTCTCTCTCTTTTCCCTCTCGCTCTCTCTCTCTTTTCCCTCTCGCTCTCTCTCTCTCTTTTCCCTCTCGCTCTCTCTCTCTCTTTTCCCTCTCGCTCTCTCTCTCTCTTTTCCCTCTCGCTCTCTCTCTCTCTTTTCCCTCTCGCTCTCTCTCTCTCTCTTTTCCCTCTCTCTCTCTCTCTCTCTCTCTTTTCCCTCCTGCTCTCTCTCTCTCTCTTTTCCCTCTCGCTCTCTCTCTCTTTTCCCTCTCGCTCTCTCTCTCTCTTTTCCCTCTCGCTCTCTCTCTCTCTTTTCCCTCTCGCTCTCTCTCTCTCTTTTCCCTCTCGCTCTCTCTCTCTCTTTTCCCTCTCGCTCTCTCTCGCTCTTTTCCCTCTCGCTCTCTCTCTCTCTTTTCCCTCTCGCTCTCTCTCTCTCTTTTCCCTCTCGCTCTCTCTCTCTCTCTTTTCCCTCTCGCTCTCTCTCTCTCTCTTTTCCCTCTCGCTCTCTCTCTCTCTCTTTTCCCTCTCTCTCTCTCTTTTCCCTCTCGCTCTCTCTCTCTTTTCCCTCTCGCTCTCTCTCTCTTTTCCCTCCTGCTCTCTCTCTCTCTCTTTTCCCTCTCGCTCTCTCTCTCTTTTCCCTCTCGCTCTCTCTCTCTTTTCCCTCTCGCTCTCTCTCTCTCTTTTCCCTCTCGCTCTCTCTCTCTCTTTTCCCTCTCGCTCTCTCTCTCTCTTTTCCCTCTCGCTCTCTCTCTCTCTTTTCCCTCTCGCTCTCTCTCTCTCTTTTCCCTCTCGCTCTCTCTCTCTCTTTTCCCTCTCGCTCTCTCTCTCTCTTTTCCCTCTCGCTCTCTCTCTCTCTTTTCCCTCTCGCTCTCTCTCTCTCTTTTCCCTTTCTCTCTTTTTTAGGGTTTCAAAATTACCAAAATGTTCATTTTTATTTAATCTAAATTTAATTTAATTTAATCTAAATAAATATGTGAGAGAGTTGGGCTTATTTTTTGGACGAAGGTAAAGTCAAAATTTCCTATTTCCAATTAATTCACCTTATTTAATATGCGCACCATCTCTTTATATACCATTCATATAAATGTGACATCAGATTCGCAAGGTTAACTAATTTACATATTGGTTTTATAAAAGTTAATTTTATTAATTAACTATTTTTTTATATTGTTTTTTAAGTCGATAATTTTTTTAAATTTTAATATAACAAATGTTCTGTTTCGCAATATTGTTTCATTTTCTGAACAAATATTTAGCATTTGTGTCCAAACGTTTTCTAACGTTGTTCAAATGTTCCAAACATCGGTCGCTCTCAAGAAAAAGCATCCGACTCGATTTTTTTTGTAAATTGCCAGTGAAAAGACACATTTTTTCCTTCTCTCTTTTCTTTAGGTCACATTTAAAAGGTAAATAAATGTTTCGAAATTATCAAAATGTTAACATTTCATGTTTGAAAAGTCTATTATGTTAAACTAGCTACCCGGTATTGCCCGGTGGAATAGTAATTTATTTTTTATCAATAACAATTGATTTCCTACTGTTGTCACACGCGAGGTAAATCTTACTGTACAAACTTAAAACAACTAATTGAAGCGACCCCCCCCCCCAACAAAACACAAAAAAAAAACAAATACGTGAATTACATCTGACTAATAAAAGAAATACTTAAATAAAGTTTAAAAAAAACAAAAAAAAACGCGAGATAAGTCTTACTTAAGAAAATAAACTAATCTCTTTCTCTCTCTTCCTCTCCTTTATTTTGTTATTGTTTTTTTTATTTATTATTGTTTGGTGCAATAGTATTGTCGATAGTAAAAGAGTAAATGAGATGCTTAGAACAGATACTACACTTTGAATTATTTATTTGCACAAAATATAGAAATTTAAATTACGAACAAATCAGGCACAAGGCGATCAAAAGTGTGGGGAAAAGGAGGGTCGTTGATCATCATCCTTGACCAACAGTTATAAAAATGTCTATCTTACTTTTAACTAGAATCATCTCAGTCACCACAATACCACATTTACTCTTGGGGGGGGGGGCATCGTACTTAAAATATCTTAAAATTGTTGAAAAAGCTTTTTTTCATAAATACATTTATTTACAGAAATTCATTGAATTAAAATGGGAAGTGGTATCTTTGGGAAAGGACCAATAAACTATAAAAAAAATGTGTTTATAACTCGGCATTTATAAATGAATGACCCCTCTCCCCCTAAAAAAGAACTGATTTACTTTATTATTGTATTATCTTTTAATGGGGATAGGTTAGTGTAGTATCGGTTCTGTTCTCATAGGATCGTCCTCCCAGGAATTACCTCCTCCCTTTTTTAATTCTTCCAGGTCTTACGGTCCTGGGTATGACCTTAAGACATCCAGTGGTGAGGCCTCCATTTGGGAGCTATAGGGAATGTGGAGTTGCCATTGCTCCGAGGTTCACTCTGGCTCGGAGTGGTAGTACCTGTAAGGGCCCCATCTATGGGTCAAATAGAACCTACCGGCGCTACCAAATCAGGCTACTTGAAGTTATTGACTTTCTGACTAAAAATGCACCAAACATTGATGTTTTTTTGTTTTTTTTCTTTTACAAAACTCAATTATCTTCTGCAAAATCCAAAACAAAAACAATTTCCCTCCCTCCCCTCTTCTTCCCCCCCTTTCACTCAACCAAACACCATGAATAAATACTTAAACATATAAAGAACTTGAAGCATAAAAACCTTCACCAAAATGACCGGATTCAGCATTAAATGAACTGAAAAGGGTTGATATGCCGTAAAACAAAACAACCAAACCAAAAACCATGATTAAACATTTGAAGATATAAAGAACTTTAAGCATAAAATACCTTCACCAAAATGACAACAATTCAAAATACCAAAGCTCTTAACAAATGACTATAAATAACCCACTGACTTTTAAGACTCAAATGAAGAATATTTCCTTCTACATTCATGGCATGAAATGACCTGAAAAGGGTTGATGTGCCATTAAGCAATATCTTACCTTACCTTCCAGGTCTTTCATCCTCCTGTAGTATGTTTTTTTGTCATGAGACCATCTTCTCGGGGATTGACGTCCTTTTTTTGGGGGGGGGGGGTGCAGGCGATAGTGTAGTATATTTTCTGTTGCCATGGTACTATACTCATAGACATTACCTTCTGCTTTTATGGGGAGATCCTTCCAGATATTATCTCCTCTATTTTGAAAGGGGTATTGTAGTACCTGTACTGTTGTCATGATATCATCCTACCAGACATTACCTCCTCCTTTGAGGATTAGTGTAGTATATGTTCGTTATTACCTCCTCCTTTGAGGTTCGGTGTATGTAGTTCGTTCATCATGATTTCATCTTCCCAGCCTAGCAAAAGTATGTGACCGGAAGGAACATATATTTGCTAGTTAAATGAATAAATGTGAAATTTTTTGTCTTGTGTTTACAAGAAACCTATGAATGAAATGTTTATTATTTAAAATATATAATATTATTTAAAGTATATGATATAAATTTAAAATATGATGTTGGATCAACAGAAATGTAATTGTACATCGTTACAATTTCAATATAGAAAACTCAATAAGTAATGGGGGAGAGGTTTCATAATGGTTACTCAGATGGACTATTGAAATGCTGTTATGTACCGGTGTTAGGTTTTTTAAACAAATAACATAACTTATTATACAATGACACATAGGTTGTGGCCTTCAGGTGAGGATCAGGGTGTAGAATCTGTGCTGTTCTCGGTCATAGGAGAAAAACTCCTTTTTGACTGGAGCAATTTTTATTTTTGCCCAATTCAGAGTGTTCCTTTTTGGGGAGCTGGATATTCCCCACATAAAAAACGACATTGTGTTTAACTTTGCCCTCGTGGGGAGGCAAGTAAATAGGGACACATATACCTTGAAGAGTTTTTAAAATTTATCTTTTTAAAAATTGGAGCTAGGTATACTAGAACTGTGCATCCTATCTCTGAAAAAAAGTTTTCAGAATTCAACTAAAATTCTTACATTTTTTATTTTACAAAAAATTTGATTAAGATACCCACTTCCATGAGAAATTACTTTGACCTTTTGTCCTTTCATGAAATTCATATTTGACCTGTCAACTTTACGTGTAATCCAGGAGTGTTATAAAATATTTGGTTGAAATCAATTCAGTAATTTCTAAGACTCTATAGCAAGCATTTTTTTCTATATAGATTTATTACATTAATTACCTCTGCCAAGATGGTTATATTTTCGGTTGAATTTGTTTGTGTATCGCTTAGCCTTCACACTGCTTCACCAAATTTGGTCAAAATATTGGTCATGGTCTAAGAACGGATTTAATTTTGGGATGTCATGGTCTAAGAACGGATTTAATTTTGGGATATCTAGGTCATGGTCTAAGAACGGATTTAATATTGGGATATCTAGGTCATGGTCTAAGAACGGATTTAATTTTGGGATATCTAGGTCATGGTCTAAGAACGGATTTAATTTTGGGATATCTAGGTCATGGTCTAAGAACGGATTTAATTTTGGGATATCTAGGTCATGGTCTAAGAATGGATTTAATTTTGGGATATCTAGGTCAAGGTCACAAAAAAGGTGAAAGTTACACTTTTATTGGTAACTTCAGTTTAGTTGTAAGCCAATGAGGTCCGGCATCTTATATGACCTTAATATTGAAAATTTCGGTGAAGGTCGAAATTTTGATGGAATTTCAACTTCCGATTTTTCCAAATTTGATGCATGAATCTGATGCTATTCGACAACGGTAACCACCATGCAAAATTTTAGTCTGATCAGATAAATAATTTTTGAGTTATCAAAGTTTCCATGGCATAACTTTAGAAATACTCCATACAATATGAAGAAGTACAGCCCAGATAAGACTTTGGCCCATAGTTTTGTTTTCAGGCACAGGTATGGAGTCTCACAACTGACTTATATTCTTATCTATATCGATTTATTTTCAAAATTGTATCTATTTGAGTCTTGGAGATTTTGGCATCAGATTATTACTGATATGATCTTTTGGTATTTACTGTGTTATTCTGTATGTAATGTTCAGACTGAATTCTCTCTATTTTTTTATGCATTTGTTCAATAAACATTACTTATGTCATTGGTTATATAAATAATTTGTGTTCTAAAAATGGCTGAAAAAATACATAATGGCATATTGATTAACAAATTTATATTTTTAGCTGAAAGAAATAAAAACATCTTTGCTTTTCAAGCCATAATTGACTTCTCGTATGGAATTGCTAAAAATGCCATTCCTCTCTTTTGTTGTTATTTCCAATTTTATTACATTTAATTCACAAGATATGCAAAAAATAAAAAATTATTTGCAGTTCTTACATACTTTTCTTTCATTTTTAAAAAAAATTTTTTTTTTTTTTTTTTTACATCTATTCAGTTTATCTTCCACTATAATAAAAACTAATGTATATTTATTTTTGTATTTCTTTTTATATAAAGTTAGGTATGTGTATATGTTTATATATTTGTATGTACCGGATTCTCTCCTAAACTAATTAACTGATCATTATGCATTTGGGAACACAGCTGCTAAGTGTAAGGGTGGGTAATGTGGGTACCACTATCTAATTTAATTTAGTTTTATGCAAAAAGGGGAAAAGAGTGTGTAATTTTAACAATAGGTATTAGACATCAATTAATAAATATTTCAGTTTTCAGTTTCTTTGGACTATTTTAATATGGGCACAACCTTCCATTTTAAAATTCAAATATTTCAGATTTTCATTGAATTTGATAGTCATTAGATATCATTAGATTAAGCAAGATTCCCTGAATTTCAATTAAACCGAAGCCTTGTGTTTTCTAGAATCAAAATTATTTAATGGATTTTGATCAGAATTGAAATAAGGATTATAGACATAAGGTTTAGTATCATGATTTTAGTCTTCATAATGGGACATAAAAGTGGTTGCATATTTTTTGCTAGCCTGGAAGAATGGTATCATGATAAACGAACATATATTACATTACACCATGGAGAAAGTAATGTCTGGGAGGATGGTATTATGACAACAGAACAGATATTACCCCCCTTTGAATTGAACATTGAAAGATATTACATAGTCTGAAATAGTATAGCAAACTGAATTGGGCATTAAAATATAGCCATAGTATAATTTTTGGCTTCAGACATATACCAAATCTCCCTTAGTAATATGTAACTACTGACCCAGTGGATCATGGGTGGTTTAGTACTGTTTAATACTTAAGCATGACAGATTAAAGAAAATGCTATTTTTAAAACTTATGTGTGACCGATAGACGGCCTATTATGCTTGGATATATCTAAAAGAAAATGAGTACATCTAATCAATAAATGCCATTTTATAAATAAGTTTGAACAACCGAGGAAAATGCCATTTCAAAATCAAGCAGTAAAAATCTCTAATCACTAAAGAATCCATACAATATTCAACATTCCTTTCTTTTTATTTTAATCCCACATTCTTGTCTGGCATGAAATAAAAAAGCATAATGTAATTAAAAATAAAATTGACATATAGGGATGGTCGTTAAGAGAGAGAGAGTGCTATGTAGGTAAATACAGGCCTAATCCTGATGGCTTCCGAGTAATGTCATTCTGCTCTGATTCATGCCTTTGAACAATGCAGATCTTTGGGGGGTGGGGGGCTCTACCAGTTTGTTTGTGCATTATAGAAAGTTTATTTTATGACATTTCAGAAATCTTTCTCAAATTAAAAAAAAAATTGTTTTCAATAAGCATGTGTTACTGTTTTATTTGGTGAACTTGCAGTAACTCAAACTTTAAAACTCTCGATGCTATGTTGTAATTTATGAAAATACAAGCAGGGTTACCGGGTCTTGCCTAAGTATTACCCCCCCCCCCCCCTCTTTGCCAATAAATAAATCCAGCAGTGAAAAGATTAGACAATGCTACAATATATTTACGTTTATAGCATCTGTTTCTTCTCGGATCAAGGCAGGTAACTTTTAAATGATTTATAGTTTTTTGCTTTTTGAGATCGCATATTCCGGACAGATATATGGATGTTGCTTAGAGTATTTTCAGTCCGAGAGAGAAATTCTGGAGATAGATAGGTGGCTCTGATTGCAAAGGGTGGAATTTGATGCAAAAGGTCTGGTTTTATTGGATGCTGAGGCAATCATTGTTAATTATGATTGAAATAGATGTTGGTTCAGGACCCTGTTTGTTATTCTCCAAAAATGATGGGAACCAAGTAACTCTAGATTTAACGGATTCGGCATAGGACTCTTTTGCGTTTTCTACACTCTTTTGCAGCTGTTGCAGGCAGATTTAGTTTCCGGGCATCTATTTCGTTGAAGGCAATTAAAAAAGTGGTTTACAGGATCCATTTTATTAAAACTGATGAAGAAAAATATTACATTTTTTGAACAACTCAATCGAGCCGTGAAAAGATGAGGCAATATTCTTGTCTCACAACCAAATTTATTTACATTAAAACAATGAACTATTTACATCACCAGTTTCTTCTAGAATATTGTTTAGTGAAGTTTGTTTTTGGATGTGATTGAAGAGAAAATGAAAATCTACTGCTTTTTTATTTTATATGTATTTTATTAATAGGTCACCACTTATCAAGGCCCGGGGAGAGGCAACTCGAGGATAAGGGTTAAAGAGATCATCAGTTGGACGATGGTCACTTCCACGAGAGGATCGGAAACAATGGGTGGGATGGGCCGAAGATTAGTTAAGAGGAATTGTTTATCTAAGAAGACGGCTCAACAAGTATTTGTTCACATTAGACTTGAAGACGAACTTACTGTAGTTGGTTGAGAAGCAGACTATAGGATGTTCTATGAAAGAAATTTTGTTCATTGGTTTTTGGTAAAAGGAGAAAGAAAAGTTCTTTGGATTGAACTCAACTGCTTCCCTGCAGACTACAATATGGTCATAATCAATCCAATATCAACAAATACTTATCGTAAACCATCCTCATGAGTAACCTATTTTTTTGAAATTCCATTCATCATTTTTAATCCACTCATAATATTCATCATTCAACTGACAATCCACCCATTAACCATTAACCTCGAGTGACTTTTGACCTTGATAAGTGGTGACTCATTAGTCAAAAAAAGATTCAGATCATGAGACTTTCCTGTTTAATAAGTCACCTTCTCCCTTTTTCCCTCTTCCTACAATTTATCGTCCCATTCACCCTTCATTGTCATCTGTGACATTGTTTTGTAGTGATCGGACAGAAAAACACGTACAGATCTTGTTATTATAGTTATAGCAGTAATGAATACAAAATTATCTCACTGTTAACGTTAGAAAGTTGAGCGAAAACAATATAATTTCCATCCCTCCTGTTCATTGATACTCATGGTTCGATACAAGATTTGGTATCTTGTCCATCGTTTCCTTCATTGTATTGTCTGACACTAGTCTGTTACTTTGTCCATCATTCCATGCGTTCCATCTTCCATTACTGTTTGTTATGCTTTCCGGTGAAAGACAAGATAGATTTAGTCAGAGGTGAGGTGATAAAAAGTTTCATTCCGAGCTTTTAAACATTCTGGAAAAAAAAAGATACAAAATAAACTTCCTAAATTTTAATTTAACAATTTTTTTTTTTTGTTGTATCGAAAAGATTTCAGTACTCTGATGGAGAATCCCGAGCCAGTTCCGGAAATTGCCGAAGCATGGTTATGATTTGAAAGACATTGGTCACCCGATTTATAAAATCTTATGTTTTGAGGCATGTCCGTCCGTCTGGATTTTTCTCCGCAACCATCCATTTAATTTCTCTGAAATTTTGCATGAAGTTGTAACTTTGGTCAGGTTAGAAAGTGACATTCTCCGATTTTTGAAAAAAAATCTGGTTAGCTTCCCAGGGGGTCAAAAGGCCCCGAAATGGCAAAAAAATGACAGTTTTTACCCCATAACTTTTCATTCATCCATTCAATTTCTCTGAAACTTGGTCAAAATGTGGAGGCAATTGTTCCTAATAGAAAATAAGTATCGCTGACCTTGGAAAAAATCTGGTTCGCGCCCTCAGAGGGTCAAAAGCCCCCAAAATGGCAAAAAATGACCCTTTTCTCCCATAACGTTTGATCCATCCATTCAATTTTTCTGAAACTTGGCCAAAATGTAGAGGCAATTGTTCTGGATATAAAATAAGCATCCTTGACCTCAGAAAAATTCTGGTTTGCGCCCCCAGGGGGGTCAAAAATGACCCAAATTGCTCAAATTTATTGCATTTTACACTTGCCACATCGAGTCACATACAGAGAGGGACCACACACGTGCGGCTTGTTCAGATTGATGCACAAGTGAAGTATGACAGTTGAAAATAAATATCAGAAACACTTATGAATATACTTAGTTATCAGTTTGTGTACACCAAAAATTATGGAAAAATATCGAGTAGAATTTCAGTAATAAATAAAAATCAGTTTTTGCTGATATGTCTGATTCTACGTTGAAGTTACACCATTATGCATCTTTAAGCCAGCGTGTTGTAGAAGATTATCTCCCTTCTTCTAATATGAAGATGCCATGTGATCTTGTGGTTCGAAGTTCGACTCGGAATAGTAAATTAGTTTTATTTATTACTGAAATTTTACTCGATATGTTTCTGTAATTTTTGGTGTACGCTGACACTTTTGACCGATAACTAAGTATATTCATAAGTTTTTCTGTTATTTTATTTTTAACTGCCATATTTCACTTATGCATCAATCTGAATAAGGACTACCATTTTTTTTTTACCCTAGCCTAACTCTTTGCATGCTTGATAATTTTAGATTCTTGAATGTTTTAATATTGGAATTAATTTCTAACCATATATTATGTATTATGCTGCTTTTTTTTGTTGATGCTGACTAAATAAACGATTTATTTAGTCTGGCGGGCTGGGAATAAACAAACAATACCACAAAGTGAAAAATGAGACTCTTAGAAGATTCGAACCCGTATCTCCAAAGGGCGACCACTTAATGTGGGTGTCATCTTACACCGCTTTATTAAGGAGTCGGACATCTAGAGAAATCAAAATTGTACAAATAATTAATCTCCCAAGTTCTGTTGTAACTCTTTTTACGTTTTTCACTTAATGGTATTCTTTGTTTATTCTCAGCCCCACGGACAAAATAAATCGTTTGTTAAAAAAACAAAAATTAGCATCAATAATAAAAAAAAGCAGCATAATACATAATGTATTGTCGAATGTATACATGCATTAACTGTTGACAAATTGTTTTATTGAAGACTTTTAAGTAGTCATGTTTTTATCCTGGACATTTGTGCACGTTTTCATCTGTTTGTGTTCGAACTTTGTTACTGTTTTTGTGCACTAAGCTATTCACAGGTTGCAGACAAGTCTTTTATAACTTCAGACACTTGTCGAGGCTGTGCTTGCACAGGAGAGTTTTTTTTCATTATATCTATAATAAAAGCAAAAAGAACTTAGCTGCTTGTATTCAGTTGCAAATTAGATCAATGTACATTGGCTGCCAGTTGTTTGGTGTAGAGAATTTGCATTCTGAATTAGGATAAATATGAAGGGAGAAGAAAATAGAATGAGGAGGAGTGAGTGAGTGAGGAGTGAGTAGGAGAAAAGAGTGAGGGAGGAAAGAGATGAAGGCAGAGAAAGAAATCTGCTGGCAGGACTGAGTGAAAGAGTGCCTATTTGTTTGTTGATGAGCAGATGATGTATTAGATACGTTGTTTGCTTTGAAGTTTGTATTTGAGTTGCACTATTCCATATTCTCGGCTAGTCTTTTCTAATTAAGCTCTAGGGATACCACGTGTGTCTAGATAGCCATGTTGGATTCCAATCTCGTGGCAAGAAACTGTCTTGACGAAATACAGCAATTCAAACTTATGATTTAGCTTTATTTACTTATATTAATTTACCTGAACAGATAATCAAATCCGAGTTCATCTCTTGATTCTTACATTAGGTTTTCTTATCCAGCCCTGCAATAACAAGAGAACCTTAGGGTGCCCACTGTAGAACTGCTACAAACTGATTCTCTTTTAATCAAGCCTACCCCGTGTGCTGAACCTTCTCTGCCAATCCAAATTTCACAATGGATCAATGGATTTACTCAAATGTCATACTACCATACATCAGCCAGTAAAAATGAAACTTTGTCTTTCAAGAGTCACATACAAAAAGATATCATAATTAGTTACATTTTCTAACACAATTTCTCTTAAATTTTGTATTTTCATGACTGACGCTCTAATGTCACCTTTGAAGGAAACTGGAATCAGTTAGTCTGATTTTCTAAATCGGACTAAAGTCTATTTTCAGCACCTTTTACCACCTAATCACATGGTACTCCAGTGATGGAGTTTACAAATGGCAGTTGGTTCATCTGCTTATCAGCTGTTTCTGGATCAACTGTCTGCTGGATTGTCGATTATGCACCGGAAATGAGAATTTATTTGCCTACAGCATGGCCCATCTCATGCGACTAATCCTCAAAGAAAGCTAACACTGACTAATAATCGATTGGACAATATTATGATGGGCCAGTACATGTAGATATTTAGACGACCCGTGAGATTATGTTTGAATGAGAAGCTTGAAAATTTAAAGATCTCCCAAATGTACTAAACTGTAGAAGCGAAATAGCAACCAGCTGTAGTCATAAAATAAACTTCACTTAAGGATAACTATATACATAACAAACAAAAAAATAAAAAAATAAACTAAATCATCTATAGTAGCAATGAATAAAAAGACTGGATTGAAAAGAAATTATTTCACTCACGCATATACTAAAATAAGGTCACCCGTTAATTTGACACATTAAAAAAAAGATGTGCCACACCAAAAGAAAAGAAAAGGGTGTCATGTAAAGGTCATCCGGGCCTTTGTTTGAGAGAAGCTCGGTCATTGGCCAATGAAAACATTAACCCGTGAGAGAGAAATAACGAATCTGATTGGTCAATTAGCTACACTAAACACTACTTAGATATATAAAAACAATTAATAAAAATCCGCACACTTAGCCTGATGCTTCCCTGCAGGGATGAAACATGGACACCTCTGTGTAGCTTAATTGCCATAGGTATATTTTCATACTAATGTGATGCTGATTTAGTGAGTCCTGGCACGCACAAATTTGATTTTTAATGAGTATTTTTTCTTTTTTGTTATTTTTTTTCATTGCAAAGAACATGGTGCAACAAGAATAAATAAAAATTGGTTAGTCAGAATCAAATATTGATCCGTCGGCTTAAATGCTATTTAGGCCTAACTTAAAAAATCTGACCGACTTAATTTTATATATATCAGATATATAATCTCATGTGAAACATTTACTAGGTTTCCAAGACTTTTATATTTGTGTGTGAGTAAATATAATATGGTTATATAAAAGAAACAAAAATGAATCATTTTTTTTACTCATTGTGTTGACGGATTTCTTACAATATCTGACTGTCCTTGAAATATTTTGTTTTGATTGTTTCAAAGTGTCTGCTGGTGAACACATGACTTGTTTCATGTATTTTAATGGAAATGTTGAACGAAAATCTCATAAAGACGGCGTGATTTATTTGTTAAAGAAGGATTTAATTCATGATGGATAGTAATGAAAATTGTCTGGTTTCAACTTATGACATTCCGCTTCACCCCCACCCCTTCTCTCCCCTGCCACACACCCAAGAAAAACAAAGAAAAAAAAAAACTCTGCCAGTTTTGTAGAGGAATTGAATGGAACAATTAGCGTTGCATTACAATCATACCCTAATGAAAACGGTGAAACTATAATTCACCAAAAAAAAAAAAAATTATTTTTGTTTATTTTAAGGCGATTACATGTAAACAGCCTGAAAAAGTTGTCAGAAAAAAGAAAACAAAATATTTTAGACGTTGGTTAGCGATCACTTTCACACATAATTTAATGTAAAATGATCACCCACTTCCGGAGCAGATAGCGTTGTTAAGGACTGTCCTTAAAAACGCTATCTGCTTTGGAAGTGGGTGATACTTTTACGTTAAATTAATATGCAAAAGTAATCTCTCATTCTCAAGTCTAAATTTTTTACTTACTTTTTATCGATTACTTTTTCAGTCTGTTTACAAGTCATCATTTAAAAACAGTAGGATATCATTTTTATTTTTAAGAGAATTAGCACAGACTGCATGGATTCAATAATACCCCCCCCCCCACCCTCCAATCTTATTTTTTGATAAACTAATGTTTTGAGTGAATATTTCAATTCTCATGTATAAAAAAAATCTCGATGCCTTTCAATAAAAAAACCCAGTAAGTTTTACTTATCTGATGCGATTATGAGTATCGCCATGTTGTCTTTATCTGTATTAAACTACGGCAGTATAAAAGGGTTACTATATTTGACGTTTAGGTGTTGGTGAACCACTTTTCTTCCAGCTGCGTGTAAAATAGAAATCTCTCTTCTCTTGGGTCATTTAGAATAGGCATTGTGTTTTGGCGTTAAATGACCCCAAAATTGTCGAAAAAGAAAGAAGTTGATGGTATGAAAAAAAGAATGTAGAGCGCAAGTTAAATAGTAATGATGAGGGGAGGGATTGAAATATACAAATATGTGATTGGTTTTAACAAGATTACATGCAAAGGTGATATTTTGAAATAGTCCGTTAATTTGTAGTGAGGTTTACTTGTAATATAAGGTGACCCCCAAAAAGTGCCACCCATGGAATCGTGTATAACATTTATAATTCTGTTCGCAATCCAACCATATTTGGTACAAATAGATTTCACTCTGTGTCTGACTTACCCACCAAGTTTCAGTGATGAATGCCCAACAGTCTTTGTTTTATCGCCATTCAATAATATGTTCCAAATGTGCACACTTGGACACGATGTACAAAATTGTCAATAACTCATTTAGCACTGTCTTGATTTTGGCTGTGATGTCCCTCTTCAATTCAGGGATTTGCGTTGAAAGACATTATTTGGACCGAGCACATTTGACGTTTTGATTTAGATAGACTGAAAAATGTTTTGTCGAACTGAGCTGTGGTGACACGATTGACAGCAGGTTCCACAATTCTTGAAAGGGTCGAAGTGACGTCCTAAATCAGTTGCTTTCTGGCTCTGAAAGAAAAGGGGAATTATGCCGTTGGGTTTGCAACCATTACCTTTGTAAAGGCTGACTGGCTTGAAAACTGATGCAAAACTAGCAGAATTTTGACCTTGTTTGACTGCCATTAAGTGCACAGTAGTGAGACAGGCGACTGACGCTGAATCTGTAGGAAAGAGGCTGCAAGGAAAAACTCATTGACAGTTTTGATGCAGTGTTATTGCTGTGCATGAAATAAACTGAGCTGCAGCTATTGTGAGACAGCAATAGTTATACACTTTGGGGATCTTCAATTGATCTTTGTAGCACCCTAACCCTTCCGGCCTTCTGGTAACGTTATAGTGTCATAACTATCCAGTTTGAAACTCCAGTTCTTGGCAGAGACACTCATGACGGGCAGGTTTGGCACCAAGCAGTATAGGGCCTTCAACTCGGCTTGCAGGGCTCTGGTAAAAATCCAGAAGGAATTGTCATCTGGATCTGTCATACTTTAGTCGTCTCTCTCTCTGAGTGTGCAAACAAAGATATGTCAGGCACAAACCACAAATTAATGGTGTGAGAGCAACAACGTTGCTTCTACGTCATTCTTTTGTGTATTCTGGGTCAAACTTTTCCCGACTTAGCATGCAACTATTTACCCTTGTTGCTCTCGGTGTCTTGGGTAAAAACCTGCAATTTTGCAGGTTAACGAATAGCTGCGACCAACGAGGAGGACTTCATGCAGACCAGACAATCCTGAGGCACGATCTTCGTGAGCTTTTATGCAGAAGTCTGACTCTCTTAACAACAGCAACAACAACAATATATAGTTTGCCATACAAAACTTTACGACACGCAGTCACACACACACACACACACACACACACACACACACACACACACACACACACACACACACACACACACACAAGTGTTAAATCTTTGAATCCATTAATGTTAATCAAATGAACTGGGCTAAAAGAATAATTATTTATGGACTTAATCCAAAATCTATTTTAAATAAATAATTTTTTTTATTGTTGAAAGAAAGAAAAAATAGAAATACTTATTTAAACAAAGACACTTTTTAAAAGAAAAATCGCAAAACGAAAACAAAAAGAGGATTTTGGCAACAGCTCTTTTCATAGTCTATCAATGTTGGCGCTGTCTTGCTGCTGACAATTTGGTTAAACAATCCCAGCAAGGTATCTTCATTTCTTATTCATTGCACACCTGTATGATTTACTTACGTGGATGGCAACATTCCCCTATGCGGTGTCGCTTTTTATGCATGTTTATCTGGTAATTATCGGCATATTTGTCCTTGCTCTTTTTTAACAACAACTTCATTATAAAGGTAACTTCTATGGATACTGGTATGAAAAGTCTTAGCTGCTACGCATGAGTGTCTGATTATTATTCTCATGTAGGGAGGTCTTCCTCTATTCATTTAATGTCACTTTTCTTTTGTTCAGGGTCAGACGTTTTCTGATATTACGCAAGCTCACTATCTAGTTTTCACAGTTCAGCGTGTCATGTCTTCAAATTTCACTCTGTGCAATCTTGTCTAATCATTTGCTTCCAAGTTTTCCTTGGCCGGCAAACCTTTAGGACAGGGGCGGGCAACCTCCGGCCCGGGAGCCACATCCGACCCACGAAGGCTTAGCGTCCGGCCCGTCACCCTGCTAGGCTTTATTATTGCAATCCGGCCCGTGGACCTCCCAGTAAAACTCATATCATTTTGTGACATAGACGTAAAAGTAGGTTTCAATTAAGATTTACAGTGGGTTAAAAATGTATGAATATCAGCGAGCGATGATGCATGTATATTTCATTTTTCTTTAACTATTAAGAGATAAAAATAGAAAAAGAGAAAGAGAGAGGCAAAGAGTAAAAGACATGAAACATAGAACTTATGTGAGGTGTGTCAAAACGAATGCTGGATCAACTTACTACTTCCCCGTCATTATTTTTTATGATTCCAAAATGGCTCTTCGTTGGCACCTTTTATAACATCAGATACAGAAGTCTCTTGAGAAAAAATATCAGATTTGTAGAGTGTTCAATGCAATTTTTGTACAATTTATTCATGTAAATGTAAACAAAATATAGTCATTCTGAGATTTCGTTTTTCACTCCGGCCCGCGATCTCCTTCCAAAAGTCTCATCTGGCCCTCACTCTGAAAAGGTTGCCCGCCCCTGCTTTAGGACATCTCCTCTTCTGCAACAGTTTATCCAGGAAGATGAATATTCCACATGACCATACGAACGTAATCGATTCAATCGAAGTTGGTTGCAAAAAAAAAAAATAGAATCAGACCCCCAATGTGGTTTCCCCCCCCCCCCCCCAAAAAAAAAATTATTCCAGCTATGTTAATAATTCGTATTATGATCTATAAAGTGTAGCAAATTTGAAGAAAAACTAAAAGAAAAAAAATCTGACGGTCATGGAATGACTCAATCTTATTGTGGGGTTTGCATTTTTTTTCCTTACACCCATAAAAAAGAAATGAGTTTTTACTTTATTTTATTTAACACTTGAAAATTATATAAATGAAAAAATAGAAATGGTAATGTGGGGTTCAGGGCTTGGAGCAGGAATACACAATTCCTCATTCATTTCCAGGGTGTACAACGAGGGGGTTAAAAACCATAAATTTACCGAAAATTATTCAATAAATGTAATTCTACTTGCACTCCCTCTCACCTAATCAATGCTGAATACATCTTTTGGCCCCATGCCAAAAATTGAATATAATAAAAATATAAAAAAATAGTAATAAAAAAGTTCTATCCCAGACAACGCTGTGTTTTCCTGCTAGTCTTATATTTTCTGAGATTTTCTTTTTTTAGTTGCATTCCTAATTATGTATGATTATTCTACCTTCATCAGTTGATGACGACCTGATCCTAGTGGACGACAAAAGCAAAATGGCGACAGACAGAAGTCGGAAGTTATTCACGAAATGTCTAACCTCAGCGTTTAAGTACAAAGACAAAAAATGAAAATATAATATCTATATAATAATACGCTCAGGCAATTTCATGTTTGTATGTACGTTATCAACTATATCTACGTAGGTAAGATGGTGAGAAGCAACACTGATATCATGCCTGAAATCAAACGGCGAATTGCACTTGGATGGACAGCCTTTTCCAAAGTAGACAGCATCATGAAAAATAGGAAGTCCACTATGAACATTAAACGGAAAATGCTTAATGAATACATCATACCTGTTATGCCATATGGTAGCGAAACCTGGGCATTTAATAATACAGCAAATGAAAGACTAAGAGTGGCACGATGCAAAATGGAACGCATTATGCTCGGCATCAGTCTACGAGAAAGAAAAAGAAACACTTGGATCAGACAGCAAACTGGTGTAAACAACGTCATCACCACCGTACGAACAGCCAAACATATATAAGCAGGTCACATTTCGAGATCTACAGACAACAGGTGGACACTTAGAGCGACAGAATGGACCCCGAGGCAATGGAAAAGACCAAGAGGAAGTCCAAAAACACATTGGAGAGACAACCTCGACAGCCAACTTGATCCTATGCTTAGCTAGGGACAAAACAAGGTGGAAGAAAACCAGGGAACAGTTCCTCCTCCAGAAATGACCAAAAACCCTAATGATGGGGATGTACGTTATCACCTTCCACATTTTTTTAAAAGATGAGATCGCCCAATTGCCGAAGATGCAATGCAAAAAAAAATAACTTAAAAAATTTCATCTAATGTTGCTATTGTGTCGAACAAGAAACTCTAACTAAAATGCACTTTCTTGGCCTTCTGGTTAGGATCAAAGTGTAGTATGTTTTGTCAAAAACCGGTACAATAATATCGTGGGGTCTGTGTTTGTGCCAGATGTTCATAGAATGTTAATGTCACAAATTCTTACAAGAATCTTGGAGATAGACCCTTCCCCAACCAGATATATTCTGAAACTACATTAAGCAGAGTACTTAGATAAGTTTGAACAAAAGTGGTACAATAATATCATGGGGTCTGCATTCATGCTGAACGCACATAAAATGTAAATATTTTTAAGCATGGCAGCAATATACCACTAATGATGGATACAACTGTGGAATTTCCGTGGGTCCCGCTAGTAATAATATAATAATAATACATTGTTTTTTTATTTTTTTATTTTGTCGTTTCAACGACCAAGATAAGAATAAGTCTTAAACCGTTAAATCTTTTTAATAATACGGCATCTCGGAAAAAACGACAGATGTTATGATAGCATTAATAAAAAAATAAAAAAAATATCTAAAGGAATTAAAGTTTTACTCTTTTATGCTTTGAAGGTAATGGGTGATGAGTCTGTTTTTAATTTGATGTTCAGTCATTATAAAGGATGTAAAAAAAAAGATTATTGTCTAAACATAAAAAGGATTAATGGATTAGATTGCATATTAATACTGATTCCTCTAAGCCTTCTACTGTCTTGAGAAACAGTTGATACTCTGAGAGAATGGCTGCCTGATGCAAACTTTATGGTTAAGCAAGGGTCTAACTGCAGTTCTTCAGACCTGACATTGCTGAAGTTCAGTTGCAGGGATTAACCCAAGATGATTGAAAAATCTAGTCTACTTTGCTATTGGGAGTTGGTCGGAAAAAAATTCCGATTCCAGAATCTGTTGTACAAAAGCTCTGACTCCTGCAAAACTTGCGGACTCTCCACCTCTGCTACCAAGGCTTGCATCAATATCTATGTGGAGGAGAGATGTATTCATACCTTTTCCAAGGATCATAAGTCATCAACTTTTGTTCCTTCCAGTCATATTTCAATCCTCTCATAATATTCTTCATCCTTCATTTTATCCATCTCGTTAGATCTTATTTTCAAGTGGCTTTAAGCCTTAATAAGTGGTGACTCATTAGTAAAAATAAAATAAAATTTACATTAGAGCTCCAGATGGAACTTGAACCTAGCATGCAAAATCCACAGCCCATGCTCCTAACAGATACACCACTTTCATTTTGCTATCAAATGGGCAAATGGACAGTTCTCTCCAGAGTGATTTGAGGGATTGTTTTGTGCCTATTTACTCACGAGTCATTTCCGTTCATCCCTCTCTTCTTTAATCCATCACACTACTTGGCATATAACTTCCTGTTGGCCAATCCTCTTCTGGCTAGGGCAAATCCAAAAAATCTTTAGTTTGTGAAGGAATTCAAAATAGGACAATACAATTTACTCTTGAAAAAAAAAAAAAAATTTCAGTTTAGTTCCTGTAATCGATTAAGGAGTGAAATGCCCTCATCATAAATATTCTATATCAACTAGTGTACCCATTCTGTCAACAAAATATACCACTTTCAAAGTAGGAGTAAAAAAACCCCAAAAAACCTTAAAATCAATATATATTTTCAACAGTAAAAATATCTGTATATATGTAAAATTAGATGTAAAGTACAGAATAGTTAACAGTCAAGAACTGGTAAACGAAAAATAAAAACACATAATTTATAGCAAACGCAGTAGAATTAGATTCTCTACCATATACTTTGTATGAAAACTGTAAGATTTTTTATTTCAGAATTTTATTTCGATGTTCATGTGTCATATCACCACATGAAAAACAACATGGTGGCCGAGATTATTGCTTAACTTCGTTAAACTTAAGCGACTAATTCTGGTTTTACGAGAGATTTTGTTTGGGGGGGGGGGCTTTCCGGAGTTAAGCCATCATCTCTGCTGCCATTTTGATTTTCGTGTTTCTTTTTGATACACGAACATTGTAATATAATTCTGAAATAAGGAAAAAAAATTCTTAGTTTCCACATGTTAAAAGTATACGGGTTTATAGAGAATTTAATTCTACTGCGTTTGCTATAAATTATTTGTTTTCATTTTTTGTTTACAAGTTCTTGAATGTTAACTATTCTGGACTTTTACCAAAATTAGAACATACGAATTTCACCATGAGTATTAAAAAAATTATTCTTTTGATTTAAAAAAAAAACAAAAAAAAAAAAACAAACAAATTGATCAATTGCAGTTGAGGGTAACTCCAAGACTTCATTTCAATGGCTTATACCCATTCTTTTCCCATGTGTAAACACAATTTTAGCCCAGTAATTTAAAGCCGGATCTCGATGATCAGAATGTCCTGCACTAAACATTCTGCTACTCACAAGATCAAAGTGTAGTATCTGGTCCGATGGATACTGCACCCCATAGACTGGTATTGTCTTGGCCTTCGGAGCTTGATTTCCACCGGTCTATGGGTCTGTCCTGTGCAGTTCTAGGAGGTCCACGCTCCCAGGCTTTGCCTCCTCTCTTTGGGGAAGAGTAAGTTTATTGCTTACTGCCTGAGGCGCCCCTACCGGGGAATGCCAACGGGGCTGCCCAGGCAATTTTTAAACCCCACTTTCCTGATCCGACCTTGGGTCACATCTTACTTGTGGGAGTAAGATAAAAACTGGCCTTGTGCCTAACTCCTGGAGAGGAGTAAATCAATACTCACTTTCAGAAAAATAATTTTGTTTAAAATTAATAGAAAATTGCATTAATTATTAATTTACATGAAGAAATAACTTTATATATTAGATATATATTTTATCTTGTGGATATTTCAAAGTCGGGCCCAAATAGCAATCTGTCTGACGTATTGATATTTGATTTGAACTAGCCCATTTTTTCGTTTAACCCTTCGATTATATTATTGGCATGAATATATTTTATCTTGCATTAGTTTCTTTTAGAAACAGTTTCAAATAAATACTTTTTTCTTCGTTCATTATAATTAAATGGAAGGAGCAAATTTTTTTTCCAGAAGGGTAGCTTCCCTTGGAAACATTTAAAATCCTCGTCTATTAAAAGATTGACAGTTTTGGAAGCTATTTACGTGCGAGAATTTTATAGACATTAAAGCAACATTACACAAATAAAATTATAGTTCTATAACCATTTGTTTAAATTAATGCTTTAATGATCAAACAATACTGTGATATTTAACTTTAAAAATCCTATTAAAAAAAAAATATATACAAAATAATACTTTTGTAAAAAGCAAAACAAAAGCAGCCCCCCCCCAAAAAAAAACAAAAAACAAAAAACAAAACAAAAAACAAACAAAAAAACAAAACAAAAAACAAAACAAATGAAACAAAAATAAAAGTACTAGGTAGGTTCAACTAGTACAGATTCTTGAGCTCGATAAGATGCATCTGAAGAAGTTTAGAGGTTACATCGGCCGAAACGTTGTGAGAATGACATCCATGATGAGAATAGTAGTTTGACTAATCCAAATAATACAAATTATCAATCCTCATCTAAAAAAATACATGGAAAAAAATTATTTTTGTGCCTAAATCACAAATGAATACACAAATATAGATCAATGAGAGAGGGGTGAGGGTAAATATTTTTATCTACTTAGAATAATAAAAAAAAAAATCAGTATTAAACCCAATGAATAAAAGCGTTGAAATATCTGATTAAGTTTTTATTAAATAAAATTGCTATAATTTTTATTTTTAGTAGTAGCCGTTAATACACATGACCAGCTTGTGGCTGTATCATGTTGACACGCCGGTTCTCATCAGATCAGCAACGTTAAGTGATGTTAGTTAGTACTTAGATTGTTGATCCTTTGAGAATATGAAGTTTTTGTTAGCGAACACTGCACCCAGGTGTACAAGTAAGTAAAAATTTTTCTGGAATAAAAATGGCGACAGACTAGCGCACTATCACGAGGGTGGTTCGGGTCATCCATTCTACTTGACGGTACAAGCCAAGGATAGGCACCTCTGAGTCTGCATGTTTAGCAAATCTGTTGCTAATGGTTGCTGGAAAAAATGGTCGGATCATTCTATTGCTCCAGAAAGTACCAGACTCTGAAGGCAATCCTCTGTGTATAAGAGTCAGATACATCCTAAGATGGAATACTGCTGCCTCATCTGGAGAGGTTTTGCTCAGAGTACTCTCTCCTGCTTTGACAGTCTGAGTACAGAATCGACTTCTCAATCTAGTGGGTGATGATCTCTGTTGTTCTTCCCTACATCCCCTCTGTCAAACCAAGCTCCAGTCACTGTCAACCAAGCTCCAGTCCCTGTCCCATCGCCGCAATCTAGCATCCTTGTGCTTGTTTTACAAATACTTCAATGGATTATGCTCCGATGAATTGGCTACTCTGGTGCCCCCTCGACGTAAATTCACTAGACCAACTCGACAATCAACTAAATCCCATGCATTCACTGTGGAGGTCCCTAGATGCCGGAGAGCTTTCTACTCAAATAGCTTCTTTCCTCATGCTGCTGGCCTCTGGAACTCCCTCTTTGACCCCTGTTTCCCCGACAGTACTGACATGCATAAATTTAAAGCTAATGTAAACAGATATCTCGCTGCGCAGATCCCAATTTAGGTTGTACATGTTGTTGTTCGTTTCTTTCCTAACCACAATGTATTTTGTTTAATTTAAAACAGCCGACAGGAATTTTTAGCTATTGTTCTTAATTACTTGTCTCCCCACCAAGGTAAAGTTAGATACAAGGTCGGTTTTTAATGTAGGGAAAAACTCAGCTCCCCAAAAGAGGGACTTTCGATTGAAACAAAAATTAAAATGACCTCAGTCTAGAAGGATTTCTCCTTCATTGACCGAGGACAGAAAAGATAGTGTAGTATGAAAACAGATACTACACTTTGCTCCTATCAATTCTTATTGTCACAGGTTATATCACTTTTTTATTACTATTGTATTCTTTTTTTGTCACTTTTTTTTTATATAACTGTCAGTAACAGAATAATATTGTCCTTATAATGATGATAATAATAATAATAGTTCTTCCAATATTGATAATTCTTTTTTTTTTTCTTTTTCAGGTGAGTGTTGAATCTAAAACAGAAACTACTTTTTGAAAACCTCGGTTGCAAGGTTTGTACTTGGCTTGGCCAATAACCAATAATCCATTTTTTTCTCACAGGTTTAGAATTGGGAGGTAGCAATTTTGCAGTCAGGTCTTTTAAATCAACTCTAATGGCAGATTAGAAAAAAAAGATTTGTCACAGTCACTCCCTTGACCTTCACTCTCCTCGTTTTTCTTTGGTAACTGGAAAAAAAATCTGCTAATGCATCTGGACATATCTTCAGTGTGTTGTATTACTACTGTGCTTAAATGAATGACGACACATTTATATATGAAAATATAATGATATATCTTCAAGAGTGATTCTTCTAGGGCCCAATTAGTCAACCAACTGAATATCAATTTTGGGTTGTTATTATATAACAATTTGTGAATACCCACGTGGGATGGCACTGCCAATGTAGCCCTCCCCCAGCATTTTAATTTTGTTTCCTTCTAACTTTTTTGACCTTTCAGTACATCCAACAATTATTTTATTTTTGCCAACCGATCATGTTGTTTTCCACTATCCAGGTGCCTAATAACCTTTCAATATACACGGCCTAGATGTTCCTGGAATCGATGGGTATTTTAGATCTTTCACCATCATACACCTTCCTCCAGATGACTCTACTATGGCCAATCAGATCATCACTTGTTTTCAGATAGTTAACGACTTTAATTATCTCTCTCCTCTTTTGAGTCAGAAATGTTCTGAACACCTCTCTGACACTTTGGTTGTATTGTGATCCCCCTTCTACTGACATGGGACCAACCCCCCTTCTGAGGCCCTCTCTCCTGTCTTAAACACCCTGAGTCCAATGGAAAACACTCAACTGCCTGAAAATGTGAATGGGGCGATCGAAAGTTGTTATGGCCGGATGGGCCTACAAAACCGACCCAACCATCTACAAATGTGGAGGAGGACAACATTTCTGCCCCTTACTAACCAACCAGTGCAGTTCAAAAGATCTTTCAGGGTGCAATAATAATGCAAAGGACTGCGTAAAAAAAAAAGTGAAACTGTCATGCTTCAATAAAGAAGTTGTATTATGAATGGCTTTCTTCTGTTGTTTCTGACCAGGAAATAGGCTGCAAATCCCATGTAAATTGAATTCAAATCTCATGTTCAACTATGTGAACATGGGATTGAATGACATTTACATGGGATTGACAATGATAGGCGTCTTCCAATATAAGTTTCTAGTGTTTCTCCTCTGCATAATCTATATCTAACATAAAGTTATCTTGTCAGAATTTTCAAAGTCAGACTAAAAACGCAATCCGCCTGACATATTGATACTTGATTTGGACTAGCCTATTTTAAAAAGGTTTTCTTCTTCCACTATGTTATTAGCATGAATATATTTTATTTCGTTGAATTTTTTTTTTCTTTCTGAAAATATTTATTCCAGCTAAGAAAACTGTTAGTGGAGACATTTTCTCTGACTCACCAAAACAGATAAAGGGAAGTTATTGTGTGCAATTATACTGAGTTCTCTCCCCTGAATTCTTCAAACATAAATAATGGCCTCCGTTCCATCTTGAGACAATGGATATCCCTTGTAATAGTGGTGCGTGTATAATTGTGAAGTAAGGGTTGCACAATCCGAACTCACCTCTCCTGAATCAGCACTGCTTAATTCCAGTGGCAAGGAGAAGTCCAGGACGACTGGAAACAATGCCGAGATAAACGGAGACCACATACAGAACCTGGTATTCTCAAATGGTCACCCATTTAGTAATGACCAGACTCAATGTCGCTTAACTTTGGTATTTAACGGAAACCGGTATGTTAACGTGATTATGTCGTACATATATATATATATATATATAATTAAATTATGTGTGTCTGTGTGTGTGTGTTTTTCTCGCCCCCAGATTAATTACATATTATTTGTTCTTTACTATTAATCAATTAGCATCAAGTATTAAAACAAACTTTAAAAAATTCCTTGCTCACAAAATAATTTAATTATGAAATTAAAGTCACCAAAATTGATTTGTTTCTTCATAAACAAGTCAGTCATTTCTTCTTTTACTCCTGAGCAATGCCGGGTCGGGACAGCTAGTAAAAAAATAAGATATGCGATCTACTGTCTTTTTTTATGCTTTTCGTTTTCAATATAAGCCAACCATGATTGGTCCATAAGCCAGCAACATCACTATGCAAATTATCCAACAGTGCCACTTATGGTTATTGACCACTTTTTTCTTAGCATCCAATTATTGATGGCGACATAACTCCAACCTCAACTAGGAGATACTTCGGCCTTCATCCAAACTTCTGAAAATTGCCAACCAATCTCAAATATATGACGAGCTTCATTTCAGTAGTTATTTATTTGTGTGTGTGTGTGTGTGTGTGTGTGTGTGTGTGTGTGTGTGTGTGTGTGTGTGTGTGTGTAATGTATTTCTTTTTTCTTGTCCTTTGAAATTTTTAAACCTGTTTAAAATTGTTAAACCATCCACTATCAACTCTGGTGTAATACTTGGTTATAATATTCAGAGTACTAAGAGTTTGTTTTGCCTGCGCAGGAATGAGAGGATCTGAGATGCCTCTACTTATTATTTTTACTTCTGAATTAGAGTTCTCTCATAAATTATATTTAAAAAACAAAACTTATTTTCTTTTCAATAAACCTGTATTTAAAACCTTTATATCTCTCATATCTCACACTGTCACTTTCAGTTCTGTTTTACTTATTTTATTTTATTTAATTTTATTTAATTATTATTTTTTAACTTGTACTTTATTATAATTATTAACATTATTTTTATTATAAATATTACTTTATTTTATGCTATTTACATGATTCCCTTACCTCAATCTTATCAGTAACCTTATCTTATTGATTTAGTCTATTTTATTAATTTAACTTATTTGATTCATTTACTTATCTTATTTACATTACACATATCCGTATTATAATCTTATGATGCCCATTATTTAAGCTATTGTTTTATTATTAATGCTTCTATTTTCAATTTTATCATTATCTTGGACCACTATTGTTCCTGATTTTCATAAATGACCTCCCTGATGCCATTGCGACTGAGATAGGAATTTTTGCTGACGACACCACGCTCTACTCTTGTCATGTGGGCAGAACGGACGCGCACATTTCTGAAGCAATGGCTGAATCCTTAGAAAATGACCTCCAGTCTGTAGTGGAATGGAGTAAAAAATGGATGGTAACTTTTAATGCTGCAAAGACAAAGCTACTTTACTTCAATAACTACAAGAAACCTCTTCAACCACCGTTTGTCATGGTAAATAGCACCCTGCCTAAGAGTTCATCATTCAAACTCCTCGGCCTAACTTTCACAGATAACATAAATTGGAATAAATAGATTGAAAACATTGCCAGGGCTGCTGCAAAGAATGCGTGCTCCTTCTACTTGCCAGTACACTTCTCACACCTGACATTATCCTATATCTGTACAAAGCCACCATCCACCCATGCATGGAGTATTGTTGCCACATCTGGGATGGTGTATCATCTGCTAGTCTCTCCCTCTTAGACAAGGTCCAAAAAAGAGTTGCCAACTCGATAGGTCCTTCACTATCCACAAAGCTCCAGCCTCTGTCCCATCGCCACAATGTTGCTTCCTTGTGCCTGTTTTACAAGTACTTCAATGGATTGTGCTCTGATGAGCTTGCTGCTTTGGTACCCCCACAATGTAAATTCACTAGACCAACCCGACAATCTGCTAAATCCCATCCATACACTTTGGAGGTCCCCAGATGCCGAGGAGCTTTCTACTCCAAAAGCTTCTTTCTTCGTGTTGCTGGACTCGGGAACTCCCTTGCTGCACCCTGCTTTCCTGACGTTACTGACATGCAGTAATTTAAAACTAATGTAAACAGATATCTCGCTAAGCAGCTCCTAATTTAGGTTGACCCCCCCCCAAAAAAAAATCTTCGCATTTTTTTCTCAGTAGCCCCTTACGTCTACAGTGGCGGCCTGTCTTGTTTGGGGTGAACTATGTTAAAAAAAACAACCTAGGTATTAACAGAACTGCAGTTTATTTAGATTCTTAAATTTTTAATTTCCATTGTTTTTTTTTTAATTCTTTAAACTTTAAATTTTAATCTTTATTTTTATTTTTGTATTCTTAATCTTAATAATTAAAAAAAAATATTTTTCACCTTTGAGTCCCGTTGTATATCCGTGTACATCGTTTTGTACTTTGTACTGTTTTGATGTATCCATACCCCTACTCCCATCATCCTATTTAATTTGCTGTATAAATGTGAATGTTCTAATCTATGGCCGTGATGCTGACTGTTGACTTCAAAATTTTGGTGTCTATACCCTGTGCTGATGAAGAGAATTGATACTAATAAAACATCGTCTCAGAAACGATCGTACACAATCTGTTAAGTTGAATTCTTGGAATAAAAACAAATGATCTTGTAGTAAAGTTTACCGAAGATCTATTCTGTATTTATTTTTATTTATATATTTGTAGTTATTTATATATATATATTTTTATTTTTCCCCACAAATGAACTACTACAACTGTTAGCTCCAGTAGTGCAATCTATTCTGATGCTAATACAAGGGGAGTGTGGCTTGAGAACTTTGGCTAATACTTGTAATTCATCAACAGTTCTTGTTCCCTTTCCGAGATGAGGATCCCTGCTGATCTTCTCTGTGGGATTTGGCTACTGAGATGACTCGGTTTCTTTGCAGAGGACTTCATTAATGATCTTCGGTACTAAAGCCATCTAAAACATTTATCAATACGTTTCATCAATCTAATGAATGTTTGTATTATTTGGTTTATTCAAAGTCATGACCGGGTAGAAGTCTTCAGTAATTCGTAATTTTATTCTTAGTACCGCTTAAAAAATATATGTTGTAATATTCATTAATTAATAGTGATAAATAGTGATAAATAGTAAGATTACACATCTAAAGCAAGAATAGGTTTAAGGCCCATGAAATTTATACTAGAATTGTCTGCAAGTACCTGTGGCATAACGGATTTTAGTGTTAAGTAATAATCAGTTCTAAGGGAAAGTCTTGCGGAGGTTGAAGGTTAAATTTCCAGTGCGGGTGATACTAAGAATACAATTACAAATTACTTAAGACTTCTACCTGGTCATGGCTGATGGAATGAGAGAAAACTACCGTTGTGTATTAAATAAAGGGTTCCATTCAAAATTCTATACAGATTCCAGAGTTCGACAGGATACACTTTAACATCAGCTGAAACGTAAAAATAATATCCAAGATGAGAACAGTAGTCTGAATAAACCAAATAATAAAAATTATCAATCGTCATCTCAAAAATTTTGAAGCATCTAATGGATATACCATCGCAGACTATGAAACTGCCCATGCTGAGTTCAAATCCTATCAAATCTATTTTGTTCAATTATGCACTAATATTGTTGGGAAAGGTATGAACCCACAATTTCCCCCTCCAGCTATGGGTGAATAGCAATCCGTGTTCAATCGTATGCAATGAATTGTTTGTTTCAGTATTAAATAACCTCAAAAAGTTGTGTAAATTAGTATGAACACTATGAGAGGATTGAAAATCTCCACCCACCACCCTTCCAGAAACATTGCTCATGGAATGTGAGGACCAAAGGACAAAATAGGGGAAAAGTGAGTTACGAGGTTGCCGAAAATAAACAAACCCATGATTTACTTTCCTTACGTTCCATAAGCAATGTTCCTGACAAAGGGTGAAGAATTGCTGTTTTCTGGAGTGTCTGTTACGAGTGTGGTGTGTGAAGATTTTCAATCCTCTCATAGTATTAATCATCATTTAATTGTCAATCTATCCATCTCAGTAATGCTTATTCTCACATGCTTTTTTGACCTCATGTAGTAATTCATTAGTCCCCCCCCCCCCCGAGAAAAACCAAAGCAATGAATAATTTGGTATTGTTTCAATATTAAAAACCCCAAAAGGCATGATATGCCGTAAAGCAACTAACCCAATCCGTGAATTATTTACA
The DNA here is from genome assembly GCA_963556195.1 of Sepiola atlantica. NCBI lineage: Eukaryota > Metazoa > Mollusca > Cephalopoda > Sepiida > Sepiolidae > Sepiola > Sepiola atlantica. The sequence goes on from OY744538.1 coordinate 68,793,624, forward strand.
ATAGAAACGTTTCAGCATTAAATGACGCAGAAAGGGTTGATACACTGTAAAACAGACAAGCCAAATCATTTTCTTCCAAGTTGGTTGCTCTTTCAGTGGAAATTATTTTATTTTATATATTTATTTGAGAAGGAAATGTATATCTGAACTTTTAAACAAATCCACACACTAAAATGATTTGCCAACTTTAGAAGAAAACAATGTTTGTTTTAAAAAAAAATCCTTCTTTAAATGAGAACCGGTAATTAGAATGTCTCGTTTAGTTACAATTAGTCTCTCTTGTTTTTAAGCTTTGAGATTGGCAAATGTTGTAATACATTTCTAATTAAGTTCTATAGACATTCCTCACGGGATCCCAAAATAGAAGACAATGAAATAAGGCTGTGAACATTCTTCGTATCAAAACAAATTGGCAACATTAAAAGAAATAGTACATCAAACATTAAATGAAAAAAAGTAGGTTTTAATTAAATACATTTGATTATAAGTAAATAAAATTTAAAGAAAAAAACTGAAAATTTTAGCTAAAAACCAGTGTGGGTTGAGGATATGTGTTGCATGGAGATAAATGATATGAGAATTATACGATGTTTAATGTGAATCTTAAAGACAGACTACGATACGATAATCTCAGGAAGTTAAATTTGGACAGTATAGGGAGATGTGTGAAGAACAGGAGACTTTGTTGATTTAGTCACATTGAAAGAATGGATGAAAGTGCTCAGCTTAGATGTAGAAAAGTTGGCAGGATGAAAGTGCTTGGGTTAGTAGATGTAGTTAAAGTTGATAGAGGGAGGCCAAGGAAAAAATGGGAGGAAGTGATAAAAATGGATCTGAGAGAAAGACGGATAAATAAAGATCTGGCCAGAGATAGGTTACTTTGGAAGTCAATTTCTTGAAGCTGTCTAACACTTGCAAGCATGTAAATGATGGAAAAAAAAAAAATTTAACTTAAAAAAAAAAAAATTAAATTGTTTTTTTTTTAATTTCCATTCCAAAATTCATGGTTTCCCATCCTTGAGTATAATGTATTTCCTCATCTTCCTCTGCTATGCTTCTATGCACTGCTGGAAGGATTTTTTTGGGATGTCTCCTTACCTCTGTTCTAACATCTCGCCTTCCACGGCTTAAAACCGGGTCCCCTTGGTGATTATCTGAAGCTTGTGGCAAAGAAAAAATTCACACGGAGCAAGATCGGGTGAATAGTGTGGTTGTTCAGTACAGTGATGTTCTTTATATTCGTTGCTCTGTATCAGTGCTCATAGCTGAATATCCTTAGAAATGTGAAATGCAATGGTTACAGAACGTTAAGATTAGTTGAGATAACACAATTCGCTCATCTCTCTTTTGCCCATAGCTGATACATCACACCCAGTCCCATACTCCATCAAGCTTCTTATGTATTAACTTGTTTTTGTATTTGACATTTTTAAGGTTAGGTATTTTTTGTTACTTACATATTAGATGCATTTGAAAAAAATTAAAAAAAATTTTTTTTTTTTTTTTTTTTTACAATTATTATCGATTTTTAGATAATTTTTATTTTTTATTTTTAGGGTTTACTTTTTGACATTGCAGTGTCTGGTTACTTTTGATAGCATGCAAATAGTGCATTTGTAGATGCCAGGGAGTAGACATAAAGGGGCTACTGAGAATTAGGATGAAAGTTTAGGGGGGGGGGGTCGTCCTAAATTGGGAACTATGCAGAAAGATGCTTGTTCACATTAGTGAACAAGTTAGTTTAGAATTAAATTTCTAAAAGCTGTCCAATATATGCCAGCATGTAAAACAGACATTAAACTGAATATGATGATGTTGAAGACGTCCACTGTATGGTAGAAATGATGTTAAAAAAAAAAAAAAAATAAATCGCACACATCTAATCATAATTTCTTTGTATTTGACTTTCCGAAATGAGATATTGTAATTTGCATGCTTCGGACTGTTATTCCCATCTTGGTTGTTATATTCACAATGTTTCAGCTGTTGTACTACTCCTCAGTCTTCTGTCATATGCATGCTCTAAATCTGAGTTTTTTTTTAATGGATTTACTATTAAAAGAATGTTTTATTATTTATACAAGAAGATTCAATGCGTTAGTTGTTAAAACAAATCTTATATGAACACTGTTTTACTTTTCTAACATTTTTGAATTAGGTTTTATCTTTTGAGATAATGAAATTTTGCTTTATATTTAAACGGGTTTGATCTAATAATTATTATTTCCATTAATTATTTTTCATTTACCACAAGATGACATTAAATTTGTAAGGATTTTTCACTTGTTTGAAACCTGCATTTTTAGAATACACTGAAAATTTGCATCTTGACCAATAGTACACAAGATGGCTAATTTTTTAAATTTCGAACTAACTTGGAACGGTCATAATTCAGTGGCTAATTGAGCTACCAAAATAAATTTGGTATCATTGTTTGGGAAAGATCTATATGCCCACATTAAAAGTTTTTAGAAAAATATTTCGTTTCGGATACTTCCTTTAGATCAAAGATTTTTTCTTATTGCTTGAGATGACTTTTATAATCAGTGAAAGGTCATTAAACACAAAACACACAAACAAATATTACTCTGGTTATCAATAGTTTGGTTTAAGTTTTAGCCTTAAAAAGTGAGGATTTTTTCAAATATAACAGATTTTTCTAACACACTAATAGAAATTACAACTGATTTTGCCTTCATAGCTAGCATTACAACTAGCATTCATCAATTTATAGCCTACTTTTGTGAAGTCACACCGACATAAAGTAATTATAAGAATAAATTCAATGTAGACTAATAAGTATTTAATGACAAAATGCAATCATTGGTTGCTAAACAGTTAATAAGCAATATCGAGCGAGAGAGGGTGAGAGTGATAGATAGAAACTTAGTAAGGGATGGATTACTTGGTGAGTTAATTGCAAATTACGGCTAATTAGAACGATCAAAATTACTTTTTTTTTTTTCAAACTTATCCCAAAACTGAGGTATGTATTAGCATGTATTTTGTATGATTAAAATATATAGGAAAAAGGGCTTAGTAAAACAAACGTTGATTAACTCCATTTTAGTATAATAATAAATAAGTTTATTAATAAATCAAAGTTTAGAGGTGGGGTTATGTGATCCGTCTAATGAATACCATCGCAGACTATGTAATTATGCCGCGTTCGAATCCTATGGGAGCTATTGTGTTCACTTAGGTACTAATAAAATTGGGAAAGGTATCAACCCCAATTTCTTTTCAGTTATGGATAAAGTATTTATTTACCTCCTCTCCAGGAGGTTAGGCACAAGGCCAGTTTTATCTTACATCTACAAGGTAAGATGTGACCCAAGGTCGGGTCGGGAAAGTGGGACTTGAAAAGCCAGCGCCCAAGAAGGTGAGCACTCCGGCCATTAAAAATTGCCTGGACAGCCACGTCGGCATTCCCCAGTAGGGGCGCCTCAGGCAGTAAGCAATAAACTTACTCCTCCCCAAAGAGGGGAGGCAAAGCTTGGGAGGGTGGACCTCCTAGAACTGCACAGGACAGACCCATATACCGGCGTAAATCAAGTCCCGAAGGCCAAGACAATACCAGTCTATGGGGTGCAGTATCCATCGGAACAGATACTACACTTTGATCGTGACCAAAAGGCCAGTTATGGATAAAGTAGTGACTTGTGTTCAACTCCTGGTATACAATAAATCGTTCACACTAGGTATTATGTTTCTGTTGTAAATGAAACTTGATGAGGGCATGGCTTGCACCTTAATCTCAACGGGAAAGCAAACAAGATCCACAACTTTATATTATAGAAGAAGATGTTAGCTTGAATAATGTGGAGCTGTATTGATCATGTGGCATTCTTGAGACCATTCTGTTGTGATTCAACTTCGTCTGTCTTGTATAAGAAAGTGGAGAATAAATGCCATTCCAACGGCTGAGAAGATATTTGATGCAATGGCCTCAGGTTCTACTTATTACAATCCAGGACATTCGTTACTTCGGCTGAAATTACCTGCAATTTTATCAAGACAGATTGCAGCCCAAGGTAGAGATTTGTAGTTTTTTTTTTGTTTGGATGAAAAAATTGATTTCATCCAGTACCTGCATTTTCATATTGCAGAGTGCATAGCCTGAGTGCAGTTATCAAATTCAACTGGTTTTTTAGTTGATTCATGAGAATTCACTTTCTTAAATAGGTTTTAGTTTTTTTTTCTTCAGATTTCACACATTCTTTTATAGACGCAAGATTCAATTCTCTTCTGTGAGAAAGGAAAAACAGACTAGATCATCCCCTCACTAGGTTGCAAAATAGCAGAAAGCAGTGAATGCTGAATAGAATTATAAGTAAATGTTGATGGGTAATAATGTAAACATGCACAATGCTGCGCGTTTAGTTTGGTGCATAGCTGCAATGTGCAGCGACATGCGAGTGATGGGGAAAAATATTTGGCTGGGGGGGGGGGCGTTTAGACCACCCTAGAAATTGGCTAACTTTTTGAAATAATAGCTCCATGCTGTGATTATGAGCCACTTGAGAGTTTGCAAAAGTTATGTTTATACCAGATGGTGGCCTCCATAGTCAATCAATTTTGATGTCCATAGATTAACAGCAGATAAATCCAGAGTGATCTCGTGGTGTGGTCAAAATGATATCTGTATATATTCTAGCAGAATGGGTAGGGGTGGGGGGGGGGAGATTTAGTTGGGTTTCTGTGGGTCTCCGAGACAGATGAGCTTTGGGCCTTAAACTGATGGACTGTTTGTGTTTAGTTGGAAGATAGGGGTTTCCCTGATTTGCAAGTCTGTTTGGTGGAGAAGCCGCATGTCATTGTAACCTCATGATAAAACATTGTTACTCGTTTTAAACTTGAGTTGTGATTTTGTTTAGAAGGAAAATCCCTTTTGTTGAAGCTGTAACTGAGACCACAGGCACATGATTACCACTGCAGCCAATGTTGAAAACGAGCACGAAATTCGGACGACTACAATGAGTGGACGATCATGGCCTGTGCAGTGAACGCAGAGCTTTATCTCCTTATTTTTCATCTCCATTTGGATGGCTTTTATTTCTCTTTCTCACACTTTATCTTTCTTCTCTTTTCCTGTTTTTCTATCTCTTCCTCGTCTTATTTGTTCTTTCTCATGACAGTTCTCTGAAAAGTGAAAATGTAAATTTTGCTATGAAATCTAAGACTTCAAACGATTTGTGAAATGGGTAAGGGAGTTAGATGATTTTTCTCATCAAAGAATGATTTTCTGTCTCCTCATATGTGCACTCAGTGTCTTTTTTTCTTTAAATCCGCTAACCACACCACACCACGCCACCACACACAGAGATGACCCCCCCCCCCCCAAACCCCACCCCAATCTGGTTGAGAAATTCATCTCCATTTCAGCTTTTTTTTGTCCATTGTCTACTCACCACCCTGAATGGCCTTTTGGCTAAGATCAAAGTGTAATACCTGTTCCGATGGATACTGCACTCCATAGACTGGTATTGTCTTCGCCTTCGGGGCTTGATTTACGCCGGTCTATGGGTCTGTCCTGTGCAGTTCTAGGAGGTCCACCCTCCCAGGCTTCGCCTCCCCTCTTTGGGGAAAAGTAAGTTTATTGCTTACTGCCTGAGGCGTCCCTACCGGGGAATGCCGATGGGGCTGCCCAGGCAATTTTTAAACCCCACTTTCCCGACCCGACCATGGGTCACATCTTACTTGTGGGAGTAAGATAAAAACTGGCCTTGTGCCTAAGTCCTGGAGAGGAGTAAATAAATACTCACATCCCTGAATGTCACTCAGCATAACTCAAGATTTCAAAGCAAGCATATGTGTAGCAATCAGTGCAAACATGACCATTCAGTAAATGTTGGCCAACATTTGAATCCTAAATATTAGAATTCAAGAGAATTACCAAACGCCATTCAATAATGCTGATGGTTGTAAAAGAAATGGTAATTCCCAAGAGTGTTTTAAAAAAATCAATGGTTACTTGGGTCGGGTCCGTCTGATAGCAAATCTTATGCCATTGAACAATATCTTAATTAAAGATGGCCGCCTTTTAACAGCGACCTCACAAGGCGAACGCATTTTCCTTGTGCCACTCTGATGAACTGAGCTAATGAATTCATATATTAAGTAATATTCAAATACTGAACGATTATTGACAAAGTGCTGCATGATTTGATTAATAGACTGCACCTGACCACACAATAGAAGTTAAAATCGTTTCGCTTTCTAAAGATGCAAGATGTTTCATTAGAGGATTTTTCGCTTGCTGTAAAGGCGGCCATTGTTTATTGGTAGTAATTAAGATGGTTAAAGCGCTCAGGTATAACGTGGTTGGATAGTTTTAGAAGTTGTAATCATATTAAACCAGTTGGACACGTGAAAAATTTCACAAATCAATTCAAATATATTTTCCCAAACTGTGTTACCTAAAAGAGTTTTATTCTCAAATAACATGGCCTAATCTTTCACCTTGTCTAAGTTATTTTTAAAATGTGACCATCCCCCCCATCTCATTCTCCCTCCCCTTCCCCCCTCTGATGTGTACTATATGACTCTCTCTCTCTCTCTCTCTCTTTCGCTCTTCATTTTACGTCACTTTTTCCTTGTCCAGGGATTAGACGTTTTTTGATATTCTGCAGGCTCACTCCAGTCCACATGGTTCAGCAGGTCAACTGTTTTCAAATTCCACTCTGTATGGTCTTGTCGAATCACTTGTTTCCAAATCTTCCTTGTCCAGCTAACCTTCCTGCGATTCAAAACGTACGACCCAACTTGCCTGCTGCTGTTAATGGAAGAAATATATATCACTTTTAAACAAATTTTCCTATTCGTTTGTTTACATTTTACGATATTGATAACCTTGTGGATTCAATTCCTTTTAAAAAAGAATCTTGCTCTATGCTTCAGTGGAAACCATTATTTCCTCTACCAGAATGCTCCACCCATGAGGGCGCGTGTATGTATATATATATATATAATAATATTCATAAATAAATACCTTTGACTCCGCCATAGGAAATTAACATATGATACAGAGAAATTAAGTTATATTTATGCCAATTGTAGCGGGTTATAAACATCAAGACAATCAATAGGACTCAACAAACTTAATATATATGTTTGTGTGTGTGTGTATATATATATATATAGATGCGTGTGTCTGTATAATGTGTGTGTGTACCTTTGTGGTCATTTACACGTTAATGCCAGTGGGGAAAGGTATGAATTAGCCCCATTCTCACTATATGTAAAATAGCAACAGTCATATAAATTCTGCTGAACATGATGCAGCGATCAAAGGCGTCAATCTGCCCAGACACCAGTGTTGCATTTAGTTACCGATTCGGCATGTGAGCATCGGTGGATATCTGACACCCTGACTGAGAAGGTACGCGTGAACAGGAAGGCAGCTAGTGAGATGCTGGTATGGCGGCACTTAGGAACACATCGATGATAATCATGACGCTGGTGATATCCTGCCTGAACTGTGCTAGCTGTCTTATCAGAGTGCCACAAAAGTAATTGGATATACACAAGAAAGGTGAACTGTTGTCAGAGTTGTGTAGCTATAAGGGATTGACTAAATGAGTCAGGTGGTTAACAGCCAACAGTGACCACCTACATGTGAAAAAAATACTATATGTTGCTAGGTCTAACAATCTTCTAGTGTCTAAGGAAATGGCCAAATCGGTTTTTAGAGCCTGTAAAGTGTGCCAGTCAATCAATCCAGCATCAATTCATTGGAGAAAAAGGAGAGCTGGGCATGAAGAAAAACTGGAGCAGGTTTGCAATGGATGTGACCCACTATGGTAGTGGCCATTTTACAACGCTTATCTATTGTTTCCCTTTCTGTTCCAAATATGACTGCCACTATGTCAGCAAGACTCGATCCGTGTTTGCCAGTTTGAATTTTTATGAATGAAGCCCACCGACCGAGATATTAACTGACAACACTGCCTTCACTTGCAGACACGACTGGAAATTAGACCCTTGGGTGGTCTGAGTTTTGTTCTCAGGATATAGATTTCTGTCATTCATTTGTTACGCAGCTACTGTGAGAATTCTCTGGAGAGCTTTGTAACACGATTAAGAACAGAACTTCCGCGCTAGTCAACACGTGTGAATTAACAGGTTATACTGAAATACTTTCTAAAGTAAAGGTATATTCAGAGTTGTATTATTATTTTATTTTTATTTTTCAGGGAGGTTTAGCCATCCTCCTACATACATTGCTTGATATTCTTAGATGGTCAGCGTCAGGATTAATGGTGCTTAACTTCAGTTTTTTTGCAGAGAGGTATCGTCATTCTCTTACATACAGCACCGGCTGTTTCCAAACGGTCACTCATCTGGTATTGACTAGGCTCAACATCACTTAAGTTCGGCGATCTAACGAGAACTTGTGGGTCAACTATTCCATATACGGTATAATCATGTTGACCCACCAGTACCAGATGAGTGACCGTTTGGAAACGGCAGGCGCTGTATGTAGGAGAATGACGACACCTCTCTGTAGAAAAAAAAGGCAAAAACTAACGTTGTTAAAACCATCTCGCCTAAGTGAGATACACTTGCAACTGGGGACCCTTTGTGAATTTTATATTCCCAGGAAACTTCCTCCTTTGGAAGAAGCCGGCTCAACCTGCCCAGGATGAATGGTGCACCAAGTACTACCAGGCAGGGTGTGTTAATGTGATGATATTGGCTTCTCTTGAAATACAATGTCTGCCTAATAAAAAAAACAAACAAACAAACAAAAAACAACATTCTGTCTGGTTTTATGTAAGGTAAACTTTTGGATTTTTTTCGCTATCAACCTGCTATCTTAATAGATAGATGAAGAAAAAAAAAGAACTTTTTTTCACTAAAAATATCAGCTTTTTTATAAATCAGGAAAAGCAGAATTCTGCTTTTTTTTTTTTTTTTTTTTTTTTTTTTTAAATTCAGAAAAGCCGATTTAAAAAAAAAAAAAAAAAAATTTTTTTTTTAAACAAAGACTAATTTCTGCCGAATCGCTAGAGTTTTAGGTCCTAATTTTTGTCATTTTGATCTATTTAGAGAAGGAGGATTGGAAAAGGTGCATGTTCCCCTTCCAACCAAGTTGGGAAATTTGAGGAGGACATGACCCACCCAGGTTGGGAAATTTGTCTCAGTTTCAGCTTTTTTGCCCTTGGCCACTCACATCCCTGAAATATACTGATTATTTCATAGAAGTATTCTTTTGTCATTTTAGATAGTGCATAAATAATAAAACAAAAAATATATAAAAAAAAAATGAAAGCAAATAAATCCACTTGATACCATTAGTTATTCACCCCCACCTCCCTCTTCCCTCCATCTTTAATACATGAATTCTGTCATTGATCACGTTTCACTTCAGTTTTGAGACCAAAGATGAAACTAATTATGAATTCATAGAGAAAATCTATGGAATGGTACTCAAAGCAGAGATGGGATGTGGGAGAATGACTCTACATGATAGAGGAAGTAATAAAAATAAATCTGTTTCAGTTGAAAACACACACACACACACACACTTCCTTATGGTTATATTTATTTTTCTTTCCAAAAATAGTTTCTGGATTATAGAACAAAAGAAAATACAAATTACGTGTGTGTGTGTGTGTGTGTGTGTGTGTGTGTGTGTGTGTGTGTGTGTGTGTGTGTGTGTGTGAGTTCAAATATTTTGATAAAATGAAATTAAAGCCAATATTTTTTTAAAAAGTGTTAAATACAAAGTAGATCTGCATAATTTTTGTTATTCGGACTACATTTCTCATCTTGAGTGTTATCATCACGTTTCGGCCGCTGTAACCTCCGGCCTTCCGGCCTTCTTCGGGTGTTTCTCTTCGAACTCTGGAATATTTCTGTCAAACTCGGGTATCTGGACCCGTGGTGCAGTGGATATAGTACTAAGTTAAATTCAGTTCCAAGTGATAGTAATCTGAAGGTTGAAAGTTCAATCCTCGGTGCAGGCGATACAAAGAATTGCAAATTACTGAAGAATTCTCCCAGTCATGAATGACGAAACAAGAGCATGCTATTCCCGTGGATAAAAGGGTTCCGTTCGAAATATTTCTGACAGAAATATTCCCGAGTTCAAAGAGATACACCTGAAGAAGGCCGGAGGTTACGGTGGCTGACACGTTGTGATGATAACACTGAAGTTGAGAAATGTAGTCCGAATAACAAAAATTATGCAAATTATCAATCCTCATCTAAAAAATTATGAAATAAAAAGTAGATCCTTATAAATTTATATAAATATTAGAACAATGTACACAAATTAACTCGCTTATCTATGCTGGCGCACTTGTCTATCAACTAAATATTAAATTGTCTGCAAGAAATTAAAAATAGAAAAATTATGAAAAGAAAAAAAAAAAGTGAAAATCTATTTTTGTGTTATATTTTGTTTACTTTAGTTTTATGCAAAGAAGGTAAAAAGGGAGTGGAAACCCTTACACGCAGCAGCTATGTTCAAAAATTCATAATGATTGGTTAATTAGTTTAGGAGTGAATCCTGTACATAAAAATATATATAAACATATACGCATACATAACTTTATATAGAGATATGTGTGTGTCATCCAGACGGTTTTGCTGTATCACAGCTCTTTAGTGTGGATAGACAGCTAAGTGTCTCAAGCCAGGATAGAAACTAAGTGAAATCTCAATGTTTATGTAAACACTGTTAACTATCGAAGAATGCTCATTCATTTTTACTGAGAGCTTTGCATTATCGCTAATGGTAGTTAGCAATTTCACTTACCACAGTTCTTAACCCAAAAGAGTAATAATATTTTACAGGGTGTTTTTTCTCTATATCCAGTGTTTGTTCGATTTATACGATTTGTGAGATTAACGATAACAAAAATAAGATTGGATCTCGTTTAATTGCATAACTTACTTGACGGATCAAGAAAAGTTCAGAAACCCTTTATGGAGTGTGGAGTCATCTTTTACTTGCTATTATTCAAAGGTTCACTCTAACAATAAGTGGTAGTACCTGTCAGTCCCATTGACAAACGAAGATATATAAATATCTACAAAACAAATTAATCTATAAATATTTTGTTCGGACATACAACTCGACGCCCAGATAATTAATTTGCGACATTAGCCTCCACATCTCTCGCCTGAATGATGCCAGCATATCAGTGAGGACGTGGTCGACAACCGATAAGGAAGACTTGGTTGAACTCTCGGGTCCACAAGTGGTCAGGTTTCAGCGGTGGACACGATTGGTTAACTATTTCTTTGTGTGACCACCATGCATGGGCCGCTATGGTGTGGGATGGGCTGCAGACTCGGTCTAACCAGGCTGAATGCTGTTGCAACAACATTTGACGATATTTAGAACTTGGAGCAGAAACGCTTATTAAAATGACTGAATTCTGCATTAAATGACCCAAAAAGTGTTGATATGCTGTAAAAACAGACAAACCAAACAGTCTTTTTTTTTTTTCTTTTTTTCATTTTATTATTTCTGTCTATCTCTTACGTAACATGGTTTTTGCTTTCTTTTTCTTTTGACCTTTCTTATTTCCCTTACTTTTCTTTCATATTATGTGTGTGTATGACCTGTTTTGGGAGACAATGGATACCTTCTGAAAGAGTACCGGCTATTTCTTTATTCCAGTGGCAGTGGTGGTGGTGGTAGTGGTGAAAATCAAGTTGAATGTAAGCAATTCGTAGAGGACAGGTGTAATTTTGATGGTTGTCTACAAAGGCTTGATATTCCCATCTACCCTAATATTTCATCTGTAGCTAGTGAGAAGAGGGATAGGTTTATACCTTTCACAAGGGTATTTATAGAAAATAACAGCCCAGATGAACGAATTTAAACAGTGTAAGTCATGTACACCATCCGCATCATTTACTGTAAGGGTAATAACTCATTTTAAATTGAAGAATATAATAGGAGTTGTCTACCTTTAAGTTTAAAAATGTTCAAACAAATAAAAATTAAAATGACTTCACTGCATGCCGGATAGGTAAATAAATAAAGTCAAGTTCAGGGATTATTACTTTAGTTGTATCATAAGGAGACAACAATTTTTGGAGCATGATTTAAAAAAAAAAAAAAATTGATAGTCATAAATTTTGTACTCGACTGAGGTATATATATATATATATATATATATATAGATATGAGTTGTCCACAGATTGTTTCGCTGTATCACAGCTCCTCAGTGTGGCTAGACAAGTGCTTCAAGCTGAGATCGAAACCTGAATGTGTTGTCAATAGTAGCAGTTACTACCCCTATGCCATCATCACAAGTAAAGAAAAGTGGGGAAATCTTAACGCTTATGTGCACATTATCAGTTTCCTAAATTGCTCTTTTCTTGTAAGAACTATGCATTATCGCTAATGGAAATCAACGTTTTTCTTAACAGTGCTCAACTCACTAAGAGGTTATGAGCAAATGTAGTTGTCCCTATGCTATAAAGATCACCAGAAAATAGTTTGTGTAGAAGGCTTTATTCATTCCATGCGACATTTCATTATATTATCTATCTTCGTCAGTGACGTTTGTTCACTGTGAAACATCTCTTTTTTTTTTCTTTTTCTTTTGGCTTTTGCATATCCAAAGATGGCATATAATATGGATTGAACAAAGCCTGTCACATGTAAAACGATTTTTATAGTCCTTTTTATACCCTCCCCTTCTTTTTCTTCTATATATATATATATATATAAGAAAAATACATGTCCCAAGATTGGTAAAATCGATTCCGGAACAGAACAGTTTTCCACTAATTTTATGTCCCCTTACAAAGATTAAAATCAAGATGTACTCATACTAAACGTTATGTCTAGAATCCTTATTACAATTTTGATGGAATCCATTACACGATTTGGATTCTAGAAAATGTCTAAAATTTAAAGCTCAAGTTTACAGAAGAAATTGAAATTTGGGGTATCTTGCTTCATTGGTGTCTAGTGACTCTGGATGAAGTTCAATGCAAATCTGAAATATCAGAATTTTCCAATGAGAGGCTGTGCCCATATTATGCCCCCTTAAATCCCTTTTAAAATACTAAAAAAAAACCGAAATTTAGGGAATATTTATTAATTGATGTCTAATACCTATTGCTAAAATTTAACAAAAATCGGAGGTATCTGAATTTTCAAGAAGGCTTTCACCCTCCCTTTTTTCTCTTTTGCATAAAATTAAACTAAATATAACCCACATTTGAACCCCTTACACCTAGGAGCTTTGTTTCAAAATTCATAATGATCAGTTAATTAGTTTAGGAGTGAATCCTGTACATACAGATCATAGCGAACTTTAGATAGATCGGAGATGTGGTTTTCAAGTGGAGGTTGTTTTGATGTGTATTGTCATTGTAGCTAGATTTTACTATAACTCGGCTAATGGTCTCTCGCTTTTTTTTCTTCTTGCTTTTTACTCTGTGCTCTCCGTACCTGCCTGGTTGCTGCCTCGTTTCATACCTTGCCTGTCCTCCCTCCCCACTCTCCCCAAATGCCGTCACTCTTTTTCTTCTGTGTCTTCATTCGACAAGCCAGGTTGGGAAGCAGTAGCTAAAGTTGGAATATTCTCTTTGCTATTGATTTTCATCCTGTGTTATGTAGTCTACGCACGCACGCACGCCTATCTGCCCCACATTCAGACTCCAACTACTTCTTCTTCTTCGATGAGGAGGCCAACTAGATGATTGTTGCTTCTCTCACTGTATATATTGATTTCTGCGTTCTCTCTTTTACTTGTTACTCTTTCATTCTCTCTTATTTTCCTCTTCCTGTTCATCATCTCTAATCATTATAGTTGCTCTCCTCCCACTTCCTCCTTTTCATTACTTCCATTTCTCTAACCCCCCCCCCTCTCAAATGTCCCTTCTAAATCAGTTCTTATTACTATTTTCTTGCTCTCCTCCTTTTTCTCCATCTTTCTCTCATTTTGTGCCCATCTGTTGGACAAAAAAAACACACATTGCTATCAATAAATAAATAAATAAATAAACAAACATAAAAAATGAAACTCAAAAGCAGTCAGGCAAGCTTTCTACATAAAGCGCTCAATATCTTTTCAAATAGAGCTCTCCGAACAAAAATAATCTTATATAAAAGTTACCCCCCCCCCATCTATTGTGATCAATAGCCTTTTTACTACAGCTACATACAAACATCTTTTTCATCAGTCATATAAGGCAAATATTGGTCTGTGTTGTTAAAAACAAAAACTTTATTTTCAATCGATTTCAGTTATTTTTATATTTAATCCTGATCAATATTATAATTTTTTTTAGTCATAAATAAATAAAGGAAGACGGAGTTCTTACCCTCACAGTCAAAAGTTATAATACTGCTACCCAAATCATTGGGTACTAATTCAATAACAGATAATTTTTTCGATCTTTGAAAAAGAAGGATTCGCTTTCTTTCTTTCCTTTTTTCATTGTCTTTAGAGAAAGTAGAGAAGAAAGGAAAACAGAATGCCACCTGTTCTGGTTTTAAAAGAAGGAAAGAAAGTCTTGATTTTCCTATTTCACTCTCATTTTCTCTGTTCTTTCATTGCCTTTGGCTGAAAAGGGGGAAAAGAAAGAAAAAGAGGGAAAGAAGGCAAAATGCCACCTGTCATGGTCTTAACCAACATTCGCCTGTAAAAGAGATAGAATTGATTTGGTGGTTCGATCGGCTGACACGCCATATTTAGAAGCAGAGGTTAAGAGTTCAAACCTCACCCGAGCATAAGTATTTTTTACTCTGATGAAATTAAATTAACTTAAAATTTTCAAATTACATTATTATGCAGATTGTTTTATTTTACTTTTATTTTTTTTTGTAATCTACTTACTTTATGGAAATTAGGATCCCCGGGCGACGCCGGGTAGCCCTGCTACTTAATAAAATTGGTTTATCTGTATTATCTATATTAATAAAGTTGAGACAATTTCACGTGTGTGCACATGCTTTTCTTGTGTCACAATGTAACTTCGATAATAACACATCAAATTATTATTTTTTTTTTTACTGTTAACTAGTGGGACCCCATGGAAATTACACAATGGTTTCTACATCAATCTGTATAATTTACTGTTAATAATAATATTCCTTTTGAAATAATATCTATCAGGGTCAATACTATTATTAAATGACTCTTCTGTAAAAATAATTACCATTGTCTGTTAAATATTCTTTAAATAAAACGAATATGTGCCTTTATTTTATTTATTTAAAATTGTAGCAATTAAAACAATGGTTTGCTTTCTTAGCGTAAAAATAATTGTCAGCAAAATATTCTTCAAATCAACTAAACGAATATCATTTCTTGAACTATACTTATTTAAAATGTATTTATTTAAAATATACTTATTTAAAATATACTTATTTAAAATGTATTTATTTAAAATATACTTATTTAAAATGTATTTATTTAAAATGTATTTATTTAAAATGTATTTATTTAAAATGTATTTATTTAAAATGTACTTATTTAAAATGTACTTATTTAAAATGTATTTATTTAAAATGTACTTATTTAAAATGTACTTATTTAAAATGTACTTATTTAAAATGTACTTATTTAAAATGTATTTATTTAAAATGTACTTATTTAAAATGTACTTATTTAAAATGTATTTATTTAAAATGTATTTATTTAAAATGTACTTATTTAAAATGTATTTATTTAAAATATACTTATTTAAAATGTATTTATTTAAAATATACTTATTTAAAATGTATTTATTTAAAATATACTTATTTAAAATGGCAGTTTTAATTGATGGTATGGCATAATTTGATTTTGGAACAATTCATTTTAAAATGAGTGAAGTTGAAATTCTTTACTTTAGTGACATAAGATTAATCAGCAATCACCATTTGACGGTCTCATTTTTTTAAAAATGTGTGCAAAAGGTGATTACATACGTACTAACATGAAATGCCATAGTATATTATTATAAACATTGAATATTGTGAAGCACACTTCTATCTTTTCCACTCTCCCTTTTATAAAGATAGACTTTAAGAATGCAGTAAAAAAAAAAATCAGTTTAGTTTTCTAATACAAAGTTCTAGAGGTTCTTTCACTGTACACAATAATCAATGTACAGATTCCCTAAAATTAATTTCTCCATTTCTTGGTATCGGATAACTGTTGGATGCTGTAGAAGGGATGAGGACACACTAAGCATCCTCCTTTTTATTGCGGGTCTTTTGTTTCTGGAAACAATTGACCTAATTTTTCGCTGCACGCTACTTGCTGTCTTCGCAATCCTAAAATAGATTTTCTTAATAACAAATTCGACGACCAAGTTCTTTACAATTGTAAATAGCACAAGATGTATCCTTGGTATGGATCTGAAAATCATCAGGTTATTATGCATTTCAAGGATGGCAGTTTTCTGCAGATTTCCACTTCAAATCAATCAAATTTATTGGCAAAAAGTACAAAGTGCAACAAGCCATGTAAAAGGACAGTTAGAAGATGTGTACATCTATTTATCGTTTGAATGTTTTGTCAAAGGCAACTTTAATCCTGGATGTGATAGACATCGTCACTACCTCTGGTAAGCTATTACAGGAAGCAGAATCACAGACACAGAATGCTGCCTTTCTTCTAACGAGACGAAAGCGACTATGGTACATCGTTTGATGGATTCTGTAGAGACCATGACTTGGCTCTGGGGGGAAAAACCTCTCAAAAGATATATTTAAATTCTGATGTTTTTACACCAGAAACATGTCCCCACACATCCTCCGCTGTTCACGTGAGAGTTAATTTTAAAAAAATCAGCAGCCATGATGCATCCAACGCTTCCTTGAACTGTTTGGTCGTCTGCAGGCTGACCACGGCTTCTGGCAGATTGTTCCACGGGGCAGCAACCCAAACCGAACCAAAAAAGATGCTTTCTGACTATTTAGCCGAAATCTTTGAAGCCTCATCATGGATATGAGTTCTCTGCGTTTTGATCAAAATCTGCTTTCTTAAGAAGAAAATGTTGATTTTCTCTTATGACGGTTCTCTCTGAAAACTAAAAATGTTAATTTTGACGCTCAAGCTTAAAGCAATTCATAATGGGGATAGGGAAGTTATGACTTTTGTTTATTTGTGGGTCCCCATACCCCCCCCCCCCTTCCAGGGAGCCGTGACTAACCACACACACACACAAACGGGGCCCGTGAGCTGTCCCCTTTTGCATCCAGGGTAAGTTATCTTATATGACAGCGAGTGTTGGGCCCTCAGTCAGTCCTCTGTCAGCCGACTGCAGCATAACCATAGATCCATGATTAGATGGATCTGCAATGTGAAATCTGACCAAACCGGACACATTATGTCAGAAATACTGAAAGCATTACATTTACCCAGCGTAGGTGTTATTCTAAGGACGAAGCAGTCATGGAGGTTTTGAATTGCAGGAAAGTTGACTGGCTAAGACTTGGAAGCAAGTGATTGGATAATATAATACAGTAGACTTTGGAGACCGTTAACACACTGGACTATGAGGACTGGAGAGTAAGTTTGTGAAATATAACAAAACGTCTGACCCTTGGATAAGGGGAAAACAGTGACGTTAGAGAGTTAGAGTTAGTTTCTTAAGATGCTTAGTTCAAACTTTTTGTTTTCTATCCTTCATTCTAATAACAGTATCTTAACTTTGTCTATTTCTTTCTGATTATTAGACATATTCTTTTCCGCTGAGGGTTCATGAAAGAAATTTCTCAGAAGTTTATATATATATTAAAAAAAAGTTCATTTCATTTAATTTAATTTTTAAATTCAGAAAAATCTTTGTTAAATTTGTTACTATTATATTGAGATATGGAGAAGTTTTAGGCTGGAATTTTTTAAAATGTTGACACTTATTTTCTATGTGGACCTCTTAGAGGCAAACTCTTTACTTATTTATTTATTTTTTTGTGTGCTTTATTTTGGGATGTATGTGGTTGTTTCTGCCAAGTTTGGTCAAGATGCACTTAGAAAGGGTGACATTTTTACAAGACCAACAGACACACTTTGACACTTATTATTATAGAATCTATTAAAGAGACTAGCAAAAATGTGCTTTCAACGGTCACATTTTTGCTCACCGTGGAGGATGGTATCATGATAAATGAACATATACTAACTACCCCCCCCCTGACTTGAGCATTGAATTAATAAAAGTAATAGTATAGTTTCAGCTTCAGACAGTAATAAATGTGACTTCCTCCTGCTCATCATTCCTATCTTTACTTTGTTTTTTTTTACACTTTTCTATTTTTTTCCTGCTACTTCTTTCGTGTCTCCTTTCAGCCATAATAGATTACGTCTGGGGTAAATATTGAAATCATTTCAGTTCAAATATAAGCCTACAGTTTGTACATAGACTTTCAGCTTCATTTTTAATAAGGACTTGTAAGGGTGACAGTTATTCCATTTAGACCGTTTATGGTCGGGCAATGGCAGGTTACCTTGCTAATTTACTGTAATGCATCCTGGCTATGTTTTTAGAAAATTGATATGCCAACAGAACTAACCAAATCTATAAGGGATTAAATATCTTGTGACTCAACATTAAATTGATGCATTCCCCTCTCTCTCTCTCTCTTTCTCTCTCTCTCTCTTTCTCTCTCTCTCTCTTTCTCTCTCTCTCTCTCTTTCTCTCTCTCTCTCTTTCTCTCTCTCTCTCTCTCTCTCTCTCTTTCTCTCTCTCTCTTTCTCTCTTTCTCTCTCTCTCTTTCTCTCTCTCTCTCTCTTTCTCTCTCTCTCTCTCTCTCTTTCTCTCTCTCTCTCTCTCTCTCTCTCTCTCTCTCTCTTTCTCTCTCTCTCTCTCTCTTTATCTCTCTCTCTCTCTCTTTATCTCTCTCTCTCTCTCTTTATCTCTCTCTCTCTCTTTCTCTCTCTCTCTCTT
>OY744538.1:68812681-68957681 GCA_963556195.1 Sepiola atlantica
CATTTTTCAAACATAAGAATGGTAGTTTCATTGACGGCACTTAATAAATACCCCCCCCCCCCCCAAAAAAAAACCCTGATTTATTTCTTTATTTATTTTAAAATTATAATTTTTTAAAAAGGATATTAAAGGTTTCTAGAATAAATGTTCAACCTATCCATGGTGTCTTTAATCTTTGTTTAAATGCGTCCATGCATCGCTAAGAGGCTCTGTCCGTCAGTCTGTTGGTTTGTTAAACTTCAGTTTGGAATAGAATCTTTGTCACTAAACATACAAATTAAATTGTTTGTTATTTTAGATGTATCCAAGTATCTTTATGATCAGTTTTATTTTGAATCAACGGTTCCAATATTGAATTCAAATATATACTGAAAGGCTGAACGTTTTTGAGACCCACACTCTCAACCAAGCTCCAACCCCTGTCCCATTGCCGCAATGTTGCATCCCTGTGATTTGTTTCACAAGTACTTCAATGGAATGTGCTCCGATGAACTAGCAAACCGACAAGCAGCAAAATTCCACTCCTTCACTGTAGAGGTCCCCAGATGCCGGAAAGCTTCATACTCTAATAGTTTCTTCTCTCAAACTGCTAACCATTGGAATTCCTACCCTGTTCCCTGACTGTCCTAACATGCAGAAATTTAAATGTAATGTGAACAGACATCTCGCTTCTCAACTCCCTACTTAGGATGTCCCCGTGGGTATGGCCCCTAATTCATAGTACGTCTCAGTGGTAATGTGCCTTGTTTGGGGTTAATAAAAGCTAAAAAACCAAACAAAAAAACCTAAGGCCATGGACGGACTCTTACGAACATCTAATCTGGTTTGGCTCTGTATTATTGATGTTTTATTCCACATGGTGTTTATTTGTTTCTCTCATATCCATTTTCTTGGCCTTCCCCTGTCAACTGATCCTGGATGGATTCGAGAGAAAGATTGATAGATTAAGACCTAGCAAAGATAGGTTAGTTTGGAAGTCAATTTCTAAAAGTCGTCCAACACATGCAAGCATGTATAACAGACACTAAACTGAAATATGATGATGATGATGATGATGATGAATTATTCCTACACTTATTAGATGCTGCATCTTCACATTATTCTACAGCCAAAACATTGTTCACTCTATTAAAACAGACGTTAAACTGAATATGATGATGATGATGATGATGTAAGTTGGAATCAAGTTTTGTGTGAATTCCGCATCATTATCTTTGATTATCACAATACTTCCTTTTTTACTATTTTATATTTTGGTAATTCTCTTTGTAATCAGCGGAAATCATTTCTTGCGAGGATTGGTTACACTGCACACGGATTCTTGTGTGATCTATCATCCGTTCTTCCACAGCGACTACGAAATTACTTTAGTCGATGGAAACTTGATAACCTTTGACTCTTGCTTCAACATGGTACTGACCTTTTCCATCTCTGATGTAAACATTAGAACTATTTTTTGCTTTTGGCTTGGAATATCATAATCATTAACTTTCTTAGCATCGTCGTCGTTGCCGTTACAATCATTGCTACTATCGATCAGGGGGAACAAAAGTCTTTAACTATCGACTTCTTCATGACCCTATTGACCTTTTTATTGACCTGTTAATTTTTATTGACCTGTTAATTTTTGTTGCATCCATGTGTCTACGTAAGAGATTCTGTCTGTTGGAAAAATATGGTCAGTCACGCTTTAGTTTGAAATAATTTTTGTTGCTAAATACGCAGATTCAATAGCTACATCTTATTTGGGATATGTTAGAGGGGTATATTGAAGTGGTTGGCTTCCAAAGAGGCTGCCATATTTTATCGACTAGTTTTGTCTGTTTTTTTGCACTATTGACAAGGCAAATTAGTCCACTGTGCAAATATTAATTTTTCTGATTTTTGCAGATTTCTATTTGTTTTCTGATAATTCCTCTGGCGCCGTCACATAAAATTGTTTCGGAAATATTCTATGTTGGATACGCCATTATTATGCTTTAATTTGTAATATATTTCAATTTCACTTTTAATAAACACTGTTTTATTGTATTTGTTTGGTTGGTTTTTCTATTCTTAAGCTTTAAATAGCATTTTTATGTATTTGGATTATTCGGACTACTGTTCTCATCTTGGGTGTTATTTTCACAACGTTTCAGCCGATGTAACTTCTGACCTTCTTAGAGGGCATCTTGTCGAACTTGGCATGGCGCAATGGATATAAGTGCTAAGTAACAATCAGTTCTCAGTGATAGTTTTCTGGAGGTTGATGGTTAAATCCTCAGTGTGGGCGATACAAAGAATACAATTACAAATTAAGACTTCTATTCGGTCATGGCTGACGGAATGAGAACAATCTACCCTCGTGGATAAAATAAAGGATTCTCTTCAAGATTCTGTACAGATTCCAGAGTTCAATATGATGCACCTGAAGAAGTTCGGAGATTACATCGGCCGAAACGTTGTGAGAATACCATCCAAGATGAGAACAGTAGTCCTAATAATCAGAATAATACACATTAATCCTCATCTCAAAAATTCCGAAACATAATAGCATTTTCATGACGAAATGTGTCCGTTGAATGGCCACATTTTACAGATATCCGTTATTTTAGAATCTAAATTATATAATTGAGCTAAAGTTTGTGCGTCTGTCCATGCATACTGTGTTATAATTAAACATAAAACCTATGCTTCCAAATTGAACGTCCTAGTTAATATGGAATATTAAAATCGACGTCATTTTAAAGCCATGTCAATAAATTTCTTTCAAGTAGTTTTTAAATATCAGTGATCAACGTTTTTTTATTTTAATGGTGATCGCTACTTAATAATAAAACAAAGATTTTGGTATTTTTTGGTTTAGGTATTTTCAGCATATAGCACACATTTATTTATTTTTTTATTTTTGTAGTTAATTAGCCAATTTACTGACTCCTAAAGTAATGAATTTGCCCCGACCTCTGAAGTAATGAATTTGCCCCGACCTCTGAAGTAATGAATTTGCCCCGACCTCTGAAGTAATGAATTTGCCCCGACCTCTGAAGTAATGAATTTGCCCCGACCTCTGAAGTAATGAATTTGCCCCGACCTCTGAAGTAATGAATTTGCCCCGACCTCTGAAGTAATGAATTTGCCCCAACCTCTGAAGTAATGAATTTGCCCCAACTCTGTCCCTCTAGCCCTGGATGATAAGTTGTAAAATAAACCAACTAAACAAATTACAAAAACTTTTTGCAGCTTTAGGTCACCTTGTTATAAATACATGTCAGTTAAATAACCTTGTTGTTGATACTTTTGTCTGTTTGTTAAACGATTCGAATTTTTGCATAAAGCTCACAAAGATCGTGCCTCAGGATTGTTTGGTCTGCATGAAGTCTTCCACATTGGGTGCAGCTATTTGTTAACCTGCAAGATTGCAGATTTTTTAACTGCGGCACCAAAACCAGCTAGTTGCATACAAAGTCAGAGGGTTCGTCATAAAACCCACAAAGAAATGGTGCAGAAGCCACGTTGCTACTTTTACTCTATTGGTTTGTGGTTCTACGCCTGACACATCTTTGCTTGCCCCAATGCAGAGGCAGAAACGACCAGAGGATGACTGATCCTGATTCCAATTCCTCCTGGATTTTCACCAGAGCTTTGCTAGCCGGTTTGTGGCCCTAATACTGCTTGTTGCCAGATTTGTCCACCATGGGTGGCCTTGCCAAGAACCAGACTTCCAGACGGCATAGTTCTGCCACTACGACGTTGTCATGTCCGTACCATGGTGAGAAAGGATTGGACTTTAGAGGAGGGGGGTTGCTGATACTCTTACTAGATGTCCATGTATGGCATTCACTTTAATCTCTTAAAAAGCCAGTTGTAAAATTATTTTAGAGTGGCATTTGAAAAAAATTGAAAGAAATTTAATTGACAAGGTTGATCGATGATTTGAGTGACGGTGCGAGTAGTGAGAAGGAGGAATCTGTCCTAGAATTTATTGTTTCTTGCCATCAGAGTTCTGTCCAGAATTTATTTCGGAAGCCTGGCATTAATGGCGTTGTTCTAGGAATGTAAAGAGAGTTTGGATGATGTTCGATAATTAGAAAAAAATCTTCCTCTGGTTTTGTCGACCGATTTGGACAGTAATTTAGTCCTTCGTTTTCTGTTCCTTTTTCATTACTTGCTCTCTTCTTTTCTCTTTAGTGTTTTTGCTCTTTCTCCCTCAAAACTTTTCCCTGCTTCTTTCTCTCTCCTTTTGCTTATTTTTTGTACAAGCTTAAAAGCACAGGCTTTTAGAGCTCCTTTTGTCAAAGCGCTACTTTGGTCTTCAGATCTTATAACTAAGTGCTTAGAATAATAATAATGACTAATGGCACGCGTAGAAATTCCATAATTTTATCCTTCATCTATTGTATTTTGCAGCGCGAATGTAGACCTCAGGATGTTATTGTAACATCTTTGGACAGAACAGATACATTTTGATCCTAGCCCAAAAGCCAAGAAAGTGTTTCAGTTTCAGTTTCACGTTCGACACAACGATGACATATAAAAATTTACATCTTCGGTGATCATATCTTTTAAAAAGGGGTGGCGGGTTGTAATGCACGTACAAACAAGTGAGGGGTAAATAACTTGATTTTATTTTACCCGAGATTCCAGAAATTCAAGAAGATACCAGAAGATTTCAACAATTATCAAAAGATTCTAAAAACAATTCTTTAGCTTTTTTAAAAAATATATTAAAATCTTTTGACTAAGTAACAGACAGAACAACATCAGAAAATCAAACGTAATTTATATCGCGGATCGTTTTTGAAAATCGAAGGATGGATGAGGCCAATAAGAAAATTAGAATTATCGATACTAAACCTTCCTAATGCCAATGGTTTTGTCCTCTTAAATCGTGCATTCAAGCTCTTGAATGCACTACTTTATGAATGCGCTACTTTACAAAAGATTCCTAGAGATTCCAAAAGATTCGATGCAAAGTCACACGAGATTCCACAAGTTATTTACCTCTCGCAAACAAGAAATTGTCTTAGCGTATTACTGTTTAGATAAAAGATACAAAAGGTCATCTTAAGATGCATCGATTCAATTTGCGTGTTTAACGATAAAAATGCTTGTCTAACTTAAGCATGACAAACCAAGCGACTGATAGACTGACACAATCTTGTAAAAACGTGTGGTCACATCTAAAAATGTTATTTCAAACTTTACAAACAAACAGTAAGTATTGACCTCTTAGCCTTTGTTTGGTTAGGAGCAAAGTATAGTATCTGTTCTGGTACTCAACTTCATCTTCTGTCCTCGGTCAGTGAAGAAGAAATCCTTCTAGATTGAGGCAGTTTTTATTTTTGTTCCAATCCAGTGTGCACCCTTTTTTGGGAGCTGGATTTTCCCAATATTAAAAACTGACTTTGTGTCTAACTCTGTCCTTGTGGGAAGGCAAGTAAACAGGGACTAAGAATAGTTATCACAAACCAGCCTAGTTTTAGAGTGTGAAAAATGAGTCAAATTTCTTTAAAACTTTAACCTTTTGGGTCATTGTGATTATATTTTAGTTACATCAAAATTTTATCTTTTCTCTTTATTAATGTACAATTTTTTCTCTTGCTGATTTAATAGTTTTTTTCTAGGCTATGTCAAGTTAGGTTATTATTTTTTGAGGCACGTGATTTATTTTTTAGTTTTTGGTGTGAGATATTACGTATCTCTATGCATATAAAGATAGTCCCATCTTAAAGAAAAAGGGCCATTTTTCAATATGGTGGACGTAATATGGGTTTTGTGTTGTCTTTCACATAAAATAAAATTAGGTTGAAAAATTTAGCGAATGAAATTTTTGCTCTGTTATAAAATTCTTTCCATCTGTTTTTATATGATCCAAATCTGAGTTTTAAAAAAAAAATTGATTTGCTATTAAAAGAAAAATCTCGCTTGATGTCTAATGTGGTATGAATCATATTAAGAAGATTCAATATGTTAGCTGTTGAAACGAATCTTATATGGATAGTGGAACGTATTTGTGTCATTTTTGTATGTTTTTTTGAGGGATTTGTAAGGATTTTTCACATGTTTTAAGTCTGCATTTTTAGTTATACACAAAAAAATTAGCTTCTAGACCAATAACATGCAACACATTTTTCAAATTTTCAACAAACTTTGAACAGTCATAATTCGGTGACTAATTGAGTTATCAAACTAAATTGGTACCATCGTTTGTTTTGTAAAGATCTGTTTGACCGCATTAAAAGTTTTTAGATATAACTCTTATAGAGATGCTTGGACACACATAAAATAACACGTCCATTCTATCTACATATAACGATGAAAATACTATTTCAAACTGAGGCGTGACTATCCGGCGAACAGTCTATGATAGATGCGAGGACATCGAAAAAGATTTAAAAAAAAAAAAAAAAAAAAAAAAAAAAAATGTCCCCAAAGTTGAATATAAAATTAATTGCTTGTCATCCAATTAGGACATAGAATGGATTTAAACATTTTTTTTCATACGACTCCATTTTGTTTTAGTTGACGTCTGTCAGTGTTGTTAAATTAGATAGCTATGATACTGGTGAAAATCTTAGTTTATCAAGCTCTTGTTCACACCATCCTCCAGACCGATGAGAGCTGCAGATCTTCTACATCTACTAACCCAAGTACTCTCATCTATTCTTTCAATGTGACCAAACCAACAAAGTCTCCTGTTTTATACTCATCTCCCTATACTGTCCAGATTTAATCTTCCTCTGAGGTCATCAGATCTAAGCCTATCTTTAAAACTGGCATTACACATCCATCATCTCGTTCTCATATCTTTTAATGAATTAATATTTGAAATATTGTGTGTCTAAGAAGCTTTGAAGAAGATCCTAGACAATGGCACAGTCCCACACGTGGGGATCCAAATGAAGCCATTAAGATTGATCACAGAGGGAATATTCAACATTGAATGCTGCTGACATGGTAGACACTATTGATATGGACGTTACTAACATAATCATTCCTGTTACAAATCCAATCGATTGATCCCCTCCAACTTTCTTTTGACCAGATTTTTCTTACCTGCCACACAATATACTCTTCACTTTCGATTCTCTTTTCAGTCTCTCTGCTTTCTGTTTCTTAGTATTCCTTCGCTTTCTGACTAGTTAGAACGTTTATGACATATGTATCATTTACCAGCACTGTTATTATTTGACTATTTTCCGTGGTGTCAAAAATAGTATAGGTAGAGTTTATTTTTATACTAGTATCGTATCAAAGTAAAAATTCTGGTATCATGACAGCCCTAACGAGTAGAGCAAATGGGCGCATACCTTTACCAAGGGTATTAGTGCAAGCAACTCAGAAGCCTCGACATAACTTGAATCTGGCATGCCAAGCCTGCAGTCTGTGCCACTAACTGTTCCACCACCTGCTATGAAATATATATATATACGTGTGTATGTGAAGAAATAAAGATAGGGTGCTCAATTATGTTAGTAAAAGCATAATATATATATATATACATACATGGACGGTGGCACCGGGGGGGGGGGTAGGGGGGCTCAAGCCTGTGACAACAAGTTTGTTACTATTTTCATATTTATCTGATGAAATTGAGCTTTAAGGGTCTCATTGAAGTCTGAGTGTAAACTGTGCCCAATCGAGTTTCAACCCTTTTTCAATAACATATAGTGTCTCTTGCATATGTTATGAAACTGCATTTAGTAGCGAGGCCCCCAATTTGGGAGCTTTGCATAGTGAGGACTCACTTCTTGGTCAGCATGTAGAGTGGTAGTTCTGTTAATCCCGTCCACGTGTTAAATAGAATCTGTCCCGTGTATGACATGTTGGCCTTTTGGCCAGGAGCCAAATGTAGTATCTGTCCTCGGTCAGTGAAGGAGGGATCCTTCTAGACTGAGGTCATTTTTTTTATCGGTCGAATCAGTGACCCTTTTTGAGGCGTTGAATTTTCCCCATATTAAAAACCGACCTTGAGTCTAACTCTGCCCTTGTAGGGAGGCAAGTTAGGGACATGAAACTGCATCTCATATTATACAGATGAATTTGCATCATGAATGTAAAGCAAACGTCTGAATAAATATTTTTTGTTACAAATAAGTCACCATTTATCAAAGCCAAAAGTCCCTCGAGGATAAGGGTTAATGGGATGGAGAGATTGTCAGTTGAATGACGAAGTATATTATGAGAGGATTGAAAACTATGAATGGATGAACAAAGATTAATTACTTAGAGAGACGTTTTATTTGTTGACATTGGGTGTAAAGATGATCATGTTTCTGTCTGCAGGGAAGTAGTCCCATGGTAATGTGTTCCACAGAGGAGGAGGGGGTTTACCAAAATGATCCTAAAAGGGTAGATATGCTATAAAATAAAAAACAGACAAATGATAATAATAATAATAATAATAATAAAACATTTGGAAATATTTTTATGTATACCTTTAATCTGTAGGGCTGGAACTATGGATATTGTTTCCCCCCCTGGGCCAGGGCTGGATCCGTTGTTTTGATCCTACTCTTAAACAGATAGCTGAATTTCATGTTAGAACTAGACAACGAAGATAATGATTTTATTTTAAAATCTACTTTATTTAATCTTGACTATAATGGATCCATTCCTTAATTACGATTTGTTTTGGGTTATCTTCAGATAGGTCTAAGCACCCCTATCTATCCGGTCTATATATGACCACCCTTTTATCCTAATTTCTAAATTGCAACTGTTTATATTATTTGAAAGAATAAAACCAACCAATCCATCATCTATCATGAGTACAAGTGAATCTCGGGTCAAGCACCGTCGATGGCACTCAAGTAACTCGAAATATTACTTTTCTACACAATAAGACAAACTTAAAATTTTATTTACTTTAATTATTTCAGACTATTTTTATTTAATACTAATGGATCACTACTTACCATGGCCAAATGCAAGTCAAGGATAAGGGTTAGTGAGATTTTCAGTTGGATGATCGAGTGGTACTATGAAAGGATTGAGGACTATATATTCACGAAATGACTCTTAAGATATTTGCTGACATTGAACTTGAGAACGACCATGGTGTAGTTTGTAGAGAAACATTCCAGCGGTAATGTGTTCCACAGGTGGGAATTTCTTGGAAAGAAGCTCTATTCATGGAAGTTTCGTGAGTTTAGGTACATAGAGGAAGAAAGTTCTTTGCAGTGTTGGAACAAGATGAGTTCTTGCTGAGATGGTTTTAGAGGGAAAAACCAGAGCTTGAAGCTCAGTCGAGCACCTACTGTAGAAATACCGATAGAGTTGGGAAAGACTAGTAACGTCTCTTCTGTGAGAAAGGGGCTGCGGGGAAGAGAAAGTCGATTTTTTACTGTCGAGGCAAGAAAGAGTGCTCTGCGCAGCACCTCACCATATATGACAGCAGTACTCTATCTTAGACGGAATCTGAGTCTTAAACAGGTAGATGATTGTCAGGAGTCAGGTACTTTCTGGAGCGATAGAATGATCCAACACTTTTCTAACAACTTTAGCAACATATTTGATGTAAATCTTTCGTTGCAGATTATTTCAAGAAGCACCAACTGACCTTATATACACTTTGAAAACATGAATAAATATTTAAAGAAATTAACAACCAAACCTATACTCTTTCTGCGAGATATTAGTTGTTTTTCTCTTCTTTCTATAGATAGGTTAAGGAGCATAACCTATCCTAGTCGAAGCTGATTAGATCTTCGTTCAGTTTCAGGTATAAGAAAATAGGTTTGCGCAATCTGTATATCCACGTGAAAAATCATATTATCATCTATACAATCTTTGTATCCATGTTTTCTATAAAAAAGAAGAGAGCAATGTTCTTGGTTGCATCACTTGGATGTAACCTTTTTACGTCTACTTTAAACTCCTTCAGATTGTTGCTTTAGCAGAGGTAAAAATAGGTTATTGACCAAAAACAGTTATGTTATTCAGACTATTTTTGGTTCGTCTTTATTGATATATTTCTGATATATTTGAACTTCGTAATCTTAATGTAAGTTTATCTTATTACTTTTTTATACAGCACTCTTTTGCTTTCTTTCTTAGCATTATTATCCTTATAGGAAGGCATCTCTCTCTCACTATTTTATATATATATCTATATATATCTATATCTATCTATATATATAATGTATGTGAAATGAGTGATGAGAATAAAAATTGGAAAAGAACAGTATTTATTGAATCATCAAGTAGTTTGCACAAGGAATATATAAATATAAATAAACTTTTTTTCCTTCCTTAACCCATGGATTTTCAAAAATGCAAGCTTTTATCTTCAGAGGAGATTGTAGGGAGAAATCAGTAAAAATATTACTTTTAACACAGATTTGAAAATATAAGAAAATATACAAAAACAATAACATACAGAATTATTGAGCAAAGTGAATTAACTTCCACTTTTTATTCTCATTACTCATTTAATTTTATATTGAACATTGACTGTTCAAGATAGGATTTACTTAAAGATATAATTTTTTATCTTTATTATCTATATTATATATATATATATTATAAAATTGTAAATATTTGTTTTTATCTACATATGTATACATTTCATCCTTATGGGAATCGTCAGTGTAGAGAAGAATTATTCACACCAGGCTTGAACCGCGGAACACTAGTCAGTCTCGCTGATTTACCGGGTTGTTGAATTTGAGTTTAAAACACGCAAATTCAACAACCCGGTAAATCAGCGAGGCTGATTAGTATATTTCTAATATATATATAAGAAAAATACTAGTCACAGGACGAGTATAAGCAATAAATATAGCATTAGTTTTAAATTTTAATGTTTTTCTTTCTTTAGAGAGTACGGTTTCATTGGCACTCCACTCAATGGTGAAGGTTCCAAAAATATATTATGCTCACGTTACTCACCCTGTTGTCTAGAATACATATTCCATAATTCATGATCAGTTCAATAGTTTAGAATTTAACCAAGCACATACATATTGACTTCATGTGGGTGTACCGATCCTTGTAAAAATGTATTACTTAATATAACTCAGAATTTAATATAGAGCAATTCTTTTCTCTATATTTTTTTATATGTAACTTATTTTAATTTTTTTTTGGGGGGTGGGGGGGTGCAAGTTCGAGTGGATGCACCCCTAAATAGTAAAGTTTACAAAAAAATAATGTACTCGTGTCACTCACCGTATTTTTTTTTTTTTTTTTAGAATATATATTCTCAAATTCATTATGATCCATTCGTTAGTTTAGGGAATTACCTTATATATATATTATATATATACATACACACACACGTTAATAAAATGAACTTAGAACCAATATTTTTTCAAAAGTGCTCGATACAATATAGAGTTTTATAAAAATAGAATAACATAAACATTAGAAAAGCCTACGCGAGTTAACCACCGTTTCAATGTTAATAAATATCGTTGAGGCTGCAAGATCAACTGAATATTAAATTGTACTCAAAGGGAGACAGACAGAATCAAATTTGTCAGCAAAGAAAATAATTAAAAAAAAAAACTTAGTTAACTTTTTACAAGGTCATAACTATTGTCAACTGACACCAACCTTTACCCTCCACCCATACACATTGGAAGTGCCACAGTGTCAATTCATACACACACAAAATATACATACACACTAAGCATAAATTGGAGGGGGAGATAACACCCTCCCCAATTGCTCACTCAGACATTACAAATTCAAGGCAAGCTAAATTCATGCACCCATTTTCCCGACGACCAAACATGGATAGACATCCAACCTCTCACACATACAGCTCATCTTATATTAACTGTTTACATACACAGATCAGAAGTGGAACAATTTGTAATGGTGCGCACACACACACACATTTACTCAATTACATATAATTTTATTAATTCAGAGGTATTGAATATATTTGAATATGTAAGTTTAAGGAAAAGGCTATTTTTAATTACATACTTACTTAAACAATTCCAATGTTAATTATATTTAACTTGGAACCGTTCAATAGAAGATAAATTAGGATACTAATAGATTTCATATTAAAACGGATAAATAAATACTTTTATAATCATAATTCTTTAAAAAAATATATCATTTACATGCATATCACATACACAAGTATACAAATTAAATAAGCCGTACAATGTGAAAAAGGGTCATTAATTTTTCCTTACTAGTGCATTAAAATAGTATAAGCTCTGCCGCTATTATTAGATATCTTGTTCATCAATAGCAATTTAATTATTAGTTCAATTACTAACTATAGTCTAATTCAATTTACTGAATTCTACATTCCACACGACTTTTCACTGCACTTTATAAATTTAAATTCCCTATTAATTAGTTAGCTAAATCTAATGATTGTTAAATGATTTAAAGTAATATCAGTTGTATACTTAACCGGGAATATTTTAATTGTCATGTCATACCAGAAATTATACTAAAGTTTCCTTATGGAAAGTTATGGAGAATTCACTAGGTTATTACTATGTTTATCCAGAGTGAACAGTTTTAAGTGTTTACAACTAATACATAATTCATCCCTTTGATTCAATAATTTATCTTTATCAGGGAACGTAATAATAGCCAATTTTTCATTTAGACAAAGAGAACAGGTAGGGTTTTATAGTGTAGGAGTTAAAGCTTTCTTCAAGACACTCCATTTTCGTTTTAAAAAAAAAAGAAGCAAAAAATAGCAACTGACACCTATAAACTTTGCTGATTTTTGACTACTTACCTTTGAAAAAAGAAGAAAAAAATTAGACTCCTGATTCTGGAGTGAATTAAAAAAATATTTCAACTGAAATTGCTGATTACCCAACAGCATGAATGAAACAATAGATGAGGGAAGATTAAAAATTGCCATAGCTGATTCCATAGGCTGCAACAGTATCCATTAGATCAACCATACCCCCTATGGATTATGGATGGGAAAAAAGATCAATACTTAAATATGCTAATAAGTGTTCAATGATTTCATCGATCTGGGTATATTTTGTTTCATAGTTGATCCGTCTCAATAGAAAATGTTTAAGCAATGGGAGGAGAAACTATTAAAATAAGGTCGTTGTCTCATTAAAAGTCAACGATAATCCTTAATCCTTCTTAAAATGGCTTTAATAAAATTATTAACCAGCAGAAGTATCTATGCCCGAGGGAGGAGGTTAGAAATCAAGACTGAGGTTGTTGCTGATTAGTATATTTACAATAAACTAAAATTGTAATCATGTGTGTCATGTAAACCTTTTTATATATTTACAAGTGTACACCTTCCATAAAAAATGATGGAAAACAAATGCTTTGCCAGTGTGTGCACTAATATTCATATGAAATAACATCTAAATTGGTTTGGTTTAAAATCAGAAAAAAATGTCTCAAACTGGAAAGTTGAAAAAAGAAAAGAAAAAATGTATCAATCGGTATAAAAGAGAAAACGTCTCATTATGGAAATAATGAAGCATTTTTACTGAATTCATGATGTGAGTTCTAGCAGAATTACACTTTTTTTTTAAAATCCAGAAAAAGCGGATTTCCACTTAAATTGCTAGAGCTTCTCATGAATGTGAGTTTTCCACTTTTTGATCAAAATCCACTTTTTTTTTTATAAGAAAAGCTGATTTTCTCATGACATTTCTCTCTGAAAATGTTGATTTTTTTTTACTGTGAAAGCTAAGATGTTAGGCAATCTATGATGGAGTAGTGGAGTTAGATGACTTTTATTTTATCAAAGAATGGCTTCCTGTCTCTTTTCCCTTCATGCACACTCAATGTTTTTCTCTTAATTTGGTCTTTTTTTTAGTTGAAGTTGATTGAAGTTGTTTTGGAAAAAAACTTGTTAATTTTGTCCTGCTTTTTGTCCACACACACAGGGGATCGTTGTCCCCAGGTTGAGAAAAGCATCTCAATTTCAGTTTTTTTGCCATTAACGTTCTTGGCGTTTTGGCTAAGATCAAAGTGTAGTATCTGTTACTACACGAAAATCCTGTCATCAGAGTGTTTGCTAAATGAAGACTGTACAATATCAAGGCGAAATTTCATGCAAAATGTGATCGAGAAAATACCAAAGACTTAATGGTGAAATCGGTGTGACGCATCTCCAAAAAGATTTTAAATCTCAGAAAACTTAGTCAAATGTCCAGAAAACCTCGGATGCACATCAAAAGGTCCACTGAATAAACTCCCCAAAGATCAAGGTAAACTCAGTCAGAATAACTGAAAAACTGAAAAAATTAAAAAAAGAAAAAAAGAAATGCTTACATTCCGCATCATGATGATGGGATTTTCTGTGTAGTTAATTGAATTTGTTCAAGTATACTTCGAATTCTCCTAGGAATGCATGTAAGTTTTTCTTTGCTCTGAAACTGGCATTAAATCACGGTATGATATAACTCTGATCTGTCATTTTATTTATGTAAATACACATTAGTCTTTATTATAGAGTGGAGGATGTTCAGATGTAATATGGAAGCACATTAATATCAGAAAAAGTTATTTCTTGGTGCGTTAGTAACTTACACTAGTAATTGAAGTTGGTAGATAATGTTTTTTGCAACTAATGGTATTCATATTGTCCTTACTTATGCCACAATAACAAGTGTCTGTACTGATGCTATAATTCATACAACGTTGCTATTAAGCTTTTCATTTGTATACTGACTATACGAGGCCTCCACTGCATTTTTGACATTCTCCATATGTCGGTTGTCTGTGAATACTTCCATTGTGTTGAGCTTGCGTGAACTTCTGAACATTGTCTTACAGCTTTACACAAAGTTCGCCTTCACAAAAGTAATGCTGATGTTCCGCCTTTTCCGTTGTCTACATTCTATTACTGTGGGTTTTATTATTTGCCTACTTGTTCCTTAATCTATTGTTGAATTTTAAATTCTGGAAGAAGAGCTTTGCTAAAATATCCATCTAGGCAACTTGGCATGTCTTATTGAAGAGATATGCAAAGTGCACAGGTAAATATTTTTTTTCTTTTTGAGTCGACATCAGACCATGTATGGAGTACTGTTGTCATATTTGGGCTGATGAATTTGTCCCATTTGATCGTTCTTGATAAGGTTCAGAAACGTATCTGTAATTTGATTGGTTCCACCCTTTCTTCTATTCTGCATCCTCTCTCTCACAGACATGATGTTGCTAATCTGTCTTTTCTATAAATACTATTATGTCCTGTGTTCTTCAAAATTGTGTGATCTATTCCCCGCTTCCTTTGTTCCAGCTCATTTGACTCGTTGGTCTAGTAGTCTCCATCAATTTGCTGTTTTGATACCTAATTGTAATAAGCTTTCTATTCCAGTAGCCCCTTTGCAAGAACTGCAGGCTTGTGGAACTCCATTCTTGCTGACTGTTTTCCTCCTACCTATAGCCTTGGTCTTTTCAAGACTAAGGCCAATAGGTATCTCCTGTCTTTGTGATAATCATATTTTTTTCTTGTTAGTTCCTTACATCAATTGGCTTCATGCCTTGTCTAGCAATTTCCATTAAAAAAAAAAAATGTTTGTGCTTTTTTACCCAGTGGTTCATTCTTTCATCAGAAGGCTGCAGTACCACATGTGTATACTTGCTTATTTCTTTGTTTAACATGTCTTTTGCACATCAGATGTGGGTTTCATGTTAGCCATGGCGATATGAAGTGACATTCTTTATACAGTTCTATCATTTTCGTTGGTTTCGATGTACCATTATTTGAGCCATCTCGTACGACCATGCCCATGATTGCCGGCCATGGATCTGTCATGGTTTAGGATGAAGTGCAGGCTTGAGAAGAGGCCAGCTGAACCCAACCAGATGTAACACCAAACATTACTTGAGATCATCTTTGACTTCATATCATTTTAATTTTATTTTTAAACCAATGAATAAACCTTGCATTGTCCCAGAACAAAAACTTTAAACTTGTAAGTTAAGGAAAATTTTTAACATAACGTTTTTTTTTTTTGTGCGTGTATGTCTTTAAAAAATATTTTTTTTTGTTGTCTTCCTTGTTGATTTAAATTTTTCAGTCATAATTGAAAAATGTTTGCGTACCAGTTGTCCAGGCAGAACTACATTTTTTTTTTTTAATAAACTGTAACATAGTATGCTGTTATTAGTGTTAATAACATAGTACAACAATAAGAAATAAAAATTAGCTATTCAGAATCAAAGTTAGATATGTCAGTTTAAATGCTATTTAGGTCTAACTTTTAAAATTTTGATAACTTTATATACAGGAGTTGGACAAAATAATGTAAACACATAGCTGTTCTCCAATGAAATCCTGCCTTGTGAAGCTCTCGGCGAAAAGTTTTTGTTGAAACGGGATTATCCAGATAATTGTTAAACTCTGCTGTAATCTTGGATACTGTGGTTTTCTGCTCTTCACAATCTTTACAAGGGCTCTACGATCTCTTTCAGATGGCTTTGGCTTTCTTCCAGAATTTTTTTCTCAAAGAGGATGTTTTCACTTTTTCATAGGCTGTCATCACTTTTGAGACGGTTCCTCTTAATATGGCCACCATCTCACCCACTTCCGTTATAGTAGCACCTACGGACACCAGCAATCTGCCCTCTTTGGAAATTTGATAGATCTGTCATTTAAATTTTTCTTACTAATATGCAATATCTGAAATGAAAAATAAATTTAACCAATTAATTCAGGACAACAATAATCATAAATAATAAAAAAAATTAACCAGCAGTTTGGTAATTTTTTTCCATTTTTATAGGTGTTAAAAATTAAAAAAAAATTGATGCCAAATTCACTAGGTGTTTCCATTATTTTGTCCAATCCCTGTATGTATATATATATATATATATATCACAAATATTTTGTTTAAAAACCATACATTAGTGTCTATTGGGTGTATCAGGGTTTCAGTGATCTGACAATGCCGGGTCTGAGGTAGAAACTGGCTTATAGTGTCATACCAACTCTTCAGCACCTAGTTGAGTAGATGGACTTTAAAAAAAAAAAAATAGAAAATGACACAAATCACCGGTTCAAGACGAGCAGTGCTCATTTATTTTGTGTTCACCCTAAAATAAGACAGCTCTTGATGAACAAGGAATATATATTATGGGAAACATAAAAGTGGATACCGCTTGTCTTGAACCAGTGGTTTGTTATTTTCCACCTCTTTTTCTCTAAGCATTTGCTTACTGAACGGTGCTGAAGAGTTGGTCTGCCACTATAAGGTGGTTTCTATCCCAGACCCGGCATGATCAGATCAATGAAACACCCCAGTATACCCAACAGACACTGTAATGTATAGTTTTTATATAAAATATTTTATATTAGCTCTTGTAGAATCTACAATTGAACACTTTGTTTTTCCAACTGCTATATATATATATATATATATATAATAATGGTAATAATCCAGGTAAAATATATCCATAGGGTGGTAATCCAGAGAATTTCAACTGGGTTTATAGAAAGTGCTCAATATCAAAATAGAGCTTTATGTATGATAATTTTTATTTTCACAGACATGTACAAAATCTGCGACACTGGTCGATGTTATCGATCAACAGTTACTATAAACTGAGATCTCATCAGGCAGAGTTAGAATCCGATCTTAACCTCAGATGATATTTCTCTCCAAATATGATCTGAGGTTAAGATCGGATTCTAACTCTGCCTGATGAGATCTCAGTTTATAGTAACTGTTGATCGATAACATCGACATGCCAGTGTCGCAGATTTTGTACATGCCTGTGTAAATAAAAACTATCATATATATATATATATATATATATATATATATTCCCCTCTCTCCTCATCTGTTACTGCTTTTACTTATATGCATAGCAGGTGATGAGCCACCACCTGCTTTCTCACATCATTAAGAAATCTCTCTTTGCCCCAAAACAACATTCGCTCATTAGATATAATAAAAATTCTCTTAATTATGGCCATCTCACGGTGGTATTGCGGATTAAGTTTCCGTCAGCCACCATAAAGCACTTCATACGTTTCTTAGTTTCCCAGCAAATCTAAAAGTTAGGTTGACACGATTAAATAGTTTATCAAGTGCAAAAATATATTAAATAAAAAGAAAAACAATTATGAAAATATGCTTTATTGTAGAAATATTTTTATATTAAATTAGTGTAAGATAGGTGAATACACGCATGCACACACACACACACTTATCTCAATTTATATAGAAATATATAGAAAGAATTTATTTGAAAACTATGTTAGATATTTCAGAATCGTACCGCGGTTTCATCCAGATAGGTTGACTTTTTACATTTTAAAAAGTCTATACCGAAGGGGCTCGTCAATGTACTGAATGAGGTCACAACACAATGAGAAATAGCGTTATATCGATAAAAAACAAACAAAAAACGGTGCATTCCTGGAATGTCTCTCTGGAAAAAAAAATATTGGTTGGGAATTAATTGAGTTTTATTTTGTTTATAGTTTTGTGTTTTAATTATTTATTTGTAGTTTTGTATTTTTATTTAAAGAAATGTATTTGGAAGATCTCTCTCTCCCTCTCTTTCTCTCTCCCTCTCTTTCTCTCTCCCTCTCTTTCTCTCTCCCTCTCTTTCTCCCTCCCTCTATCTCTCTCTCCCTCTCTTTCTCCCTCTATCTCTCTCTCCCTCTCTTTCTCCCTCTATCTCTCTCTCCCTCTCTTTCTCCCTCTATCTCTCTCTCCCTCTCTTTCTCCCTCTATCTCTCTCTCCCTCTCTTTCTCCCTCTATCTCTCTCTCCCTCTCTTTCTCCCTCTATCTCTCTCTCCCTCTATCTCTCTCTCCCTCTATCTCTCTCTCCCTCTATCTCTCTCTCCCTCTATCTCTCTCTCCCTCTATCTCTCTCTCCCTCTATCTCTCTCTCCCTCTATCTCTCTCTCCCTCTATCTCTCTCTCCCTCTATCTCTCTCTCCCTCTATCTCTCTCTCCCTCTATCTCTCTCTCCCTCTATCTCTCTCTCCCTCTATCTCTCTCTCCCTCTATCTCTCTCTCCCTCTCTTTCTCCCTCTATCTCTCTCTCCCTCTCTTTCTCCCTCTATCTCTCTCTCCCTCTCTTTCTCCCTCTATCTCTCTCTCCCTCTCTTTCTCCCTCTCTCCCTCTCTTTCTCCCTCTCCCTCTATCTCTCTCTCCCTCTATCTCTATCTCCCTCTATCTCTCTCTCCCTCTATCTCTCTCTCCCTCTATCTCTCTCTCCCTCTATCTCTCTCTCCCTCTATCTCTCTCTCCCTCTCTTATATATATATATATATATATATATATATATAAGATTAGTGTAAAAAATATATGCATTTATATTTTGTTTTATTTCATATTAGTTTAGTATGGAAGTACAGAATGTGTGTTAAACAATGTCTGCCATTATTTGCTACCTTTTTCAGTGTAGAGAAAGATGTGTGTGGGCAGCAGGTAGTCACAACAGCAAAATAGTAGAGCCAATGGAATGTAAAGGCATGTACATGTGATCGGTGTGTATTCACAGGGCATACACATGCAATTATGCTGATAACTTTTTAACTTTGAGATCTGGGACCCACGGATTTTATGTGAATTGGTCCTCAAGAATTTCTCTGTGTCCCAACTAAAGTTTGTTTTGTTTTCTTTTTAATAAATTGTAATGTTAAACTGCAGGAATCCAGACTAAGTTTTTTTTTTTTTACCAATGTCCCAAAAAATCAATTTTACTACTGAATCACTTAAATTGAAGACAACAATAAAAAAAAAAAAAAAGAAGTTCTTATATTTACAACAAAACATTATTTAGACTTAATCACAGTTCAGAAAAGTATATTATTTGCAAATTATGACAGAACAATTTTTGTTTTTTGTAAATTAGTAAATTGGATGTGTTGATTCTTATAAAACTAACAAATTGTATTTGGTGAACTTTCCGGTAAGTCATCTCCTTTGAATCGACTGAGAAATATGGGATCAGTGATGTTCTCAACTTTCAGTTGGATACAAATTTTAAAGAAAATATTCTTCTGTAACTATGCCAAAATAAATTATCCAATAAAACACGTGAGTATGTGAATAAAATATTGTAAAATTCAAATAAAAACAAAATGGAGACTGCAGCACCCAAATAAATTAATGAGTGCTGATTTTAGCACATGAACATTTTCATGACCTTGAGTTTACAAACTGTCACCAAAATCTTTTAGTTTGAAAATAATCAATTAAATCAAATTCTTATTTTAATTGATGAAAAGCGTAACCAGGGTAAACACTATGAAACATTTAGCATGGCAATGCAACTTAATAAAAACAATAGAAAGTATGCTGAGAAAGATCAGCTAATGCAGGTTTGTGGTATATTATTAGTAGATTAATGTGAATAGCATTTGTCAATGGTTACTTGTAATCCAGTGTATAGCTTTCGCTGCTTAACCTCTTTCCATTTGGCTAGTGTCTCTTTAAAAGGAAACTGATCTTTGGGGGCCCCCAGGTTGACCCTTAGAAGTTGTTCTTGATGTTCTAATGACAGTCTGTTTCGGTGTGGATGAGGTTCAGAGCGGAGAACCTATGTTCACGGCCAGCCGTATGTACAGCCAGAGTGGTGGCCAGTTGATAAATGTGATACACACTTTTTCCGGATTCAATGCGGCTTTTGTGATATGATGCTCAACCCTTGTACATGTTGCCTTGGATGTCTCTGGCTAATAATGCCAGCTTGCGAAATGTCATTTCCTTGATCTTTTTCAGACCCTTAATAGTAATATCTAATTTTAATTTTATTAAAGTCAGATCCACATTTTCTGTTTGTAGGAACAGGGATAAGGTTGTAACAGGGGCCTTGACATCCATCATGAGAGCAATAATGCTGATGAACTTTTCTGTTGCAATCTTTTTTTTTCTCTTTTTTTTTTTTCCAAGCAATTCAATTATGGGTTTTTGCTGAACTCCTGGAACACTTCAGGCTATCAATTGCCGTATGTACAGCCTGAAGAGCATTGTCATAGGATAGCCATGCCCTTTAAGATCTGCTATTGATTCTGCTCCTTGAGATATGCACAAAGCTAAGGAGTCGGCCACACAGTGCACATTCAACATGTGGGGGTTGAACCTAAGCAGTATGCCTGTGCAGCCTTTGTTTCTCCCAGTCATTGCAGCAGCTCCATCCGATCACATGCTCACCACTTTTATTAATGGGCTTTCCAGTTTTAATAGGACTCCCTGGATACACCTGGTGTATCAACATATTCTTTTTGGTTGAAAGGTTGCAGGTTCAAGAATTTGGACATATACAAAAGGCGTTTGTGGTTAGTTATGTCTACGAGCTCAGTAACAAATGGGGATTTAGTGACTTTTGTTTTTAAAGCTTCCTGTACGGTGTCTGTCAATCTCTAACATTTTCATGCCTGCATATCATGATCTTTATGCTACTAAGTAAAAGATCTGGGATTCCAATCTGTTAGAAAATTGTGTATCGACTCAAACTTTGACAGGGGGTTCTCCCTCCTGGGCCATCCAGTGAGTGTTTTTTTAACAAAACCAACGCTGCTTTGTCCTGCTTAGCGTCTAACTTTATCTTACTTAGTTCTAAGTCTCTTTGTAACGCAGGAATATTGAGGCAGGACTGATGCTCTTTACATAAGACATAGCGAATGAGGCTGGAATGCTGAAAGTTGGTGCATTTGTTTGATTTCTGCAAAGATGTTCTTGTTTGGTTATGTACAGTAAATATTTCACGGTGCATGGATTTTGCTTTTGAAAAAACAAAAAAACAAAAACGAAGCCATTTGTATCTTGTAAACCACTGCTCGAGAAATGTTTGCTTTTTTTTGAAGATGGTGATTGCAGTTCTTCTGCGATATATTCCGAAGGTTTAGTAAAAGAGGAGACGTGTATGTACAAGCTGTGCTGGGTTACTTTCGGGAGACTGCTCAGTAGAAAATGCAGAAA
The DNA here is from genome assembly GCA_963556195.1 of Sepiola atlantica. NCBI lineage: Eukaryota > Metazoa > Mollusca > Cephalopoda > Sepiida > Sepiolidae > Sepiola > Sepiola atlantica. Next base: position 68,834,517 of record OY744538.1, read on the forward strand.
AGGCAGCTGATGGGTTTCATATTTATTATTTTTTTTTTTTGGGTGTCATTCTTATAATTTTTCTTCTTACTGTTCACTTGGGGAATAAGGATCTCATATGAAGTATGTTTAGAATCTGGGAAAACAAAATTTGCGGTGTCATTCAAAGAAATTAATATTGGAGATAAATTTGTGTAGTTTTGGATGAAATAGTCATTTTTTTTTCTCTAATTTATGATTTTAATATAAAACGGTTCCACTTAAAAAAGTAAAAAAATCCTTACAACCACCAAGCTTTCTCTCTCTTGTTGCCCTCCAGTTTGAATAACTTTGAGGAAATTGACAAAGAATACCATTTTATTCCCCCCCCCCCTCTCCAGAGATAGTCAAACATGTTTAGTGATGCGTTCAACTTTGAAACATACATTTAAATTTTGTCTAAAGGAAAGTGATGAAAGGACCAAAGATACTATAAATACTGACACAGGCCAACATCAGCTTTGGCTTGTGCATGCAATGACCCCCCCCCCCCCCCTACCCCTAATTATTTTGTCGGTCAAGCATTAACTGCTATGAATTTATGAAGGAAAAATAGCATGGTAGTAATTCATTTTCACTATCAAAGAAAAGAAAACGTTTTAAGCAGTCAAGAGTTTAAAAAAAATGTGTTTGATACATATTCAGAACGCTATTTCCAGTGAATATCAGATTTCAAGAAAAGTTAGTTAGGGTTAGGAATATACTTTAGTGTTTTAGGAGTTAACTGGAAAATTTGGCTGGCGGAGAATTTCACCCTGCAGAATTTGACCCCAAATAATTTAGGGTCAGTTATCCCTCCCCCCTCACCATGTTTTGAACAGGTTTCTAAATAATAATTTTTGCCCATATTCTCCAGATTCATAATGGTAAAATTTAATTATTTCACTCAAAATTAGTGCCGACCGTGACATCAATCAGTCGTCTGCACTTTGTGATCTGTGTAAATCGGAAAAATTTGCCCTAGCACAGCCATCGTAATAAAGGAGGCCAGAGCTCTAGAAAATGACGTCATGCTATAAAGTAACAAACAAGATCTGTCGAACAATCAGACTATGAGCATTTTGACTCCTCCTTTCACTTAAAAATTCATCAAAATTCATGAAATCAACCCATTGTAATGAAATTTTCAGTATTTATTAATTAACGATCACAAAATATAACTAACCCATTACTTATTAGAAATCTTAGTGCAAATGTATTATTCTGTGTAATTTGCGTAGACTAGACAGCAAACATTAAATTAATACTTAATAATACAATGGTGTCGTCATAAATTTTTAAAACATGAAAATTTTTCTTTGAAAAATAATTTGTCTGATTTAGTAGTCATTCTTTAAATCATTCTTTCATGTCTACATCGAATGAAAAGATTAGTATATCACTTATACTGCATGGAAATATCTTTTGGTTTGTAAACACAATAAGACAAATCCCTATTCTTAGGAAGTTTTTTTCTTTATATGAACGTTTCATTATCATTAGTTTTAGCTGAATAATTTTATAAGAGTTGCTCTCATTTTCCCCCAAAATAAATGTTTCTTGATTATTGTTTATTTATTTATTTTTTTTAACTTAAAAGTAAATCAAACATGAAAGATTACAAATTCAGTAAAGTAAAACAAAATCAATAATTCAAAATAATTAATTTATTGAAATAAATTAAAATGTGTTTTTTTTTTTTTTGTAAAACGAACAGTTTATTTACAATATAGTAAGAATTTGTAATACATTAAAACAGTCATGTTTTTTTTTTTGGGGGGGGGGATTTCTTTTTATAAACGGACAGTTTATTTACAATATATTATTTGAATATCTCGCTTATTTTGTTGGATTTTCGCACACATTTTGGACAAAACTTATTAATTAGTCTAAAATTGTATTTTTTATGCCGAAATAAAATTCTAATTTATTTTTCTAAGACTTGAAATTCGAACTTTAATGCAATGCCTTAATTGTTGAACGCCATCTTGTAATTTCCTGATTTTCTTTCGTGCTTAACATCTATAAAAAGGAAATACATTTGAAAAATGAAACAAGTTAAAAATGATTTCCAAATGAATAAATAATCCTTAGGAGAGTAGCCGTGTTCTTGGCAGGGGAATAAAGTCACAATAGCAGGAATAAGTTAATGATTTCCAAGTGAATGAATAATCTTATGGAACTGAGTCTGCTTGTCTGATTACTTGCTCTGATTACAGATGGACGCATGCGCGTTAAGCATTCTGAGGACTTCCGGTCTTCATTGATTGTGGTTCTTACTACGACTATCAATAACATTACCAGAAAAACTCTGCTCAGTTGACAGGCCTTCTTCTTAAGATAGCCCTAGCCGACAAATAAGAAATTTGTTTTCTGATTTTTGTGGTAAAAAAAAAAAATATAATAAAAACACTGATTTATTTATGTTGAATTTTTTTTTTTTGTGGGCAAATAGTAATTTGTTTTCTGTTTTCTTAATGATGAAATAACCTGAAACAATGTTTTAATAACTGAGTAAAATTGAACCGCAAAAATCAGAAGAATTTTTTTTTACTATTCTGCAGTCTATTTAATTTTAATTATTTATATTTATTTATAAGCTTATTGTAATAAACTTAATAATAACCCGAAACACTGTTTTAATTAGGTTGTTTTAAAAGTTGTTAAAACTCATTTTAATTCTTTTTTTACATATATTTTTTCAAGCTGTTTAAATGTAATCACCAAAAAAAGTAGAATTTGAATTTTTTTTAGTGAGTAAACTATGCCGTGTGTGATAGTAAATATGGTAAATTTGTCATTTCTTGCTCAAAATGAATGGTCTATCTTTTCTGACCTCACAAATGAGTAAGTAAACCCAAATAAATTGTTTGGCACTAATTTCCAGACTGTATTTCCTTCCAAATAATTTAAGATAAATTGAAATTAGACTTCGATGGTATGGTCATATTGAAAGAATGAATGAGTTCTTGGGCTAGTAGAGATGTAGAACAGTTGAGGTAGCAGTTCAGTTCAGTTCCAAGGAAAACATAGGAGTAAGTGATAAAAATGGACAAGATTAATTAATAAAGACCTGCCCAGAGACAGGTTACTTTAGAAGTCAATTTCTTAAAGCTGTCCAACGCATGCCAGTATGTAAAACGGATGCTAAACCGAATGCGATGATGATGATGATAGCTTAGCAAATTTCATTGTTATTTAGTGTACAGTCTTTCAGGGAAGGGTAAAATTCCTTTATATTGAATTCTATAAATGTGCAATTTCTTTTTTTTAATAATATGATGAAACCATTTTATTGTAGCTGTGGTATTTTTCCATTGTTCAATAGATTTCTTAATTTTATATTAATTTTGTTGCTAATTTCTGTTTATTTTTTCTATATTGGTTTTTGTAGCATTTAATAATCTGAAGGATGGTGTCTTTTCAAAGTTTTCTTTGTGGTCTTTTAGCATGATAAACGATTCTGACTTCACTATACACTTTATTCAATTATCTAATTTTAGTTTGATTGTTATTAATTTGGCTTCCTTATTCTGTTTCGCAGCTATTTCCTTTTTTTTATAGAATTTCGTAACAGCCTTATTGCTCAGTTTGTTATACATATTTTCGAGGTTGTGAATCTTTCTAGATTTATCTCCCCATACTGATATTTTCGAAGAGTTGTTTACCAGTTAAAAGTTTTTTGAATAAAAGGGCAAAAGTCCCAAATTAGTCTCTTTCTGCTTGCTACCTCTCTCACCACTTTTTGTCTTTCTCAGCTTGGTGTTAAATATTCTTACTACTTGTGGTGATAATTCCTTCTGTTGACTTTGCCAATTTTGAGTTTTATATACTTGCTGTAGTTGTCACCGTTGCCACCTTCTTCTCGATTTATTAAAATCGAGAGGGAAGAGATTGTTTTTGAATTATCATGACTTTAACATTCTTTGAAGAATTTTCAAAATGAGTGTATTACGCTCATCCAATTTTTTGTAGTAAATATCATTCACTGTGTGTGTGTGTATATATATATATATATATATATATATGTTGCGGGACCGACCGACCGGTGTGATCGATCGGCCCCAACAACTAAGAAAAAGGTGGACACGGGCAAGTAAACGGCAAAATGGCAAAGAAGAGATGACAAACAACTGGTGTTCAGTTTACAGAAGGATGTTTATTTACCATATGGTAATAACAAGTGAAATGAGATGGTGTCACTGGATCAGGAGTGGTGCAGGAGCTCAGGACTGCAGGGTGCTGGAGCAGGAGAGTGCTGGAGTAGGAACTCGGGACTGCAGGGATGCTGGAGTAGGAGAGTGCTGGTGCAGGAACTCGGGACTGCAGGGTGCTGGAGCAGGAAAGTGCTGGTGCAAGAACTCTGGACTGCAGGATGCTGGAGCAGGAGAGTGCTGGCGCAGGAACTCTGGACTGCAGGATGCTGGAGCAGGAGAGTGCTGATGCAGGAACTCTGGACCGCAGGATGCTGGACGGGAGAGTGCTGGTGCAAGAACTCTGGACTGCAGGATGCTAGAGCAGGAAAGTGCTGGTGCAAGAACTCTGGACTGCAGGATGCTGGAGCAGGAGAGTGCTGGCGCAGGAACTCTGGACTGCAGGATGCTGGAGCAGGAGAGTGCTGGAGTAGGAACTCTGGACTGCAGGGTGCTGGAGCAGGAGAGTGCTGGCGCAGGAACTCTGGACTGCAGGGTGCTGGAGCAGGAGAGTGCTGGCGCAGGAACTCTGGACTGCAGGGTGCTGGAGCAGGAGAGTGCTGGCGCAGGAACTCTGGACTGCAGGGTGCTGGAGCAGGAGAGTGCTGGCGCAGGAACTCTGGACTGCAGGAGCAGGAGAGTGCTGGTGCAAGAAACGATGCAGGAGCAGGTGCAGGAGAGAGCTGGAGCAGGAACTGGAGATGCAGACAGCAAAGAGAGTACGCATTCATAGCCCTGAAAAGGGCTGTTTGTATCTTTGCTGCTGCTGCTGGAGTTGCGGCTGCTGTCGACGTTCGGACTGCTGGAGAGCAGGAACTCAGAACTGCAGATGCAGGAGTTCGGAACTGCCGACGTGGGGGTCTCCTGACCCCCCGGTTGAGCTAACTTTTTGAGCGAGGAGCTAGAGATTTCATGAAGCATGTGCCAAGCCACTTTCGTTGGTCTTGTGAAAAGGGATTAACTTCGGTAAATAAATACCGAAGAGGTCTTTTGTTGTACTACATTGCCGACCGGTGTCGTAGGTGTATTAGTGGGTTTTTCGGTACAGTCGGGAGATGCATTTGTATTCCTTACAGGAGAAATAAGGCATTTGTTTGCTTGCCGTTGTTTTTGCTGAATCATGTTTACAAAGATGGCGATTAAAAATTGGGTTTTTCCAATTTTCTGTTTACAACGTCAAATCACAGGGAGCAGCCGGTACTTTTCCATGGAAAAGGGTTAAGACGAGAATAGCTGCTGCTGCTGATGTCCAGATCAACAAACAGTGAACTACTGCTGCTAGTTTTTCCAAGATGGCGTGTTTTCCAAAAATAAACAAACGTTGCGGTGTAGTTGGACCGCGACATATATATATATATTTCAATATCACAACAATGATTTCTTTCACTACCTTTATTAACATCGATGGATTGTCTATCACCTGAGATCTTATTAACCACTCCCAAATTCTAAAAAAAAAAACCCCAAGTTATATTAGCATTAAGAGCAGTCAGGAGTGCCATTGTAGCTATAGTTTGAGATGTAAACATCTTACACTTTAAGAAGAGGTGGTTGAGATCAGCTGTTGTTCAAGAATAACTCCTATTATGTGATGTGACTAAGTTGTACAGTCATGGTTGAATCATTTGAATTGTCATGAGATCATACAAGTTACTGTGAAAATAGTTCACCTCAGTATTCGTATGCGACTATTGCTAACCCAGAAGCAGGTTATATACCCGTTCATGGATGACTGTCAGCCGAAAGATGAAGGACAATCAATGGAAGGAATGAACTAAGTTTGATTACTTATCGGACGGTTTATAACGAGTATTTGTTCACATTGGATTTGAAGATGACTATATTCTAATCTGTAGAGAAGCAGTCCCACAGTAATGTGTAGGGAGGTGACGGTGGTTAAGTGGATAACGACACGGAATGATGACCTGGGTGTGCCAAGTTCGAATCCAGCCAATTCCATAATACTATTTTCACTTAAGGATGTTGGCAACAATTACGTGGTCCTTCCTGCAAGAATGCCGACAACAGAATCAAACGGGTCAACAAAGTTGTACGATTCTGATTCATACGAATTTACTTTTTACAGTAATGTATTCTAGAGTTGGGAACTATAAACATTTCGCCTGATGCTATGCACATGGACGCAGAAACGAAAGTACTTTTTTTTTTTCTCTTGTGGTAGGAAAACCAATTCTTACTGTGAATGTCTTACAAAGAGAGATTGGAGCTCAGTCGAGCACCTTTCATGGAAATAACAAGAGTAACCAGCAACGTCTCTTCTGTGACAAAGGGTCTGTCAGGAAAAGAAAAGATCATCCCCGACTTGATAGTAAAAAAAAATATTACTATGTAAATGAGTACAGTAGTGTTGTGTGTGAGCATTTTTGTTGTTCCAGGAAAAAAAGGGGTAATTTTCAAATGCACAGAAAAACAGTTTCCACCCATAAACTGTACTTTTGCAAGTGTTAGTTTTGAGGTTCAGTGAAATATGGAGACATTTTGAGATGGCTCTCCACCCCAAGCCAAACAAGGCATATTGTCACTGATGCATAGGCTACTCTGATAGGGGCCAGCTTTATTGGGGCAATCTAGCTGGGGAGTTGAGCAGCAAGATGTTTATTCATATTGCATTTAAATTTCTGCATGTTGGTATGATCGGGGGGGGGGAGCAGGGAAGGTCTGAGAAAAGGAGCTGTTGGAGTATAAAATCTTCCGGCATCTAGGGACTGCTACAGTGAAGGGGTGGGATTTTTATGCTAGTTGGGTGGGGTTGGGGGTATCAAGTGCAGTAAGTTCATTGGAGCACATTTCATAGAAGTACTTGTAAAACGAGCACAGCAATGCAACACTGTAGCAATGTGACAGGGGCTGGAGCTTAGCAGACAATGCGGAACCTATTAGGTTAAAAAATCTTTTTGCACCCTGTCAGAGAGAGGGAGAGGCTAGTGGTTGGTGCACTAGCCCAGACCAGATGTGGCAACAATACTCCATGCACGGTTTTTAAACAGCCTAGTATAATTAACACAGAATTACCTGTACAAATAAATTGTTTTCTTTTCATATAGTTTAATTCTGCTTCTACAATGTAAAACTTAGTTGAAGTGTTAATAAGTGGCTGGGTTCAAACTTCTACTGATTAACTCTTGATAAATCTCGGTCAGCGAGGCTGACCTTTAATAGTAAGTGTTTAGGCATTGTCAAATGACGGCCACTTCCTCTTGTGACTCATATCACAATATGATTAAGCATAATTTGTTATCTATACTCACATTGGAGACGTTGGTTTATCCGATAACCTATCAAATACCCCCCCCCCCCAAAAAAAAACAAAAAAAAAAAACAAACAAAAAACAATGGCACCCATGAAATTGTTGATAAAATACACACTCCTTTCTGCAATCAATGAGAGTAGAAAATGGACCTTGGGTTTACTTTCAACAGTCTCCTAACTTGCTTCCCTTATTTTTGTCCTTTAGTCCTCACATTTCATGAGTGATGTTTCTGACAAAGGGGCAGGAATTGCTGTTTTCTGGGTCAGAATCCATTTAACACTTATCGTTGGCTAGTTTTTGAACTTGAAGTGGTAATTTTTTTTTTTTTTTTTTAGATCTTTACATCAAGTGGCTTCATTCCTTGTCTGGAGCGATTTCCATAAAAAAAAAATCTGACTATATTTAGTACAAATAAACACCAGTCTATGCCTGACTTGTCCACCAGGTTTCAGTAATGAATGCCCAACAGTCTTTGTTTCATCGCTGTTCAGAGATATGCATTTTGATGATCTTCTCATTAGTAGAAGGTGTGATCCTGAATAAGCTTCACATTCACTCGACCATAGCCTCCCGCCCTGCCCCACCTATTTTTATCTATAGGGGTATCTCAAAGATAAGGTCTATCAAAACAATATCCAGCCTATTTTTGAACTAAAAAGGGCCATCACCGCCCAAATCAGGCCAGTACCAAGTGAGGAGTGTCAGGATTGTTATTGACAATTTTGTACATCATATGGAGGTGTGCTCTTCACGCAGAGGTGTATATTGGATGACAATAAAACAAATACTGTTGGAACTTTGTGGACAAGTCAGACATAGACTGATGTTTATTTGTACAAAATAGGGTTAGATTGTGAATTTTATTAACAATTCCATGTGTAGCATTTTTTTGTGGGTGGGGATCATTGTATAATTTTTTGTAGGAGTGGGTGGGTCATTGTATAATTTTTTGTAGGGGTGGAGGGGTCACTGTATAATTTTTGGTGGGGTGGGGATCACTGTATAATTTTTGGTGGGGTGGGGGTCACTATAATTTTTGGTGGGGTGGGGGTCACTGTATAATTCTTACTTTAACTTTTGCATTGAATGAGTCGAACGTCCATCTTTAAGAATAAACTGCCAAGGAAGATAACTCTATCCGACAAAGACTATTTTTGATTAATAATCATGATTTACTAAGATCGAGTTATAACTCGATCTTAGTAAATCATAAAAGTTTCCTTGGCAGGTTACTCTTAAAGAAGGATGTCGGACCCATTCAATTTTAAAATTATGAAATTAAATCTTAACAAGAAATATTCACTAAAGCTAGGGATATTACTTTTCTACACAAACAAGTTAGCTTAACAAAATTAGAATCATATTTACTGTAGTTCCTTATGATTGTTATCTTAAAAAGCACTGGTTACTTGAGTCTGATTGAATGTGCCCTACGATGCAAGAGCAGATAATGGATTGGTTTATTTAGTCAGTTTAGTTTAGAACTTAGAACAATCGGTTTGGATAGGTAGGGCTACATAGACCCATAATATAACCTGAAGCAAATCGTAGTTAAGGAATGAATCCATTATGGCTCAGATTGAATAAAATAATATTTTAAGATAAACTGATTGTCTTCATCGTCCCCGCCTTACCTGTTCAAAAATAGAATCCAGACAATGGCATCAGCCCTGGCCCTGAGGGCAAACAACATCCATAGACCCACTCTCTTCAATTAAAGGTCTATGTAAAAATCATTCCAAACTTAATTTTTCATTTGTTTTGTTTTATGGCATATCAACCCTTTTGGGTTATTTTAATGCCAAATCCAGTAATTTTGGGAAAAGTTTTTATACATAAAATTCTTAAAATATTTATTAGCTTTAATTATTTATGAAGTAAATTTGTGTATATCACCATCGGGTTCAGTTTAATGTGATACCTAGGGCAGATTTTATTTAACTTATAGACATGTACCATCAGATTAGACCTGAGAGTATTGATAACTAAGAACTTCCGATTTGTGGAAATCGTTGCCGCAGGATTACTTTCCTGTCGGCCACAACATGGTCATGTTTAAATCCAATGTAAAAAAAATACATGTCATAAACTGTCCTTATAAGTAATCAAATTTTGTCAATTCCACTTATTTCAATCCTCTCATAATATTCTTCATCATTCAGCTGTCAATCTATCCATATGATTAACCCGTATACTCGAGTGCCTTTTGGCCTTGATAAGAGGTGACTCATTAGTATAAGTAAGAAAAAAAATAAATGTGATCACACACTCCCTTAAAGCTCCCACATTAAGCTCTCGTAATCAGATTTAGTTCGTTTATTTTTAAGCTCTGTGAAAAAAAAAGTTGTAACTTCCCCCTCTTTTTTTCACATTTAATTGACATTCAAAATTTCTTATTATATGCAAGAAAGTATGGTACAGAAACCCCCCCCCCCCTCCTCGATGTGACCTAACCGCCGTCAAGTTCAGTTCTGCATGCTTGAATTCGTTGCATGCCCAGTTGATGCAATCCAAGGTCTGGGTCAAGCTCTTACTGTTTCCTTTATTTTTTATTCTTTTAAATTCATTTGCTAGTTGATGGTTGGTCTTGACTTAATTGATGAAGACGGGTTGCAAATGCTACAGTCAAGTAGCAAATAGAAAAATGGCTGCCGTGTGGAGAACGTTTAAAAGGCAGGAATTTTTCATTTTTCTATAAAATTGCGCATCGTGATCCATGCAATTCTCATTACAAATTGCAGTTGCATGCAGCAGTTGTTACGGCAGCAGCGGCAGCAGTCGAAGCAGTGCCGATGCCATTTTAGCTCTCCTCCTGTCAGTTCAATTTTCCCCCTAAAGACAAATTGATTTTAATATTGAGCAATCGGTCGAATCAATGGCCTGGAAAGCATTTTGTGAAATGTCCTATCAGTTTCATTACTGGCTCTTCAGTTATTTTTTATACTTTTTATATTGATTTTATCGAGACATGTTATGTTCTAATTTATTAATGGATTGCCGAACCTAAATATAGTATGGATATCTGGTTTTTGTTGGGAAGAGACAAATCTTTAATAACTAATAATCTTTGCTAGTATATATAATGTAAGTGTTGTGTTTGCTAATCAAAAGCCAATTGTGACAATTTCTTGTTGACATATGCTACCCTCACCCCAAAGGAGATGATAATGCATGGGAAGATGGTTTCATGATAACAAAACAGATACTACACTACCCCCCTCAAATTGAGCATTGAATATCTTAACATCTCTATAAATACACTTTTCCACATTATTTCCAGTACTTGTGCAGAATAGTGCACCAAAGAATTTCAGTACTTATAGAGATTCCCGAGTCTTGACATAGATACCTCAAATGCTCGCCGAACAGGGCAAACTGATTTATTTAACAAAAATTGTGTATTTTCTTTTTTATTGTCCCAGAGGGGCAATGTTTTTTAATTGCTCTTTTTAAAATTTTTATAATATATATTTTTAAAAAATTTAGATTAATGGGTTTTCTAAGTTTAAAAATCCTTTTTCTTTTTTGATGTATTCTTTTTTTCTGAGGAGAGCGGGTCTGTTGCCTCTTAAGAGGATTCCATTTTTTAAATTTTTTATTTTTGTTTTTAGAACAGAAGCAAATAAATTGGATGAAGGAGTAGAACGAAATTTGTTGTCAAAACTTTGGCGTCTCCGTTATATTCATGGTGTGTGCTCATCCGATCAGATGGGAGACTTTGCTGAAAAATAAAATAATGCCTTCGACCCTGTAGTCAGTTTAAAAAAACAAAACAAAACCCTGACTCTGACTCCTGCAAGAATTTCAGATTCTTGATCCGACTTCCCCACCTTCTGCTTCTAATGATTTCATCTTATTTAATTATCGGAAAATATTGAATATAAACAGAAACATTTTTGTTTTTGGTATAATATGAGAAAGTTTATTTATAAAATTGGTGTGTTTATCACGATGACAGTGATATTAAAACCTTTCTTCATATACTAAATTTATTATCTTCTCAGATTCTATCTCAGCACTCATGGCAATAAAAAAATTTAAAAAACTACAGACCCGCTCACCACTATAGTAATAAATAGAATACAATACATATCAAAAAAACAAAGCATAATATTATGTTGGATACCTGGCCATATTGGCATCCGTGGTAATGAAGCCGCTGACAGGGAAGCAAGGAGGGCACTAGAGATGAATCCATCAAATACAAAAATACCACACACCGATTTCAGACCAACTATAAAAAAATTGATCATGGACAAATGGCAAAAGGAATGGAGCAGGCAGACAAACAATAAACTCCATAATATCCAGCCAGACATCAAAGAATGGCAAAATGGGTACAGGAAAGTGAGGAAAGAGGAATCGGTGCTGGCCCGACTTAGACTTGGCCACACACATATCACACACGAATACATATTGAAGGGGGAAGACCCATCTATGTGCTGCGCATGTGATACAAGAATTACAGTAAAACATATACTAGTGAAATGTATGGATTTTGACCTAATCCGTAAAAAATACTATCAAATAGACAATGTAAACAAATTATTTAGCAAGATCGATCCAAATAAAATAATTAAATTTCTTAAGGAGATTAAGATATACACCAAAATATAGTTGAAAAAAACAAAACTTTTGAATAAAATCTCTAAACTCTGTGAAGGCATCTTAAAACCACTGTTCAATCAAAATTGTATTGGCATAAAATGACCTAAGAAGGGTTGACATGCCGTTAAACCAAACAATCAAATCAAATCATATACTAAATACAAGAACATCATATTTCTAATATACTCAGTATGTCCATGCGATATACATACAAAGCCTACCTAATTTGCATATTTATTTACAAAATGACATCTCATTAATTCACTATGCTTCATTTTATTAGAGTTCTATTTACACACTTTTTATATTGTGGACAGAAAATTAGCATCTTTAGGTGAGAAGTGTTTTTTGTTTTTTTCATGTCATCTTTTGTGATCCAGGTAACCCCCCCCCCCCTCCCCGTGCAAAAACAGACAGGTTTCACTTATGTTTACATTGGATTTTCGTTTTTCTGTACATAAATTGCTGTTTTACATTTATATTGTGATGTCTGCGTTCTCGCCAGTCAACCATAAACAGAAAATAGTTCAAGGTCGGGCGAGGACTTTCTATGGTTACTCAACTTGTCTTAGAATAAGTAAACTGTAAAGAAAATCCAAAATTGTTTGTTCCGGATCTTTCTCATTGCTCTTTTAGCCTGACATGCGTTTTAAAACCGAAATAAAGTGACCTGTTCATTTATTAAAGACATATTTTTGTTAATGAAAAATCATCTTTGTGCAATTCGATGACTTTGTATCTATTTTCTTTTTCACTTGCATCTGATGACTAGCAGAGTGATTAGTATGTGATCCGGGAAGAATACATTGGCATGTTCTTGGTTAGTGATGCGTCGAGCGATTAGAACACTGTATATACACTGCTATTTCCATTCATGCCCAAACTGTTTCATGCCCATTTAGAAGACATTGCTTAGACAAGTTGTATATTTCTGTTGTCTCTTGCAATGGCGTTGCGAGACGGAACTCATGGACTCAATTTCCTTTCTGTAGTACATACATGATGACTGAACCAACCTGTCTTGTGTTCCTAACTCTTTCCAGACCCTATTCTGTGTTGACAAAACTATTGAATAAAGTTGATTTAAATTGTAGAGAAGATGTGTTTTAGCCCAAAATTTGGTGTCCCTTTTTCTTCGTTTCAAACAAGGCCAGTCAGATGAATACAGATGCAGCGCTCCTACTACAAAATGGCTATCTCCAACAAGCATCACTCACCTCAATTCTTTTCAGCTTAAGTGTTCCTGGTATGAAGTATGTGCTATTTTAGCCTTGAGGATTTGTTGGATATTTCTATTATGTTTGTTAGACCGTGGAGATAAATGACCGACTCTGACTAGAAAAAAGACCCAGACATTAAGTAGTTGGCATTTTTTTTATTTTTATTAAATAATAATAATAATGATAATAATAATTAGAAAAAACACTATGTAATAATGTGACAAAAAATTTTTTCTTTGATGCATTTTTTGTACTTTATCACTTTAGAAAACAAAATTATAACCAATGAATTTAGAGCCATGAAAAAACATGCCTATCCTCTTTAAAATACAAAACTATATATATCGGGTCTGCTATAAATAACTGTATAATTTTATTTCAACATAATAAATGTAACCTCGAAAGAAATATGCAACAGCAATATAAAAACTTACAAAGGGTACACTTAAATGTTTTGCAACATAAGACACAATGTTTATTAAAGCTTTGTATGCTATTCATGAAGTTCAAATGCACTTTGCTAATCTTTCAGGGACTGAGCGGCAGACTTTGGCACACAGCTCGTACAGTACTTGAGCAACGGCAGCTCGGATTTGTTCCTTAAGTTAAACGATGCTATAGGGCTTTGCTGAGTCACCTTTGTCTTTGAGACGCCCAGAAAAAGTTGGGAGGGTCAAATCTGGTGAATGAGACAGTCACTCAAGTGGTACATGCCTGCCAATCCAACGACTTGGCAGGTTGTCTTCAAGACAGTCTAGCACAAGTGCACCATAATGGGTTGGTGCCCCGTCCTGCTGAAAGTACAGACCTTCTGCACTATCCTGTTGTTGTAGGCAGATACACACACACACACACACACACACACACACACACACACACATATATATATATTAGGTAGGTGTGTGTGTATATGTTTATATATTTGTAAATACAGGATTCACTCTTAAACTAAATAACTTTAGAATTTTAGAACATAGATGCGAGACATAAGGGTACGTAATGTGGGCTCTATTTAGTTTAATTTAATTTAATGCAAAAAAGGAGTGAAAGCTATTCAGGCTAAGAGTAGCCTTAAAAATCCTTAAATTTGAGACATTTTATAGAATCAAAATCAAGTAATGGATTTTGATAAAAATTAGAATAACAATTCTAGACGTAAGATTTAGTATCATTATATCTCGATCTTAATCTATGTAAATGTGACAAAAGTGGTACAAAATTATTTTCTGGGGAATTAATTTTACCTGTCCTGTGACGGGTATTCTTCTAGTATATATATATATATATATATATATATGATTCACACCCATATGCACAAAAGTACGGTTAAGTGATGAATATATTAATTTTTTTGTAAAACATGAGAACTTAGCTGCTTCTTGTGCACATGAATGAGATTCAATTTGAAAGTAAATGACCTCTCTTGTTGTAACATGATTAAGAGTAATTGAACTAATCATTGATTGACTAGTTATATAGTAATTAATATTCATTAAGTTAAATAACCAGATGATCATTACAAGGGTAGTAGGGCAGGGTAGATAAATAAAATATATTTAATTTGAATTTACACACACACACACACACACACATATCTATGAAGAGAGAACTTGAATGCCTACTGGAGATAACTTGAATGCCTACTAGACATTATTCTCTAGTGTCTAAGGTCTCTCTGTACAGGGGTTTGTCAGGACAACCTGGCATGAGGATACTTGCCCTACAAATAAACCCGGACTAAATATTCAAAATAACATGGTATTCGAAGCCCAAATAAGATCCCCTCGGTATGGCTATCCCATACTGGCTCATGTGAGGAATGGTGCACCTTCTTACAGTGATGCTACCTCTAGTAACATCACTAAGCTGGATACTCCACCAGACTAGATGAATTATTGTCCTGAAATCCGGTGAGACCACACGAAAGATGTACTAACATAGTTAATTGGGGATAGGAAAATTAATGTTCTTCACTTTTTTACTAACTCAACATTTGAGAGTTAAAAGAACTTTAATGGAACACTCAATGTCTATGTATCTCATATAGAGATCAAGTGTTAGTCCCAGGAATAGAGCCCCTTGATTTCTGAGAACTTTGATTGAAGTAAAATGAAAAAAAAATGTACATATACTAGCAGGAAGATTCGACGTTGCTCGGGATTGAATGAGGATCACTACTATATACTTTTTCACTATGCTCATGACATCATATTACTTTCTTTGTTTTACTCCCCCCCCCCTTCATTTCACCCTCTAATATAGTCAGAAAAAAATTGAAATGTTGGAAAACTCTCTGAATTAGTGTCTTATGCATATGGTTTAAATTTCATTATAATCGGATATATGTATTTGAAGTTTTAAGGGGGTTCTGACCCCATTGATCACTTATATGTAAGGGCACATGCATGTTCGACACATAAAGGGTAACATAGAGATTTGGGACCACTTCCATTGTCTTCTCCAATGAATTTTGTACATGATATACATTTCCTCAAAATAGGATATATTTTAAGCTAAGGGAAGTTTGGCCCCCATAGCTCCTTTAGGGGTGCACTTAGAGAATCGAGAACTCTTCCCTTGTCTATCCCGATAAATTTTACATACCACACTTTTAGATTTTATGTAGATTCTCTAACCTTTCAATAGTGAACACACACACACACACATATATATGTAATTGTTTTTATTGGTGATTGCAGCGTTTGTTGTTTTTTTGCTTACTACTATTCCAATTGTTTCACTTCCTAAGTGATTAAGATGCAGAAAATTGCATTATTAGTCACCCTTTACTTTATAGGATGTATTTTTCGTTAATATATACATTTTTATTCATTTACTTAAAAAGTGAAATAATCAGAATAGTAATAAGCAAAAAAGACAATGAACGCTGCAATCACCAATAAAAACAATTACATAAAAATACATCAAATATTTAGGTGATAAAAATCGTACATATTTCCAGGCAAGGCGTCATAGCCTAGGAGTAAAACGCCAGACTGTTGATATCAACATCGAAGGTTCGATCCTTGTCTAATTTAGCCATGCAGATAACGGCTGTGAGCCAGAAACATGTGTCCATGAACCATATAAAATTAATATATATATATATATATATATATAAGTATGAAACTAAAAGTATACTTTGAGAAAATTGAACCTATAGTGAAATGGTTTAAGCTCAATATACGAGATAGAGCAATTATAAAGATAAATGAAGGAAAAGAGATAAAGATGTATGAATGACAAATCTATTTCATCTTCGATTGTTCAATGCAAGTTGTACTTGATAAAAACATGTTTCTTTTTCTTTCCTTAAGCCAGGCTTTTCAAAGATTAAAATCTTAGAGGAATTATATAGATGGATAAGTTGGGAGTGGAAAAGCCAAAATTCAAAATTTGAAAAAAAATATAAAGTGATGGAAAGTAAGAGTGTGTGTAAAAAAAAAAAAAAAAAAAAAAATTATTACAAAATATGGAGTCTGCCCAGTTGGTGAATGTCCATTAATAAAATGTCTGGTGAAGGAAAGTTTTAAAGATAGAAAAGGGGTTTCGTGGAGACAGTGATAGAAATGTTTAAAATGAAGTAAATCCAATAGAAAGGTGTTTAGTTCAATTGTAGAAGGGAAGCACTTATTCACTTGGCTTAAGGAAAAAAAACATGCTTTTATCGAGTACACCTTGCATTGAACAATCGAAGATGAAATAGATTTGTATTCCATACATCTTTATCTCTTTTTTCCTTCATTTATCTTCATATATATGTATATATATATATATATATATATATATTAATTTTATATGAACATAAAAGTAATCCATGGACATGTGTTTCTGGCTCACAGCTGTCATCAGCATGGCTAACTCACACACATACTAGCTGTACTAACCCAATGTTGCCCATGATCCACTATGTTCAAATTTCTTTTGTAACTATTTCTATGTTCCATAATTTTTTGTGTTATGTTCAGTATTTAAGCTAAAATTGAACCTGGTCTTGATTTAATAAGAACGAAGCAAAATGTAAGGAAGACAAAAGAATAAGTCAATAATTCATCAGTGTCTGAATTACAAATGAACTTTTGCTTTTGCTCATAATGCAAAGAATGAGAAAACTTAACCTTGAATGGTGGAAAAAAAAGAAAAGTAACTCTTACTAAAAGAATGAGTTATTCCTTTTCACTGACTTTTCTTTTAAGCTGGCTATTTGAGAATTTCTACATATCAGACACCTGCAAGATCAGATTAAGTATTTATTTTTAATAAATTGTAGCAAAGTATGTGAGTCTATTGCAATTAACATGCTACAACAATACCAAATGACAATTGACTAGTCTTTTTTGTGTGTTTGAAGCTTGTTGTCAGATAAGAGTTTTCTATTTTTTTTACACATTCCTTTGCATTATTCTTGAACTCTGCAAGATCTTTCAACTAAACTCCTGTTCAGTGCTCCTGTTATTTTTGTCCCTTGTGAAAATTTTTCATATTGGCGATCATCTCTCATAACCTGTTTAGTTCCATAGGTGATCCTGCTAGTTTCGTCCTCCATTTACAGTATTCCTGTTTCTGTCCGTTTCTGAAGATCTAAAAATCCTTGGTTCATTCTCGGATCTTTGTGTTACCCAATTCCTGAAGGGACCTGATCTGAAGACCGAGGTTTCAGATAATCTTGAGCATGTTTTGATGGCTGTTGTTTTTTTTGAGGAGTAAATGATCCAATGCTGGCATACATATCGTCATAATTTAACTTTTTTGACTAAAAGAAGACACGTTCCTGTAGATATGTCATATTAGATATAGAGTATGTATCCTATGAATGTCTTGCATGGTCATGGCAGTGATTAATATATGAAACTATTAAAACATTGTTAGCTTTGCATTGGTCCAAGCAGAGTGATATTGCCTCAGTTTCTTTCTCTCTGTCTTTATTGGATTTTAACCAAGGCCATCCCTATAACAGGCCGAGCCAGCAGAAATCTTTTTAGCTGCTAACACTTCATTCTCATTGCTCTGAGAAAATTTTGTTCTGAAAGGGAGTCTAACCCAGCTTGTGAATATACTGTAAAAAGGCAAAATTGAATTTTATTGAGAACTACTTTTTTTAGCCATTTATTATGTAAAAAGTAGTTTTGCTAGTTAGTTCGTGAAAGTTTCATATCAATCTTTGAGGTTTCTTTTTCATGTTGACAGCTTTGTTAATTTAAGAAATAACAGTTTTTATGCCTTTGTCTCTTCATTTATAGGAATTTTGTCAAATTTCTCAATTACCTCATTATGGTTCTTACTTGCTATGTAAAACATAAAAAAAACATCAAACTAATCTCATAGGGGAATTTTCCGTTTTTAACTGCTATATCAATGATCAATTATCTAAGAAAATTACCACCGGTTCCAGTAAAAGACCCTACTTAGTCTGTTATAGGGACAGCCTTGCTTGTAACCTAATACTAGATCTATAAAAACACATGACTGTTTGCTTTTTGTCTGTTGTACAGCAACCAGTAAAAGCCATTTTGTTTTGGTCACAGTTCATAAAACCCAGATCAATATAAATGCAGACATAGCAACAGGCTGCTCAGGAATATCTGGCCTGTTTGAAATTTATGACTATCTACCGAATAATCATTGCCTTCTTAACAGTAAAACAAGAACAAGACCCCTGACCCACTCAACCAGCAACAAAATCCCACCCTTTCACTGTAAAGGTCTCTAGATGCCAGGGAAATTTTCTACTTCAATAATTTCTCTCCTCGAACCGCTTGTCTTTGGAATTCTCTTCCTGTTTCCCTGACCGTACCAACATGCAGAAATTTAAATGTAATGTGAACAAAGATTTTGTTTACAAACTCTCCATCGAGATTGCCGCCGCCCCCAATAAATCTTACCCATATCACAGTAACCCCATGCACATGAGTGGCAATACACCTTATTTAGGTGGGGGATAAAAGTTAAGCCCCCCCCCCCCCCCCCAAAAAAAAAAATTGGAGGAGGGGGGTGTCGGTTGGAAAATTCATCTAGATTTCAGCTTCTTTTTGCCATTGGCCGCTCACATCCTTGAGGATCAGAAAAAAGATTTTTTTTTAAAAATATGGTTTTATGTAATTTGAAGACTTTATTCTATTTAATATTTTGCAAGTGTATTTTTTTTTTTGGTGGGGTCTATAAGATTCCGACTGGTATCTTTTTTTTTCTTCTGAATAATTTAAACGATTTAGTGAAATATTTGAAGGTGGTTTGCTTTTAAACATCCTGTTTTCAAATATTGTTTTAATTGACCAGTTATGCGTGTTTTTTTTTTTTTAAATGCTGAAATGGATTCTGCATTTTTTTCTTTTTGTTTTCGCGTCATGATTTTATTTAGCTGCTCATAGAAGCAAAACTATATTTTTTAAACTAAATCTTTTATCTAAAGGGAATATTTAGAAGTCGCTTAAATTGTAAAGGTGAGAGGTTAATGTGCCAAATTCGAATTTCTGTAGTATTGTATTTTATAATTCTAAAAATAACTTTTTGTTTATTGCCAACTGATTTCCCTTAGTCTCTCTTTAACATAAAGGAAATTAAGATTGTCTACTATCTCCAAACGAAACCTGACAAGAGACATGATAATTTTTTGTTCCCTAAAAGTATTCACAAGGTGATTAAACAAAATATTTTCTTAATGCAGAACCTATTGGAACTAAATTGCTATACATACACATTACAAGTAAGACATTTAAACACATACAAAATGAAGTATTCATGCGGCACAAAATATACATTTATTTCAATATGAGTTTTCTTGTTTGGAGTATTTGTTGTACGTCTATGCTACTCATTTTATTTCAGTAGAACGAAAAAATGATTCACAAATAACAAAAAAGATAACCACGAGGAACCTCTTCAACCCCGTAACAAATATATTGTCTTCTTGTAATAAACTTTCGAACAAGAAAGGTGGAGTCGTCTGAAATTTTTTTTTGATACCAGCGTTAGTTTTAAAAACTCGGACTCTAGACTGACTGTTCACCTCTGCCTCGAACTATGTTCTGACAATCCATGTTACATCAAAGAAACAAAATCAAGAGTGAAGCATAGGAGAGATGTGATTTTATATATCTATAGGTATAGGGTAGTGTGGTTCCAACAAGAGAGAAGTGGATATTTAAAGAAGTGAGGCTACCAACATTTATTAATTTAAAAAACATTTGTTGGCACTTCTGCATTTCAACCGTCACTTGGACTTAATAATTGAAGAGTTCCATTCATTCCACCGAGTCAACCGGAAGTCTATTTTCACAAAGAAAAAACAACACCGGCCGTATAAGACGACAGCTTTGGGTATTTGGAAAAAAAAAAATCAAACATCCCAAAGTTGTAAATTATATATATATATATATATATAATGAAAAAAACCAATGTTGACTGTTCGTTGGATTTTCGTTTTAAATTATAAATTTTTGTTTTAAAAGATTACTGTTGACTATTTTGATAAAATTTTAATTCATACAATAAAAAAAAATCACTGACTATTCATTAAAATGATAAATTTTTGTTTTAAAAATCACTGACTATTTTGAGTTTTAATTCATACAATAAAAAAACACATTTTTATTATTTTTATAAATTTTTAAATTATTAAATAAAATATTTTCATATTCAATAACGATACATTGTTCGCTGTTATTATTCTTCGCTGTTAATATTGTCATTTTGAATAAAAACATCTAATTCGGTTACTTCCGGTTGGTTGTCTGCCCCTACCTTCAAAAGCGGAAAACAAATAAGTCCGATTGACGGTTGAAATGCAGAAGTGCCCATTTGTTTATTATTTAATATTTTACATTTAAAAACAAAAAAGAAAAAGTTTTGTATTTAAATTTCTATAACACGTGTTTCGAGCATGTTTGGCTCTCTTCAGATATTTGTTGTTTTGAAAATATTTGTTCAATCGTTTTATTATTGAAAGTTTCGTGTCTGTGTGCGCATGCTCATGTGTTCCTTCCCTTTCCCTCTCTGAGTCATCATCAATATATCTTGGGGCATGCCACTTGAGTTTTTTGAAGCTTGTTAATTATTTGGTTAGTTTTTGATACAGAATTTGGAGTGTCGGAATTGGTGAATATAATTTATGAGGGTTGTTTATTTATTTCATGATCACTATTTTGTGTGTGAATGTGTGTTTAGGTCAGTGTATGTGGGTGTATATATGTATGTGTGCATATATATGTGTTTGTCTACATACACACACACACATATATATATATATATATATATATATATATATATATATATATATATATATATATATATATATATATATATATATATATATATATATATAGAGAGAGAGAGAGGGGGGGAAATACAGGGGGAGTTATTTGATTGACAGTTTATGTCTGTAAGTCATTATTGATTTTGATCAGGCGTGATGCCAAAAATGTAGTGCGATCACTGTTTACAAAAGATCAGTCCGTTCAATCGTGTTTGCGTTGCCCACTCACTAGATGGTAAGGTAATGGCCAAACGCTGATCACTTGTCTGACGCTATTCACAGAATATCAAAATCGGTAGGCGGCGATGTCTTCTTCTGGAGATTTCTGATGGACTTGCTCATCAATATTCAATCTATTCCGGTGAACAACAATCGTGAATAGAAGCAGTCAATATCGGAGGAAAAAATATAATCTTTTATGTAGATTACTTTTGGTACATTAATTTTAGGTTGATCTTTAATTTTCTTTTGATATTTCTTTGTTGGTAGCACAAGTAGTGCAATGGATACTGACACAGACCATGGAATTGACTAATGAAAGTTAAAATCCAATCGGATTTGTTATATTAGGTATCACAAATAAGCTTAGAGTTTAGTATTCAAAAATGGACAAATATAATGAAATTCCCTTCAATTTGAACTAGTGATAACTCATTTATTTTTTGGTGTTTTTATAAAATTTGAATGTAAACAAAATTTAATCTTTTCTCTTCATAAATGTACAATTCTTTTTCTTGTGTCATTAATAGTTTTTTTCCCATGTTATATCAAGTTAGGTTATTTTCAGTCACCAGCAATTTATTTTTCAATGTTATTGTTTTTTTTTGTTATTTTTTTTTTATTTTTTTAACTTAATGCGTATAATATTGTGTGTCTCTATGCATATAAAACTAGTTCCACCTTAAAGAAAAAAAGCCGCTTGTCAGTGTTATGGGTTTAATATAGGGGTTTAAGTTGCCTTTCACAAAAGAAATTATAGTTGAAAACTTTATTGCATAAACATTTTACCCTCCATCTATTTTTACGTAGTTCATATCTGAGGGTTTTTTTTTTTTAAATTTTATCTACTATTAAAAGAAAATCTGACTTGATCTCTCTGTGTTATGAAGCATATGTTGAAGATTCAATGTGTTAGCTGTTGAAATGAATCTTATATAAAGTCAAAGCTGCGCTTCCATGTCATTTAATAATTGTTTTTTCCATTATGATTAATTTTTATTTACCACAAGATGACATGTTCTTTGGTAAGAATTTTTCACTGGTTCAAAACCTGCATTTTTAGTTATACACTGGAAATTGATTTCTGAACCAATAGTACACAAGACGGCTACCAAAATAAATTTGGTATCATTGCTTATTTTTGGCAAAGATCTATCCACATTAAAAGATTTTAGATATAATGAAAATAAAATTTTGATTTGGTATACCTAGTTATATTATCGAAGAGCCCAGGGAACTCTCCGATACCCATGTTACCAGCCTCTTACTAAGTCTTGCAGTGATCTTCCTGGCGGTCGCAAATCTTGATCTTCTTGACATTCGACAATATAGCACTGCAATCAAAAGTTGGGTTGGAACCCACAAAAAGATACATCAATTAATCAAGCAACACGTTCTTATGGAAGAAGATCGATTTATTCAGCCGAGTTCGTCTTTTGTCAGTAAAGCAACAAGAAGGGGCAAAGTAAGGCTAGAAAACCTTTATTAAAAGTGTATCGCTTTGTTCAACCATCTTAAACATGTCTCGTCGTCCGCTTGCCTTGTCCAGACTGAATGATCTTTCCGTCTCACATCTCTTGTCTGATGTCATTTTCCCTAAGTTTTGGTTCCCATTCTCCCAAAAAGGTTAATTGCCTGAACCCTGCTGACTCTAGTCTATGATGCATCCTGTTAACGTTTAAATCTCCCCATGAACAGAATTCAGCTAAATGATTACTATCTGTTGTACTAACCATTATTTAGCAGATTTACCATGTTTACTTAGATTCTAATACATTTAAGAAAGGTATACATTCTCTACGTCGTTGTCGTCGTCAACCGGTTTATTTGTTGAATCAGGCCACAATTAATCCTATGATGAGGGTGGAGCGTGATTGTCTAGTCTCGATCTAAGTCTTCCCCCTCCATTCTTGTCTTTGGTGAGGCATGACGAAATCCATACCCATGGCTTTCCTATCATTTTTGACCACGTCCTCCCAAGACAACTTGAGTCTGCCAGTGGTGGTCTTCTCTGCTGGCAGATTTAGCTGTCAAATAAAAAATAAAAAAATTGTAGAATTTAAAATTTTACAATTTAAAATTGTAAAAGGGTACATAATTGACCTAATGGATACCATAGCAGAATATGGAATTCACTATCTGAATGAAAAAAATGCGAAAGTTGGGCACATTTCTCACACTAGCAGTAAAATCAAAACTCAAAATGCCCTATTGCAAGTTGGTTCGTCTATCGTTTAAAGTTGAATTAACTTTTTATATACTGCTTATGTATATGCCATATCAGTCACAAGTTTTACTAATTTGCATATATTGGTTTTGAAAAAGGGCATTTTAATTCAATGATTTTGTTTTTTAATTCAATGATTTTTTTTTTTTAATTTTAATATAACAAATAGTCTTATTTTGCAATATTGTTTTATTTCCTGGACAAATATTTATTTGTGTTCAAATGTTCTTTTCTTTAGAGGGACTGACTTGATTTTCAACAAGTTGCAATCTATTTCTAAATTGCAAGTGGAAAGAAAAAATTTCATGTTTTATTGTCGTACCATGTTATTGACATAATTACATACTTTTCTACAGTTTATCGAAAAAACGATGTAGTCAGACAGACAATAGAAAAAAATTTGTCGATTTACCCCCCAACCCCCCAATCAAAGTTTTATTGAAAAATATAAATTAGTTGTCTCCCTTACAACTAAAATTTTACTTTTTCTAAGTTTAAAACATGTGCAAACAAATACGAATTTAAAACTAAAACGTCTAAATTGCATCCCGGGCAGCGCCAGGTAGGTACAGCTAGTAGATAAATAAAGATAAGTTGACAGTCCTTATGGAATACCATTGTATAACTGTGCAATATGTGAGAGATAAAAAAGACAATGGTTGAATTTTCATATCTAAAAATTAACTCGATGTAGATAAGACGCTTGCTGAGTAACATAATCTAGTTATGATTATGTCGTATTGTTGTTCATAGTAAAACAATCCAATAATCTTCTAGCTTGACTTTATTTAGAACCAAGAGAGATCTTCGGTATATTTCAGCAATTATCTTATTGAATAAGATTAAGCTAAAGAGAAACATGGCTGGGTAGAAAGGATTTTGCCAGATAAAAAGAAAAGCAAGTATATCTTTTGCGCTTTGAAAAAGCTTTTTAAGTGCTTTTAGTTGTCTCCATAAGCAAGAAACTTACAGATTTCCAGAAGGTTTTGATTTTTTTTTTGCTGCCTATTATCGTTGCAAATTGTTGCCATTTTTATTGCATAAACAAGAAACTTACAGATTTCCTTATGCCAAGCAGCTGTGTTCCAAAATGATCAGTTAGTTTAATAGTAAATCCTGTACATAGAAATATATATAAACGTATACACATACCCAACTTGTATATATATATATTATATAAAGGGAAGTGTGTGTGTGTGTATGTCCAGCTAAAAGTAAAAAAAACTACCAAAGAAACATCTACAAAGTTGGTATATTCTTGATCAGCGCTGTCCAGAATGAATATCCAAAATTTTTAGGGAAAATACCCATTATTTGACCCTAAACTGCTGCCAATTTCGTCAGGTGTTGATTTTTTTTTGTAATTTTCATTTACGAACTAAAGAGAAGTAACTGATTTTTTTTTTTTCAAATAGTTATTTTCCTTACGCCAACTGGAGTAATCTATAAAAAGTGTATGTCCAGAGAGAGGAATGTGCTGGGCGGAGAAGAAAGAGGGAGTGGGGATAGGAAAGGGTTGATTGAAGGAGGGGAAGAGAGAGACAAAAGTTTGGATAGAAATATGTTACACGTTTGTGCCAGGTAGCCCTGCTAATGTGTGCGCGTGTGTGTGTGTTTGTGATTACGAGTAGTTGTAAAGAGCTTACCTACCTGCTTCTCTAAATCTTTTAGTATTTTGTTCCCTTAACAATGTCTTTAACATTTGTTATTCTCATTATGCAAGACGTTGGAGATAAATTACATAAAGAAAATATAGGTGTAGGCTTGAATCTGTTATTTATAGCAAGATGTTGATGAGACATAAGTTGGAAGAATCTTAATAACCGATATTCCGATGTCTAAGACTGCGAGCTATAGTACTAGTAGTATAATTATCAAGTAAAAAAAAAAAAAGTGAGAGTTTGGGTTGGTGGGAGGTAGAAAATAATTACCAATTCCAGTCTCAAAAATATTGCCTCCCTTCTCCACTCTATTATGCTATTGCGCGAGACATTGGCGAATGCCACACCTTTGAGGTAATAATATTCAGAAAAGAAGGTGTCAATTGTATTTGACAAAAGTATAAACTAATATTAATTAGTATCATTTGGATTTTTCGGACTACTATTCTCATATCTTGGTTGTTATTTTCAGAACGTTTCTACTGATATAACCCCTGACCTTCTTCAGTTGCATCTTTTTGAACCCTAGAAATTTACATGGACCCATGGTGCAATGGATAAAGGAGTTGTGTAACAATCAGTTCTAAGTGACAGTCTTGAAGTTGAAGGTTCATTTCTCACTACAAGCGATGCTAAAAATAAAATAAAAAATACTTAACGCTTCTACTTAGTCATGGCCGACAGAACAAGAACAATCTACCCTGTGGATTGAATAAAGGGTTCAGTTAAAACTTCTGATTACCGAGTTTGACAAAGATTCCAGAGTTCAAAAAGACGCACCTGAATAAGGTCGAAGGTTATAACGGGTAAAACATAAGAATAAAAAGGTAAAAACAGTAGTCCAAATAATACAAATTATCAATTCCTCGACAACTGCGTGAACTTTACTGACACTTTAAAAATCTCTTTCATCTAACTTATTTACATGAATTCCTTGACCAATCACGGTTTAGTATCTCTCACTTCCTTTTCATTCAGTAGTTTGAAGTCTACATCCTAAACAAACAAAAAAATCTATTTCCTTGAAAATAGTAGGAAGAGGCCTTATATTACTCTTTTCTTTTTGTCTCTAGTTATAGCGAGAAGACTTACATATTAAATAGACTTGGGACTCTTCATTTAAACATAGCATCACATCCTTGAATAATAATATAAAATTTCATTAAAAAAATATGGTGTAATAACGATTTTCTATTGGTGCCAAACCTAATGTGTTTAGTTTATCTTTCATTTACTATTTTTCATATTTGTATCTCGGCGGTGGCGCTGTGCCATATCCTGCCAACAGTTAGAAATTCGGACGTCAGAGTAAGCAATTGATCAAGTGCATCCCATTTCCATTTGGTGCAAAAAGAGAAAGAAGTGAATGCAGAAAGAGAGTAGCTTATACAAGCTAGTATCGTATGTTTGGTCGTCTCGCGTGTCTATTTACTAATACACCACATACATGTTTCAAACTGTTTCAAACCAGCGGGAATCCTTCCCATTGGTTGAGAATTCGCGAATTCGTACCGACATGTGAGCTAATATTCTTATTTCGGATCTCCATGCTGCTATTGTACGGACTTAGCACCGAGGAAGTGATTTAAGTGCACCCCATTTCCATTCAGTATAGAAAGAGAAAAAGTGAAACGAAAGGAGAGGAAGGAGTAAGCAGAATTGACGGAGAAAGAAAGAGAGTAGCTTATACAAGCTAGTATCTTATGTTCGCTCGTCTCGCGTGCCTATTTACTAATAAACCACGTTCTTTCTGTCTCTAGTCTTGATGGTTGTAGCGGGCAGCTGTACATATGGAATAGACTTGGGCATCTCTTTGTGTAAATATGACACCACATCCTTGAATAATTAAAAAAAAAAACAATTAAAAATATGGTGTAATAACGATTTTCTATTGGTGCCAAACCTAATTTGTTCTTTGGTTCATATTTCATTTATTATTTTGCATATCTGTATCTCGGCAGTGGTGCTCTGCCATATCCTGCCACACCTAGAAATTCCTTTGCCAATGTAATAGGAAAACTTGCTGCTGCTTCAGGAATCGCACAAGAATTGTGTCAATGAAGGTCTACGACCAGATGCTGTTTGCATCTTTTCGCTTTTTATTTTTTCCATGTTCTGTGGAAGCTTTGGCGTGAACATAACATTTTTGAAAAAAAAAAAAAAAAAAAAAAAAAAAAAATTATTTTTCTTATTGCATTGTATTTGAAATAAAATGGTTTGTTTTGCTTCAGAGAACAATCAATAGGATACAACCATTTCTTAAATACATACATAGAGAGAGATACAGAGAGAGACAGAGAGAGAGAGAGGGAGGGAGGGGGACACGGTACAGGTGTGCATATGCTGAAGTAGTTATTTATATACGAGATAGATGGTTTGATGTTCATATTTGTTGAGTTAGATCTACTGCGTTTTTTTCTTAGCGGATATAAAATACTTCACGCGTTCATGCCGGTTAAATGGCTGTTCTTCTATTTGAAGTTGCGTTAAAGGATTTATTCCAGAATTTCCATTGATGCAAATAACAAAGAAAGAAACTTACTCCAAATATAATAATAAGCATAAAAGCTTAGAATATTGGAATTTGTATGCGAGTTTTATTATTAATATGCAGTATCTATTCTTATACATGCATGCCCACGTGTGTGTAAGTGTATCTTTTAGTTGCCAGTGACAATTTCAGTTATGGGTAAATAGATAAAATTCTCATATGGAGTATGGGAAAACTGGGATGTCATGCATTGCTCTGACAGAACATGTTACAGAGATGAATTCGATTTAGCAACACATGCTTTTTTCATATCATTTTTATCCATTCAATAACCAAATCACACAAACACACACATATATATATTTATATTTATTTATGTATATATTTATTAATAATGATAGTCAAACTTTCAAGGTTAAAGCTCGATGGATGTTTATTTTTAATAACAGAGCATATATAAATCAACAATAGAATGCTGAATTCCAATAACCACTTCTTTATTCATTTTTCAAAAAATCCATATAACTTTACGAATCGTTTCGTCTACACATGGACAATCAAAAAAAAAAAAAAAAATATATATATATAAATATATATATATAAATATATATATATATATCATGGATTTTTCATGGATGCAACTTCGCAGTCAAAAAATTGTGTCCACAAACCTCACACACACATATACACACACACACACACACATATACACACACACACACATACATCTGTATTTAAATGTTATGTGAACAAGCATCCCGCTGCGCAACTCCCCACTTAGGATGCCCCCTATAAATTTGGTCCATAATTGACACGTCACTGTGGCAATGTGCCTTTTTTTTTTTTTTGTAACATATTTCACCCCAAACAAGGCAGGCCACCACTGTAGACGTAAGGGGTTACTGATAATTAGGGTGTAGGTTTCCGGTGTCATCCTAAGTTTGGAGCTGTGTAGCGAGATGTCTGTTTACATTAGTTTTAAACCTCTGCATGTCGGTACAGTCGGGGAAACAGGGAGCGGGGAGGTAGTTCCAGAGGCCGGCAGGATGAGGAAAGAAGGCTCTCTTGCATCTGGAGACCTCAACAGTGAATACATGGGATTTTGCTGATTGTCGAGTTGGTCTTGTGTATTTACGTCGAGGAGGCACCAGGGCAGCCAGTTCATTGGAGCAGAATCCATTAAAGTATTTGTAAAACAAGCACAAGGATGCAACATTAAGGCGATGAGACGGGCTGGAGCTTGGTTGATAGTGAGGGACCTATTAAGTGGGCGACTCTTTTTTTGGACCTTGTCTAAGTGGGAGAGACTAGTGGATGATGCACCAGCCCAGATGTGACAACAATACTCCATGCATAAGCAGATGATGGCTTTGTAGAGATACAGGATAATGTCAGGAGTGAGAAGTTTACTAGCAGGGTAGAGGGAGCTCACCTTCTGTGCTGCAGCCTTGGCAATGTCTTCAATGTATTTGTTCCAATTCATGTTACCTGTGAAGGTTTGGCCGAGGAGTTTGAATGTTGAACTCTCAGGTAGGGTGTTATTTGCCATGCCAATCAGTGTTTGAAGAGGTTTCTTGTAGTTGTTGAAGGAAAGGAGCTTTGTCTTTGCGGCATTAAAAGTTACCAACCATTTATGACCCCAATCCACTACAGCCTAGAGATCATTTTCTAAGTATTCAGCCATTGCCTCGGATATGGTCGCGTCCGTTTTGCCCATATGACGAGAGTAAAGCGTAGTGTCATCAGCAAATATACCAATCTCAGACTCAATGTTATCAGAGAGGTCGTTTATGAAGATCAGGAACGATAAAGGCCCAAGGATAGATCCCTGGGGTACACCAGCAATTATGTCATGTTGCTTAGATGAACGGCCATCGAGGACAACCTGGATTTTTCTTTTGGTTAGAAAGGATCGAATTATATTAAATATTTTCCCAGTAATATCATATGAGCATATTTTTAGAAGCCCTTTATGCCAGAACTTGTCAAAGGCCTTGGATATATCAAGCGCTACTGCCCTAGCTTCACCTGCCTTGTCCATATGTGTTCAGAGATGACTGTTAGGATATCCGTAGTAGATCGTGCTTGCTTAAATCAATACTGGCGGTCAGTAAGAAGTTTAGCATTAACTAAGTGCCGGATTATCGCTAGATTGATTAAGGATTGAGAGATTTTAGCAAAGTAGGTTGATTGGGCGGTAGTTCTGAGGATCAGTTCTATCCCCAGAATTCTTGAAGACTGGTACCACAGAGGCAATTTTTCAGCTATCGGGGAAGCAAGATTCAGCTAGGCATTTATTGTAGAGTTAGGAGACAACAGGGGCCAGTTCAGCAGAGCATTTATTTATTACTATTACAGGTATAAGATCAGGCCCACAAGCTTTGGAGGTGTCAAGGTTTTTTATGTCTCTGACCTGGGATGGGGTGATAAAGTTTTGAAGTGTGGCCTCGGTCCGCAATGGGAATTTAGGGAGAGGGTGGTTTTCTGAGTCCAAAATAGAGATGGAGGCGAAACGCTGGGCTAGTAGTTCAGCTTTATCAGTTGCCGTGCACACAACATCATTGTGGTTTGATAGTGGGGGAATCATTGATTGACCATTGCTCACCACACTATTGTAGATTTTCCAGAAATCGCGAGTACCTAGTTTCTGTGACTGAATGCGTTTTTTGGTTATCTCTGTATACCTTCTCTTAGCTTCACCTATCACTACTTTACACTTATTTATTGACTCTATAAATTTCTGTCTATTAACAGTTGACTTATGGCGGCCGAATTTACGGAATGCTTGCTACCTCTCAGCAATAGCAGCTGCACATCTCAAGGTGAACCATTGAGGAGAGTGGGGCTTGCTGGAGAATTTTCGCATGGGGACATAGGCTTCAATCCATTCAGTTAACTCATTTACACACTGATCAGCAGGGAGTGAGAAGGTTTCCCTCCATGGGGCGTCACTGATGTGATCTCTGATTGACTCAAAATCAACCTGCTCTTAGTATCTCGTTGTTCTGAGCAACGGCTCATCAGCTTTTGGATGTTTGGGTCGATTGAAATGGGAAATGAAAAAAGAAAAACCAAAAAGGATGTTTTATTCATATATTCATCAACGTTTCGTCTTTATTTGTAAGACTTCCTCAGGATGATAATTTTAAGAAAAATGTCATGCAAGTACGTTAAAATATTGGGTTGACATGATGGGTTGATGAGAAAAAGTAGTAGCCATTACTGGGTGCGCAAAATTTTTTCTTAAAATTATCATCCTGAGGAAGTCTTACAAATAAAAACGAAACGTTGATGAATATATAAAAAAAAACCATCCTTTTTGGTTTTTCCTTTTTCATTTCCCATTACGTCGGATTACCTTCATCCTTCCTTTCTCATATATATATATATATATATATATATATATATATATATATATATAATTTTTGCTAGTTGTTGATTTGCTTATCCTTTATTCCATTTTTATTTTTACGTATATATATGTCTTCCACAGACAGCTGTTTCATGTATACAGTGTGTGTATACATCTCTCTCTCTCTCTTTCATATATATATATATATATATACACACAATTTTTCATAACCAATTTCCAAAGTTCTTTGATGTTCAATGTAAGCAATCAGATAAAATCATTTGTTTTAAAGCAAACCAAACTCATGCTCACCAATTGACTCTTATTTTCTTGTTCTGCTTTTATTTCATTCTATTTTCCATTTCTTCATCTTAAAATGGTGAAAGTCTCTTAAAAATTCCATCAATTTTGGAGGCTGTTATACATTTGCTTGTCTGCAGGCGCAATTCTCTTGAAGGCGCCCCCACCCCCCTGCCATCTTTTCACCTGTCAACAAAATGAGTAAAAAAAAATAAAATAAAAAAATAATTCAATTGAATGCTATCTCTTTTACTTTCTATTAAAAAAAAAATGTAAAAACCTCCATCAGAAAATGTGATTTGTCCCCAAGTCTGTAAGCTTCGCAGATGTCACCGATATTCACGCGTAACCGACAAAATATATTTTGATTATCTATTTTCAGAAATCTTTTTACTGTATTTCGGTTCATTGTTGAATCGCAGTTAAATGAGCTTCGGTATGAAATAGTAAATTGCTTTTCCCTTTTGAGAGGCGGTATGTGTGGGTGTGGGGGCTGTAGATGTTGTCCACTTCTTTTTTTGTGGTTTGGGGTTGAGTCTGTTCAGTTTCATTTCCCTGGCAGATAGCTAAAACATCTTCGTACAAAAAGAATACTATGACAACAAAGATTTAATCATTCCTGCACATGGGGACAGATTAAGTTATGGTCAAACCATGTCAATTATACCCACAGGTCACTGGTTAGGGCATGTAGCTCATCACCTTGAGGGGGGAATTAATTTGCAACGTAATCCTCCTTATTTCTCTGCCTGGGTCGCACAAGCATATCGGTCGGCAGCTGCGGACGTAGTCAACAAACATCAAGGTGGATTAGGCTGAGCTCTCTGGTCTACAAGTTGTCAGTATTTCACGGTGGAATCATGATTGGTTAACCATTTCTTGCGACTTTCCTCAGGACCACTGTTGTGCAGGTCAGAAGACGCCAGCTCAACCCCACCTGGGTGAACGCTGTTGCAAGTATAATTAAGTACTTCTACGCATTGGCAGAGGAAGGTTACCACTCCTTTCACACATGTAAACACAATTTGACCACAGTATCTACAATTTAAAGGATGGAGTGTGTAATTGACGCTGGATCGGGATCAGCCCTCTCCTCAGTGATTAATCCAGGTTAGAATGGTTGTTCTATATACTCAAAAGAAAGAAAAAAAAAAGTCCCCCCCCCTCCCC
Source organism: Sepiola atlantica (assembly GCA_963556195.1). Lineage (NCBI taxonomy): Eukaryota > Metazoa > Mollusca > Cephalopoda > Sepiida > Sepiolidae > Sepiola > Sepiola atlantica. The sequence continues at coordinate 68,867,478 of OY744538.1, forward strand.
TTCCAGTCTTTTACTCTTCATTTGAAAACCTATTGCTGCTACATAATGTGCAACAATACGGAATTTGAAGAAACTGCTTTTGCTAATGTTGAGCAGTAATAAATATAACATTTGTTTGTTCCATGCTGTCAATTAGCACTATTTTGGCAATGGTAGCATTAGTGTCACCGGCGTCCATTACCTCAACCACTCCCATCTATTGTAATGACGATCACATCCATTGTAATGACGATCACATCCATTGTAATGACGATCACATCCATTGTTATGACGATCACATCCATTGTAATGACGATCACATCCATTGTAATGACGATCACATCCATTGTAATGACGATCACATCCATTGTAATGACGATCACATCCATTGTAATGACGATCACATCCATTGTAATGACGATCACATCCATTGTAATGACGATCACATCCATTGTAATGACGATCACATCCATTGTAATGACGATCACATCGACGCCATGGCTTCAGAATCGGAGGAAATTCATTGCTTTAAAAGTCTCTATTTACTTGTCTCTCCACGACGACAAATTTAGACACAAGGTTAGTTTTTTATACTGATAAAATCCAGCTCCCCAGAAAGGGGCATTCAAGATTGGAACAAAAATAAAAATTGCCTCAGTTTAAAAGAACTCCTCCGTCATCAACCGAGGGCAGAACAGATGAAGTGCAGCATCAGAACGGACACCACACTCTGCTCCCAGCCAAAAAGCCGAAGTCTGACCGTTTTAAATTTCAGGGATCTGCCATTTGGACTACAAGCCCCATAGGACTGTTTTTATGGAAGATAAGGCTTTATTCATGACGTTTTGCTAAAAATGTATAATTTCCTCAAGTATAGAAAATAAAGAGATACGTCCTCGGCAATCAGTCCAACAATAGCTTTGTTGTCGTCAGGCTAAGGTTAGGGTTCTGTTAGGAGGTCCACCTTCCAAAGCTTTACCTTCTCTTTGAGAAGGGGTTGGTTTATTGCTAATCCCCTGAGGTGAGGAGGTAAATAAATACAAAGCATACTACCCCCCTCCCCACCCCTCCCCTTTTTTCTGGACGTACAATGTAATAACATGAAAATCAATTTCTCAAACAGGGTTGAGCCAAATCAAGACAGTATTCCTTGCACAAAGGACTCAATATCTTTTCAGATAGAGTGTTATTAAAATAAGCAAAAAATGTGTATTCTCTTAATTTTACTGCAGTTTCTCGGATCACCCAATCCTCAAATGTTTTAATAAAATCTCTAAGTCCATTTTATGTCTGAACACAAAAATCAAGCAGGATTTTACCAATCTTTTCTACTCATATATACATAACTGTTGGTACTTCTCTAGTGAAAACAGAGCTCTGATATATATATATATATATATATATATACAGGGTGCGTCAGGTATATGAGAACATCGCGTAATGTCGTTATTGTTACGTTATATTAATTATTTTTATTCTTTTTTGCAGATAATGAAAAATGGCAGATAATAATGTAACGGAACAAATGAAAAGACAGGCTGTAATTGTCGCAATAAAGGCAGATCATAGCGATTTACAAATCGCACAATTTCTTAAAGTCGCCCGTTCTTTTGTTTATAAAGTTCGTAGGGAGTTAGAAGAAAATGATGGGGATTGTAAGCAGGTTGCTAAACGTAAAAAGCACGACCAACGGTCAGACACGATTAGAACACCTGAATTTATTCATCAAGTTCAGAATATTATTGATGAGAGCCCCCAAAAGTCAATGAGGTCCATCGCAAAAGACCTGAATGTTTCAGAAGCCACAATTCGAAGGACTGTTCATGAAAATCTTCGTTACAAGTCTTATGTGATGAGGAGAGGCCAGTTTATGTCCGAGACCACCAAAGAGAATCGTTTGATAAGGTCCAAGAGGCTGTTAAACAAACTGAAACATCCTGTTGAGCAAGGCATGCTTTGGTTTTTCTCAGATGAGAAAAACTTTGATCAAGATCAAAAGGTAAACAGAAGGAATGACAGATGGCTGTGTAATGACCCTTCCGAAGTTCCAACAGTCATGCATACAAAATTTCCTGCAACTGTTATGGTTTTGGGGGTTGTTAGCAACGAAGGACATGTGATGCCACCACACTTCTTTCGGCAAGGACTAAGAGTCACTTCTGCTGCTTACATTGAAGTCTTGGATACTGTTGTTAAGCCCTGGATCGATAGAGTAACAAATGGAAGGCCCTACATCTTTCAACAAGACTCTGCACCAGCACATAAGGCTCAAAACACTCAGGAATGGTTGGCGGATCATTTTTATGATCACATCACTCCAAACTTGTGGCCTCCAAACTCTCCAGACCTGAATCCATTGGATTATTATGTGTGGGGCGTCGTGGAGAGAGATGTTAATAAACACCCCCACAACACTAAAGATTCTCTAAAAGCATCCATTGTCAGAGTGATGGACAACATAGATGAGGACCATCTCAAGCGCGCTTGCAGTCAGTTTAGGTCTCGAATCGAAGCTGTCATTGAAGTAGAGGGGAATTTCATTGAATGAAATTATTAAACAATACCTTAGCTTACATGTTTATATAATTGTTTTTGATTAAGAATATTTTTGTTTGATTTTTTTTATCATTTAATAAAATGGAAAATATGTTCTCATATACCTGACGCACCCTGTATATATATATAAATAATAAACAATAACAAATATTTATATATATATATATATATATATATATATATATATATATAGCTCCCATTTTGAGTGAGCTCTCGAGTCAAATCAGAGCTATAAATGCATGTTCCTCCTTGTTTAACACTGTTAAGACGAATGACTATCGTTGCGTGCTTAGCATAACAGGATTTATTTCTTAACATTTCTGATAGTCATTCAGAATGGCCTTATCGGTTAGGACATCGAGATTTAGTTAAAGGTGACTCTTGTTCCGGGTTTTGAATCGTGCGACCAGTTTGAATAATTATCTTTACATGGATAATTCGGAAAGGATGAAATGTATATGTCTGTAGATAATTTAATATTTATTATTAAATAATTATATGAATGTATATATATATTACACATACACACATTGAGATTTCTTGTAGTTTATTTATGGTCTGACTAGTGCCCTCATTTTGGTTTTCATTGTCCCAACATCATTCCGGCCACTGCACTTCATGACTGTCTTCAAGTGTCTGTCAAATTGAAATTCTGTTGAGAGCATAAATTCCTCCAAATTCCACCTGTCATAGATAAAGATGTCTTGACATAAAAAGTGGTTGGTTTCTGTTTGTGGCGACTTCGACCTGCATTTGTGTTCACATAACAGTTTAGATCGTCTATTTATGTTTGTCTTTTGTCTGTCTTTTTGTTTGCCGTTTTGTTAATCAAAAGCATAAACTTAAGTTTCTTCTTCCTACATTATATATATATATATATATATATATATAAACATTATAAAGTAATATATTATATTTTTCAGTATTTATTTCAACAGTGCTCAATACGTGATTAGAGCATAGTAGTCGTATAAAAATATATTTATAGTAAGTAAGCTACACAGAACCATTTCATTCCTGGGAGAAATCATCAAGCTTATTCACTGGGAATGAAACATAAACGTTTATGTAGCTTACTTGCCATGAATATATTTTCATACTATACATATATATATATATATATGTATATATATGAAAGAGAGTCAATGATGTTTTCTGTTTTTCAAGGACTAATGGGTGTCTATAAAGTAAAGCATATGTGGAATATTGCACTATATAATGTATTTTAAATCTTACATGGACAAACAAAAACTTCATGCTAGAAAAACAATAAAAGACGTACGAGACAGTATGTTTTTTTTAAAAATACAATACTTAAATGCACACGTCTTAAATCAATTTTAACATTTTGTAAAGTGAATTAAGAAGGATGAAGGTTGTTTGAAAATTATCACTTTCTAAAAGGAAAAGAAAGAAAAAAAAGAAAATATTCATATGTGGTTCCAATTGTCCAAAAAAATATACCGGATGGAGATTTTTTAAAAATAATAGAAAGTGGCAATTTTTTGTAATTTTTATTTCTCAAAGAACAATGTTTTATATATATATATATAATATATATTAATCTTTTATTTGTAGTCATAGTTCAAATTAGTAAGGAGAAATTTTTGATTGCTTTGATTTTTTAACCGAAAAAAATAACAGTCTCTTTCTGCTTATTGTTGGATTGAAACAGATCGAGGTAAAAGACGTAGAGAAAAGGGACATTTTGCGTGGTGGCATCAATTCCGTTAATTGCATTCCATAAAATGTTTGCATTCTCGGAAAGAAGTCGAAAACGGTCAAATTTATTCCTAATTGTTTTGGGAAATTTTAAAATTTAGAATTTTCCCGACTTTAAGTTGCAATAAAAACCTTGATTTGTTTTAATGCTTTCTAAATCTTTTAAATTGATTATTATAGCTTTAAAATAATGAAGATAAAATTCTCAATGCAATTATAATTGCTTCTGATTCCATTAATAAAGTTAATTTACTAACAATTTGATGCAATTTTGAAAATGTATGCACAAGCAATTTAAGTATAAACAGATTTCAAATTTAATTTGAAAATTAACTTTTTCTGAGCAATAAGGAAATTGTCATAAATTGTCTGGGTGTTGAGTTTCGTAATAATTAGGTATGCGTAAACATTAAAATTTTGGTATAAAATCAATTTCTCCTACTTTTTAAAATGGTCAATGGCACGGACGAAAGCACTTTGAGACGTCTTTAATTATTTGGATGCTTTTTTGATTCTTTTATTTTGGCTAAGGTCTTTTGCGGACACACTGGAAACACCTTATAATGATAACAGATCAATTCTTACGATGCGTCTATACAATCTGTGCATTTAATGATGAAAAATGCTATTTTAAATTGAAGTGGGACAGTGTTTCATCCAGAGATTTTTGGATGCATCTTTAATAAAAACTTTGTCTATCAGCATAGTAAAAAAAAAAATTAAAAAAAGTACCCCCCTTTTATATATATATATATATATATATATATATATATATATATATATATAAATAAATGCTATGTTAAATTCTAATGACCAAGTCTTTATTCATTTTTTCTTAACGAAATTCAAAACAATTCAGTGTAACTTGACGATCGGTAATAAACATAATTATCAGGATTTTTCATTTCATATATATATATATATTACTATGTTGGATTTGTGAAGGATGGAATGTTTTTATTAGGTCTCAACTAAGAGAGCTCAATGCAATACAGAGAAAGAAAATACTATATATATATATATATATGAAAAAAGGAAAACAAATTAAACACAGGTAGAAACCATCAAAACGAGAAATTTACCAGTTTTGTTCGGATCAACTAACGTTCGTTGATCCAAACAAAATCGAAAATCGGTAAATCTCTCGTTTTGATGGTTTCTTCATGTGTTTGTTTCCCTTTGGATTTTTCATACATCCTGTCCTCACGTCATTTCATTTTATTATATATCGTGTATTTTATCATCATACCTATATTATGCACCATCCATGCAGTCTGTAAGCTGTTTTGCCTACCACTAATAACTCCTATAGATAGTTAAATTTCTGAAGAGGATACTATAATTCCTTGGGTATTTAAGGTGCTGCAAGTGTCTCTGACTCCGGGGTAGGCAACACTAGGAAACGTCTCACGTCTCCTCTATGCAGTCCGATCCAAAAGGTTGATACCAGTCAAGTCACTTCGTATACACTCAAGCCAGGTCTTCCTTGGTCTACCACGTACCCTTCGTGCCTCGGGTATCCATGTATGTTATTGAGTTGATGCAGAGTGTGGCACACTGTACATGGCCAAACCACCTGAGACGCCGAGCGCGTAAGGCATCCAAAATCCCACAGCTACAATGATGAAGCACGGCTGAAGGGATGCTTTCCTCTAGTTTGCTGCTGCACATTCACCTGATCATGGCACAGCTATGACGCGAAGCTGCTGCAAATCAATGCGTGATGGAGGAGCGAAAATGGTCCGAAAAGATCTTTCCCGGAGTCCTAACCAATATCCAGATAGTTTGCTCTCCATACGTCTGCGTCCATTGTTATCCCTTTTAGTTTAGGTCAGCAGTTGAGGTTAATCGGGAGTCAACAATTTTTACAGGAGTCTGTGTCAGTTTTAAAAAAATTTTATTTGGGAGTCAGATTTTTTTTTTTTTTTTTTACAGCGAACCAAATGAGCCAACTGCTGAACCAGATTGAGTATTTATTTACTTAAAAAATTTATTTTTTTTGTTTTAATTATTACGATATAGCACTTTTTTTTTTAGTTGAGTTTGTTAATATACATTAACCCCTATTCATGAAGGAAAGACCCCCCCCCCCCTCGGCCCTGGAAGTATATACTTTCAAAGTCATTTACATATAAAGAGAGAATCCATTCCTGATTGATATCTTGAGAGAGAAGTCAACTGGTAGTAATGAATGAATTTTGAATTACTCAATTCTAAATGATCTTCTCCATTAACCAATCAACTAAGATGGAAAGGAAAATTGGGAACGGGGGGGGGGGTGCTCTTCTGTTGCTGCTTTAATTTAGTTACAAAACAACAACTGGTCATCCATTTGATTTTCTGTCCTGAATTTTTCATCAATTTTAACTCTGACGCTCTTTCTCTCCTGTCTCTCTCTCTCTCTCTCTTTCTCCTATCTCTCTCTCTTTCTCCTATCTCTCTCTCTTTCTCTCCTGTCTCTTTCTCTCCTGTCTCTCTCTCTCTTTCTCTCCTGTCTCTCTCTCTCTTTCTCTCCTGTCTCTCTCTCTCTTTCTCTCCTGTCTCTCTCTCTCTTTCTCTCCTGTCTCTCTCTCTCTTTCTCTCCTGTCTCTCTCTCTCTTTCTCTCCTGTCTCTCTCTCTCTTTCTCTCCTGTCTCTCTCTCTCTCTTTCTCTCCTGTCTCTCTCTCTCTCTTTCTCTCCTGTCTCTCTCTCTCTTTCTCTCCTGTCTCTCTCTCTCTTTCTCTCCTGTCTCCTATCTCTCTTTCTTTCTCCTATCTCTCTCTCTTTCTCCTATCTCTCTCTCTTTCTCCTATCTCTCTCTCTTTCTCCTATCTCTCTCTCTTTCTCCTATATCTCTCTCTTTCTCTCCTGTCTCTCTCTCTTTCTCTCCTGTCTCTCTCTCTTTCTCTCCTGTCTCTCTCTCTCTTTCTCTCCTGTCTCTCTCTCTCTTTCTCTCCTGTCTCTCTCTCTCTTTCTCTCCTGTCTCTCTCTCTCTTTCTCTCCTGTCTCTCTCTCTCTTTCTCTCCTGTCTCTCTCTCTCTTTCTCTCCTGTCTCTCTCTCTCTTTCTCTCCTGTCTCTCTCTCTCTTTCTCTCCTGTCTCTCTCTCTCTTTCTCTCCTGTCTCTCTCTCTCTTTCTCTCCTGTCTCTCTCTCTCTTTCTCTCCTGTCTCTCTCTCTCTTTCTCTCCTGTCTCTCTCTCTCTTTCTCTCCTGTCTCTCTCTCTCTTTCTCTCCTGTCTCTCTCTCTCTTTCTCTCCTGTCTCTCTCTCTCTTTCTCTCCTGTCTCTCTCTCTCTTTCTCTCCTGTCTCTCTCTCTCTTTCTCTCCTGTCTCTCTCTCTCTTTCTCTCCTGTCTCTCTCTCTCTTTCTCTCCTGTCTCTCTTTCTCTCCTGTCTCTCTTTCTCTCCTGTCTCTCTCTCTCCTGTCTCTCTCTCTCCTGTCTCTCTCTCTCTTTCTCTCCTGTCTCTTTCTCTCCTGTCTCTCTCTCTCTTTCTCTCCTCCCGACTCTCTCTCACTCTCTCTCTCACTCTCCCGACTCTCTCTCACTCTCTCTCTCACTCTCCTGACCCTCTCTCTCTCACTCTCTCACTCTCTCTCACTCTCCCGACTCCTGACTATTTAACTATAAGCCAGCCATCGTCTTCCAGACTGACAAAACAACGATGCTAACTATAAGGTCTGTTGTCTTAAAGTCTTGGAAACTTCTTCAAAGATGACCTAACTGACAATAATCAGTTTGAATGTGACCCAAACTTGTAGCATGCTCCGACCTTCTCATTCTTGTTTAAATTAATTTAAAAAATTTTTTTTTTTTTATTAGAACTTTCTACATTCTTAACAGAATATTGCTATAAACTGATTTGGCTTTGATATTTTCTTACTGGCTGAATCATTTCAATCGACATAGGTATCATTAAAAACGTCACTCATAATATAATGTCGTGAGTTGCATCTATTTGTTTATAAAACCAAAATTACTGAATTTGGCATTAAATGACCAAAAAAAAGGTTTGTATGCCGTAAAACGAAACTACCGAATCAAACCACGTCAATCAGATCCTACTCTAAGCTACAGAACTGGAATTCTCTTTCATAATCGGTGGATTTTCCGAAAGCTCAGCATAGAAGTTATCCTAAGGAGGAATCAGTTATACTGGTAGGTCATGTGAAGCACTGATCCTCCTGAATAAACTGTTGTAGAAGCAGGGATGTCTGGAATCGCAGGAATATTGGCCAACCAAGGAAAACTTGAAAGCGATTGGACAAGATTGTACAGAATGGAATTTTGAGACGGTGGACCCGCTGAACTATGAGGACTGGAGAGTGGGTTTGCGGAATATCAAAAAGCGTCTGATAATGGTAAAGTGATGTTATTGAGAGAGAAATCATCACCTAAGACGGTTTTCTAGAGCAAAATCTTTTGAAAATTGGGAAGCGAGATAGTCAGAATGAGTGACAAAATGGTGGAATGAGAAATTCTTTTCATCATAATTATGCAGCTTCCATCCAGTGTCACTTTGTCCGCCACCCCATATCTCTTGCATATCTCTAATTCATATCGGTGCAGTTAAAAAATAATAAGAAAGAAAATTGGAACGTTTTTCAAAAGGAAAGAAAAGAAATGTATAAATCTGTATAAAAAGCAGAAAGGAAAAAAAAATGGAAATAGATTTGCTTTCTCAATTCCCCTAAATACTTGAAATGGATTTGTCTGGCAGTGTGATGGGACAGATACACATACACACACACATATATTTATATTATGTAAGTTTCTTTTTCGTTAACATAAAGGTTTATGTTGTAGCTCAGTAGTGTACGATTAGAGAGCTATTAATTTAACGCACATCTTGCCATAGACGTAATATGAACATTCATATGCAAAAATAGGGTTAAACAAGTATTTCCCTTGGGGGGGAAAAAAAATTGTGAGGAAAAAGAATATGTAAAAGATCAATAAATATTGGATGCATTTGAATTCTTCCAGCATAACTGGTGAGTTTTTATGCACTGAGGAAGCCTCCTCATAAAAATGATATTTTGTATATCCTGAAAATATCTTCTTGGGATGGGCAGAAAGAATTGTTTGCAAATGAGTATTTTTTTTGAAGAATATATGGAATGTTGTTCCTTGAATAACTAAGGTTTTACATGATGTTAAATATATATATATATATAATAAATATTTGTTATTGTTTATTATTTATGTACGTATACGTTTCGTCCTTTATAATCGGGACTCATCAGCATAGAGATATGACTATTCACTACCGGTCATGTGATATGAAACCCCGGATTACGAGTATTTTGCAACTCAAATCCCGACGCCTGAACCACTCAGCCAATGTTGAACAGCGAATAAACGGTGATAATTTTAACACTTTATGTGGCGGCTTGACGTCATAAGAGCATTCTACTTAATGAAAGGAACGATGCATTTAAAGCTAGCGACCTCATGCTACATATATATATATAATAAAGACAAACGTTATTGAACAGCACGGAATGTTTCTGCTGAAGTCTTTTACAATTCTTTCAGATGATCCATAGAGTATTTTTGACAAATTGTCATATCTTGGATCCATAGGTTTTATGTTCCATTCTTCGCGAGTTCTTTTGTCTTCAATTGTTTCCAGACAGGGAATTAGTCAGGTGTGTTCATATCTGCTAAGTTCATTGAACGATGCTATAATGTATGGCTTTTTTAAATGAACGCATTGGTGATGAGATACCATATGCGGGATCTAAACACGTAATTAAGAATTAAAATAAAAATTAAAAAGTACCTTTTTTTTTTTTTCTCTTTTTGAGAGCTAAGCTAGTTACTTAAAAATATTGTGGCTAGTCTCGTAATTGACATTGTTGATTGCAAAATGTCTAATTTTTATATACAATGCTTAAAAAATTGGGAAATTTTATGTTGTTGACTAAGAAGTATCTAAATTGTGACTGGGGCCAGTTACGTTCTTTCAAGTGTTGGCAGGTTTATGTTGCCTAAATATACATTGCTCTTTATTACAGAGTCGCAGGTTATTTTTTCGTGTTACATTATTGAAACAGTCTACATGTTTTCTTCCTCAGTCGTACTTTGAACTTTGTAGATCTCTTTTCGACAAACAAGAATCTAATATTTACTTTATTTTCTTTTTTATCAGAGATTTCCTACCTCGAGGATCTGGCATCGTCACCCGTCGACCCCTTGTCTTACAACTTTTCAACAGCAAATTAGGTAAGTATTCATTCTACTTTCAAAGTATCATGACGAGCAACTCCAACTAATGTGCCTTTATAATTAGTTTGCATCGTGTAACAGTGATACTGTCATATTTGTTGTTATTTTCTAGGAATGGTCACAGAGGCTATTTAATAATTAAATTAAATCTTGCAGGTTATGGCACATGCCATTGCATCGTACTTTAAGATTTGTCCTCCTGCTGATTTAAAAAGAAAAATCTATATATAAAGAACAAAGTTGTCCGTATGTGTGTCACGGCATAACAGTTGTCTCCCTGCTCTTCCTGTCAGTTTCTATTTACTTGCCTTGCTACTATGACAAAGTTAGACACAGGGTCGGTTTTTAAGGTGGGAAAAATATAGTATCCTAAAAAGAGGACTCTGGATTGGAACAGAAAATAAAAATTGCCTCAGTCTAGAAAGATTCCTCTCTCAGTGATCTAGGACAAAAAAATATGAACTGTAGTATTAAAACAGATACTACACTGTTGCTCCCAACCAAAAGGCTTCCTGTCGGTCTGTTTTCTTGTCAGTTTCTTCATTGGATGCCTCTGTTGTCTTTTGTATCTCTATTTCATTTTTTCTTTAAAAACAAAAATAAAAATTTAATTTTGAACATTTATCTTTCGTAGTTATTTCTAATTAAATCATGGAATTTCCATGGACACTTTAAATCTATAAAGCTAAAGTCAATTTATTGTTGGTCTCTGTTGTTTTTATATGCGTAGAATAAGCAGAAATTTAAAAAAAAAAACACTAAAGAATTTCCTCAAACATCTCAAATTAGGAGAGAACTGAAACAGTCAGCAAATACATTTTCAAAAATACTTTATTCATAACTGTCTGGCCTTGACCTGGAGTATATGACAATGTTTATATTGAATACATTGATTTTTCAAGTATTCAAATTTAAAAAAATTATTCTGAAATGTATAATATCAGCAGTGTGTTAATAACATTGATATCAACGATATTGTCCCAAGACCTACATTTTTTTTAATAGAAAATATCTTTTTGCCAAAAAGAAAAATCAACTTTTCCGTATTCCTAAGGCAGATGCTCTTCCGTAGTGAAAATGTTTGCGATGTTCAGCGAGAAATGACCTTGACTTTTTTTCTTTAGTTGTGCTGCTTACCCGATAAGCGATGCAACAGTTTCACAAAAAAAAATGGTTGCTACGCCATGCCTGCTCTGATACTTAAACTCCTAAGGGGAGATAACTCTGTTTTTCAATCTCACTTGAAGGTTGTGGCATAATTTCTCAGGGATTAAAATTTCCAATTTCTTAACCACCAAATTAATGATGCTGGTCTAAGCAGCATAGAAACAATTTTAATAATGATAAAGAATCAAGATAATTAGAAAATAATAAAAATAATAGAAAAAGGCAGTATGAGGTTTTGTGATTCTTAAAATAATTGAAATCAATGTAGACTGAGGTATTTTCATACTCATTAACCTCTTTTTTTTTTATTTAATAAAAGGTATCTTTTAGTGTTTAGATTGGATAAAAGAATCCAAGAGTTCATAAATATTATTAAAATAAAAAATATTGAAATTGATGAGTAACTTCTTTATTAGCTTATGTAACCAACGTTTCGGTCAATGCTAGCTTCATCCGGTGATGGTGTGATGAATAGTGATAGTCAAAATATGAATTTCTGAAAAAAAAAAAAAAATCAATTTTGAAAAAATTAAGGGGGGGGGGGGGGCAATGGCTTGAACTTTAAATTTTGTAAGCAATTTTTTTTTTACTATGTCATAAATCTTTGTGTTTACAGTTTTGCACTACATTTTAAGAAACTGAATTCCCAAGGGGCCCTCGCTCAAATCATTGCCTGTATTGCCCATGGACTCGCTACACTAAAAAAAAACAGTGCTTATGCAGTTTATGAATCGGGCTATTTTTTAGATAGAATTTTCATGTTAAATTCAATATTTACGGTTTCGTTTGTTTATTAGATTGTTAGGTGAAAGTACAGACTAGTTAATCAACCCCCACCTCCCCATGTTAAAAATGTGTTTATAAATTATAACGTTATTATTTCAGCTCAGTTCGTAAACTGCATAAGTACCTAAAGAAACAAACTTATCACTTGTTTCACAATTAGAAATAATATTAAATTGTAAGATCCCGCTGTTTACTATGGTGTATTTTAATTAACATTTTGAGAGCTTTTAAAATTAATGTTTGTATAAATTATATCTAAGTAAATCCTTAAAAGTATTTTTCTGTGTAGAGTTTGTCACAGTTATTGCAAGCCATTGTATAAATATCTGTTATATGAGCCAATAAAAATGTTGTTTTTCTCTATAACAATATTTAAAATGTAGCTATTGCAAGTTGTCTACACATTAGGAGTTTTTCTGAAGATTCCTAACAGTTATATATACTTAAGTAATTTTTATGTTTTGTTCAGTGTGACCATAAGCATTTCAGGCTTCTTCTCAACTCAAATCTTAAAAAAAAAAAAACCCACAAAATCTTGCAAATCAAATTCTGTAAATTATTACATCCAATAATTTCTAGAATTAAAAAAAAAATCTATATTTCTGAATTCATCCAATTCAATCTTACAATGTTCTATTTTAATAATAGGGGTGGGACGTAATGGGTGAAAATGTCAGATTCATGCGAGTAGTATTTTTTTGTGTTCATTTATACATAAATAACACTAAACAATCAAACATTTTTTTAAATTTTGCAAAATTCAGAAGGTGCAGGCCAATAGTTTTTGGCTATTTTACATTCATGAAAACCCTTTAACAGTCTGAAAATGGTCTTAAATTAAAGTACTATATCAGATTTAACCATCTATATCCATTCATAGCTTTTGATGATGTTTTAGGACCTGCAATGTCGCATGAAACCACTTTTTCACTGAAAAATTATGGATTTTGAGTCCCGTGGAGCCCTAACGGCTATTTTTGGCCTGCACCTTCTGAATTTTGCAAAATTTTCAAAATGTTTGATTGTTTAGTGTTATTTATGTATAAATGAACACAAAAAAATACTACTCGCATGAATCTGAAATTTTCACCCATTACGTCCCACTCCTATTAATAATGTTTAGATGCGGCTGTGTAAACATAGGGTTAGTATGGTAAATTTTCGTGTAAGGTTAAAAGTTAAATATGATGGAATTTTCCAATTAGAATACGAATAAGAGCTACATGTCCTGACAGTGACGTTACAGACAGGAACCCGCTAGTCTGACATGGCACATGAAGAGGGACTATCTCTCTCTTGCCACAAGAGAGAGAGACTGACTCGCTGTTTCATGCGTAGTGGACAACTTAGGGGATGGAGAATACCCCAGCTACATTACACTAAACTGTGTTCTCCATCTGATCTAGCAATTATATTACTCTATGGGCAAAAAAATTGAATTGTTTAATTTTTAAATCTTCCTAAACAAAAATTTCTAGATCGAAGAAATAATTAAAAAAATATAATGCAATAAATCATGAGTTTGATTTAGTTATCGTAAGAATCACAAATATCTTGTAATTCTTGAATGTTTAACGATTTTGTCCTGTAATTAAGCTATTTTCGCTTTAAAATCCTGTCTTTTCTTCAATTTCTATTAATAGGAGAGAGTAATCTCCCATTTCTTTCTTAATAGTATTTATCTGGGTTTTTTTTTTTTTTGTTCTTTTTAATTTTTTTTCATTCTGAAACATTTAAGATTAATAAACAGTGATATAAGTTTTAGTGTATTTACATTGGTGGAATCATTTATTATTTTATTTTCTTTGTCAAAATGTAACAATAAAGAATTGGCTTAATATTGAACATACTTAATTGCATCCTCTGTTGTCTGTAAGATTATTGTGCAGTAATTAAACAAGGAACCCTTGAAAGTTTTTAAAGTTCTAAACCAACTTCTTAGGAGGACATGTTTTATTTTTCTTTAAATCATTTACTGTTTTCTCTAATTACCTCCGCTAAGGAGGTTATGTTTTCGGTTGAGTTTTTGACGAGCAGCCACATCACTTGACCAATCGTCACCAAAATTGGTCAAAATATTGGTCATGGTCTAACTTGAAACTGATTTAATTTTGGAAGATATAGGTCTCTGTCATGAAAAACGTGAAGTCACAATTATGGTAATAAACTTCGGTTCGGTCCATCATAGAGACTCATTACTTGGTCTATATTGTAATCAATGAAGTCTTGCGTCATATATGACCTTTGACATTGAAAAGTTCGGTCATGGTCGAAATTTTGGCAGTATTTCAACTTGTGATTATTTTTCCAAATTTGATCTATGGATTTGATGCTTTTTGATAACAGTAACCACCATGAAACATTTCAGCCCAATCAGATGAATAGTTTTTGAGTTATCAATGTTTCCATGGCATAATTTCAAGAGTACTTCATACAATATGGTGAAGGAAGGCCTATATAAGAATTTGGCCTATCCTTACGTTGTCAGGCAGAAGTATGAAGTTTCATGACTTCCTTATGTTCTTCTTTTAACCAATATATAAGAGTTGTTTGAAAAAAATGGACCATATAATATTCTTACAAAAAAATAAATTTTTAAAAAATTAAGTTTGATCCATAGTCATAAGACACTAATTAAGCAAAATTCACTAGATTTCAGTTTCTTCTCGAGTCCATTTAAGCTTAAACCTTAAATTTTATATATTTTCTAGAATCAAAATCATGTGATGAATTTTGATCAAAATTGGAATAAGAATTCTAGACATAAGTTTTAGTAGCATATGTTGATTTTAATCTTCGTAACGGAGCATAAGTGGTGCAAACTGTTCTGGGAATTAATTTTGCTCCTCCTGGGACTGGGTATTCTTCTAGTATATATATTTTGTAGCATTAAGGGATCCTTGAAGAGGTCATTAAGTCTAAACCTAGGTAATGTTGATGTAAGCCATTATATATATATATATATATATATATATAGGCAGCATCTTTTCTTGCAGGCAAATATTGTTGAATATAAGAGACAAGTCATGTCTAGATATCGTTTGGTAGATCCTTTCAATAGTCCGAATTAGGATCTTAGTTTCGGAGGGGAATTGGCTGATGAATTTGCCATAATTTGAATTTGTTTCCCAAGTACTTTCGGACCCATCTGGCTTCATCTTTGGGGGAATGAGGTTAATCAAGTATATACCATGTGTTAGTATTTCGTACTTAGTACATAATTACCGCCAAAAACCTTATATAAATACTAACACATGGTCTATACCTGATAACCTCATTTCGCCGAAAATTATTTGTAAGTAAATTTTCTTTTCTTCTTGTATTTAGAAGAAAAGAAAATTTACTTGCAAATAATTTTTTTTAAAACTTGTGTTTGTGTATAAATTTGTGAGGAATGTGTTTTTCGTTATTTTATTTTTGTAATCTTATGACGAAATCCCTCTTCTCCCAGCAAATATCCTTCTGCAAATAATCATCTGCTCTGGTGGGTATTTCAACTTACCATCTACGTACAGCGATTATGTAAATCTCGGATCAAACAACATCTATTCCTACTTGTAAATGATATAATAATGTTCAGGATTAATTTCATATATTGAACAGGATTATTGCTGCAAACATCTCTAGATATTTCCTATCTCTTTCTCTCTCTCTCTTTCTCTCATACACACATACACACACACACACACACACACACACACACACACACACACACACACATACATATGTGTGTTAGCTGTACCAACCTTGGGATCCATTGTTTAAATTTATTTTGTAAATATTTCTATGTTCTATACCCATGCCTAGGAACAGTAACCTTACTAAAAGAATAAGTTATTCCTCTTAACTGATTTTTTAAGATGATTATTTAAAAATATTACCATATTACCAAATTACTGGATTATTTATTTTTATAAATAAACTGTAGGCAAGTATGTTATTGCCTATAACACATTACAACAATAACAAATGAAAATTGTCTAGTTGGAAGCAAAGATTGATTTGTCAACTTAATTGCTATTTGGGCCAAACTTTAAAAATCTTACTTAATTTTATAGATTAAATACATAAAAATAAATTTGTCTTATCTGAGCACTTTATTACAGTTTCATGGTTTACACATTGTTCAGAAGTGTTATATATATTGAATAAAACCTAGAATTGAGCAAAAAACCTGATTTCCGATAAAGAATGACATTGTTGTGTCTGGTTGAATTATATTTTCTTACTAATCTGAGCATTTTAAAATTATAAATATCTAATTTCTTTCATATATTTAATTCGATTATTTATTAATTGAAAATCTAGAATATTAAAGATAGTTATTTTTGTCATGGGCTGAAAAGATCTTGAGCCGGTTATGTGTACAAAGTATGTCATCTGGATTTGGCTCGGTTTCGGAATTCATATCTGAACAGCCGTTTTTAAGAAGTTTATTTTTGTTTCAATTCTAACCGTTAGTGTGAGAAATGGACCCAACTTTCACATTTATTCATTTAGAAATAATTTCAAGCCAAACAAAAAGGACACTTTTGTTTTATGTTTTCCAATTTATTTTGAACACTTTAATGCTGATATAAAGACAGTGCAGCTGCTATTGCTCAGAGGCAGCAAACATTCTGATAATTCAACTGCCATAAGTTAGCTACGAATAGACAGAAACTTATAACGTCAAGAAATCATTGTAAGACTGTGATAGATGAAGCAAAGAGAAGGTATACAGAGATGACTAGAAAACACATTCAGTTACAGAAACTAGGTCCTCGTGATTTCTGGAAAATCTTCAATAGTGTGGTGAACAATGGTCAATCAACAATTCCCCTCGCTATCAAACCACAATGACGTTGTTTGCACGGTAACTGATAAGGCTGAACTACTTGTCCAGCATTTCGCCGTAACTTCTACTTTGGACTACGCAACCCACTCCCTCCTAAATTTCCCATTGTGGACTGAAGCCATACTTGATGACCTGGCTATCACCCCATCTCATGTTTGGGACATCATAAAAAACCTTGACATCTCCAAAGCATGTGGGCCTGATCTTATACCAGCAATAGTAATAAAGAAATGCTCTGCTGAACTAGCCCCTGTCCTCTCCAAACTCTACAACAAATGCCTTGCTGAATCTTGCTTCCCTGATAGCTGGAAAATTGCCTCTGTGGTACAAGTCTACAAGAATTCTGTAGATAGAACTGACCCTCAGAATTATCGCCCCATCAGTCTCCTCCCACTCTTCGCTAAAATCTTTGAATCTTTAATCAATCTAGTAATAGTCCGGCACTTAGTTAATGCTAAAATTCTTTCTGACCATAAATATGGATTTAGGCAAGAACGGTCTACTGCGGATATCCTAACGATCATCTTTAAATGCATATACCATACACTGGACAAGGCAGGTGAAGCTAGGGTGGAAGAACCTGTTTCAGTTGTAGCTTTAATGAGCTCGACATCCTCAGGCTCCAAAACTCTTTGTTTTCATATTGTAGTAGTTCATTTTTATTTTCATATTCTTCAATATGAAACATAAAGAACAGACTTTTAGCCTGAGGATGTCGAGCTTATTAAAGCTACGACTGAAACCGGTTCTGAATGTGTAACTATGCTAAGTTTGTATAAATAAAACTTTGTACTAAAGTAGGTAGTTTTGTTTATTGACAACTATTGTATAAACACAGTAAAGATTCTCCGCATTTTTACCTTGTGGATACACACCTTACTTGGATTACTATATATATATATATATATATATATATATATATATATATATATATATAATCCATGTAAGGTTAGTGGGAGAGAACACCAGCAGAGTGCTCGATTATTAAGAAAAGTTTTAAAAATATAAGAGCGTAATATTTATCTATATATGTATCACAGAAGATCAGAACAACATCAGTACCGTCGGTTTCAAATCCAAACAAAGGGGACCTATAGTTGGTCTTCTATGTTGGACTTTCTTCAGCCTCTGTTTATGTCTGTCGCCCCGGAACAGAGGCTAAAGAGAGAGTCCGGCATAGGAGACCAACTATAGGTCCCCCTTTGTTTGCATTTGAAACCGACGGTACCAATGTCGTTCTGATCTTCTGTAATACATGCATATATATATATATATATATATATATATATATACACACACACACACAATTTATATTAAAATAATGCTGAATGTGACCCATTTGCCAATTTCTCTTAATGGTTTTGAACGATTCCAATTAATATATTGATTTATGAAATATTGGAATTTTTTTAACCAATTTTCTACCAGAGTTTCAAAATCTTCATAATTGATTAACTGACCTCCTGGTTTTCTGAACTAAATATCGGCTCTTTAGAAAATTGCAGTTTTAAAAATGAAAATTCTATTTGTTCGTTAATATCAAGTGTTGACCTCAAATGTAGAATGTTTGTTTTTCTCCAAACTTCACCTTCATTCTGGTTTATTTGTTGTTTTATGGCATATCACCCCTTTTTTGGTCATTTAATGTCGAAATCATTCATTTTGGTAAAAGTTTTTTTCTATAATTAAAATTCTACATATCTTTAAATATTCATAAATTAGTTTTTGTTGTATTTTTTAAATAAGCAGCCTGCAAGCGATAGATACTATTCAACTAAGGCCATCCCTATAACAGGCCAAGGGATTTAACATTTGAGATTTTTAACTGGAGGAAAGATTTCCAGTCAGCCAACAGAAATCTTTTTAGCAGCTAACAGTAACACTTCACTGTTATTGCTATGAGAAAATTTAATTCTGAAAAAGGGTTCTAACCATGGCCGTCCCTACTACAGGCCAGGCAATCGTGCAACTGGGGTCTTTTACTGGGGGCCATGTGAATTTTCTTAAATATTCGATATAGAAGTTGCAAACAAAGGTAAAATTCCTCTGTGAGATTAGTTTGATGTTTTATGTGTTTTACATACCAAATAATAAGAACCACAATGAGCTAATTGATAAATTTTACAATTGACAAATTCCTATAAATGAAGAAACAGGTAGTTTTGAATAAACAAAGGCAAATGCATATTTCAATGAAGAATTTTTATTTCAATGTAGTATTTTTTTTAGAGATTTTGTACTTATGTCAAAAGATCATTACTTGTATATTGTGGTTAAAAAGAAAAAAAGGATCCGCACCAGTTGATGATATAGTTTGCAACTTCTATATCGAATATTTAAGAAAATTCACATGGCCCCCAATAAAAGACCCCAGTTGCACGATTGCCTGGCCTGTAGTAGGGATGGCCATGGTTCTAACCCATTAAATTTATTTCAGCTGAGATTCTGTATTATATCATAA
Source organism: Sepiola atlantica (assembly GCA_963556195.1). Lineage (NCBI taxonomy): Eukaryota > Metazoa > Mollusca > Cephalopoda > Sepiida > Sepiolidae > Sepiola > Sepiola atlantica. The sequence goes on from OY744538.1 coordinate 68,887,193, forward strand.
ATTACATTTGGATTATAAGTTTGTGAGTATACTGTAAAAAGTCAAATATGAATTTTATTAAAAACTATATTTTCACCATTATTAATGAAAAAAAAAAAATTAAAATTCATGTTTTAATTTCTTGAGCCAAATTTACTAGTTAATTTGATATATTTTGTAAAAGTTTAAATCCTTAAGGTTTCCCTTTCATACTGACATTGTTGTTTATTCAAGAAATACCATGTTTTTTATGCATTTGTTTATTGAAAGTAACCTGTCTCTTCATTTATAGAAATTCCTTAATAATTATTAAATTAATCAATTAGCTTATTGTGGGTCTTATTTGGTATGTAAAACACACAAAAACATCAAACTAATTTCACATGGGAATTTTCCCCTGTTTTTAACTCGTATATCAATTATCTAGGAAAATTTAAATTGTCTCCAGACTCCAGTTGCATGATCGCATGGCCTTTTATAGGGATGGCTTTGTTTCAACCCATTGATGGGAGCTTAGCAGATATTACCATTCTGGTAATTACATGCATTGCTATTTTACTTATGAGGAGGCATTAAATGGCCCCAAAAAGGGTTGATGGTCGGTTAAAAATTCGATCTGCTATTACTAATCAGCAGAGCATTGCCACTGTCAATCAAAGGAAAAGTCTATCAGGTGTGTTTACATGATGGACAGAACTGAAGTTTCACACTTTTTGGGATCTTGACTTATATTGAAACCGGCATTTTTAGTTATATACGGTGAATATGGGCTTCTGCACCAATAGCATAATTTCTAACAAACTTTGAATGATCGTAATTCGGTGGCTAATTTTAGCTACCAAAATAAGTTTGGTACCATTGTTTGTACTTTGCACAGATTAAGACAAACAGATTGTAAAACATTAACGGCAAGAACTTGTCTGGCTACAACCACAGCAAAGAACTCTATCTCTCTATCTCTCTCTCTCTCTCTCTCTCTCTCTCTCTCTATATATATATATATATATATATATATATATATATATATATATATATATCTCTCTCTCTCAAAACTTCCGTAAACAAAGTTTCTTTCCAAGAACATTCCATCTGTGGGACTAGATACATGAGACTGCTTCCCAACCGACTACAGCATGGTCGTCTTCAAGTGTAATGTAAACAAATACTTTTTGGATAATCAATTTCTCTTAAGTAATCTTCTGTCCACCCCACCCATTGTTTCTGGTAGTCTTGTGGTGGAGATCATCGTCCAACTGACGATATCTTTAACCCTTATTTTCGAGTGAACCCCCGAGGCATGATAAGCGATGACCCATTCATTGATAAAAGAAAAAAAAGATCATTTGGTCCTTTTCTAACTGGATGTTTCTTTTATTAGTTGTATGAACTTTTGTTTTTATTATTATCATCTTCATCATCTTCATCATCTTATTCATCTTCATCATCTTATTCATCTTCATCATCTTCTTCATCATTATCATCTTTATCATCTTCATCTTAATCATCTTCATCTTCATCTTCATCATTATCATCTTCATCTTCTTTATCTTCATCTTCTTCATCTTCATCATCTTCATCATCTTTATCATTTCTTCTTCTTCTTCTTGCTGTACCTATCCGGCGTTGCTCAGCAGTTTTTTTAATTTTTGTTTCACATTTCTTTTTTATTTTATTTTCTCTTTTAAATAGGATTTTTAAAAATTTAAATTTAATTACCGTATTGTTCGGTCATTAAGTTATTAACAAAATTGTTATAAAACTATAACTAATTTTGTTAAGGTAATGTTTTCATCGCTATAAAATTATTGTATGTAAAATAGCTTAAACTTTCAATCGTTTAATAAATGATTTCCTATGAATTTTAAATTTTTAAATGACTTTCTATTCGGCACTATAAATGCTTTTAAATTCTTTTAAAATTTTGAAAGTTGAAAGTGATTATAAAGGAAATGAACAGATTTGATCCCAAATTCATGTTCTGGGCCATCTGAAGATCACAAACAATGTGAAACCATGGTTATGGCTGACTAAAGACACGTAATTCTTTCGAGTACTTAGGTCTGTGTCACCTCCATTTCGCTATTGACGTTCCTGGTACTTTTCTGAACATTTTCTGAAGGCTTCTTTGCAATCATTTTTGCCTTGATATTGTATGGTTTTCATCTGAAGACATGATATCCATGTGGCAACTTAGAATTTGTTCACGCATTCTCTGAATTCTTTCAGATACACGTGTAAAATTTCTTTTGCTCCGAAGTTGACATTAAATCACAGTATGATATAACTTAGATATGTCATTTTATTTATTTATAGCTCTATTGTAATTTTTGAAATAATTATTGGGTTGGTGCAAAAACAATGGCGTTTTTTGACGTTCAACTTCCAAAGACCGTAACTTCTTTTATACCAAACTTTATTAATCAAAATAAGAACCATTAGAATCAACACATTTTTACCAACGGGAAACGAGTTTACTTATTCCATTGTCATAAAAATCCAGAGTTCTGGAAGTGATGAAGTCATTGAAGGCTGATTCGGCATCATCTCGGCTTTTGAAGCATTTCTCGTGCAAGAAGTTGTCGAGATGCTTGAAAAAGTGATAATCGGTGGGAGAGAGGTTCGGTGAATATGGCGGATGAGGCAGTCTCGTAGCCCAATTCTTTCAGCTTCTGCAGGGTCAGTTGTACAACATTCGGGCGAGCGTTGTCATGGAGGAGAATTGGTCCGTGCATATTGACCAATCTTGGGCGCGTACGTTGGAGCTTCTGGTGCATTTCGTCAATTTGTTGGAAGTACTTCTCCGCCGTAATCGTTTCGCCCGGATTTAAGAAGCTGTGATGGATGAGACCGGTTGCAGACCACCAACCAGTCGCCATAATCTTTTTTTGGTGCAATTTCGGCTTCATGAAGTGTTTTGGAGCTTCGCCGGCATCCAACCACTGTGCCGAACGTCGCCAATTGTCATAGAGGATCCACTTTTCATCACACATCACAATTCGCTTGGGCAGTTTCTGTTGCACAGCAAGAGCGTAGAAGACACCTTAAAACGACGATTTTTTTGATTATCGTTCAATTCGTGCGGCACCCATTTATCCAGGTTTTTTGACTTCCCTATTTGCTTCAAATGGTGAATGACTGTTGAGTGGTCGACCTCGAGTTTATCGGCAACTTCTCGTGTGGTTTTGCAAGGATCGGCTTCAATTAAGGCTTTCAGATCTTCGTTATCATCCACCATCGGCCGGCCTTGACCATCTTCATCTTCGAGGCTCTCTTCACCATTACGAAATTTCTTGAACCACCTTTGTGCCGTACGTTCGTTAGTGGTTCCTGGGCCAAACGCATCATTTATGTCACGAGCTGTCTCGGCAGCTTTTCGGCCTAGTTTGAACTGGAACAAGAATATGGTGCGGATTTCAATTTTGCCCATGCTGTCGAAAAGCCTGCAAAAACAATAAATAAAGAGATAAAAAATGAAAACGAATAATACGATTCGATAGAGCGAAAAACACGCTTTAAAATGACTTATAACAACGCCATATTTATCAATAAATTAATTCAGAAAACATATATAAATATAACATATGTGAGAAAACGCCATTGTTTTTGCACCAACCTAATATTTAAATGTTTAAAGGTTTGAATATTGAGCTTCATTTTGCTTTGGAAATTGATTCTCATAAGAATCGATCTGAACTATATAAAATAATTGTTTTTATATCATCACATATTAAAAAGAAATTAAAAATAACTTTTAATCCATTTCAGAATATGCAGAGTTTGTTCACTGCAAAGGCAAGAAATTCTCGGACTTTGATCTGGTCCGTAAGGAGATCGAAGATGAAACTGACCGAGCAACTGGCGGTAATAAAGGCATCAGTAATATTCCGATCAACCTCAGAATTTACTCCCCACATGGTAAGTGTTAATCTTTTTTTTCTCTTTATCTTGAAATCAATCACTGTCTTTTTCAATTAGGCTTGTAACACTACCAATATTTTGTCACAGTACCTCTATTTTGTCACAGTACCAATATTTTAACTTTAATAATATGAAAAACTACCCTCATAGTGGCATGACCAATTTTCTGTAATTCCGTTTCCACTGAGGGTAAATTCCACTGCTTCCATTTTTAATTTTGGAAATTTTTTAGTTTTTTTCCATTTAATAGTATTTTATGAGAACATTGCAAGGATATTTGTTAAAAAATATTTGTTCGAAAATCGAATTATATTTTCCCATTAAAACTAATGTAAAAAAGATCAATTTTTAATAATATTGACTATTTTTTAGGTATTTAATGGGTTAATATACAAAATTATTGAGCATCGGTTATCTTATTGTTTTTAATACTAACTATAATGTATAATATAAACCCTCATTTTGTAAAAGAAATCGATTCTCTGTAAACTTTTTATGAATTAAGACCATTCTTAGTGTCTATTTTAACCATTGTATGACACATTTTGTAATTTTTTTTAAATATTTAAAAATATAGTTCATAAGAAAAAAACTCAGATTAAAAATAAATAAAACCGTAGATTGATTTAAACAAAAAACAAAAAAAACAGATCTGGATTTAAAACCCAGGAGTGGCAACCCTACACAGAACTGTTAACGTTTCATCAGATTGTATGCTTCGGTGTGGCGTGGTTCGGGAATCGAAATTTTGTTAGAAACCAAGGCGTTTTTTTGTTTTGAAATCTGAATTGTTTCAGTTTCGAGATGTTCATGAACTGAGATTTGAGTGTGTGTATGTATGTATGTATGTATGTATGTGTAAATAAATAAATAGAAAAAGATTCCAACTAACATATCTTTATTCTCCATCAAAGAGGTTCATTTTAACAGCTGTTTCTTCAATTGTCCAGACAATCAAGGTTTCTTTTGGGATCAACAAACCTTGAATCTTCTAGCACCCCACAAGAGATCTGAAAAAATAGGAACTTTTGAAATCATTGTTTTAGATCGACTTTTTACCCAAACACACGTGTACTCAATCTAAGATTGACACCATATTTTATTTTACCAGACAATCCAAAGCCTATATATATATATATATATATATATATATATATATATATATATTTTCAAAACTCATCAGTGTGGCTAGACATAGTGAGATTCAAAACCAGCAACATATATACAACTGATGCCAGCAATTTGTTCTATGCTTCAGCAATTCTGTGTGAGAAAAAATGTTTCTGAAAGAATTGTGTAACCCCAAGTGCCAGTTATGACTGGAGTCAGAAAAAATGAAAGAGTTGGAGTCTGTGAAACTTCTTTGAATATAACTTAAAGAAAATGGAACTATACTCATAGATTATCATCAAAGGAGATTCTTATAGCAACACCTTCCTTAAAAAAAAAAAAAACAACACTCAAAACATAACTCCCCTTCTGACACTCCCTGTGTTGAGGACATTATTTTTACTAGTTTTGCAGAAGATCAGATGATGGAAGTTGCTTTTATTATTATATATATACTGAAGTATTATAGCTCTATCTGTTTATAATCTGTCTTGACTACATCCTCTCTATGTCAGTCGACAAGTTGATAGAAAATGGCTTGACATTGGTACCTACAAGAAGCAGGAGATATTCTGCAGAGAAAGTTACTGACTCAGGCTATGCTGATGACCTTGCAATTTATTCTTCTTCTTTCGTTTGCTTCACAGTTAGATCACCAGCTCGGTTGAGAAAAGCCACATTAATGTTTTGTTGTCTAGCGCAGCTATGCCGGCTTCACCGTTGGGTGGTCGATATTTAAGACATGACTCGATGATGTGATCTACTGTCTGTTCAGAGTGACCACAGTCGCAGACAGCTGAGTCCCTGAGTCCCCATCCTTTCATGGTCGCGGTAAAACGACCGACACCTGTCCTGAGGCGGTTGAGCATTGTCCACTGCCGGCGAGGGAGGTCCATGCCTGGTAGGTTATCCGGGTCCTCCACAAATCTGTGCAACCTTGATTTATCTGCTGCCTGCCATTCCTCCGTCCAGCAACGTTTTAGCCAGATTCGTTTTGTGACGTCACCGGGTGTTGAAAGCAGGAGCTGGTGAGCATGCTCCGAGAATGGGCATCGTGACTTCAGGCGAGCTCGTGGAGGGGTCTCTGTGGTGACGCTACTAAACAAGCAGAAGCCCTACTACACCGTCTTGAAGAAATGGCCAATTGCATTCGGCTATTTGTTAATGCAATCAGCAAAGTCTGGGCTGGACAAGGTGAAAACAATCTGGAAGTCAAATCTTCCTACCAAGATGAAACATGACTTTTTTGAAGCCATTGTTACATCAGTTCTTGTATATGGAAGTAACACCTGGACTTTTTACTAAAAGATTGGAGGCAGCACCCCACAAGAGAGCAACTTAATGAACACCTTCTCAGATCTCAGCCTTGATCAGAGAGAGAAGAACCAGATTTGCTGGCAACTGTTGAAGGGATAAGAATGAAATTGTCTGCGATGCTCTTTAGTGGATGCCAAAACAGGGATGTAATTCAGTGGAGAGACCACACACAAATTACGCCAAGCAAATAGCAGAAAACACATAATGTATATATGAAGACCTACCTGGTGGATAGAGTGAGATGGCGTGATAGTCGAGAAGGTCCGTGACACTACCACGACTAGATGATGATGAAAGTACCTGTTTTTGAATCAATCAATCTAGCATTAGAAAACATACCGCTAGCTTATGTATGTTTGAACGAACCAAGTTTGAGTACGTGTTCCCTGCCGAAGCATGGCGCATGCCGACCTGAGGTCCTATCAGATCTTATCCCAGTTAGCAAAGTCTCTTAGCTAGTGGAACAAATGAGTCCTGGCCACCTTCTCTCTTTTTCTTTTTTTTTCTCTCGATTAGAAATTGTCATGCTTGTTTTCGGCTCTTGAAACAACCTGGAAAACAGTTAGCAGCTCATACCTATATAGATTTGGGAGGGTCCTACTAACCAATTTTTCAGCAATCTCTGTTTTTTTTTCTCCCCCCCCCCCCCCCCTCAACTGATGAATTTATACATATGTTTTTTGTAAATAAAGTGTCAAACCATTGGGGATAATAATGTTAAGTAGGTTCTACCCATAGAGTGAATGTGGTATTTTGGTGACTGAAACTAGTTTAGAGAATAGACCCAGAGGATGGCAGCGACCCCCATCTCATCCCATCCAATTTTGACCTTGTGCCACAGCTTATTTTATAAAGAAAATTTACTTTACTGTGAATTTTTTTGTAAAATTTTAAAGATGAATAAAATCTAGCATTGAAAAAATAGGGCAATAAAATTTATTTAAATTCAAACATACTATTTACATCATACTCTTCAAAATTAGTTTTATCACTATTGTCTTTCTACCACAATAAAAAAAATCTCTCTTCCATATATTTGATTTCTAAAGTAGGTAATTAGAAATCAATTTCCCATGACTACGCTGCCATCTTTCTCTTCATCTCTCCTTTTTTTTAAATTGAGTATTTAATTAAAGTACTAAAATAATTATTATAAGAATCAATAAAAAGATAAAGTAAAAGTTTACTGAAACTTTTATAAAAATGAAGATGCTATTTTAAATTTAATTGTGACAGACCAATGAAAATTCTATACATAAATTACTTTTTTTAATGAACTTAAAAATGAATATTAATGAATTTGATTTTTTTTTTTTTTTACTGTTTTCTTTTTTTCTGTCACTTTTTTTCATTTTCAAATTCGACAAAACTTTCAAAGTAATTTCTTAGGTTTTTAGTTCAATATACTTCCAGCAAGGTTTGTTGTAAGTAAAGTGGTCGACCGTAGTCTCCCTTTTCATTAGCTCTGACACCAAGATGTAGGGGAGGGTGCCACTTCTTTCCAAGGATTACTCCAGTTACCCTTTGTTCTTACCTTCTAATGCTGAGTGTTGAGCAAGCAGGCATCAAGTACCATTTTTTTTTTTTTTTTTTTTTAAATTTTTCGTATGACTCGACTGAGGATTGAAACTTGATCTCCTGGCCCATTAGTGAACACTCTAACCATTTTGCCAAATGGGCCGATTTGTTGTACATGTGTTTAATAATTCATTGATGTTTTTTCTACTTGTCTTTCGGTTTACAATCATTTGCTTCCATTAATTTTTTTGTGGTTTTTAATGTTTCATTTTAAGAATTTATTCAAAAATTTTATTTTTATTTTAATTAAAAATTATGACTTATGATTTGAAGAAATTAAAAAAAAAAAGAATTGCTAGAATAAATAATTTTCAAATTATCTTTCATTCAATACTATTTGTAATTTTGACATCAACGCTGGATAATTAAAAAAAAAATGACTTCACTCTTTGCATTGCCCTTTGACACATACCAAGTGAATAACTATTTTATACTGAATATTTTTTTGATTTAAGTTTAAATAGACTTTTTTAAAACCAGAAAAAGGGAGATAAATAATGAAAGTTGATGTTATAATTTTATTTATATATATATATATATATATATATATTTGAGCAAACAAATTACAAATTGATTTCATAAATTTTAGTTGAATTTTAATCTTAAACCGTTTGAGTCAAATTTGGTCATTTCTATAATGTTGATGTGTCTGCATTGTTGAACTCTTGGTTGACTTGTGTTTTCTTTCAGTGCTCAACTTAACGTTGATTGATTTGCCTGGCATGACCAAAGTGGCTGTTGGTGACCAACCAGTCGACATCGAGCATCAGATTCGAAACATGTTGATGGAGTTCATCACGAAGGAAAACTGTCTTATCCTGGCCGTATCACCTGCGAACAGTGATTTGGCAAACTCTGATGCCTTGAAAATTGCAAAAGAGGTTGATCAGCAAGGTGAGTCAAGAATATCTCCATTTTTTTTATTATAGTCCTTTTATTTAATAACATTTTTTTGCCCTTTTTTTTCTTTAAGCTCCATTTTTTTTCTTTTTCTCTTTATTTCCCCTTTTCTCTTTAGGTGACCGTTATTGTTTTTTTAGCGGCTTTTTCTTTCCCCCCCCCCTTTCTTTAGGACCTTTTTTTTTCCCTCTTTTTTTCATACAATTGTTTCTGCCCATTTCAAGGAGATGGAATGCACATAGCCTGGATGTATTATAATATGAACATTCATATGCAAAAATAGGATTTAGCAAGTATTTCCCTTAAAAATATGAGGAAAAAAAAATATATTAGAGATAAATGAATATGAAACACCTTTTAATCTTTTCAGCCTGATGGGTGAACTTTTATGCACTGAGGAAGCCACCTCATGAAAAATCGATGATATTTTGTATATCATGAAAAATTTATGTTCTTGAGATGGGCAGAAACAATAGGATGCAAATAAGGGTTTTTTGATGAATATATGGAATGTTGTTCCCTGAATAATTAAGGTTTTATATGATGTTATATATATAACATCACTCAATAAGTTCTTGGCTTGACATAGATGGTACAATAAAACATCCATATGATTTTTATAAAGTACTAACCTTCAAATAATACATGTCGGAATTTAAGCCAAATCGGATTAGTTTACAAATTAGTTATTGAAGTGAAGCTACTGTTGCAAATTTTCAAAACAATAGAAACATCTGAATTTCGTGTGTTGATAAAGCATCGCTTTCTGATGGGGAAAAATACTGTTCAAACAAAGCAATGGCTTCATAAGTATTATTCGGATTCTACTCTGTCAGAAACAACAGTTGAGAGGTTGTATTCTGACTTTAAACGCGGTTGTACACACAAATGATACTGAATGCTAAGGTCACCCAAATTCAATAGTTGTCACAGAAAACATTAAAAAAGTCCACAAACTCGTTTTGGCCGATCGTAACTTTTGAGGAATTGAAAATATCAGACGGCAATGCCATCGTTTTGCATCACCATTTGTCAATTAGAAAGCTACGTTCAAAGTAGGTGTCGCATTTGCTCACAGTCGGTTTAAAACCACAACATATTGATGATCCAGAGCGGTGTTTGCAACTATTTCAGTGCAACAAAAAACTTTTTGCGTCAATATGTGACAATGGATGAAACATGGACCCACCAATTTACTCTGGGGTCAAATTGTTGGTCAGCAGGTGGAAGCCATTCAAAGCGACCAAAGACGCGAAGACCAGCAGGCAAGGTTTTGGTCTTCGAATTTTCGGATGCGTAAGGTATTTTGTTCATCGATAACCTTGAGACAAGAAGAATCATCAATAGTGAATATTATGTATCATTATGAACGCGTTTGAAGGAAGAAATCGCCAAAAGACAGCTATAATTTATAGCCGTTTTTTGGCGATTTAACCATCTATATCCATTCATAGCTTTTGAGGATGTTTTAGGACCTGCAATGTCGCATGAAATCACTTTTTCACCGAAAAATGATGGATTTTGAGTCCCGTGGAGCCCTAACGGCTATTTTTGGCCTGAACTTTCTGATATTTGCAAAATTTTCAAAATGTTTGATTGTTTAGTGTTATTTATGTATAAATGAACACAAAAAAACGCTACTCGCATGAATCTGAAATTTTCACCCATTACGTCTCATCCCTACTATAAATGAAAAAGAAAAGTCCGATTTCACCAAGACAATAATATACCATGTCACAAGTCGATTGCAACGATGGCAAAACTGCATAAATTGCACTTTGAATTACTTTTGCACCTACCGTATTCTCTAGATCTGAACTACTGGCTGTTTAAATAATGCTCCAAGAAAAGAGATTTGGCTTTAATGAAGAAGTGATATTGGAAACTGAGGCATATTTTGAGGCCAAAGATAAATCGTTCTATGAAAAAGGTATCAAATTGTTAGAGAAACGTTGGATTCATGAGACTGTTAATGAATAAAGTTGAATGTTGTTTTATTAGCCTGAAGCTTATTGAGTGATGTGTTATATATCATCCTTATGTTCCCTATTGTTAAAATTTTTATAAATGACTTTTGTATTTTAAGGCTCAGAATAAAATGATTTTGATCATGAAGGCATGAACTAGGGCTTATTTTTTACGATTTTTCAACACGTTTCATGTAATTCAAAATGAAAATTTTAATAAAGTTCATCTTTTGAAAAAATTTCTTTTTTTCTTATATTTTCTGTATTAAAGATGTGTGCATCGAGAACAAAAAATCTGACTTGCGACCCCCTTTTTTTAATTAAGATCTTATAATATTAATTTAATCTTTAAAAATTGAACTTTATTATTCAATCTTGCTTTTTTCTATACAATAAAGTTAGCAGTCAAATATCGTCTGTGTGATTTTACAATAAACACATATGTTTCGGAATTTTTGAGATAAGGATTGATAATTTGTATTTGCCTACAATGACCTGTGGCTTAACGGATAAAAGTGCTAAGTAATAATCAGTTCTAAGGGACAGTCTTCTGGAGGTTGAAGGTTCAATCCTCAGTGCGGGTGACACTAAGTATACAATTACAAATTACTTAAAACTTCTACCTGGTCATGGCTGACAAAACGAGTGCAAGCTATCCCCGTGGATTAAATAAAGGATTTTGGTCGAAATTCTTTACAGATACTCAAGTTCGACAAGATCTTCCGGAGGTTACATCGGCTGAAACGTTGTGAGAATAACATCCAAGATGAGAACAATAGTTCGAATGATTCAAATTATATACAACTGGTTTAATTCTAAACGATGCTGTTCAATTAATTCGATAACCAAACGATGCCTTAATAAAAAGCAATTTAACTTTCACAAAACCCTTTTGAAAGAAAAGAAAAAAATCACCAGCATGCACTTGTAAGCTCTTAGCTTATCTTCTTATATAAAAAAAGTAAAGACAATTTTTCCTTTATTTCATTAACATTAATAGATTTATTAGCAAAAGATAGATTAAAAATGTTTTTATTAGTCAGATAAGGCAAATATTGGTCCATGTTGTTAAAAAAAAAAATTTGATCTATGTACTAAATTTTAATATTTGATCCTGATCAATATTTTCTTTTTTTATTAGAGAAGAAAGGCAGAAGAGCTTTCACCATTGAAAGTCCTGATAACTGCTACCCAAATTATCAGATACTACTTTAATCACAGACAAAATATTTGCATATTCACCGGTGAAAGAGAGGACAATCTTTATCTCGAACTCAGAAATTTATATGGAATTTCCAACTGAACACTTTATTCAATTAGCAGGGGTAGATTGTTCTTGTTCTGTCAGTCGTGAGCAGGTAGAAATGTTAAGTAAACTTTTTAATTACATTTTTTTTTATTATCACTTGTGTGGATTGAATCTTCAAACTCGAGAAGACTGCTACTTAGAACTAATTAATACTTAAAGATGGAAGGTTCAATCCTCGCTACAGGCGATAATAACTAAGAATAAAATTAAGAAAAAAAAATTCTTAACATTTCTATTCGGTCATGACTGACGGAATGAGAACAATCTACGCTGTGGATTTAATAAAGGGTTCAGTTTGAAATTCCGTATAGATTTCTGTGTTTGAAAAGTTGCACCTGAAAAAGGTCGGCAGTTGCACCAAAATGTGAAAATAACATCCAAGATGAGAACAATAGTTCGAATAATCGAAATTATCAATTTTCAAAAATTTCGAAAATATGTAAATTTTTAAAACCATCCAATCAATGCTGAGTACATTCTTTGGCCTCGCCCCAAAAATGAATGTTATATAATGCAAAAAATACTCCTAAAACAAGTTATGCAACCATGTAATGGGTTCCATTTCTATAAATACTGTGACTTCTTCCTATATCTATAATTTCTCCAACAGATGGTTGTTGGATTTCTCAGATATAATTAATATCTGCTCTTGTTTATTTCAATTAAAAATTTGAGTGTCTGTAAGGATTAATTGCATACAATATAAAAAGCAAAAAAAATCTACAAGTGAGAAAAAAAGATAAGGGAAAAAGAGAAGAGGGGGGGGGGAATGAACGAGTGGACGCCTGAAAAACATGCATGTCAGGGGCAATGCTGCTACTGCACTGCTTATGCAAGTTTCTCCCACAGACACTTTTCCCAAACAGGTTCTGAAAGCTGTAAGATAAAGTGAAACAGAGGGGAAAGAGAGAGAGAAGGACAGTAAATAAAAAAAAAGAGAGCAAGAGAAAAGAGAGAGAGAGAGAGAGAAAGTAAGAAAAGAGAGTAAGAGAAAAAAGAGAGAGAAAGTAAGAAAAGAGAGAGCGAGATTAAGAGAGAGAGAAAAGAGATACAGTAAGAAGGAAGAGAGAGAGTAAGAAGGAAGAGAGAGAGTAAGAAGGAAGAGAGAGAGAGTGAGAGAGAAAAGAAAGAGAAACGAGAGAGCGAGAGGAAAAGAGAGAGAAGAAATAATCAAATATGTACATTTATTCTGCATTTTTTGCTATGAAAGTGTTACTTTTAAAACTTAAGTGTAATAGACTGAGATAAATTCTATTTTCTAGCGGGAACGCGACAGTCAGACAGAACCTCTTATGAAATGTGGGGTAATCTAAGAATTCCAGAGAAATTATATCAGCATTGATTATTTGTGTTTTATTATTAGGATGAGAATAAATACTCACGATTTTCAAGGATTAAAAAAGTTTAAAATGATTAAATAATAAAATTAAAGGATTTATGATAATGACAAAAATAGTAATATAAATATAATGACAGAATAATGAATATAAACTGATGAAAAATACTTAAATAAATGATGAAAATACTGATATGTAGTGATGGGGGACTAGAATGTGGCCGCGGAGTGATGGGGGACTAGAATGTGGCTGCGGAGTGATGGGGGACTAAAATGTGGCTACGGAGTGATAGGGGACTAGAATGCGGCCGCGGAGTGATGGGGCACTAGAATGTGGCCGCGGAGTGATGGGGGACTAGAATGTGGCCGCGGAGTGATGGGGGTCTAGAATGTGGCCGCGGAGTGATGGGGGACTAGAATGTGGCCGCGGCGTGATGGGGGACTAGAATGTGGTCGCGGCGTGATGGGGGACTAGAATGTGGCCGCGGAGTGATGGGGGACTAGAATGTGGTCGCGGCGTGATGGGGGACTAGAATGTGGCCGCGGAGTGATGGGGGGGACTAGAATGTGGCCGCGGAGTGATGGGGGACTAGAATATTATTTATAGCATTTTAATTTATTTTAAAAACACTCGGAATTCAACATTTTTTTTTTTCCCAGTATATAAATCTTATTTTATTTTTATTTTGAATACTTTTGTTCATCCCAAACAAGGCATCAAGGCATATTGCAACTGAAGTGTAAGGGATACTGTGATGGGGGCTAAATTTATAAAGGAGCAACCTGGGTGGGGAGTCAGACAGCAAGATGTTTGTTCGGATAATATTTAAATTTCAGCTTGTTGGTACGGACAGGGAGCAATGATGAAATTTTAAAGGCAAGTGATCCAAGGAAAGGAGCTATCACAGTAGAAAATCTTCCGGTATCTAGGGACCTCAGCAGTGAAGGGGTGTGATTTTGCTGCTAGTTGAGTGGGCTCGGGGGGGGGGTAGCTAAAAAAACAGTGATACATGTTGAAAACAGGGCTGTGTAGTTGCTAGCCGAAAGGGTCAACTCTGATCTTGATTCTTGAATGACATAATCATTATGCCGAAGCCATTGCAGACCAATGTTTCACTTCTGTTCAACATGGCAGAGAGAACACTAAGGATTGGCAGCAGTTTCCTGAACCTTTATCATGCTACGCAAGAGTGAACAGAGATAGCGTGTCTGCAACTACCACTAGCATTCAACATATCGTCCAAGTAGCAGAAGATAGATTCGGTATCAAGTAGGGCACCATCTACATCGCCGTCAGCCTCAGCTCGACCATCAAATAACCCAATATTTAATAGAAGCACCGAGTCTGACTTTTTTTCCTGGGAATTGTTATAAAGAAGATCAAACAGGTATTGAACTTGGTTGATAGTGAATATTTTTTGCATCATCATATTCGTTTTATCATCCGTTTTACATGCTGGCATGTGTTGGACGGCTTCTAGAAATTGACTTCCAAACTTATCTCTGGTCAGGTTTCTTTAGAAGTCATTTCCTTAACTGAGGTAAAAAATTTTATAGGCCGGATTCACTTCCTGACACCAACCTAGTGAGGTTATGGAGACCAGTGTTTTTATCGAGACACCATCAAGGCTAAAGAGCGCTTCACCTGTCCTTGCACACTAAGTCAAATTTTTTTACAAACTTCAACTTTTTTGTTTTGTAAACCATTAAATGTATCCGATTTCATTCACAAATTATTTTTTGCTTTTTACTTCCTCAAAGGTATCCGAACCATTGGTGTCATCACCAAGCTGGACTTGATGGATGAAGGCACTGATGCCCGTGACATTTTGGAAAATCGTACTTTACCTTTGCGCAGAGGTTCGTCTACTTCTTTTTTGTCACTCCTATTCAAGAGTCATTTATATAATTTAATATATAAATGTTGTGAAAGACAAAATGGGAAAACAAACAAACAAATTAAACATGGGTGAAAAATAAAAACAAGCGAGAGATTGACCGGTTTTGTTCAGATCAACGAACGTCTTCAGAAAAAGTGAAGATTTAAAATTTAAATAAATTTGATAAATTTCAAATCTTCACTTTTTCTAAAAACATTCTTTGATCTGAACGAAACTTTTGTTTTTTTGATTTTTTCCTGTTTAATTTTTTTTTCCATTTTATCTTTCACTAGATTCTGTTTCCATAACATTTTATTTTATGAGATATGATGTATTTTATCCTCACACATATGTATGATGTCTTGAAAAGATGTATGCATGTTTTGAATTGTTGTAAAGTAGGTGTATGTTAAAATCAATTTAATTTTTAAAACTAACGAACATATCATTGTATTGTTACATCATCTCAAAATGATGTCCATTTTCGTCTACAAGGAATTCCCTTTAAAGTTGCGCTGCCATCATTAAAATCAGGATTGACATTATTTCATTAAAAATAAATGACCAAATTTTTTTAAAATTATTATTATTCTATAATTGATTTTGCCAGACTCGGTATATATATATAGAGAGAGAGATATTAGTAGTATGAAAGATATACTTATAGCAAGCAAGCTCTTAATCCACTTAAAATAAGGGTGGAAACTGGTAAAAATTGGATATGTTGATGGGAGTAAATAGGGAGTGATGGGTATAAATCTACAAAATTTGAACCAAACAAAACAGACTTTTGCCGAAACAGATTTACGTAAACAGTGTTCATCCAATCAGAAGCCAAAGAAAAAAAAATCATGGAAGACAACAAATAAAGACAAAAAATTTCTGGGCAGCAGACGATTGGTTAACTGTTACTTTTTTACCTTAAACCTAATATTAAACCTAATCCTAAACTATGTACTAATTGACTGTTTGTCGCTTGTGTTTTTGTAAATGACCAAAAGAAAAGTTTCTCAGAAATAAAAAGAAAAGTATTAAAATATTAGTCGTTCTTTTTTTTTTTTAAGCATTGAATGAATTATAAGTATTAAAATGACAATAAAAGCTCTTTACAATGCAAAACAGATTTATTTCTTTTTACTTTTATCTTATATATTTCGGAGACAATCTCCATCTTTAGAGATATTTGTTTTCTCTGTTTATTTTTTTATTTATTTATTTTTTTTTAAAGAGAAAACAAATATCTCTAAAGATGGAGATTGTCTCCGAAATATATAAGATAAAAGTAAAATAAATAAATCTGTTTTGCATTGTAAAGGGTTTTTATTGTCATTTTAATACTTAAAAAGAAAAGTGTTTTTCATTTTTTATCTTCGTCCGAAATAGATCCTTCATAAATAAAAATACAGTGAATGAGATTTAAAAAAAAAAAAAAAAAGGTTTTGACTGTTTGCCGATGGCTCGATTTGATTCGGCTTTTTTCGGCTGTTTATGTAAATCTGATTCGGCAAAAGTTGGTTTTGTTTAGTTCAAATTCTGTAGAAGTATCAATCTATATACAGTCATTAAAAACAAAAAGTTTTCTATAAGCAGTAAAAATGAAAGTCACTCGCTCACAGACCCCAACATTATACCGGGTTTCATGCTTCTTAGATGTTGCTTCTGTTGTGGTTTACTTCTTATTTGAATTTTCAAATAATAAGTAAACTACAACAGAAGCAACATCTTATGAGTTTTTTTGTTTTTTTTAGGAATATGACATGAAACCCGGTGTAATGTTTGAATTTGTGAGTGAGTTCTGATTTGAACTGTTTCAGCCCTGTCATATATTTTTTATTTATAACGTTGAGTACTCCATAAAATTTTTAAATAGCATTTTTAAAATGTAATTTTTCTATTATCATTGTGATCATTTTAAAGATTATATATGAACATTGAAAGATTTTTTAAATATTGGAAATTTTACTATTATATATATATAATCTTTGGTTTTGTTTGGTAGAAAATAATCCAGCAGAGTTGTCAATTATTTAATAATAAGAGCATAATATTTATTAATAATTTACAGAAGATCTGGTCAAATCACATGGTACCATAGGTTTCAAGCCTAGAGCGGGCCCAGAATAAAACTATTGTTTTGTTGGGTTTGTTTATATTTATAAACAAATCGCTTTGGCTATCTTCAGCCATATTTGATTTTGGAGGAAGCTGCAATATATATATATATATATATATATATATATTAGACATTAGTCTCCGTTGCAAACTGAAGCTGCTGCATACACTAGTATTATCCATCTTTTTGTATGCATGCGAGTCATGGACCTTGACAGCCGAGCTCCAAAGAAAAATCCAAACGGTAGAAATGAGATGCTACAGAAGAGTGCTTGGCATCTCGTACTCAGACCGTGTCACAAACGAAGAAGTTTGCGTGCTCATCAACGCAAATCTGAACAACTACGAAGATTTGCTGACAACTGTAAGAAAAAGAAAGCTTGGATGGTATGGTCACGTGACAAGGGGCAGTGGTCTCTCCAAAACCATCCTGCAGGGAACAGTGCAAGGCAAGAGAAGGAGAGGTAGACAACACAAAAGATGGACGGACAACATCAAAGAGTGGACGGGCTACAACTTCGCTACAACCCAGTCCATTGCCCATGACCGTCAGAAGTGGAGACAGATGGTGTGGAGTTCATTGGTGCAGCGCTCCTACGACCAAGGAGGGGGTTAAGGGACCAAGTCAAGTCATATACATATATATATATATTGAAAGCTTTGACAATGAAAAATAAATTGATAAGTGATATGTTAATAATTTATTAATAATAAAATTGAAAATATAAGCCATCAACAATGCAAGATTAATTAATTTATTTATTTTTTTAAATTTTAATCTTATTAATTTCGGAATAAAATTCCATCATCAGAGATGACCAGTATTATCATTTTTTTTTTTTTTTTTTCATCAAAAAACAAGAATAAACAAACTTCTTTCTTTTCTTACTTGATAAACGTCTTTGGTGTGATGTTTCCACGCTGGTGTTGTTGGCGGTTATGAATTCAAATTGTGGTGTCGAACGAAGAAGAGCGCTGGCTCGCTCCTGTTGATAAAAATAATATGGATGGGTCGTTCATTTCAAAGCATTGCTGGGTTTGTTAATAAAATTGAAAATATAAGCCATCAACAATGCAAGATTTATTTTTTTATTTATTTTAATCTTATTAATTTCGGAATAAAATTCCATCATAAAAGATGACCAGTATTGTTGATGGCTTATATTTTCAATTTTATTAACAAACCCAGCAATGCTTTGAAATGAACGACCCACCCATATTATTTTTAATTATTAATATATTTAATATCCAATATTTTGTCAAGTTAGAATTAAGATTTGTGATCAAGGTTTTTTTGTTTATCTGATTTATCTGATATATATATAAAACTTTAGACTGTTACTTCTGCATTTGTGTAAGTTTTTTTGTTTTTTTTAAAGAATGTACGAATTTGTATTTTAGGATATATCGGTGTTGTGAACCGAAGTCAAAAAGACATTGATGGCAAAAAGGACATTCGATCTGCTTTGGCTGCAGAAAGAAAATTCTTTCTCAGCCATCAATCATACAGGTGCGTATAACTAAATCTTTTCACCATTATAGTAGTTATCACCGACATCGTAGTCCCGTACAGTGGCATACTCACTGTGTTTTAAAATTCTTTGGTCAGAATTGTTTGCAAGCACAGACAAATAACCATGTTCACTTTTATTTATATAGATTACATTTAACTGATAATTATCTTGTTAATTTTCTCGGTAACCTAATGTTAAGTGAATTGGAATCTGACAACTTTTTTAGCGTAAGGGATCCAATAGTCATTTGGCAATTGGTTTTGATAGTACATTTAAAGCTAACAATCATGTTTTTTATTGTATCGTGGGAGAAATAGATGGTTAGAATATTATTCCAAGACCGCCAAACATTGTTTTAAAGACATATAAAGCTCCAATGAGGCATTGTATAGAATATTTAACTTTGAACTTGGCTCCAGTGTCTAAATATGAAAATTGGAATGTAATATTGAGATTGGAAGGTTTACAAAGAAGTTTGGCAAAAATAATAAACAAAGTAAAAATACAGTAAAGGAAAGAAATCAGAAAAATTAGGATTAACTACTTTACTAGAGATAAGAATAAATGATTTAATTGAGCATTTTAAGATAATTTCATTTTTAGCTATAGTGGACATTTTTTTTTTTTTTTTGTAATACTCTCTGATGTGGAAGGTTGTAAAAACAGATTTTAATAGCTACATCTATTAACAAATTGATTTTTTTTTTTTTGCTAATAGGGTAATATATTTTATATAGTCCGACATAAATATTTCCTGAGTTTGACTTTGAATGGAAAGTGTATTGACAAGAAAAACCATTCCAAATCTCTAAATTCAAAATTAACTTTGAAATTATGAAAATTAAATTAAAAATATTAAAATTCTTTAATTTAAATAAATATATACTTACGAGTTTAGCTTTTCCCTAAAAGTTTGTTTTCTTTCTTTTAATGATATCTGTATTTTGTTTGCAGACATATGGCAGATCGGATGGGCACCCCGTATCTCCAGCGTGTCCTCAACCAACAACTGACCAATCATATACGAGATACGCTACCAGCTGTACGTAACAAGTTGCAGTCACAGCTTCTTTCGATGGAGAAAGAAGTCGAAGAGTATAGAAACTTCCGACCTGATGACCCAGGGCGAAAGACAAAGGCTATGCTCACGTAAGTACCTCTGAGCAAATATCCGCATGTTATTGGTCTTGAAATATTTTTAATAGGTCATGTGGCATTAAACAATAAATTTGGCAAGTTTTAATACGATTCACGTATTATTTTTTATCTGAAAAAGATTCACGAGTGTCTAAAGCGCTAGTGTACATATAAAGAATTTCAAACAGTTTTTCTTCACTTTTGGATAAATTATTGAATTGGCAGTATAGTTAACAGGTGAGAAAAAAAAATACAACTAATAACTTTCACCAAACGCATTAGAATTTAATTCAGTCAGCCTGTATAATTTTAAAGTGTGGAAACTGATTGTAGGATTTATTATCTCTGAATTTTTTTAATTGTTAAATTGGGTGATTCTCCAGGTTTAACCCTATATGTAATATTGCCGTTAAAAAGAAAATAGCAGAAAATGTTTATGTACTTACCTGTTAGGATAAAAAAAAAAGACAGTACACCAAAATCTACTGAAATTCATCCAGTATTTTTGTTTTTAAAAAGTAAATTCAAATTTTATCGGTAAACACTTTATGGTCGCCATTTTCAGTGTTATTAAGGTCAAGGGAGATAATTCTAACTTTAATTCAAATAAATTGGGATTTAAAAAAAAAAAAAGAAGAAAAAAAAAACGAAACAATTTGCTTGAATAAAAGTTTGAATTATCTCCCTGAATAATGCCGAAAATTGCGACCCAAAAGCATTTACTGATAAAACTTGAATTTATTTTTAAGAAACAAAAATACTGGATAAATTTTTGTAAATTTTGGTGTACTGCCTTTTTTATCCTAACAGTACATAATAAAGTTTTTTCGCTATTTTCTTTTTAAGAGCAATATTACATATAGGGGTTAACCTGAAGAATCACCTGAAATTTATTTAGGGGAACACAAAACAAAAATGTCTGCCTCTCGCTCTATTGGCCGTTGTTGATGCCCTTTCTTATTTTTGATAAGTCAATTTAAGATAACAAGTTCAGATATAATAGCAATTTAACAATCGGTTTCCACACCTTAAAAGTATACAAGTCATTAGAAAATTAAATTTTAATGCGTTTGGTGAAAGTTATTAGTTGTAATTTTTTTATTTTTAATTTCTCGTCTGTTAATTATACTGCAAGATTATCGAATTGATTACTGATCGTGTTTAATCAAATCGGCTTTCAGAAGATTAAAAAAGCTGCTATACAACAGAGATATGAGTTTTCCGCTTTTTTTAAATCCAGAAAAGATGAATGTCTCCTTAAATCACTGTAGCCTCCAGTTGATGTGAATCTTACGCTTTTTGATTGAAATCTGTTTATTTTTATTTTTATTTTCTAATACGAAAAATCTGATTTCTGACAAATCACTAGAGCCTTACCTCCTAATGTTTTCATCGCTATTTGCCTGGATTTTATTACTCTTGATCTCTTTCTTTCTTCTCTCTCGCTTTATCTTTCTTTCGCCTTTCCTGTTTTTCTCTCTTCCTCTCTCCATCTTGTCTTGCCTTTCCTTACTTTTCTCTCTGAAAATTGAAAATGCTTATTTTGCCATTAAGATTAAGATTTCAAACGATTCATGAAGGAAGTTGGGGAATTAAATGCTTTTTGTTTCATCAAAGAATAGCTTCCTGTCTCCTTCCCCAAGTGTGCACTCAGATATTATCATGAAGGTTAAGATTTCAAACGATTCATGCAGGAGGTTGGGGAGTTAAATGCTTTTTGTTTCATCAAAGAATAGCTTCCTGCCTCCTTCCCCATGTGTGCACTCAGATGTTTCTCTTAATTTTGACTTTCTTAGTTGAAACTGATTGGATCGGTTTTGGAAAAAAGTTGTTTTCTGCAAAATACTTAGAATCACATTCTGACTCATACCTGAGGATAAGATGTGTTGTAAACTGAATAAATAAAAATGTATATTTTTATTGTGGAAACTGATAACTATAATATTAAACAAAACAAAGAGGTAATTAAGATGTCTAGTAAAGGATATGATCCACATAGGTGTTTTCCTTTATCTATTTTCTTATCCTCATGTATGGGCCAGAATGTTCTCTATATTTTCAAATATCGTTGACTTGATTTCCATAAAAAATCTCTAAAAATCCAACATGGTGCTCGCTTTATGAAAGCTCAAGTAATTCGATGTATGTGCGAGTTAATCAGGGGTAGCAGTTCTACTGAATTGCTCGTTTGTTTCCGTGCGGAGGGTGTCAACGGATTTTTGATCAAGTCGATGATGCTGTTTGTTGTTGTTGCGTCCATGTGATTGGTTCACGTTTTATCATTTTCTTTTTTAATCGATGGTATGATTTTATTTCTTCCAGCATGGTACAGCAGTTTTCTGTGGATTTCGATAAAAATATCGAAGGCACCGGTTCTGAGATCAACGTCAACGAATTATCTGGTGGTGCCAAAATTAACAGAATTTTTCATGAGCGTTTCCCCTTTGAGTTAGTCAAAGTGGAAATTGTTGAAACTGAACTTCGTCGAGAAATCAGTTATGCTATACGTAACATTCACGGTATCCGGTAAGTGGCTTTGTACTTTTTCTCTCCCCATCCCCCTATCTTGGACCCTTCAGATAAATTGTTCGATGAAAGTTAGTTAGGCATCAGACAGGGCCACAACCTAGGGCACCCAATGTTAGATCCCTGCATTGCTGAATATATAATCTCATAAACTGAAGTTATATCAATATGACAAACTCATGTTTATTTTGATTAATTTAAAAAAAAATTTTTTTTAATATGTACTAATCTGTATTGCTATCAATAGTAAAATAGTGATATTGCAATCTTACACTAACATATCTGTGAAGTGGATAAATCTGTCAACCCTGGGTTGATGTAGGTAGCCTCGAGATACAACAATGTTGCGTTGGTGATGCCGATTATCTGATGATAGTGTTCGTTATGTACCCTGTGAATAACTAGTTTTTCACAGAGCTATGGTAACCATTGTCTCTCCTTCTCAGGTGTAGACCGCTTTTCGAGGTGAGCTGGAAGAGAATCTCTATGAAGTGACAAGCGCTGTTGATAAACTTAACAGGTTTATTAATATAGAAGTATAAATACAATAAAGTTCTTAAATGTCTTTATAATCGTTTGGTTAGTCGAGGTAGTCTTTTAGGTAATATTGGTTTAGAGAATGCTGCGGACCACTTAGAACAATGTCCGTCTGTCTCTCTCTTTGCGCTGGCTGCTATATCTGGTTGTCTATGTGTGTTGTTATTTTGCAAAGAGCGATCAAAATTTTGTTAAGCAGAGAATTTGGTTATTAGTAGCTGCTTGGAAGAGAGGAGATGAACCAAACTAAAAAAACAGAAATCTTTCGCTAAACTTGATTGATTTAAGAAAAAGAAAAGAAAAAAAGCTCTCCCTTTCCGTTGATCTAGCGAAAACTTCTATTTTGATGAAGGAAATGATCACATGAGATTCACTATCAGAAAACCACATTGCTCTTTTTTATTTTCTGTGTCGTGAAAGAGAAATCACACGTATGGTGATTTCCCTTTCAGTAACCACATAGACCAATTTCCGCCCACCCATCTTTTCAGTGCTTATTTTTATTGACGCGCAAGTGAAATATGGAAGTTTAAAATAAAATAACAGGAAAATTCATGAATATATTTATCAGTGAATATATTACGGAAGGTAAGTGAATAGAATTTTAATAAAAAATAAAATTAATTTACTATTCAGAGTCCATGAACTCTGAACGACATTCGCCTCAAGAACATTATCTCGCTTCTAAAATAAAGATAAAAAATTCAGCGCTCAAAGGGTTAAATTTTCACATAAAAAAAAGAAGAAAATGGGGAACAATTAATCATGGAAAGGGAGTTTTAAAAAATAAAAAAATTTTTTTTTTTAAATCAATCAAGTTTGGACAAAAAATTCAGCGCTCAAAGGGGTTAAATTTTCACATTAAAAAAATTTTTTTTTTAAATAGGGAACAATTAATCATTTTATTTTTTAATTTTTTAAATCAATCAAGTTTAGACAAAAAATTCAGCGCTTAAAGGGGTTAAATTTGTTGAAATATGCTCTGACTTTGTCTTTCAGAACTGGTTTGTTCACTCCAGACATGGCTTTTGAAACTATTGTGAAAAAACAAATTGATAAACTGCGGGAGCCTTCCCTAAAATGTGTTGATTTGGTGGTTACTGAGCTAACAAGTGTTGTAAGGAGATGTGCAGAAAAAGTAAGTCTATACATTTTGCATATTATTACTTTGCTAGCTGAACCCGTAAAAATGACATGCTATTATTTTCCTTTCATCAGTATCCGACTTTTCTTTTTGGGGGTTCAGCGTGAACTTATTAATTATATCTTCATTATTTGTCGACATGTAACAAGATGTGCTGCTCCGTGTTAGCTCAGGAAGTCACTCAGTGTTGTATAGTGTGTGACTCGGCACTAAATATAGTTCAATCTTGAGGACCACAAGTGTCACATGAGTTCTGACCAGTTGCTTTATCAATAGTTCTGCGCCCATGTTGTGTATTTAAAGATCTGCAAAACTGGTATTGACGCCACTGGTCTGGAACTTTTGCAGTGTCTTTTGGCATTACTTCTCGGCTTCTGTCAGAGAAAGTATTGTCTTTGTTTCAGAAAAAAAAGGATAAGTCTGAGGGCTGAAAGAAAATGACTAGGTACAGCGTGGACGAGACATTTTTGTCTTAGAAAAATATAATTTATTATTTAAAAAAAATATAATTTATTATTTTAGAAAAATATAATTTATTATTTAAAAAAAATATAATTTATTATTTTAGAAAAATATAATTTATTATTTAAAAAAAATATAATTTATTATTTTAGAAAAATATAATTTATTATCTTAGAAAAATATAATTTATTCTTAATATTTAATTTCATCAGACCGAATACTGCTACATTATCCTCACATCTGACTATACAGTCGACTCACATAGCTGAATTTTTCCATCACAGTCACCTGTCGACTAGAAACTGAAAGACTGTTACCAATCCATTCCACATGCTTCACACCCCACACACCTGATGTGTTAACCTTTCAAAGGCCTGAATAGCAAGGCCTGGTTCGTTGGGAAAAACTGTCAACACATCAAGTGCAGTAGTTCAACTATGTTGCCCTCCCTGCGCTCACAGATTCTGAAGCATGTCAAAACAGGGTCGATGCTTCTCTTTAACTGACAGCAGCAACCAAACTTAACCTCCAAGTTAAGTCTGTTTTTATAACAGATTTTAACATTGCTGATGTAAAAAGAAAATTTTTAAATATTAATCAGATTAATTATTTTACTAATCAATCTAATTTTTGCTCATTGTGCGACAGACGTAGCTATATTTTATAGAAGAGAGATTAAAGATGTTTTTCTCTTAATATTTAAGATTTGTCCAAGATATATTTGGCATTTTTTATGTTGCGATGGCCAATTGAAGAATACGTTTTTAAAATATAAACAAGTATTTAGGCGGTAAATGAAACTAAAAGAAAAAAAGGTGTGCGACTGAGCTACAATCTCTATGGTTACATTCACAGCAATAATTCTTCTTTCTACCACAACTGAAATTAGGAGAGGCAGAGTGTTTATCTGTCTTGCCTGTGTTGGTGCATGGTACTGAGTGTTGGGCTCGTAGGATGACTGATAAATTGCGATATTAGAAAAATGAAAATGCTATGGTTCACTGGATAAGTGATTTACAAAATCTCCAAAACAGTCCCCATCAATTGATGGGGAAGGTGGTACCTATGTAAGAGCTAGAAAAAGATAATCGGGAATAATCTGTAAGCAGTGGCGTGCGTAGGAGAGGGAGCGGTGGCCATGGACATCCAAATTAGGGGTAATCCAATTAGAGAAGAAAATAAGATAGTGATTTTGAAATTTCAGCGGTGATAAATCAATTTTTAGAGGCTTATCTCACAAACCAAGATCTTGTTGAAGACTAGACTCTGTCTCTATAATGCGTACTGCGTGCTCATCATGCTCTACAATAGCAACAGCTGGGCAATACCAAAAGCCATGCTTGACAAGCTGGATGCGTGCCACCGCAGACACCTCCGTTCCATCACAGGTCACTGCTGGCCGAAAAAACTTATCAACAACAAGGCACTATACGAGCTGTGCAACAAAAAACCCCTCTCCACAAAGGTCGCTGAACAAAGATGGTCTATGTTAGGCCATGTCCTACGAATGGACCCTGACACTTCCGCACAGAGGGCACTAGACTTTGCCGTTACTGGCTTGCAAGCCTATCAACCACGACTAGGACGGCACTGCACAAATCTGCTGGGCACACTACGTGCTGACCTCAAGCAGGCGAGACTAGGACCACTACGTACAGCGAAACAACTTGCGCATGACAAGGCCAGATGGCCTGGGACTAGCATGGAGGACTGAGTGCAGCTACGGGATGTCATTTGACTACCGTAGCCGCGGAACACAGTTTTTAATAAAAATAATAAATTTTAATAATATCGCACTACATAGACAATTGGTAGTCCTTTAACTGTCTACCCTTTCCATCCAGAGAAAATGGTGCCCGCATGTGCATGATGCTGTTTGTTCCTGCATTTCCTCAGTTTTTCTTCTAAAGTGTTTATTTCCTGTTTCATCTGTTTACATATTACAAACTATCTCTCTTTCTCATAATATTTCTCAGTACTAGGACTTATACTTGGGTCTTTGGGGCATACAATAAAGGAGTTGGCCCCAGGCATCATTAGAACTCTGCATGCCATTATCTGTAAGCCTGGCACTTGACCCAACACCTACCCCTGGAATATATACCCTGAGAGATGCTTTGAAAGAGGCCACCAAAATCTCCAAATTTTTGTCACAAGTAAAGGAGATGTAAACCCCGATGACGATGACGACAACGTAGAAGCAGATGATGCTTATTTTGTCTTTTTCCAATCTATTTTCATGACGTTTTCAGATGGCACGGTATCCACGACTCCGAGAAGAAACCGAGAGAATTGTCAATTCGATCATCCGTGAACGGGACCAAAAGGCAAAGGACACTTTACTGTTGCTGGTAGACATCCAGCTGTCCTACATGAACACCAACCATGAAGATTTCATTGGATTTGCAAGGTAAGCATACACTGGTATTATAAGCATGCTTTTCTTCCGTGTGTGTTCTCATTTAATAGGTGTATATATTATTCGCTCCTTAGTTCATTTGATGCTTGATATGTGGGCAAATAGCTGATTGATTAATTTAATCATGGTACATAGAAGGGAATTGAAGTGAGATATCAGTTGCAGTTTTAATGTTATTGATGAATCTCATAATAATGTACCTATTTACTTGCCTCCCCACAAGGTCGGTTTTTATGTGGGTGATATCCAGCATCCCAAAAGAGGCACTCTGGATGGGATAAAAATAAAAATTACCCCAGTCAAGAAGGATTTCTCCTATGACTGAGGAAAAAACACTTTGATTCTTGTCCAAAGGCCAAAGAGATTAATTTGTATTTTAGTCACAAAAATATTAATATTTTTGTGACTAAAATACAAATTAATCTGATGTTTTATTTACAGATTTAGGAGAGAGATGGTTAGTTTCTTTTTTTTTTTTTTAAAGTAACTTATTTTGTGTTTTTTAATTTTCTTTTTTAAACTTTACATGGTATTTCTTTTTTAAGTAAGATTTAATTCGCATATTTCTTTTGTTTTGTAAGTTTTACATCAATTGTTTTGGTATTTACAGTAAAATTTACCTCACTTACTGTAGAAAATCAATTGTTATTGATAAAAATAAATTACTATCTCCCCCCTCCGCCCCGGGAAATACCGGGTAGCCCTGTTCATTTAAAATAATAAGCTTCTCATTCATAGGTTTGTTGTAAACACAAAACATTAACATTTTGGTAATTTTGAAAGATTTATTTATCTTTTAAATGTGACCTAAGGAAAAAAATCAATTTGCCTTTTCACTTGCAATTTAGAAAAGGCAAGCTAGTCTCTCTAAATAAAGGAACATTTGAACACAAATACTAAATATTTGTCCAGAAAATAAAGCAATATTGAAAAAACAGATCTATATGTTATATTAAAAAAAAAAAATCATTGAATTAAAAAACAATAACAAATAATAGTTAATTAATGAAATTAACTTTTTTTAAACCAATATGCAAATTAGTTAACCTTGTGGAGCTGATATCGCATATACATAAACAGTATATAAAAAATGTGGTGCATCTATTTAATAAGTTGAATTAACTTGAAATAAGACGTTTAGATTTTACTGTTAGTGCGAGGAATAGGGCCCAACTTTTGCATTTATTTATTCTCTTTATTTGTGCTGATAAAAAAACTTAATAAATTTGTTTCTGAAACAGGTATGCTATAAACTTTGTTAATGTAAAATTTTTGGAACATATATACTTATATATATTTATATGCTTAATAATGAATGTCATAATTTTGTATTTTTAGAAGTTGTTATATATATAAGGTTTTTATTTATACACACATTATTTGGATACACATTTGCAAAACATGTTTTGGTCAGAGCTATGGGTAGCAATTTTTATGTTTATATAACAAATACTGTTATGGGGGAACTAATACTTTATAAAGCTATCTTAAATGGTTCTTTTTTTGCTGATAACCTAACTGTATAACATCTGGTGTCGCCCAAATAATTTTGTTCTTTCTGTTCGTTTAGAGAACTGTATTCTAATCTGTATACAAGATAGAATTTATTAAATATTTGAAAATATGAAGAACGTGAAGCATGAGAACTTTTCTCCAAATAACTGGATTCGGCAGTGGGTAACTCGATTAATGTGCCTTAAAACAAAACTACCCAAACGGTGGGTCACTAGTTGTCTAGTCATTTTAAAAACTTTGAAATGGAAAAGCAGCAGAGTATAACTTGTAACTTGTTGGTCCCCCGATTTATAAAATCGGGGGACCTATGTTTTGAGGCATTTCTGTCCGTCCGGATTTTTCTCCGCAACCATCCATTGCATTTCTCTGAAATTTTGTATGAAGTTGTAACTTTGGTCAGGTTAGAAAGTGACATTCTCCGATTTTTGAAAAACAATCTGGTTAGCCCCCCAGGGGGTCAAAAGGCCCTGAAATGGCAAAAAATGACACTAGTTGTCTTGTAAATGTAAAGTATTTAAGGGTTAAGTGAAGAAGTATTGTTGGTATTTATTGCGTAAATGATGTTGAAATTCAAGTGATTTTTCACGCTGTCAATTTTCTAATAATGAATGTTTTTGTTTTTGTTTTTAGTGCACAACAAAAATCAGAAAACACCAGCAAAAGAAAACTAGGAAACCAGGTGATTTCTTTTTTTGTTTTCTTTTTAAAAGCTGACATTGTATCCCTATAACTCGTGATGTACTTTGTTCAGTCAGGCCAACTCAACCATGGCCATTACTTTGCCTCTAACTGTCACGTTGAAGGGCAAGCAAATTTGTGTACATTTTGCAATCAAAGTATTATAGTGAAGTGAGTCCCCGCTACCCTTCGTTCCAAGAAAATATATTTAAAAAAAATATTTTTCATCAATCTTGCTGTAAACATGTTAAGCGATAATTTCTTTTTCTTTTTTTAATATTATTTTAAATATTATTTTAAATCTAAAACAAAAAAAAATAATGAAAGTTCCGTTTCGAAACGCAGTATTTATTCACGTGATTACAATCTTAAATTAAACGCTGTTTTGTGAATAATATGAGAATCTCACAAATTATTTTACTAACACCCGTCTTGGGATGAGTGAAAGTAAAATATTTGAAATAAAGGCTATTTATTTCAAATAAAATAGTATATTGTAAAGAATAGGTTAATTCGTTAAACAAATATAAAATTAAATATTTGTTATTATTCTGCTCCCACATCCTAAATCTCCCACCGGCCTGATCATTTATGCCATGACCTACGTAACACAAAGTAATGAGTAAAAAAATTTTTTATTATTAATTTTCGTTTGATTGTAAATCTTACATTTATTTCAGAATTAACCAAGTTTTTTACTTGATTAGATAATGTGTTCCAAAAATGTGTTGGAAAAAAAAGATGTGGTCAATTTACTTTCTGGAATCATTTTTGCTAATAAATTTCTAGTTCAAGGAGTAATATTACCCCCCCCCCCCCAAAAAAAAAAAACAAGCAAGCAAAAAGAAAACAAGAAAAACACATTTCATATTTAGAAATCCAATTAATGAAGTCTCAATTAAATCCTCCCCCACTCTTTTACTTAGTGAAATAGTTAAACCTAAATTATAATTTAATTTTACAACTGCTTCCTTAGTTAATTTCACTTGTATGCCTTCACATTTTATTATTATATTTAACTGTTTATGCTTAGTTACTGGTGCCTAGGTATTAGGTCTTATTAAATTGTTATATATTTTTTACAATAGCATTTGCATTTGTTCCTATTTACTTGCATCCCCACGAGGCAAAGTTAAACACAAGGTTTGTTTTCATATGGGGAAAATCCAGCTCCCTAAAAAGGGGCACTCTGGATTTGACAAAAACAAAAAAAAAAATTGACTCAGTCTAGAAGGACTTTTTCCTCTGTGACCAGGGATAGAACAGACCGTGTAGCATCAGAACAGATACTACACTTTGTTCCTATCCAATACAGTTGTCAAATGAAATATTTGACAGAAGTTGATCTGAATATCGATACTGTACTAAGAGTTTAATTTTTTCTTTTTCTTTTTAACAGTTGAATTGAGAAGATAGTTAAAGGAGGCATAACAAACAAATGATAATAGTAATAATAATAATATTTATAATAATAATAATATTAATAATAATAATAATGCAATTTATAGTCATCCAACCAATATTTGCTTTTAATACAATTAACAAAGTATTATTTCTTATTCCATGAAAAATAGCCAGTATACTGAAATCATATGCCTTTAATAGGGTTAAGATGAAAATTCATATACACTAAATGTACAAAAGCAAGGAAATTCCCAAATTTTTACACTTTTATTGTCATTAAGGGTATGCGAGCACAACAAGGCTATGTGTTAGGAATTTTTCTTCAGCGCACCTCACACACTTCATCCATAATTGAACTTTCTGGATCTCTGGGTTGCCTTGACTAATGATGCTGAAATTCTACACACTTATAGAACCTATCAAATAAAGATTTTGTGCAAAGTTTTAACTAATTTAGTTTATTGGTTTTTGAGTTATGATTGATCAAAGAAATGAGATTTCCAGCATAGGCCATTCTTGAAGTCTATTAAGGGATAGAGCGCTCCCGCGCCTCCCTTGATAAGATGTCATTTTCGCTCCAAACATTCAAGGGGAAATAACTCTGTTATGAAAAGAGATTGTTATCGCCATTGCAATGTATGGCCATGCCTTTAAATTTATGGATCCCACCACCTATCTATATATGTCTGTCTGTATTTATTTGTATGTGTAGTTGATGTCCCGGCATTGCTCCCATGTCAAATATACCCAGAGGTTTAATTACAATGACACAGACCCCACATTCAGTACTATACATTAAAATACGAAATAATTTTTTTTCAAAGAAATTAATTTTAATGACTACATTAGCTTCTTTGTAAAATGTTACTCTTATTGGTCCTCATGGGGATATTCTCTTACCATATCCATTTTTTTTAATGAACTAAGAAACTTCCTATAAGTGTAAATAAAAAAAAAATGCTATCAATAATGAAATGCAAAAGCAGATACCAATCTATCTGTATATTAAATATTTAGTTTATAATTTATTTATATTAATAAAATTATGAGACAATTTTGTGTGTGTTTCTCATGTCAACATAATTTTGATAATTACATATTGCATTATTTTTCTTATAGATTTTTATGTAGCTGTATCTACCCTATGTTGCCTGGGAGTCTTTTTCATTTTACTGCTCTCTCTCTGTGTCTCTGTCTTTTTCCTTTTCTTTCTGTCTTTCTTTCCCTTTCTTTTTGTCTTTGTTCCTCTTTCTGTCTTTTTTTTTTTCAAATAGGATTTTAAAAGTTAAATTTAATTATTATATAGGGGAGTCATAGAAGGCTATCACAATGCAAGAAATGGAAATATATCGGTGTTGAAAAAAACGAAATGATTAAAAAAATTATAGTGAATCTAACTTGTTTAGTCACAACTTCTATAGAATATATTTCGAGGTAAGCCCTCTTTCTCAAATAGGAGGTGTTGCATTGTGATAGCCTTTTATGACTCCTATATATACATATTACACAATGCTTCAAGCAAACTACATCTCCTTATTAATTATTATAGTATCGTTTGGTCATTAAAGTGTTAATTGAACCAGATTGTTATAAAACTATAACTAATTTTAAGATGATGCTCTAATCTCTATAAAACTAAGAGATATAAAAAGCTTTGAAAACTGAATTTTTGAATACATAAAGATTTGCTAAGAATTTTAAAGCCAGAAATGACTTTCTATTTGACAGTTTAAATGCTTCCAAATTCCTTTCAAATTTTTAGAGGGTCATGAAGTAATTTTTTTTTTTTCAACAAAAGATTAAAATTGCTGACTTGTTTACAAATAAGCCAAAATGCATTCTGAGTGATTTCATTTTGTAATTAAATGATTTTTTAAAAATTAGTTTTTACACTATTGCATTTTTTTATTTCAATGAATAATTGATTAATAAAAATAAAAATAAAAAGCAATAATTCAATGTGTAATTACCCATACACGCATAGATGTGGTTACACGTTTTTTTTAATATAGAGATTAATCAAATATTTATTGAAATAAAAAATGCAATGGCATCAACTTTTTACCTTCATATATGATTTGCTAACACAATCCAGACACTGTTGCCAGTTTCCTCCTCCCTGCATTCGTCATATTATCAGTGCGACCGGCTTTCTGATTTGGCACCTCTGGCTCTTAGCTTCTTATACATTTAAGAGTAAAAAACAAAACAAAAAAGATTTATGGGATTTAAAAAGGAAAATAGAAACAAAAATGAAAATACTATTAGGCAATGCTGACCAGATATAGCGAGTTACAATATTTTTCCTGAGTTAAAACTTTTTTTTTTTATTTGTTTGTTTTTCATCTTTCCTCCTAGGTTATACGCCGGGGCTGGTTGACTCTCCACAATATCAGTTTCATGAAAGGCGGATCGAAAGATTTCTGGTTTGTCCTCACCGCGGAAACATTTTCTTGGTATAAAGATGAGGAGGTCAGTTGGATTTCGTTTTTTAATTATTTTTTTTACGTCCAACCCCCTTTTTTTTAATCTTTGTTGTTGTTTTTGCTTTGTATTACCCCCCCCCCCCCCCCGATCTCCCAGACTAATTCCTTATCAATTTTTGAATTTGTCTGACATGTTAGATTATTCACCAAATCTCATCTCTCTTTGAAATGAAAATAAAAACATTTCATATTTCCAATATTTTCATGTCAAAATTTGATTTTCTCATTTTTTTAAAATGAGGCATGTGTGGTGCTTCAGGGCAAAACGTTTTTCCGCTTCATATTTTATTCTAATTCCATTCTCACTTTTGGTAAATTTTGTTTTTATCTTTTTTTTCTTCTTTTTTTTTTTTCTTTCACTTTTATAAAATGACAATAACATTTGCCATAATTATTATTAAAACTGAAAACAAAAATAAAATTGAAAGTTTTGTTACATATTCCAGAAATAGCAGATATCTTAAACAATACCTTAAAAAAAAAAAAAAAAAAAAAAATGAAAAAAAATACTCTTGTTTATATATCCTCCTTCCTTCAAACATTTATCAATTCACTAACTTCACTCCGTGAGCAGTAAGCATGTCTCCCTTAAATAGTCATCACTTCCTGTATATTCAGTCAAGGGAAGTAACTAATATATAATCTGATATTAACGTAATCTGCTTAATATTACTTAGGGATTTTTTTTTTTAATTAAAGAAAATAAATGTTATGATAGTAAGAAGGATATCAGTATGGATCTGGATCTGTGTGTGGTAGTATCTAAGAAGGCTCATAATCTTCATAGTAGATGAACCAGAATCATTTTGTAAAATGCTGTTAAAAATTGTGTGAGTTTTTTTGTTTTTTTGTTTTTTTAATTATAAAAGTTTACAAAATAATTTCATTGAAAGAACAGTTTTAGTATACATTCATTTTTTTTCACGTTTGACTGCTTTATTAATTGTTCAACTTATTACTTTGATATTCGTACCCCCCCCCTCTCCAATTTCAACATTATTTATCTTTCCTTCCATTTCCCATTTAGAAATGCTCTATGAGCCACGACTCCACTTAGTGCCGTGCAGCTGATGCACAAAACTAATTGTCCGTTGCCTTTGATGGTGATTACTGTACTTGTCAGATGAAATGCCACTGTGTTGTGTCTGCACTTGAAGAGGGATTGTGGCTTTCCTAACGTATGGAAAGTTGGCATGAACCTGGAAACATTTCAGTTTAAACAAATAGTTGGTACGATTGGTTAGTCGTGTCGTCAACTATGCAGATGAGTCATTTTGACGGCATAATATGAGCAGGCGAAATTTTCTCGCCTAAAATATTGAATGTCTGATATGTTAATTAGTTTCAAATGATGTTTATTTACATTTTCGGTGTTAGTTGAAGAAATTCAAGGTCAAACCGATAGAATACATGACCATGTGAGGTTGAAGGTCATGGAGGGTCAGGTGTTGTTCAGACAGAAAGGCAATAACGTATTTTCTGTAGGTGTGAGAAAAATAGAATTTTGTGGTAACTGAAGAGAGGAACAGAACTGTTGAACAGGATAGACATATAAAAATTGTTCTCCTCTGAAGCTAACAGAATTGCAGGTCAGCCAGCTTTCAACCCTCTATGATATTGTGTTGGGACTTTTTTTTTTTTTTTAAATTAAAAAAAAAAAATTTTTTTTACTTTTTTTAAAAACTTTTTTTTAAAACTTTTAAAAACTTTTTTTTATTACCTTTTTTTCCTTTTTTTTATTACTTTTTTAAAACTTAAAAAAAAAAATTTTTTTTTTTTTACAATGAAAAATTCTCTGACTATTCTGTTTGGAACTGTTGACAACATCCTTTTCTAACCAACTTACCAGAAAAATAACTAACTAAGAAAGAACTTTAGTTTTAAGAGTTGTCAGACCACAAAAAAATGTATATCTTTTCTAAAGCTGCGTTAAATGTATTCTTTCTTCACAACATAACATTCGTTTACTATTGTTGTGTTCTGTGTCTGTCATGTTGACATGCTGGTTATTCTCTTGTTTTGTTTACATTTTAAACCTTTTAAAGCAATTTTTTGTGGTTTTGTTAATGATTTTTTTTTGGTAATAAAGGAAGAAAGAACTCCAATTGTATTTTGCCCATTAAAAAGAGTTTTTATTTAATTAAAAAAATAAATACAATAAAAATTATTTAAAAAAAAAAAAAAAAAATAGTTAACAAATATACCAAAAAATAGTGTGTGACCAAATGGGTCAGTTATCATAGTTGTGATCCTGTTTAAACCTGATAATAAAAAAACGTGTCCATTTTAAAGATTATCAACTTTGCATTTCTGAATAGATTTAATAATTTTGGTGGTTTCCCCAGATTTTAATTATTTTTCATATTTTACCCTGAAATACTGATGAAGTGAAACACTTTTAAACATTTTTTTTATCAAGAATTAAATAAAAAGATTGTAAAGTTTAAATAAGAAAAACAATTTTAAACAATTGTTTTTTAAAAAGAATGATATCAAATATTTTTGTTTTCATGTATTCATCTGTCAATTAATTTTATAAATGCAATCTGAATTATTTTTCTTTTGACAGATGATTTGAACTATTTAGATTATTCGGACTATGATTCTCATCTTCGTTGTTATTTTCACAGTATTTCGTCTGATGTAACCTCCAAGCTTCTTGTGAGAATCTTTGTCGAACTTGGGAACCTATAGAAAATTAAAAACTGAACCCATTATTTACTCCACATGAATCCATTGCATATCAGTTCTAAGTGACAGTTTTCTAGTGGTTGAAAGTTCAATTCTTACTAGAGGCACTAATAACTAAGTATAACATGAAAATTAACGCGTCTACCTGGTCATGGCTGACGAAATGAGAACAATCTACCACCGTGGATTAAATAAATGGTTCTGTTTAAAATTGTATCCCAACCCTTTGCACACGTCGGACGATGTGATGACGTCACCAGTCTGGCCGTCCCCGAGATCGATCTGTCACTGGGCGTTGATCTGTTGCACTTGTTGCCTGGATGAAGGCCACCGATGTCAAGGGTTCTCGTGTAGTTACTAACACATTCCTCACATCGTGACTGCTTATAATAGCGAGCAATCATAGGGCGGTCAGTAAGCAGAAGGAAGGGATATTCAAGCAGAACAAAACAAAAAAATGAATGACATTCAACTCGGTCTGGGTTTTTAGGTTTTCCCTAGGAAAAATAATTATTCAACAAAATAAATTGCGATATCAATTTACACTTGGTTGGATGAAAAATAAGTCTGTTCGATACACATAAAGTTCACGATGTGTTTTCTCTGGAAGAAAGGTAAAAACAAAAATAGGAAGAATCTAAATTACACTCCCTTGTCCGACAAAAACGATTCCTTACTATTTCTCTGTGTGAGCGACAGTCGTGGTTGTTAATTGTCCGTGAAAAAAATTTCTCTAAGTCGGGCAAGCACGTGTTCCTTTTTTATGACGGGTGAGGGCGATGGTCGAGGAGCAGAATCTCTCTTGTGTTTGCCTGTTCGTGATTTCGTCCATCTCTCTGTGTCTCTCTTTTATTGAAAATCTCGTGGCTGATATCTCTCTCTCTCTCTCTCTCGTCCCCTCCTTTCTCTCCCTCACCATTATGTAAAATTTGAAGCTCAGATATCACCGAAATCCACCACACCCTTCTATTTTATGTCAAAGTTTCATATAATCACCACTTTAATATCAATACAAAATATTTTCAGTTTTTTTTTTTTTTTTTTTTTTTTTTTTTTGTTGAAAATTCTTTCATCTATGCAAAGCAAAAGATTATCCTGTAAGGATTTGATAGAAATTCTGTTCTTCATTGTTTAAATTTTAATAAGTTGTATCAATGTATTAAAGACTCCTCCCAGTTTCAAAATTATGTTTATTAATCTTCAGCAGTTTAGTGTTTATGTAGACACTATCACCAGTTTCAATTTCATTTGGAATCATCTTCAAGATATCCAAATAATAATTAAAGTGAAAGAGAATATCAATCACACTTCAAATGAACACCAGTTGGAATTTATTAGTTGTACATTTTAATATAATAAATTATTTAATTTGTAAAAAATGTACTTTAAGATTTAGTAAAATTGTTTCATATTCACTACATTATTCATCATTTAAATTTTAATAACTTGTTTCAATATTTGATTAAAGGTATTTTAATATAGTCACATCAGTTTAAAAATTAGGCCTATTAATCTTGGGCGGTTTATATTTTTTTATAGGGTTTCTAATATTTATTTATAGGGTTTCTGATATTTATTACTATTTATCATCATTATTTTATTATTCTATTTTTTTTTCTTAATATTTATTTTTGATTTTTATAATTTATTTTTATAACCATTTGTTCTTTTGTTCCTTCCCTCCGTTTTTGCTCTGATAATTATATATCCTCCTTAGCCATTTTTTGATTTTTATTTACAGTCCATAACCCAATTCAAGCTGTATTTTTAAGAAAATATTTTGATGTTATTAGTAGATAAATATAGCCTTTACTAGAATGAAATATAATTTGGTAGTTTTGCAATTCTGATTCAAAACTTATAAACATTTTACAATTTTGAAAGAAGATAAAAAAAACCCATAACAGCCAAACATAATGTATTTTATCGTTTATTGAAGTTATCTTCATCGCTAATGCCTGAAGTATCACTGTCATCATCAAACTTTATTTTCGGCCTTACTGGATCTAATTCTTATTCAGAAAATTGACTTTCTTAATGCATCCTTGGACTGTTTTACTTTCCATATTCTGAAAAAGTGAATGTTGTCGTGCAAGAACCTGTAGAGATAGGAGTGTTGCTTTACAAAAGCGACACTTATAGAAAAGGGGTTTAGAGAAGATATCCATCCTCTAGCCTTGCTTGATATGAAGAAAACCGGTTACTAAGTTTGGTTTTAAGGACAAACTTCTTCATTTACAATTTAAATCAATTTTATTTATGCACTTTCATTAATGCAACACACATGTTAGGGAAAGAGTTACAGAAATAAGACAACAAAAATATGTTGAATCAGTAGACATGCAGGTACTATAAAAGTTAGGTTGAGTCCGGGTCTTTCATCTTGCCTCGCCTAAGTCGTGGCTAGAGGAAAGATAGGAATATGACTTCTTGTCAACTCAACGTTTAAACACTGACTGTTCAAAAAGTGTGGGGAAAGGTTTGGCGGACGTGCCTCCAACACTCTGCGAATGAGAACAAGCAATCGCAAAAGAAAATAAATCATAATTATATAACTGCTACAAACCTTTCTAAAAGATAGTGTTTGTGGTCTACTCTCTTACCACTTTTGCAAGGGTCCATATGATCAATATCCGAATGATGTTCATGACGAAATTTGAATTTGACTGAGAGAATATCCAATTTCTCCTACTTTGAAAGGCTTTTAGATCGATTTTATTTTTTTTATAAAACTTTCCACCAATTCGAGAAATACTTCATGTTTCTTCTTGGCTCCAAAACAGGATCTTCAACTTAGTCCTTTTTTTAATTTTTGATTTTTTTTTTCCATAACTGTTGAAAAATATATTATGTGAAAAAGATTTCAACGAGCCATTTTCAATGATGAGGTTTAAACTACCAGTAAAAACTTACTGAGTAAAACATAAAATAGATCTCAATTGTGTCGTGGACTGTAAAATCTTCTAGTTGAAAGTAAGTTGTGAGTGCAGCAATGTAGTTAATCGCATGCGAGACTTCCTCAACTGTCTGGGTTTATCAATGTTGTACCATATCGCTGACCATCATGAGTTGACTTGGCTCCACGATCGCCTCTCTATCACCATTAGTCGGTAGATTAAACTTCCTAATGTTTTGGATATATCCACAGACGGTTTTTAAATTTGGCAGTTAAAATAGATTTAAAATAGGATGGTAACAAAATAAATGTTTGTGTCTAACTTTTTAACGCGTGTAAAATTGAAGTTTTATGTCAACTCTTGTATCAAATGATTATTTATTGAGATTATATAAGAAGTAAATGTAAATTTTAGTGAATCCCTGAGACATGGGTGGTAATTTGAGTGTGAAAAACTTCACTGTAATTGAAAATTATAACAACTGCAGAAGGTTAGACAGCTAATCGATCAAAACATAGTCGGAATATAAATATCAAAATTAAGGACAATAGTTTCTTAAAGAAGTCCTCGGTCAGTGAGAGAGAGAGAGGTCCTTCTATACTGACTCAATTTTTATTTTTGTACCAATCTATAGTGCTTCATTTTTGAGAGCTGGATTTTCCACACATTAAAAACCGACCTTATGTTAAACTCTGCCCTCATGGGGAGCCAAATGAATCCGGACAATAGAGCAAAGAAAAACAATGTAAATTCTTGCCATAATTTTGTTCTTGTTTTCTGAATTGATAATTTACTGTGTGTTATCTACAACAGCTTCAATGTAATGGCCATGCCATAATCAGGTGGATGTACAGCTGCAAATTGCAAGAAAGGATCCCATCAGCCATGTCTCATCAGAAACTTTGCATTGGTGGGATTATGGATGCCTTACATGCTCAGCGTCTCAGGTCGTTCGGCCATGTACTGCGTAGCACCTCTTGCATCAACTGGATATGCCAGCCACTAGGGAACATGGTAGACCGCTGAAGATCATGGCTAGAGTGCGTAATAAGCGATATTACTGCATGCAATCTGACTGATGTAAACTCTTAAGGCCGGATCGCATGGAAAGCAGGTGTGAGACGTTACCTGATGTTGTTCCCCAGCCTGCAGTCCGGGACACTTGCAACACTCTAAATGTCAAAACCAAATAAAGAAAGGTGTTATAGTTATTTTTTTACTCTGGTTGAGAAACAATGTAAAGTTTGCTAACATAGACTGTGATAAAATGCCTTGTCGCCACTCGTAGCAAATAAAATGAGTGTGGAAGGGACTTGCCTCAAATTTCTGGATAAGTTTCTGTAAAGTGTAAAGTCTGAGTACGGGCGAAAAAGCAAAGCAAAATGGTGGCCGGGCCTGATTATATGCTGGCGGGTCTCACAAATTAACGTGAAATCTCGTTACTCATATGCAAATAAGATGGTGCCGGTTTGGATAAAAAGCTCGTTTTCAGAGAAGAGAGGGGATTTGGAGTC
Organism: Sepiola atlantica; assembly: GCA_963556195.1. Taxonomy (NCBI): domain Eukaryota; kingdom Metazoa; phylum Mollusca; class Cephalopoda; order Sepiida; family Sepiolidae; genus Sepiola; species Sepiola atlantica. Next base: position 68,927,523 of record OY744538.1, read on the forward strand.
ATGAGTTTGGACCGCAGCATGTGTACGTACAATACCGAGGCGTGACGATTTTGACCGCAAAAACCAAAACCACATAAACTGATTAGAATTACTGAAAATGAGAGTTTAAGTTTCAAAGTGGTTGCTTGTTAAGAGTTGTGGTCTGTTTCTCAAAGCGATTGTGATGACTTGTATCGTCGAAGGTTGTTGCCGTGAGTGAGGTGTTTAGCATAGCAACGTGACATAGAAGTCTCTCCCATCAGGTAAGATGGGAGAGACTGTAGATGTTTCTTCTTCGGTTGACAATGTACAACGTTTTTGCTTGAGCGACTTTGCTCTCTGGTGTAAGTAGTTCAACAAAGAGTATTCCTACACTCAGGGTCTTAATTGATTGACAAAAAACCAAATCACCCCTGTAAAATTATTTCACCGAATGAAAATAGTTAGTCACTGCTACAAGGGCACGTGTGGTGTAATGGATAACGATGCTGAATCTGACGAACAGAGTTCAAATCCAGTTAGATCTATTGTAATCAATTCTAATACCAATGCATACTCATCTAAAGTTCGGATCAATAAATTGTTTCCAATAGGTATTGTTTTGGAATTAAATAAGCCCCCAAAAGGTTGATATGCCATAAGACACATACACCAAATCAATCACTGGAGGTAGATAAGACACGGAAAATCGGATTTATACCATTTTCCTTGTTTTACTGCTTCCTTGGCCTTTTGCCTATGAGCTAAGTGTAGTATCAGTTCCGATAATACACATCATCTTTTCTGTCCTTGGTCAGTGAAAGAGAAATCTTTCTAGACTTCAACAATTTAAATTTTTGTCCCAATCCAGAGTGCCTCTTTTTGGAGAGCTTGATTTTCTCCACATTAAAAAACGACTTAGTGTCTAACTCTGCCCTAGGGGAGGCAAGTAAATAGGGGCCAGCAAGATATATAAACACATCTGCCCCTTGCATATTTGCATGTCTTCAACGTTTATGTGGCGTCAACATTCCAAAATTGTAGTCTTTAATTTAATGTTGAATCCATTATAAACTCTCTCCAGCAATTAGTTTTAAAACATTTTGTGATAATCATTACTATTAGCGGCATAAAATATTTTAAAGGAAATACACTTGGGAAATTAGTCAACAACAATTTATTTTAGTTTACCTACTCATTTCTGACCTATTTGCGTTAAAAATATTTAATACAAATTATAAGCTTTTTAAGTTACCGTAAATAGCTGTTCTGAGCAAAGTAGTCATCTTTAGCCATTGGTTTACGTTGGGGATCTTACTACACATATATGCGTAGGTAAACCAAAATAAATTGTTTTTCACTAATTTCCCAACTTAATTTCCTTAAAAATAATTAATGTCGCTAATAGTAACGTTTGCCAATTTTGTATATAAACACATTTTCAAGTATTTTTAAATTTATTTAAAATTCATTTTTTTTACTTCCAAAGAAATAATGAACTCTGCTTAAAATACACAAAAAAAAAATGTCGTTTTTTTTTAATACTTTATTTTAAAACTCCCAAAATGAAATTACTCAATTTTTAAAAAATTCTATTTAAAAAGAGTTTGTTTATTTAGGAAATTATCAAATGAAAAAAAAATCAATAAAGTGCAAAATTCAGTTTTTTTATCATTCATTTAAAAAAAATACAAAATGAATTCAAGATTGCAGATCTTCGTTGAATAGTATTGAAGCAGTCACATGAGAAAACCAAACGTTATAGATTTTATCGATTTAGTAAAAAAATATGTGAATGCCCTTGACCTAATTTGACGGTGGTATATAATTATTTTCAGGGGAAATAACTTTTAACAGAAATTCTTTGTTACCTCCCTTGTTTTGTGCAAAATAATAAGGGAGATAATTCTATGGCGTAACCATAACTTATTTATAGTTATTAAACTATCAAACAAGATTTCGTGGGCAAACATTAAAATTAGAGATTTTTCGAAAAGGCGACCAAAGTTTTTTTTATTTTAATTTTTTTTTTTTTTAAAGAACGTATTGGAGTTAAAATCTATTTAGTATTACCCATGACTTATGAAGAAAAACACTTTTTAAATGAGTAAATATGCGTGTATTATCGGCCTATTTCCTAGATGACGTCATATTTGATAGTACGTCGGCTTATTTTCAATATGGCGTCCTAATTTAAAAAGTGTTCAAAAGTGTTCCTTTTAATACGTAATACTAACTTGATTTTAAACGACAAAACATTCAGCATGTCATAATCATTTTTTTTTTTAATCACCGATACACAATTTCATCTCGCCTTTTCGAAAAATCTTAACCCGCCTCTAATGTTAACTTTTTTCTCCCGATTTCGTGCGTGTGTGTTTCTCGCTTATGCGTAACTTTGATAAATACACATTTATTCATTTATTATGATAAAAGTTGCTATTGACGACATACATTATATTAAAGGAAATACAGTTTGGAAATTAGTAAAAAACAATTTATTTTGTTTTATCTACTCACCTCCCCTCTTTGGAGAGGAGTAGTTTATTGCTTACTACCTGAGGCACCACTACCGGGGAATGCCGACGGGGCTTCCCAGGAAATTTTTAATGGCCAGAGTGCTCACCTCTCGAGCGCTGGCTTTTTAAACCCCACTTTCCCAACCCGACCTTGGGTCACATCTTACTTGTGGGAGTAAGATAAAACTGGCCTTGTGCCTAACTCCTGGAGAGGAGTAAATAAATACTCATGTGGCGTATTTGCATTAAAAAATAATAGAAGATATAAACATTTTAAGTTACCGCAATTATTAGGTGTGAGTAATGTGAGAATTTCTCCTCACATAGACGATGGCTAAAGATCACGAATCGCAACGCTAAGAAATTCACACTTAGCTTGATTTCATGGAAGTGACTTCTTTTCAAATTGCAGAACGTTGCGAGATCTGTGTGATCAGCCTGAAAGTTGCGATCATCACTTAGAAATTTTAAAATAATATTTAGACACGAGTTTACATATAGGTCGGTCTTTAATGTTCAAAGAGTTTCTGAATATCCAGAGTTGGTGTGTGGTTAATACCCCGCAACACACAACACTAGAGAAAACGCTTAAAGATCTTTGGAGTTGGCACGAGGTTCATAGTAGCCTCGCAAAATCTCAACTGCCTGAAAAAAGGGATTTTTAAAACCACGTGCTTAGCAAAGGCGCCAAAAAACCTTACGGTCAATGCCAAAGATCGCCTCCTCCCTCTCGTAGGAGGGGTCAGCAAGTGTGAACGGCCCAACACTGCGATTTCTAACAGTAAAGAAATAAAGGGTCCGGTACCTTACTTCTCAAAAAAAAAAAAGAAAGAAAAAAAAAAACAAAAAAAAAAACAGAAAAAGATGTCTGACCTCTTATTACTTTACTCACAACCAATAATTACAGTAACTTAAGATGCTTATATCATCTATTAAATATTACATTTTTTATGAGTTGGTAAACCAAAATAAATTATTTTCAACTAATTTCTCAGCTGTATTTCCTGTAAAAATAATTTATGTGTTGCCAATAGTAAAGTTTGCCTCAAATATTTATTGCAATCTAAAATGAAATAAGGGAAAACTAAAACGAATTATTTAAAAATCCGGCGATTGTTAACAATTTCCAATGGAGAAAAAAAAAGGGGTGAAAAAACAAAACAGTCAACAAATTACTGTTACCACAAGCAAGAAAAGTTACTTTTCTACCTACCTGCCTAATTGTTTTGTGTTTTAAAGTATTCTAAAATGCTTATATTTACATGTTTTATCGATGCCTTCTAAGTCTTGTAAACCCGCCGTTTTCAAAATTACGCCGGATGTTACTCAATGTGAAACCTTGAGGTCGTAGAACAACTCAAAAACAAACACAGCTAATAACTGTCGCCAGTCGGTCCAAAATTTTCATTAGCTGTATTTTTGTTTAATTTTCGATTTTATAGTTGTTCTACAATCTCTAGGTTTCATTTCAAGTAACATCTGGCACCATTTTGAATCCGGCGGGTTAACAAGACTTAGAGCCATCGATAAAACATGTAAATAAAAGCATTTTAAAATTGATTTATTAAAAAAAAATAGAAATAAGTTAGGATTCTTATTTTATTTTTCAAAGTTTATTTAATGTTCTGGTCTTCTCTATTGATCTATTAATTTATACTTTCTGTGTAAACATTTTGTTTAAAAGAGTAGAATAAAATTATATATACGTATATTTAGGCAGAATTTTCTCTGTAAGAGAAATATCGTTGAATATGACGACAACTTATGTCTGGATAACTTTGTGAGAATTCTTTCCATTAGTCGAATTAGGGTATTTTTTTCGGTGGGGAATTTGGTCGATGAATCTGCCATAATTGGTGTTCCAAGCACTTTTGAACCCATCCGGATCAATCTTCAGGGGTATCTGAAAAAAAAAAACATACGTATATGTTTTTTTTCCTGATTTCCCTGAAGATGGACCCGGATTGGCTTGAAAATACTTGGGACACTAACGATTATGGCAGATTCATCGGCCAATTTCCACTGAAACAAATGGAAAGGATCTTCACAAAGATATCCAGACATAAGTTGTCTGTCATATTCAACGATATATATATATATATTGTAAAGTCAAGCTAAGTTTCTGAAAATGTAGAAGTATTGGTTTTCATTTACATTTATGATGATTTTATTCAGATTACGGAAGTAGAATAGTGAAAAAATCATTTATCATAATTATATTTTTAAAAAAATCCTTTCTTCGTTATTTTTGCATTTCGTTTTTTTTCTTCTTTTCATAATTTTTTCGTTTTTTCTTTTACTTTTTTTTTCCTCTTTTTTTTTCTGTTTCCATTTTTTTCCGTTTCTTTCCCCCCCCCCCCCTTTTCTGTTTTTTCTTTTTTTTTCTCTTCCGGTTCTTTTTTTTTTTTTTTTTTCCTCTCTTGCATTTGTCTCTTTTACTTTTACCAGATAAAATCTCTTCACTGTTCTAGATTTATCTACAATAATCTCTCTCTCTCTCTCTCTCTCTATCTATCTATCTATCTATCTATATATATATATATATATATATATATATATAAGGCACACACACCCGGTCCTAGTGGCCTTGCAAGTCGAGGATATGTATATATGTTAGTGTGTGCCCTTTATGAAAAAACACCTTTATTATTGTAACATACTATAGTTAGCAAATTTTCTAATTGGACTTTTCATTTCATCAGGTGGGCACATTGTCTGTCTTAAGATATGTATAACCACATTGAAACATGTTTAGTGAACCATTAAATCTTAAGATATGTATAACCACATTGAAACATGTTTAGTGAACCATTAAATCTCAACATATGTATAACCACATTGAAACATGTTTAGTGAACCATTAAATCTTAAGATATGTATAACCACATTGAAACATGTTTAGTGAACCATTAAATCTTAAGATATGTATAACCACATTGAAACATGTTTAGTGAACCATTACATCTTAAGATATGTATAACCACATTGAAACATGTTTAGTGAACCATTAAATCATATTACAAATGTTATATCTACATGTTGCTTTTCCTCTTTACTTTTTGAAAATATTTTCATCGTTTGTTTGCTCTGTTATTTTCTTGCCTTTTTTTTTGTTTTCCTAACTTTTTGCCTGTTAAAATTTTCTGCAATTTAATGCGGCTGTTTTTTGTTTCTTTTGTTTTTCCTATTTCCTTCTGAATGCATTTTAAAGCTTTTTCTTCTGATGTGACATTTCTTCATTCTTTTCTGCCAATTACAAAATTTGGCAAATCAATTATACAATTCTGTTTGCCGAAAAACATTACAAAAATCCATTTTTTTTGCTTCGATTACTATAAGTATGAAAAAAATGCTGAATTAACAAAAAAAGTTTCATCAAAATCTTCGCCTGAATTAACTTCAAAATATAAATTTAACTTTAATATAAGATGCGTCCATTTAATGTACAAGTTTAGCGATGGAAAATGTCATTTCAAACTAAAGTGTGACAGACAGACAGACGGACAAGGACTCTTAGAGTAGCTCTTGCAAAATCAAAATTTTAATTTCTATTAGATCTAAAAACTTTTAATGTAGGAACAGATTTTTGCAAAACATAAACAATGGTACCAAACTTATTTTGGTAGCTCAAGCAGCCATCGAATTATGACCATTTGTTAGAAATTAGAAAATTTGCCATTGGTCCATGAGCAAATTTTCATTGTACATTTAAAATGCAGGCTTTGAACAAGTGAAAAATCCCTACAAATGCAATGTCATCTTGTGGTGAAAGAAAATTAATCATAAAATTAAGCAATAATTATTAGATCAAACCAGCCTAAACATTGCCCCCCCCCCCCTTCCAGGAAAAACATACAAAACTAACATGGAAGCACCACTTTGTTCATATAAGTTTCATTTTGACAGCTAACACATTGAATCTTAATGATTTACAGCAAATTAGAGATCAATCAAGACTTTTTTAATAGTAAATCAATTAAAATTCAAAAATAAAACTTAGATTTGGACCGTGTGAAAAGAGACAGAAACACAATTTGATAATAGGGCAAAAATTTATTTAGTATTTCTTTTGATTAAAGTTTTCAACTTGGATTTTTATGAAAGGCAACTTACACTCCTATATTAAGCCCACCATATTGATGAGTGTCTCTTTTTCGTTAAGATGGGATTATGTTTATATTATAAAGATACAGAATAATGTACATACTAAATTTAAAAAAAACATTTTTTCACAAATAAAATCGTCTGTAAGCAAAAATAGTAAACGATCTTGAAGTTGTCTGAAAAAATAACTATTCGTGAAACAAGATAAAGACATTTATAAAGGTTATATTTTGTTTATATTCAAATTTTATCAAAATAACACTTAAATAAATAGGATATCACAAGTTGAAATTGAAAAGGAAATCAGTTTCAATTTCAACTTGTGATATCCTATGTATTTAAGTGTTATTTTGATAAGAAATCATTATATTTATCTGTTTTCATACTTTGAACTTGGCTGGTTTGTAATACCTACTTAAAGAGATGTGGAAGCATTTAAGAAATGCTGTTTGAAAGTTAAGCATAACAAACCTATGGAAATGCTTTTCGAAAGTTAAGCATAACAAACCTATGGAAATGCTGTTCGAAAGTTAAGCATAACAAACCTATAGAAATGCTTTTCGAAAGTTAAGCATAACAAACCTATGGAAATGCTTTTCGAAAGTTAAGCATAACAAACTTATGGAAATGCTGTTCGAAAGTTAAGCATAACAAACTTATGGAAATGCTTTTCGAAAGTTAAGCATAACAAACTTATGGAAATGCTGTTCGAAAGTTAAGCATAACAAACCTATGGAAATGCTGTTCGAAAGTTAAGCATAACAAACCTATGGAAATGCTGTTCGAAAGTTAAGCATAACAAACCTATGGAAATGCTGTTTGAAAGTTAAGCATAACAAACCTATGGAAATGCTTTTCGAAAGTTAAGCATAACAAACCTATGGAAATGCTGTTCGAAAGTTAAGCATAACAAACTTATGGAAATGCTGTTCGAAAGTTAAGCATAACAAACTTATGGAAATGCTGTTCGAAAGTTAAGCATAACAAACCTATGGAAATGCTGTTCGAAAGTTAAGCATAACAAACCTATGGAAATGCTGTTCGAAAGTTAAGCATAACAAACCTATGGAAATGCTGTTCGAAAGTTAAGCATAACAAACCTATGGAAATGCTGTTCGAAAGTTAAGCATAACAAACCTATGGAAATGCTGTTCGAAAGTTAAGCATAACAAACCTATGGAAATGCTGTTCGAAAGTTAAGCATAACAAACCTATGGAAATGCTGTTCGAAAGTTAAGCATAACAAACCTATGGAAATGCTGTTCGAAAGTTAAGCATAACAAACCTATGGAAATGCTGTTCGAAAGTTAAGCATAACAAACCTATGGAAATGCTTTTCGAAAGTTAAGCATAACAAACCTATGGAAATGCTGTTCGAAAGTTAAGCGTGATGAACAGACTGACGGACAAAGCTTCTTATAGTTATGCTTGGGTGCATCCCAAATAAGATGCATTCATTCAGTCTACGTTTTAGTGATGAAAATGCTATTTTAAACAGATATATTTATTTAAATAGAGATATATTATCAAGATTAGCAATTTAAATTTATTTTCTGAGTAAGTTTTGTCTTTCTAAAATTCATGATTGTGTTGACTATGCATGTGTGTAGAAAATAAGACGGTAAAAGGCTGTGGTGGACAAGGACATTTCATTTATTAATAGATTGCCTACGACAAACTAAAAAGATAGTAATCAAGATATATATACACAGAATTTAAATTAATTCTCTGAGCATGTGTAATGTTGCTAAGAATGGCCATGCATTACTCTGGCAGTAATGCCCATGTCATAAAGTAAAAGACAGTTAAAAGCCTGCGGTGGACAAAGACATTTCATTTATTAATAATTTGCCTCCAACAAACTGTAAAGACAGTAAACATTATATATATATGTAGATTAAACATGTAATTAAATACATTGTCCCCCTACAATAATATGCACAAGTTATACATATGAAGGTATAAATTGTGTTGGCTATGCACATGTGTAGAAAGTAAAAGACAGTAAAAGCCTGCGGTGGACAAAACCATTTCATTTATTAATAGTTTGCCTACAACAAACTAATAAGACAGTTAAAACGGAACAAGTAAGACCTAAGGTTAAAAATACAGCGGTCAAGCGATGGGCTGGAAGTCATTATATTACAATTAAGACTCTCTTGGAGAAAAACACTGGCCTCTCTGGATTGGAGCTCCAGGTAGCAATGAGTGAGCGAGGATCATGTTGCATGAACTTTGTGAATCTTTCAATTGATGGATGACTCAAGACAAGAAGACCATCATTTTGTAGTTAGCTGTGTTACCTATATTTTAACACACTGGTAACCATAGCAACATTTGTTTGCAGTATTTTAAGGTTTTATCGCTCGCACTTATTAAAGGGTCTAATTCTGAGGGGCCCTTAAATATTTTAATAACTTATATGGTGTCGACTCAAAAGTACTTCAAACCAAGCAAAAAATATACTGTTATAGTGAAAACTGTGACAATTTAACTGAAGAATTAGAATATTGGATATTTTATTTCATCAGCTTAATAACACGTGTATAAAGAAATTAGATTAATTGACACACGTTTGGACTGCTAAGAACGGCTGTGTATTGCAATACCACAAATGAACAGAACAAGAGGAATGCTGGGAAATGCTACTATCAGAAATGGTTGAACTGAAAATGTAGAAGTTATGGTCCAACTATAAGAAATGGTACGGGAAGCTGTGAGTAAGATTAAGAAGGGTAAGATTCGAGGACCCTCAGGTGTTGTTGCAGAAATGTTGAAGTCTGCAGGTGAAACAGGCATTGAGATGATTACAGACTTGAAAAATCAGATAATAAAAGAAAGTTATCCCGAAAGACTGGGAACTTAATACAATTGTGAACTGTTACAAGCTTAAAGGGGAAGCACTCAATAGAAGTAATTACAGAGGCTTAACGTTGATCGATCAGGTCCTGAAAGTGATTGGGAGAATAATTGAGCAACAAATAAGAAATCTGATAAGCATAGATGAAATGCAGTTTGGTTTTATGTCTGGCCAAAGTAGCACTGGTGCTATAGCTATCTTTAGACAAATACAAAAGAAGTACCTTGGTAAGAAGAAGAACCTGTATTTTGCTTATCTCAATCTAGAGAAAGCTTTTGACAGAGTGCGAAGAGAGGTGAGTTTTGCATAAACTAGGGGCAAATAAATGGTTGGTGATGGTTGTTCAATCAATGTACAGAAATGCTCAAAGTCGTGTTAGAATTAACAGCACATTTAGTTAGAGCTTTAATGTTAAAGTAGGAGTACATCCGGGTTCTGTATAGAAGCATTTTCTAGAGAGTTTTGTATGGGTTGTCTGAAAGAGATGCTGTATGCTGTGAAACAATGGAAGATCTACTTGTTAAGTTAAAGACTTGAAGGAATGTTATGGAAAGTAAAGGTCCGAAAGACCAAAGTGATGATCAGTAGTTGTAGTGTTAAAAAGATCCCAAAAAGAGGAAAGTTCCCCTGCTCAGTTTGTGGAAAATGAGTCTGGTGCAATTCAATTTTCTGTGTTACCTGTAAACACTCAGTACAGTGGAATTACTGGTAGGTTGAGAGAAGATAACCAATTTGTGTGCAATGGCGATGGATGAGAACTTACATATGGACAAACTATATATGGAGGGTGAATCTATTAAGGTTGTCGAAAAGTTTTGTTGGGAATACTATTGGAGTACAGGGTGGAGCAGGTGCTAGTATCATTGGAAGAATGAGGAGTGGATTGAGTAAGTTTAGATAACTTCTGTCAACCAAGGGAAGAATTTATCAGGCATGTGTACAGTGTGATGATGTTTGGAAGTGGAACTTAGCTGGTGAGGGTTGAGGACATGCGTTGTATGGAGAGAAATGATATGAGAATGATACAATGGATGTATAATGGGAATCTTAAAGATAGGTTTAATTTTGATGCCCTCAGAGATAGATTAAATCTGGACGGTATAGGGAAATGTGTGCAGAAGAGTAAACTTTGATGATATGGCCTCGTTTAAAGAATGGATGAGATGATGATGATGATTATGATCATCATCAGTAGTAGTAGTAGTAGTAGTAGTTGTCCGTTTTTACATGCTGGCTTTTAGAAATTGACTTCCAAACTTATCTCTGGTCAGGTTTCTTAAGAGGTCGTTTCCTTAACTGAGGCAACATTTTTATAGGCTGGATGTCCTTCATGATACCAACTCAGTGGGGTGACGGGGACCAGTGTTTTTTATCGAAACACCATCTCTAGGTGATTGCCCACTAAGGCTAAAGAACTATAAACTTTAATTCTTGTAGAAATTAATTACAAACTGGCAATTTAAAACCACCAAAAGGCCTTTCTATTTGTGCATAGTTACTGTGACGGCCGTTTTCTTTCTCTATAATAATGAGGGGGGGGGGGTGCCTCTTTCGACATTCAAAAGTATCAATCTGAAGCAATTTCTGACTAAGATTGTAGGCAAAAAGGATTCTAGTTCACTTGCACACCCATCATTGCCTGGGAATGTATGAGCACATGCTGTGTACTTCTGCTCCCATTCCTGAACCCCATTTTTATTATTTTTTAATTTCTATGATTTTCAAGTTATAAAGTAAAGTAAAACATTGTCTTTGTTTTTTTATCGTAAAACCCCTTATATAAAATTAATATCACCTTTTGGATTCATTGTAAAATTTGATTTGAGAAAAATGTTTTTAATTCTATTCTCAGAGACCAAAAGACAGACAGCACATTTATAGTTACTAGCGGGACCTGTGGAGTTCCACGGTACCTTCTACATCAATCTGGATAATTTGAAATAATACATTTCTGTCAGGATCAATACTATTAAGAAAAAATGATTTTTTCCTCTTACCGTAAAAATAATTGTCATTGTCAGCTAAATGTTTTTTTAAATAAATATAACGAGTGTGTCTTTATATTTATTTAAAATTGTAGCAATTTAATTCTTTTTCAAACAATAAATATTCTTCAAATCAATATGACAAATGTATTTATAAAAAATTGTATTGTTTTAGTTGACAGGATGACATTTGATTTTAGAACAATTCATTTTAAAATGTATAAAGTCAGAATTTTTTTATATTAGCAACATCAGATTAATCACCAATTGCCATCTTTACTGATCGGACGATCTCATATTTCAAATGTGTATGAAGATGAAATTCCTTAGCGTATTATTACATAGATATTTATGCTTTTTAATTTTTGACCATTCCACCATCGTATCAATAACGTGATTCATGCGTTTTGCTAAAGGTGTCATAAAACTGGATTCAGCAAAAAATTAAACAAATTCTATTGTTTTTCCACAAAGCATTTTTGATTTAAAAAAAAAAAAAAAAAAAAAAAAAAAAAAAAAAATGGCTTCTTTTGTTTGTCCCTCTCTTTCCTCTTCCTTCGTGTTCGTTCGTGTTCTTCATCCTTCCATTGTGAGAACAAAATGTCGTCTTCCTTGCTTGGGACATTTCTCCCTTCCTTTGTAGGAGAAAGAGAAGAAATATATGCTTCCCGTGGACAACTTGAAACTACGTGATGCTGAATCCGGAATATTGTCGAGACGTCCCACCTTTGCCCTATTCTCTTCAGAAAATAGGTATTTTCTTCCACATAATATATATATAATGTGTAAATATATATATTTAAACTGCACTATCTCTCTTTCTGTTTCTCTTTTCTGGCTTTCTCTTCTTTTTATCAAGGAAGAACATGAATATAAGTTTGGTTTAATATGAGTGACAAGAAGAGATGCATTGTTTTTTTATACGGTTTTTCCTACTCATGTACAATAAAATGTGGATCAACCTGCCACCTTTTTGATCAAAATGCAATTAGGAAGCAATTCAATAAGCACATGCCCCAATACATTAAATTCTTAACATGAGAATGTAATACGATGAAGCTCAAATTTTATTGTTTTATTATTTATCGGCTGCAAGGGAAATAATCCAATCCACTTTCTCGTTTCTTGTCGGAGCAACATTGCTTCCCTTTGTATAAATGTGCAAGATTTAAAAGAATGCTTTTTATTTTTTATTTTGTTGGCTAAATTCATTTACAAATGAACAAAAGGGTCTCCGACCTGGACCACTTGTGTCACACTGATTCTCTCTCTCTACAAGTCTGTCAGTCTCTCTTCTCTCTCTCCTGGCATCAACAGTGAACCTGTTACATAACCTTGTTTATGTCATCCACAATCAGCTCCGAGGTAAATTGCTGTGGCCTGATTCTCGATCACAGCTTTCTCAGAAAATATTCTTTTTTTTTACCTACTGATGTCATGGACAAGGAATGTTTGCGCTTTGTTCATTTCTTTACAAAATAATTCTTTGTTATTCTGGGTTTTAAAATTTTTTTTTACCTCACATCCATCTTCAGACGACCTGACACCCTGCCTAATAACATTACAAAAATACACAACATAAGTAGAATTTTAAAAAAAGAAAAGAAAAGAAAATGGGCCCAACCTCGTTGATGTCATAACCATAAAATCTAAATAATGTTTCCCGAAAGACATCAACATTTTCTAAATATATTTAGTGATTATAACCAATTAATTTTTCTAATTGTTGTTTGTGACAAATTTTAATGCATATGGGTGAATGGTTGATGTAATGTATATGACTCTTTGGAAACAGCTATGCTGAGTTCAAATCCTGCTGGATTTATTCTATTCAATTACTTATACAATTAGATTAGCTATGAACACACGCTCTTCTCCCACTGTTGAATTATACATGCAAAACACTGAAAAACATTTCATGTTGGAATTTTAACATGGCCGATATAAAGAATTGTTCTTTTGTTTCCATTAAAAAAAAAAAAAAAAAAGTAGAATTATTCACTGATTCTGTGCTCCGCTACCTACCGGAGTCCAACTATGATTGGGAATATACCAATGGAGAATTCCAATTGCATTGGTTGAGAAGAGGATATACAACTAGTATACTCACACTAAGTACAGATTTGAGTCGCTACTAGTTTCAAAATTAGTATCCCAAAAGTAATATTTAGTAACATGAAGCAGTGATCATACCTTTTGTTACCTTGGTACGATTCTAGTGTCTGAAAGTTACAGGGGGATAGGTGTCTGAGAGAAGAAAGATCAGGTTTAATAGTACAATTGGGATTACTTTTTATTATTATTTTTCTTCTCTCAGATGTTAAACAAATCTAGTGAGACACAAAGGAAGTTAATAACTCTACTCATGATAAACCCTACCCATTACCATTTTTTATAAAAATGGAGGGAAAAAAGTTTTCATTTGTATTTTTTATTACCTGCACAGTAAAGTTTATACTAATTTTTTCTTGGATGTAAGCAGGAAAAATGTTGACATTTACATTCTACTTTTCACTCATATTCAACCAAACCTGTATTCATGAACAGTTGCTGTCCACATATTAATATACAAACATACATGAATACATGGGTTTGTAGCATACATACATACATACATAGATACAGACATACATACATACATACATGATTTATAAAGCTATGAATACTTTTTTGTAATTGTCATCTTTGCATGTTAGAATTTGCTGTGCTATTTGCTTAAAAAAAAAAAAATCTAAAAATTTCTTGCATTGTATACTAATATACCCACTTGTCGCTTGCTTTCGTGCAATTAGAAGCACATTTTCTTACTGCTTCAATGAATGTTGTAGACTGTATGCATATATGTACGTATATATACGTACACACATTATTTTCTCGTAAGTGCATAAATACAAAAGAGCTGCTTATCACTGGGCTTAGATATGTTGAGTTTCTTTCTTGTAGCTTACCATTCACCTTGTATGAAGCTTTTGGAATGGCCAATATCTCTATCGACCCGTTTTTCTATTTCAGCACCGAGATGTTTCTTTTTTTTCACCAACAATTTTTTTCCACATTTAACATATTTTTACCGCTGTATATACGTATATAAAAAGTTAATTAAGTTTGTTACTGCCCCTCCGTGACTGTTATATTATTTATTTATATATGTATTACAGAAGATCAGAACGAGATTTGTACCATCGGTTTCAAATCAACAAGTGATCAACAAATGATCACGTCTTGTTGACTCTCTTCAGCTGTTGTCAAGAAGGCGTGATCGTTTGTTGATCACTTGTTGATTTGAAACCGATGGTAGAAATCTCATTCTGATCTTCTGTAATAAATATATAAATAAATATTACGCTCTTATTTTAAAAATTTTTCCTAATAATTGAACATTCTGTTGGGGTTCTCTCCCACTGACCGTACAAAGTATATGTATTTATTTATATATATATATATATATATATATAAATATATATATATATATATATATTTTACTGCCAGTTTTTGTTGTTGCGTTTTTACCGATTGCCCCCAACATTTTTATTGACTGCTTTTTTTTTTAACCGACAGTTATTTCCCTGCCATCATTCACTCACTTTAAACATCCAATTATTAAAGAGGAGATAACCCAGGCAAAAATTGATGTTCACACATATATTAAAAAAAAATTTTTTTTTTTAATATTATTCTTACATATATTTATCTATAGTTGTTTCTCTTGAATTTTTACTGACTGCTTTTTTTACCAACATTTTTATTAACTGACAGTTTTTATGCTGACTTAAATAAAAAATAAATTTACCTACATTTTTCCCTAAACTTTATTTTGTTTTTTTTTACCACTTTTTTAACAGACGTTTTCTATCCAATCTCTTGTATTACTATCACATTTTCACCATCAATTCATGAAAAAAAAAGAAACGTTTTTTTTATGCTTCCAAGCAAATGACCACCTTTGCTGTTAGTAAGTTAACACCTGCTTAAAAATTCCACACTAACATTGATCCCTTTACAGAAAGATAAACCGGCTGAAACTTAATGAAATTCACAGGGAGACAGTTTTATATCCATGATTCTCTATCGTTTTTGTCTTTTGGTTTTCAGCAATTCATTATATAAAAAAAAATTACTAACTATTGCCTCCCAGCTTGTAAACACGATTAGTCATCAATTTTGTTTGCCCAACAGATCTGCACAAAGAGTTATGCAAATTAATTTCCAGCGTCACCTAACATAATCATTCATTCACTTCAAACATCCAATTGGTAAAGAGGAGATAACCTATGCAAAAATTGATGTTCACACATATATTACAAACATTTTTAGCACATTTTTCATCTGCTCTTGAAAAAACCCACATCACATCGGGCGAAACGTTGAGCTTATGGGTCTTCCACTGTTCTATTTTTAATTTCATATATTACAAAAAAAAATTTCTTTTTTTTAAAAATTATTCTTACATATATTTATCTATAGTTGTTTCGCTTGAATTTCTTGACTCAAAGAACATTTTCTTCCTGACTTCAGAGTCACTAATTTTGCCCCTGATGACTCCAAATGAATGAATATTGCAGTATTTTTTTCTTCTTTTTAGCATGACTGGTTCGAGGCCATACTAAATCAGAACATGTAAGGTTTATAAGTTTGGGCCGGACGGACAGACAGACAAGACAACTTTTCATATATAATAGATGAAATCGTTAGAAAAATCCTTTAAAATTTTTTGCTTAAACTCAATCACCCCCCCCCCCCTTTTTCCTTCCAATTTAAAAATTTAAATTTTGGAAACGATTAACATTTCTTGTTGACAACCTTCATAGTCGAAACATTTTATTATTTTGTTAATTCGGTTTATTATTCTCATCTTTGTTGTTATTTTCACAATGTTTCAGCTCATATAATCTCTGATTTTCAGGTGTATCTTTTTGAACATTGGAATCTTTGTCAAACTCGGGGAAACTATACTGAATTTTAAACTAAACCCTTTTATTTACTCCATGGTGCTAAATTTTTCCCGTGGCCGGTAGAAGTGTTAATTTTTGTTTTTCTTAGTTATTATTGCCTGTAGTAAGGATTGAACCATCAATCTCCAGAAGACTGTCACTTAGAACTGATTGCTAAGCAACACCTTTATCCGTTGTGCCGCGTGGATAAATGTGATTGAAGGTTCAATGCTTACTACAGGTGATAATAAGAAATAATTAAGAATAACTTAATAATTAATACTTATACCTAGTCATAGTACGGAACAATAACACACTACCCATTATGAATATTGATCCACAAAAAACTGACCTTGTGTCACATCTAGCCTTTATGGGGACACGGTAAATGGGGAGAATTGTTTGGTATACAAAAAAAAAAATCTAATGTTTAGTGATTGTCTTCTGAAGAGAGTTTGATGAAAGAACTACAAAGTAGGGCATAACGATATGCCACATTTTGAGTGGGCAGATCCCACTTGGTAGGCTAGGCTCTATCATTTTTATTTCCTCAATCAACGGTTAGGAACACTAAAAAAAAATCAGTGTCAAAGCAAAATGTATCCTTTTGGTCGTTGTTCATTCTGGGGTGCCTCAAATACAATTGATCCAACTATTATAAAAATTTGTTTATCATGTTCATGGAATGTTGAGGCACATGTTTCTTGGGGGTTTGATTTTTGTTTTATTTCTAATGGGAGACGTTTGATGGCCACCAAGCTCACTAAATTTAAGCTCATGTGATTTTTTCTTTTGGGAATAGTAACTGGAAAAGTTTTTTCAGCATTGTCCTCACACTCTTGAGGATTTGAAGGAAAGAATCTGAGGGAATTGACGCTATTCCACCCAAGATGACATGGAAAACTTCTGGATATAACTCTGTCAGTGTCTTCCTAATAATGGCTACCATTTGTCTGATTTAATTTTTAAACACAACTGTTATTTATTTTTTATTTTTTTAAAAACTAAAAAAAAATATAATCAGCTCGTTTTTCTAGATAATTGTGTTCTAATATATCAACTCAAAATGTAGGATCTTAAGGTCCAATCATTCATGTATTTATCATCATCTCTCTCTCTCTCTCTCTCTCTCTCTCATTATATATATAATGTAATGATATAAACAAAACAATTCTTTTATATAGATAAGATTGATTCTTATGAGAATCAATTTCCAAAGCAAAATGAAGCTCAGAATTAGTTTGCAAAAATTGCAATAGAGCTATAAATAAATACAATTACAAATCAAAGTTATATCATGTTGTGGTTTAATGTCAATGTTGGAGCAAAAGAAATCTTACACATGTTTCTGGAAAAAATTCAGAGCATGCTTAAAGAAATCCAATTTGAAAAGTCTGCTGATATGTAAGGAATTTCTTTATGTAAGGATTCTTTTTGGTAATTTCTTAATTATTTTTACTGAGTTTGCCTTCACTTCCTCATAGCTTGTTTGGGCAGCCTTTTTTATATTCATCCAATTTTTTTCTGGACATTTGATCTTTTTGAGAATCGAGTTTTGGCCTATATCACCTCCATATTGACATTGATGTTTTCTGATACTTTTCTGAAGGCTTATTTGTCTGAATTTTCGCCGAGATATTGTATGGTTTTCATCTGGCAATTGACTCTGAAGACGGGGATATTCATGTAGCAACTTGGATTTGTTCGAGTAGGCTCTGAATTTTTTCCAGAAATATGTGTAAGATTTCTTTTTCTTTGAAATTGACGTTAAATTACAGTATGATATACATCTGATCTGCCATTTTATTTATTTATGTATGTATAATAAATTTTTTAAATTAACTGCTCCTTAAAATCAAGTCTAATCTGAAATGTCAGTGATTTTAATATCTGAGTATTTCACAGACTGAGAGAGATTTCATTTTGAAAGGAAATTTTGTTGGTTGAAAATCATTTGCTCTTAACGTTAATTCATGGCAAGATGAACGCGCGTACGTTGACTAAAAAAAATAAAAAGCAAAAAAAAACTTTTTTTTTACATTCGGTAAAGATTTTGCGTGGACAAATTGTATCTTGAGACAAAGGATGAAACTTGCACAAAATTGAAATTGTCCAGTTTTTCATAATGACTTCATATTCATTCAATACATTTTTTGATAAAGAACAGGACTGCTCGAAATATTAAAATTATAAAAACACCCATAATTTACATGTTTTTATGTTCATCATGAAGCTATTTTTTGTTTGTTTGTCAAATGTGAAAAAATTAATAATGTTTAATCAAGAAACACGTTATATATATATATATATATATATATAATCTGAAAAACTAATATATGAATCTTTAATTGTTTGAAACTTTTAATTTAAAACCAAATTATTGCTGTGATAGCATTACCAAGTTTTAACTCTCACCTACACATTGACGAGGTTAACAGAGTTTGTCTCCTTTTATTTTTATTTTTTTTGCATAAATATGCATTATTTTTTGCATTAAAGTGCAATAATATTGTCTTCAGAATATTTGATTGCACCATTATTTACAACGAACCGACATCACCAGATGAATCATCAGCATAATAACATTAACATTGTCTCCCTCCTGCACCTTCATACCAATTGCTTTTTCGTATTGCCCACAATCTTTCTTTCTCTGAAGTTATCTTTTCACCCAAATTGTCTTTAAGCTGACAAATCAAACTTTGTTTCTGACTGGCGAGTTTTCACTTGTTATTGTTTGTACCATGTCATTGGCAAGATAATAACGTTCTTCACTACAATTTAAAAAAAAAATTTCTTTGTCCAGCCGGATAATCTATATTATGAAAGATTTTTTTTAGCCAATCACTGAAAAATGAAATAAAGGGCAATAACTCATACTTTTACGTGAAGAGTTTTCTTCCTTACATTTAACATTTAATCATTTTTTTTCTGTATAAGTTTAAAACAATGTCCAAACAAATGAGGTAAAAACTAAAATGATTTCACTGCATCCCTGGCAACGCCGGGTAGGTAAAACTAGTGTATTATATTTTATCTCTCATCAACTTAAATCCAGTCTCTCTTCACCCAGCTATGGTGTTTGGTTTTAATACAAATACCCCCCCCCCCCCCCCGGCCTCTTTAAAATACTTTCCATCTAATATAAATACATGAAAATAAGAGTTCTTTTATATGACAGGGGGACGTTTGGAAAAGTAATATTTTCTGTTGGTTTATAAGCACAAATAAACCATAATACTTGACTTTTGCCTTTAAGACAGTAATGCTATTCTAAGCGATAACGTAACAGCATCAAAATCAATTTCAGGTTTGGATCAAAGTGTAATATCTTTTCTGTCAGGTTAGGGAAAAGTCTTTGACTAGTATGATTTTTGTTCCAACCAGAGTTTCCCTATTCTGAGGAGCTGGGTATCCTCCATATAAAAACTGACCTTGTGTCTAACTTTACCCTTGTGGAGAGGCAAATAAACAGAGACAACTCTTGCCTTTGTATTTCTTATTTAAATCTATATTATAAGCCTATAGCCTCATCGTCACTGCTGGTTTAGTAATATTAGACAGTTTAGTGTCAGGAGAGATGGAAAAAAGGTGGGATAATTTGACCAAAGTTTGCTACTTAAAATACTTGAAACATTAATTTAAAATAAACAATTTATTCATAACTTTGCTGTAAACACAAATCAAAATCTTTCTCATTTATTCATATAAATAAACATTAACATTTTGGTAATTTTGATACAAATTTATTTATCTTTTAAATGTCACCGTAAAGAAAGGCAAAGAAAAATCAATTTTCCTTTTCTTTTTCAGTTTAGAAATAGCTTGCAACTTGTTGAAAATAAAGTCTGTCTCTCTAAAAAAAAAGGAACATTTGAACACAAATGCTAAATATTTCTCAAGGAAATAAAACAATATTGCAAAACAGATCTATTTGTGATATTAAAATCAAAACAATAATTGAATTAGAAGACAATAAAAAAAAGTTTATTAATAAAATGTCCTTTTTCAAAACCAATATGCAAATTAGTTAAGCTTGCGACTGATATCGCATATACATAAGCAGTATATAAAAAAAGATGGTGCATCTATTGTGTCAAGTTGGATTAACTTGAAATAAGGCGGTTTGACATCATCATTCGTGCGAGAAATGGCCCGAACTCTAACATTTATTCATTTATATATAAATAAATAACAGGAGAACAGTTGTTAAAAATTATTTTATTTTCTCTTGCAATAAAATTGACCTATAAGTAATTTTGATAGCACAAGTTTCCGAAAATAAAGACGAAAATAACATGACCACTTACTTTGTAATAATACTTCTTGGCCTTTTGGCTAAGATGAAAGTGTAGTATCTGTTCCAATGGATACTACACCCTATAGACCGGTACCGTCTTGGCTTTTGGGCCTTGATTCTGTGGGTTTGTTCTGTGCAGTTCTAGGAGGTCCACTCTCCCAGGCTTTGCCTTCTCACTCTTTGAGAAGGGGTTAGTTTATTGCTAATAACCTGAGGCACCTCTACCGGGGAATGCCGATGGGGCTGTCCAGGCATTTTTTGAGGGTCATAAGTGCTCTTCATCTAGGGTACTGACTTATCAAATCCCACTTTCCAACCTTGTGTCACATTTTAAATGTGGGAGGTAAATACCTACTTTGTAATAATTGAAATCAGGGATTTTTTTTTTTTTTTTTTTTTACTTGACCCCTCTCCCTCTCCTCTCAGTACCACACCATTAATCTACATAATCACTTCTGGTATATTTAAAAATAAAAACATGTGATCATCATTTTATCTGGGCATTTCAAAGATTTTGATCTATTCTTCCACCATTTTAATTTTCTTCACCACATGCATACCAAGATTTTGAGCCCACTTTCCAATGTCTAAATTGATTAGATTCTTGTCTCCAATTCATCCCACGATTTTGATCCCCTACCACCATATGTAGTAAGAAATTTAATTTTCTTTTCTACTCCACAATATTTTGATACCTCCCTTCACTCTCCATTGTTAAACTATTCATTTTCTCCTCCACCCACACCCATAACATTTTGAACATTAACTTTCATTGTTGATCCTTTGTTCCCTCCCATTCCAAGATTTCGATCCTACCTTCAATTCTGAAAATTTTGAATTTGTCCTTCATCCCAAGATTTTGAACCCCAATTTTCATTGTTAAAATTTTTAATTTTCTCCTCCATCGCATCTCCTGATTTTGAACCTGAACTTGTTCCTCTCCTCCATTCGATTTCAAGATTTTGATCCCACTTTCCATGCTCAAAATTTTGATTTTTCTCCTTTAACCTCCAGGTATTATCCCACCCTTGTGTGTTCACCTAGTAATGTTCTTCTTCTCTTGTACAATGCTATTAACCCCCCCCCCCCCTCATACACCACTCCTGCCCATCAGATGTCATTCGTGCATCTTATTTTTCCACGCTGATATCGTTGTTTTGGTGTAGGAGAAAGACAAGAAGTATTTAATCCCATTAGATGGCATGATGATCCGAGATTTGGAAGGATCCTTCTTGCACAAAAACATGTTTGCATTGTATCATTCAGAGTACAGGTAGGTCAACTAAACTCTCTTCCTCCTCATTTTTTTTTCTTCTCTCTCTCCAATTTTCAATTTTCTAACTCTTAATTGAATTTTGCATTGAGATTTTCTTTTTCCATTTTTCTAACTGCATCCCAGAAACAGATTTACTAATTTCCATTTTCTTGTTTCTACTTTTCTTGTTTCTACTTTTCTTGTTTTCTTTCTTACCCCTCTGTCTATCTATTTTAAATTCTCAATCTGTGGATGTAAGTAGTCTAATCGAGACTGTCACATACAATAGAAACCGGCAGACCGAGTTCAATTTCTACCAGATCAATTCAACTGACTTATGGGTAAACGTTATTATTGGCAGTATAAAGATTTAAAAGAAAATACAATTCGGAAATTAGTCCCAAACAATTTATTTTGGTTTACCTACTCATTTGTGACATATTTATTAGTGTTGGGGTGATTGATCGGAATCGAAAAAATAAGAACTTTTTTTCGTATAGGAAAAATTTGTGCCTATTTTCTGATGCCAAAACCGATTCTTTTTATTTTTTTATTTGTTTGTTTTTTGTTTAAAACTTGATGTTTTATAGCTTATACTAATGATAAAATCATAAATATTTATTGATTTTAATTACCAGTAAAACTAAAATCTATAGATCACTCCTACAAGTGTATTTTTACGTTTGCGAAAATAGATGCACGTATTACATGTTTTTGTTTTTTTTAAGGTAATCCAGAAAAAAAAGACCCACCCCAAAAAGCAACTCGATGGCTAATTATTTAGAAATTTAAAAAGAATCGGAATCGGTAATTGTATCGAAATCGGGGAAGAAATATATTGGAATCGTGTCATCACTAGTATTTACGTTAAAAAAAAAACAACAATTAACCGAAAATATAAGCACGTAAAGTTAGGTTAATATTGGTTGTGAGTATTAATCATCCATCAGCCATGGTATTTGGTACTACTCCAGATGAAGCGTCTAATTTCCGTGACTGCTCGGCGGCAACAATCGGGCAGGTCGCGGAAGCGCCCGAGAGCTGCCGAGACGAAAACGAGGCTGAAGCAAAACTGAAAGTCGTAAAATGGAAGAGTGGCAGACAATATAAGACGAAGAATACAAAACAAAAAATACATATATTTAAAAAAAAAAAAAAAAAAAAAAAAAAAAAACACACCATAGCTGAAGAACTCTAAATAAACTTCTTTTTTTTTCGTGGCCAAATGAACCATTTTAATTTTTTTTGGTCCTTTTTTTACATAAATCAAAGAAGTAAATGCTATTTCTTTGACGATATTTAGGCAACTTTTTTTTTGTCTTTTTTTTTTTTTTTTTTTTACATAAAAACAAAGAAGTATGTTATTTTTCTTAGGATGTTTAGGCAAGTTTTTTTTTGTATATTTTTTGGGGGGTGGGGGTAGATTTCATATTTTCTCGTCGAGGGTCAGGGTTTACGGATACGTTTGCGGCCGTTTCGAAAGGTCTTCCTACCGCTTGTTTTGTTGTGCTGAGTGCAGATGATTGGCAGCAACCTGATTGGTCAGCTCTGCTTCAGCCTCGTTTTCGTCTCGGGTGCTTCCGCGACCTGCCCGATCGTTGCCGCCGAGCAGTCATGAAAATTAGGCGCTTTATCTGGAGTAGTACCTGTTATTTCTATACCCTATTTTTTTGGAAGAAATACCTTGGCCGACGGATGATTAATATCCACAACCAATATTTACAGTAACTTCACATGCTTATGTTTTCTATTAAATATTAATTTAATTTTTTTATTTTTAAAACGCATATGTCACAAATGAGTCGGTAAAGAAAAATAAATTGTTTTGGACTAATTTCCCAACTGTATTTCCTTTAAAATAATTTATGTCGCCAATAGTAATGTTTACCCATGTATGTTCTATTATAGTTGGCAAATAATTTCCTTCCTATACATGGTTAAAATAGCAACTTGCGTTCAATGTATTGTTCACAATTGACATTGAGTTTTTGGAATTACAGGAGTCCAAAATAGACTAACCAAATCTCTCCATCTGTCTATCCATGTTTGACTCCATCGATCAGTCTCTGGTTTTCCATTATATTTTTGACTATGTTGAATTATATAGACATGGAGAATTGTATGTACATCAATTTTATTTTTATTACTTATGTTTGGATAAGTATCTTGATTATTTATTTTATATTCATATTTCAGTGTTTGTATTTATACAAAAACAAGACTATTGCTCTATTTTAACTGTCAGATAAACAATTACAGCATAGTTAGGGTTAAGCAAAACAAATTGCAAGTAACTACACGACAAGGCAACGCTGGTTAGTGACCAAAGATATTTGATATTTTTGGCTCTTTTTATAATTCTGTCAGTCTAGACAATGCTTTGTTGTCTGTCATCTGCACAGTGAAGGAAACACAAAGATGTATAAAACTGAAGAAAGTTTTATTTCAGAAACCGGCTCTCGAATAGGTGAAAGGGAGGTAGACGTGTTATTGTTTAAATGAGATGTGATGTATGTTGATATGGAATAGGAAACAGTCCTTTGTTCAATATATGTAAATATATATATAGAGATATGATAGAGGTACCTTAACACAAGGTTATGTCAATAACCCACATAACCCACTGGTCCTTGTATTAATTCCATGTTAGACAAAAAAGGATGATTTAATCTTCAAGTTCGGTTAGTAAACAAGTCCGATATTTTTTCCGAATCTTTTCTTCAAAGTGTTGCACATGGTTTAACCGGGGCATTAGCATACTCTAGCATATAGCTGCTTATTCCTCTCTATTGTTTTATGATATCCATTTTCCGGGCCCTACCTTTGATTCAAGTAGGGGAATGAGTGTAAACCCAACATCTAGTAATTTGCTGTCTCTCCTCTCTCGAGAGGGGGGGGGGGAGGAGAAAGAGACGGGTAAAGGAAAGAGAGAAGTGCACCATGGTCTCTGTTCATTCGTGTATACCTTCCTCTTCTCCTAGTAGTTGAGGCAAAGGAAAGACTATACGATCTCGATCGTAACAGTAGGTACTGCTAGTTATATATAAGCTGACTAAAGAGATTCGTGATAAAATGGAGCTCAGCCATGCAACATGTAAATACTTTTGATGCTATCTGCAAATCTAGATTTGGACAATTGAGCAACTCCCATGTTCACCAATGGAATTTTTTTATACTAATGAGTCACCACTTACCAAGGCCAAAAGCCACTCGAGGCTAAGAGTTTATGACGTCAGTTTTATGATGAACAATACTATGAGAGGATTGGAAATGATGAATGTACAAAATTTGATTTCTGTCGACATTGGAATTAAAGATGTTGTAATCTGTAGGGAAGTAGTCCCATGGTACTGTGCTCCACAGTTTTGAAGTTCCTGGAAAGAAATTCTGTTCATGGAAATTTTGTTCGCTTTTAAGCACACAGAGGAAGAAAGGTGTGTCTTCCTCGATATCAAGACCATTACTGTGGTGTGTAAAAATAGATCTTGTTTTCAGAGTTGGTTTAACTTTTTAATTGGCTTATGTTGCTCGTCTCACTCTTTTCTATAAATACTATTATGGCATGTGTTCTTCACAATTATGTGATCTATTCTCTGCTTCCTTTGTTCCAGCTCGTTTGACTTGTTGGTCTAGTGGTCTCCATCAATTCACTGTTTTGATACCTCATTGTAATACAGCTTCCTATTCTAGTAGCTTCTTTCCAAGAACTGCAGGCTTGTGGAACTCTTCCTGCTGATTGTTTTACTCCTACCTTGGTCTTTTCAAGACTAAGGCCAATAAGCATCTCCTGTCTTTGCGATAATCATCTTTTGTATTTGTTAGCTCCTTATATCAAGTGGCTTCATGCCATGTCTGGAGCGATTTCCATAAAAAAAAATGTTGAAAGTATTATCACTTAATTATGATGGGAAATCAGAATGATCAATGGACAAACTTCTCTCTCTTCCTGCCTTGTGTTCGTTCTCTTTTTTTTCTTTCTTTTTATCTGAGAGTTTTGAGACCTTTTTTGAAACAAGCAATGGAATTGCATGAAGAAAAACAAAACAATGCATTTTTGATACTAATTCTTTTATTCTATAGATTCTAATCGGTTGACACTTGTTGGTTCTATATGAAATTACTTTTACTTTTTCTTTTTTTTTTTGTAATTGTGGGGATGTGTTTTTTCCTGTTTTTCTTTTTTAATTTGTGGGGATAGGAATTTGAAAAAAAAAAATTGATTTTTTTTGTTTAATTTGGGGAGATAGGGATTTTTTAGAAAGATTTTTTGGGATAGAGATTTTTTTTAAATTTGTGGGGATAGGGATTTTTTTTTTAATTTGTGGGGATAGGGATGCCTTTTTTAATTTTTTTTTTATTTCTGGGGATAGAGATAGGCTTGTTTTATTTTTTGTGGGGATAGGGATGTTTCTTTTAATTATATGTATGCAATGAATATGTATAATGTATATATTTCCAAACATGTTTAGCCCAAATGTGATAAAGCACTGATTTGTATTATGCAATAAATTTACAAATTATTTAAAAAAAAAAAAAAAATTTAATTCCGTGTTTTCTTTTTGCTACTGTTATTTTGTGTCTTGCATTGCTGCATTTCAGGCTATGCGCGCATGTTCTACTAATTCTCTCTTGCACTCGTGATTCATGCATTTTAGATCTAATTTGAACCCCCTAAAGAAAAAGCAGTTAAAATATTCTCATATTTCAGAAATGCTTTTGTTTGACAGTGCAAAGTACTTTTAAAGACTCCCCACCACTCAAATCGTGAAGAGTGGACACTACAAGAATTTATTTATAAAAATCAGATATTTATAATTACAACATCTGTAAACTGAGTTCAAATCCCATTGAATCTGTTGCGTTTATTTATGCACTAATGTCATTGGGAAAAGGTATTAACCCCAACATCAGCTGCAGAACAGGTACATTTGGTATCTTTAGCTCCGTAGGCTGAGTTTCCAGTGTTATAGTGAAATTAAAGGTATCGATGGATAATTAAACTAATGTATAGTGTTCTTTTAAATGCTCTTACATACGTAATTGAGCACTGGTTATTTCTCCTCTACTAAAAAAACAACATATTTATATTGTATAGTTTTTAAATACATTACTTTATATTAGCTCTTGTAGAACATATGATCGGCACTTCGTTTTTTTTTTTTTCAACTAATTTGTGATACATAATGTGTGTATATATATATATATATATATATATATATATATATATATATATTGAAAAGTCACACATGGAAACGTTGCTGAAATGGCAATAAGGAGAATATTTTGAAAACCTGGACAACGCAATTCATTTATGATTTTAAATTAAATTATTTACTTTAAAAACTTGAGTACTTTCGGTGATATACACACTTGTCAAAAGTATAAGCATATTTTTTTTCTCTTCTTTTTTCGTTTAATCCTCCTTGATTGAGACATATTTATTGCAGTCAAGTTGAAAGAGATATATATATATATATTGATAGATTATTGATTCCATAACTATCAATGTAACAATAAAAATAAAAATTGAAAATTGTTTATGTTCATCGACGTTTCATCTTTATTGTTTCAAGACTTTCTCAAGATAGCTGATGTAAAGAGAATCTTAACATATTTTTTTTTTTTTTTAAAAACAAAACATTCTTTCTCAAATAATAGATGCACCACATATTTCAAATTTTAACTGATATGGTTTTCTTCACATCAGTCATCTTGATAAAGTCTGAACAATAAAAATGGAACGTTGATGAACATATAAACAATTTTTGGTTTTCGTCTTTCAATATATATACATATATATATATATATATATATATATATATATATATATATATATTGAAAGACGAAAACTAAAAATTTGAATTTCTGTAAGACGTGGTGCTAAAGGCGCTGATGAAGAGACGTTTTGGAGTAGCTTTGTTAATTTATAAAATAAAATAAAATATGTCCAGAATGTTTTGGAAACGACCGTATGCCATACTAGACTTGATGTTCTAATTCTTGGAACAATTGTAATGTGCTAATTCATTGAATCCTTTTATTTATATATATATATATATATAGGTAAGATCAATGGGAAGAAATCCAGCAGAGTCCCTGATTATTGAAAAAGAAATTCAAAATAAGAGCATAACATTTATTTATATATTGTATTCTAAACTTATGTAATACAATATATATTTATATATATATATATATAATGTGTGTGTGTGTGTGTCAGCCACAGACAGTTGTTTCATCATATTACAACTCTTCAGTTTAGCTAAACATGACAAGTGTGTCATTTGAAGATTCAAAGTCCAACTGTTTGTTTAGCAAACTTGTATTTAAAAGTGATACTTTAAAAGATTTTAAATTGTTATTTGTTTTAAACTTTAAAGTTTATCCCAGGGTGTTTACTTGTGCTGTCAATATTTAGCATTTATTAATATGAGACTAACATAAATTTGGATAGGATTTTTTGATTTGGTGCATAAAGGAATGATAAATATACGATATATCAGACAAACAAGAATTGATATTCAATCTTTTACATTTCTAAACTTAACCAGTATCTCCTATGTCTGGTTAAATATTTGACACATATAAAATCATTTCACTTGGACTTTTTATTAGTTTATTTCAAGCTCTTTCTATGGACCTTTGGGTTGACTATCTTGTTCAGGAGGGGGGGGGGGTCTGTGTTATAATAATGTCGTAATTTATTTCAAGACAACAAATATTCTTCCAAATAAAGACCAGCAGTGTCCACGACCTTTTGCCAACAACATAGTCTGATGCAATTTTTATTTTTGTTCCAATCCAGAGTGACCCTTTATGGGGAACTGGATTTTTCCTACATTAAAAACCGATCTTGTGTCTAACTTTGCCCCCGTGGGGAGGCAAGTAAATAGGAACAATGAATACATTAAAAATGGGCTAATGCAAAAATATTGGACTTAGAGATTTCTTTAAATGTAATTTCTTGGTATTTGGATATGAAATATGTTCGTTGCCTTCTGTACATTCAAAGAAAGACTATGTTCTTAGTTGTTGAATCAACAAATTTCAATTCTAAAGTTCAATTCCATTCTGCACCAAATTGTAATACAAATATTTTGTTTTTGAATTTTCCCGTCCATCTTTTCCCTCCAAAAAAAAACGTTTGCTTGTTGTTTGCGATTTGTTTGAATGCTTTTATTCAATCTGCTTTTTGTTGCCTTCAATTTCTTATTGATTTTTTTTTCTCGTATTAAATTTTGATGTATAAAATGTTTTAAATGTTTACCATTTAAACAAAAGAAACTAATTTTTTGTTCTTAAAAAGAAAACACAAAATGTTACTTGCATAAATGTAAAATGAAAATAGTTTAATTTGTTTAAAGATATAGAATTTGTTAGTTAATATTAATGTAGGGAATATTTGAAAGAAAATGAAGAAAATAATCCAACGAAATATTTTGAGAAATGTTCCAGGTAAGTGTTTTAAAATGATATGTAGTAGCAGAACCCGTGGAAATTGCACGGTTGCTTTCTTCATCTATCTGTATAATTTATTGTTAATCATAATACTTCTCTTTAAATAATGTCTGTCAGAATTAATAATATTAAGAAAAAATTATCTTGGGTAAAGTTAATTATCATTGTCAGTTGAATATTCTTTAACTAAACTTTTGCAAAGTTTTTTTTTTTTTTTTTTTTTTTTTTTTTTTTTCGAAAACAAACAAGAATAAGGAATTAAAAATTGCCTAAGAAGAAGCCTCTAATATTTTTAAGCACAATAAACAAAAGAACAAATGAATGTTTATTTATTTTTTTCCATCAAGACTTAGACATTGCAGGATGGTGCTGCCTTGGATGATAGCTAGGGAGATGCGGTCTCTTGGAGCTTATTTCTGCAAGTGGCTATAATCCAAGAACATCTGACATCTGGACTGAGATAAATTGAAAAATTAAATAGAATAAATGTCTCTGTATTTATTGAAAGTTATAACCATTTGAATCTTTTTAAAACAATACATATTCTCTCCTTACTTTATAGCCCTGTCAGTGGGGCCACAAAATCGCCGACTGCAACACCATGCAAAGGGGTAAAACTCCTGGAATAAAGGGACCACCTATAGACCGTGAATGGCAACCCATGATGCCGTAGGATGGGATCATGGTGGCCCTTACTTTGGCAAGATGGGAGATCGGAGAGGCCTGATTCAATCAATCAGCTGGTCACGTCATGCCCTAGTATCTATAAGTTCATCCCCAACCGTATTA